>JARQOD010000004.1:103208907-103510212 GCA_033576555.1 Oophaga sylvatica | reverse complement strand
CGTCGCAGAAATGTCAGGACCTTTTTTTGATCGCTGGTTTCCCTCTGACAGGCACGCATCGCTGCGTGTGACAGGCGGGAGACCAGCGATCCGCTGGTAACCAAGGTACACAGCGGGTTTCCAGGCACCGCGCAGCGCTTGGAAACCCGCTGTGTACCTTGGATACCAGCTCCCTGCATCAGGGCGCTGGTATCCAAGGTACACAGCGGGTTTCTAGGCACAGCCCCGCGCCTGGAAACCCGCTGTGTACCTTGGTTACCAGCGGATCGCTGGTCTCCCGCCTGTCACACGCAGCGATGTGTGCCTGTCAGCGGGAAACCAGCGATCAAAAAAAGGTCCTGACATTTCAGCGACGATCAGCGATACCCGGCAGGGGGGCTGATCGTCGCTGAATGTCACACACAGCGATATCGCTGGTGAGCTCGCTGCTGCGTCACAAAACTAGTGACTCAGCAGCGATCTCGGTAGCGATATCGCTATGTGAGACGGGCCCTTAAGTGGAAAGCTTAATTGATTGCTTTCCACTTCCACTTCAGGTCAGCCAGGGACACAATCAGTGACGTCAGAGGGAACTGATTAACAAAAATAGGGGTTCCCTTCGAAAAAAAAATGGCGTGGGGTCCCCCTATTTTTGTTAACCAGCCAGATGAAGCAGACCGCTGAGGCCTGGATTTTCAGGCTGTTAAGGAGCCAAGATCCATGGACCTTGCCAGCCTGATAATACTAGGCCACAGCAGTCTGCATATCTTGGCTGATTAACAAAAATAGGGATCCACTCGAAAAAAATTGGCGTGGGGTCCCCCCTATTTTTGTTAACCAGCCAGATGAAGCAGACCGCTGAGGCCTGGATTTTCAGGCTGTTAAGGAGCCAAGATCCATGGAGCTTGCCAGCCTGATAATACCAGGCCACAGCAGTCTGCATATCTTGGCTGATTAACAAAAATAGGGGATCCCCTCGAAAAAAATTGGCGTGGGGTCCCCCCTATTTTTGTTAACCAGCCAGATGAAGCAGACCGCTGAGGCCTGGTTTTTCAGGCTGGTAAGGATACAATATCCATGGACCTTGCCAGCCTGATAATACCAGGCCACAGCAGTCTGCTTAGCTTGGCTGGTTAACAAAAATAGGGGATCCCCTCGAAAAAAAAACGGCGTGGGGATCCCCCCTATTTTTGTTAACCAGCCAAGTAAAATGCAGACTGCTGCGGCCTGGTATTAAAAGACTGTCAAGGCCCATGGATTTTGGCCCTCAACAGCCTGATAATACCAGGCTACAGCAGCCCCACATTTGGCGCATCAAAAGATGTGCCAATTGTGGCACTTTACCCGGCTCTTCCCACTTGCCCTGTAGCGGTGGCAAGCGGGGTAATAAGGGTTAATGTCACCGTTGATTGCACGGTGACAATAAGCCCGGTTAATAATGGAGAGGTGTCAATAAGACACCGATCCATTATTAATCCCAAAGTTTTTAAATGTTTAAAAAAAAGACAAAGCAAGAAAAAAGTCTTTTAATGAAATAAAAGAGACAACACAGTTTTCATTAATTTTATTGTACTCTCATTCCTGCGACGCCATCGATCTCCTGTAAAAAAAAAAAAAAAAAAAACCAACAGTATACCACCTGTCCGACGCAGTCCATAACGACAGTCCCACGACGATCCAACTCTGCTACATCGCAATGACAGCAGAGGCTGTCATCCCGGCGCAGCACAGCTGATTACCTGCTTCCCCGGCGGTGACGTCATCGGACTGACTGCTTTACGGCCGGGATTACCCAGCAGTCACTGCAGTTATCGCGAGAAACTGCATGTGACCGCCGGGGAAAGAAGATTGCGGCCATCAAGCAGTCCAGGACGTGACCGCCGGAGATCTTCTGCCAGGTAAGTGCCGCTGACTCCTGACAGACCCGACCGACGGACACTGACGTGACAGTGACAATCCCGATTCCGGTATCCGATATGACGAAAATATCGGAACTCGGAATCGGAATTCCGATACAGCCAATATCGGCCGATACCCGATATTTGCAGTATCGAATGCTCAACCCTAGTTAGGAGCATTTAAGGGGTTGTCCAGGTTTCTTATTGACGCCTCTCCATTATTAACCGGGTTATTGTCACCGATCAATCAAAGGTGACATTAACCCTTTATTACCCTGCTTCCCACCGCTATAGGGCAAGTGGGAAGAGCCGGGTAAAGTGCCACAATTGGTGCATCTTTGGATGCGCCATTTGTGGGGCTGCTGATGCCTGGTATTTTTAGGCTGTTGAGGGCCAAAATCCATGGGCCTTGACAGTCTTTTAATACCAGGCCGCAGCAGTCTGCATTTTACTTGGCTGGTTAACAAAAATATGGGGATCCCCACGCCATTTTTTTTTCTAGGGGATCCCCTATTTTTGTTAACCAGCCAAGCTAAGCAGACTGCTGTGGCCTGGTATTATCAGACTTGCAATGTCCATGGATATTGGATCCTTACCAGCCTGAAAAACCAGGCCTCAGCAGTCTGCTTCATCTGTCTGGTTAACAAAAATAGGGGGGCCCCATTCCATTTTTTTTCGAGGGCATCCCTTATTTTTGTTAACCAGCCAAGATAAGCAGACTGCTGTGGCCTGGTATTATCAGGCTGGCAAGGTCCATGGATATTGGCTCCTTAACAGCCTGAAAAACCAGGCCTCAGCAGTCTGCTTCATCTGGCTGGTTAACAAAAATAGGGGGGACCCCACGCCATTTTTTTTTTTAGAGGGGATCCCCTATTTTTGTTAATCAGTTCACTTCAGGTCAGCCGGGATTCCCTCTGACGTCACTGATGCTGTGGGTGTCCCTGGCTGACCTGAAGTGAAAGTGGAAAGCAATCAATTATGCTAACCACTTCCTCTCCTGTCAGCCAGGAAAGGAGCTCATTCATTCGGGGGTTTACTGTGAGACTGTAGCATTAGCTGTAGTCTCTGCAGTAAACATTAACCTTTTCAGAAGGATTACATCGGGGACCTGATTGAACATCGGATAGGTAAGAATGTTGCTTTATTATTTTATTTTTATTACAGGTGAACAAGGGCTTTGCAAGGAATGGCAGTAAAATAAAATATTGTCAAAAACTGTGTGTTTATTTCATTAAAATGATTTTTAATTAAAGTGTGTGTGTTTTATTTTTATTTCATACAATATGATTAATAATTGATAGTTGTCTAATTGACAGCTCTCAATTATTAACCTGGCTTAAACTCACCTTTCAATAGCAAGGTGGCTTTAACCCCTTATTAACCCATTCGCCACCGCTACAGGGCAATGGGAATAGACGTGCAAAGTGCCAGAAAGGGCGAATCTAATTATAGATTTGCCTTTTCTGGTGTGTCTGGGGGCAGATGTTAGTAGCCAGGGGGGCCAAAAATAATGGTCCCTCTCTGGGCTATTATTATCTGCCCCCACTCGCTGGCTTTATCTGTCTGGTTGAGAAAATAGGGCAAGAGCCCACACATTTTTTTTCAACAATTTTACACCTCATATATATATATACATGTCATTGAATTTGTGACACATATATATATATATTTATATTTATAGTTCATACACTTCTACAAAGTATAATAGCTGCTAATTCAATTGCCGGCTTTTGTGAAAATACAGAAGCCGACATGAAATGACACATGGTTTACATAGAGTTAACCATGTCATTTCATGTTGTTTGATATATTGTTTTCACTAACAATTACATGAGTGTATGTGTGCAAAATTTGACACATGTAGGGGTTAATTAAAGGTGTAAATTCGTAGCAAAAAAGTCCGGTTTTTTTACAACGAATTTACACCTTTAATTAACCCCTACAGGTGTGAAATTTTGCACACATACACTCATGTAATTGTTTGTGAAAACCAGATATCAAACTACATGAAATGACATGGTTAACTCTATGTAAACCATGTGTCATTTCATGTCAGGTGATTCTGTATTTTCACAAAAGTCGGCATTACCCGGCAATTGAATCAGAGGCTATTTTACTATGTAGAAGTGTATGAACTATAAATATACGTATATATATGTCACAATGACATGTATTTATATATATATATATATATATATATATATGTATTCTATGTGTGTATATTTAGTGTTTACAAGCAAAGAAAGGGTTTTTTTTAGTTCCATATTTCTGTCCCATTGACTTGCATTGTGTTTCCGGTATCGGATCGGTGATACCCGATACTTTTTGAGTATCGGGCCGATCCAATCCGATCCGATATTTTAGGATATCGGGCAGTATCGCTCAACACTAGTGGTAGGTGCATGCTCTCACTACCTCACATAATATTCGTGAGAGGACTGTTGCCCAGGGGCTACTGTCTCTGCCGTATTTCTACAACCATCCCTTTCTTCTCTGGTAGGGGCAGCAGATGTGCTGCCAGGGAGTAGGGGCAAGTCTCAACCCTCACCACTAGCTAATCCTGAGAGTTGGAGTCATCTTAGGAGGAGGGGTCAAGGGAGGGTGGTGGTTTCATCTGAGCATTGTGGGGGTGGGAGTGTGGCAATACAGGAGGACGCCTCTGTTGTCGGTTCCTCAAAGAGTTCTCCATCTTATGGCAAACGTGTGCATGGCAATAAACGTTCAGGTCCGGACCTGTGTGTGAATGAGTATGTGTGGGTGTCTATCAAAAACATCCGGTGGAAGCATGCTGCTGGGGTCTGGAGTTACAGGGTGATCGGGCCGTATCGGGTGTCGACCATTCTCGGCCCGGGGACCTTCCAGCTGGAGTTAACCCCAGTAATGCAGGTACACAACTCATTCCCCAGGTCGGCGCTCTGGAGATTTGTGGCATCTCCAGAGCCTATGTTGTTGTCATTACCATCTAGCAGCACTTGCCAAAAACCTGAGGGTCAGGTTACAGCCGATTTGAACTCTGGTGGATCGAGGCGTCCTCACTGTAGGTTGTTTTCTGATAAGGTGCAGTGTTGAGAGTCCAGAGGCCCCTCATTGAAAGAGGGGTACTGTCACAATCCATTTTTGGATCTGTGGCAGATTTTGCTTTTCATATTAAAACTTTTTTCCTTTCAGGCCATTGGGGGTTAATGTCAGTCTTTTCCCCCAGTGGCCGCTGGTGTAATTACATTGCTTCAGAGTTTGCTGGTGCAGGTGGTGACCACTCCCAACATCCTTTAGAAGGTCACCTGATGCTTCAACTGACTGTTGGTGAAACACTTCCTCTTTGGAGACCAACCAAGCTGGAGTCAGGAGCTTGCTGAGTGCAGTGGTACTTCAGCTATTACCTTGATCTGGTGCCTTACTCTGTTGTGCGGTGCATTGCAGCAGAGAAATCTAAGTTTTGTTTTTTACTTGCATTGTCCCCTAGGTGTCTGTCTTTTCTTCTTTTTAGTTATATTGGTGCAGTTCACTTTATTCCCTGTCTCACCTCCTGGGCAGGGGTTTGGGGGGTTTAGCTCAGGGTTAAACAGGAGATAGGGACAGGTCGGTGACTTGGGCCTCCCTACCTTCAAGGGTACCCCCAAGTTAAGGAAAGACAGGGCACCCCCTTAGCCTGAGGGGCAGTTCAGGGGCCCAAGTTCCTCGTCCCCTGTTTTCCCACTACTGCCCCGTGACATGTGCCTTTATTGCTGCACATGCTGTTTATTCTGTTTCTTGTCTGAAATTGCAACATGTAAGTTGAAAAACAATGTATTATTGTTGTATTACTTTGGACCACTAATGAAAAAATCCTGAGGATATAACTTTGGTACATCTCCATTTATTTCTGAATATGTTGTAGAGTCTATGAAAAAAATGAAGGGGTGCCAATAATGGCGAGCAGGACTGTACCTATCCAGGTGCACCAAATCAGGACCTGTACTGCTAGGACTTAACCCTCAGGCTAAGTGCACACGTTCAGGATTATTTGCATTTTTTTCACGTTTTTTCGCTGCAAAAAACACGTAAAAAATGCATGAATGAAGCATCCTATTATTTAGAATGAATTCTGAAATTTTTGTGCACATGGTGCGTTTTTTTCCGCGAAAAAAACGCATTGCGGAAAAAAAAGCAGCATGTTCATTAATTTTGCGGAAAACTACCGTTTTCCCCGCTATATTATTGAGCTACAAAGTTCATGAAAAAAATCGCGCAAAAAACGCACCAAAAACGCGCAAAAAACGCATTCGTTTTTACCACGAAAAAGTCCGGTTTTGCTCAGGAAAATTCTGCACACATTCCTGAACGTGTGCACTTAGCCTTAGCCTTCCTGGCTTTCCTACACCCTCTCCTTCCCCTTCCCCATAGGCCCTATTACAGTGATCAAAATAAAAAAAAATAGTAAATCAAATCTCCCTTTGCCACTCCCTAGATAAAAATATATATTTTTTTCCATTCTTTGCAGTTAGTTTTGGGTTTGGAGTTAGTTTGTGGTTGGGGTTGTGTTAGAGTTAGGGATGGGGTTAAGGTGTCACAGGTGTGTCAGGTGTGACAGACAGATATTCTGGATGCGGCTGTAGAAGGTTATTGCGTTTAACTCTACAAGCACCTTCTTGATCTTTGCATCCCTGTTGTGGAGTGATATCCTTCTCTCTCTAGGACCTAGCGATGACCTCAACCTTCTGCTGCCGAGTGACAAACCCTTGCTGGATGTTTAAATACCTTTAGTCTCTTCAGTAAAGCACAGGTGATAGCTCTATTTTGCTCTTTCCCACTTGGAAGTACTAGTAGTTGACTATTGTCTCATTGGAGTTCTCTTGGAGGATTGTAGGCGTGATCTCTCTTGTGTAGCAAGCCAAGTGTATTCCCTTGTTTGTTATCTGTTTTGTCTTTATTTACCTTGCTTACCCTGCCCTCCCCCATTCAGGGCTTATCATTATGGGCAGTCAGGGATTAGGCTCCTTCTCAGCGATAGGTGCAGAACCTATATAGGGACATTAGGGGAGTCAGGGTCTGCCTACGGACCTCCACACCCCCTTTCCTAGTGTTTGTGCTTCTTTCCCACCCTCTTCCTGTTGTTGTGCACCTAGTTGCTCCTTCACCCAGCATGACATGAGGTTGTGTTAGGGTTAGGGTTGGAGTTAAGGTTGTGTTAGAGCTGGAGTTAGAATTTTTTTTTTTCAAAAGTTAAAAAAATGATGACAATATGACGGCTAGTGTTGCGCGCAAGTGCTTACTAATGCAGTTTGCATCGGGTGCTCAGGTGTGCACGGAGAATCGCAAATCCCCACATGTTTTTTTTTGGGTGTCCAACTTCCGCGAAACATGTGGGTCAGAAACTTGAGCATGTCACTCTAGCACCCGCAATATTCGATGAATACCCAAGCACCCAATGCAAACTGGAGTAGCGAGCACTTGCACTGAACACTAATGATGACATATTCAATATGGCAACCTAATGTTATCAAATTCTGTCATACCTCTGGGTTCAAAATGTCCTTGAGGGGTTTCACTTGTTGAAGGTTTCTCATGTTTATCCCATCAGGGGCTCTCCAAACTAAACATGGCGTTCGCTCTCGATTCCAGACAATTTTACGTTCAAACAGTCACACGGTGCGCCTTCCCTTCTGAGCCCTGCTGTGCGCCCAAACAGTAGATTTCCCCAAAATATCAGGTATCGGCGTACCAAGGAGAAGTTGCATAGCAAATTTTGGGTCCATTTTCTCCTGTTACCCTTGTGAAAATAAAAAAGTTTGGGTCGAAATTAAATTTTTTGTGAAAAAGGTAAATGTTCATTTTTTCCTTCCACATTGCTTCAGTTCTCATGAAGCAACTGAAGGGTTAATAAACTTCTTGAATGTGGTTTTGAGCACCTTGAGGGGTACAGTTTTCAGAATGGTGTCACTTTTGGGTATTCTCTATCATGTAGGCTCCCTAAAAACACTTCAAATGTTATGGGTTCCCTAAAAAAATGGTTTTGTAAATTTTGTTGGAAAAGTCAAAAATCGTTGGTCAACTTTTAACCCTTCTAACTTCCTAACAAAAAAATTATTTTTCCAAAATTGTGCTGATGTAAAGTAGAGATGTGGGAAATGTTATTTATGAACTATTTTGTGTGACATATCTCTCTAATTTAAGGGCACACAAATTAAAAGTTTGAAAATTGCAAAATTTTCACAATTTTTGCCAAATGTCCATTTTTTTTTCATAAATAAACTCAAGTCATATTGAAGAAGTTTTACCACTATTATGAAGTGGGATTCGTTGAAGAGTTACAGAGCTATAACCTCATAAAGTGACAGTGGTTAGAATTGTAAAAATTGGCCTGGTCATTAAGGTCAATATTGGCTATGTCACTAGGGGGTTAAGGGACATTATATTGTAAATATCCTCAGTATTGCTTATGTGTAATACTTTTCAAAACATCAAGATTTTGTTAACAGAATAAACATAGCTGCCATACTCTTACGATATCACTCTAAACTGGCATATGAAGGACATTGTTTTGTTTGTTTTTATTTCAAAGTACAGTCACCCAATCCTGGTCCATCATGACATACATGCTTAGTTTCAGCCAACCCAAAAAATTAAATGTGACCTATAATATTTTTATCAGACAACAGCAGACCAATGGCCATCTCAATCATTTGCGTAAAATTTAAAAATGATTACCTTCTGAAGTGGTTTTTGTGGTTGACTTTAATCTGGGTATGGTCAACTAATTATCTTGGTAGCATAAGTGATTACATAATTAATGCATGTGCAATAGTAATAACAAATGTATTTTACCCTTACAGGTGCTGGCCGTATCTGATGGAGGTGAGTCTCCTGAAAAAAAGCAATAGGGAAATATTTTTTATGCCCTTTCTGAATTGTTACTTTCTGTTGTATGTGAATGAAACAATAGTCACAGCATTACAGTAAGTGTATGTTTTGGAAAAAAACACTAAAAAACTGTGAATATGTAAAAGCAGAATGTTTTTACAAAATGAAATAAATAGGAAGAGTCTTTAAAGCAGTTTAAAAGTAATTTTTAAGGTGTTTTTGAAGGGCTGCTGCCATCAAAAATGTCTGTGTGCACATAAACTTATAGGCATTTGGCTTATCAATACTATTTGGCCGATTTGTTCCCAAGAATTGAATAAGTAAAAACTACAGCTACTCCCTCCAAAACAAAAACTCCTACAGCTCCATCTACAGAAAAATAAGAAAGTTATGGGTATCAGAAAATGGGGACCAAAAAAAACATATAGGGAATGGCTGTGTTTTATTCAGTTTGCTACCCAAAAAGTAATAAAAAGTGATCAAAACATCCCACAAAATGGCGCCAATGAGAATTAAATCTTGAAAAACATAAGCCCTCATACAGCTCAGTTGGTGTCCCAAAAATATTATTTTTGTCAAAGACTGTATAATTGTACAAAAGTAATAAAAACAAAAACAAATAAAACTGCATAAATTTGGTATTGGCATATTTGTACTGACCCACAGAATACGTTTTTCATAGTTTATTTGTGCAGCAAAATTGGACAGTAAAGGTATGTACACATGGAATGCATACGCAGTAGATTTTCTAGATTTTCTAGTTTACACGGGCTGCAAAAACAGGATCTGCAGTGTAAATTGACAGGCTCTGCAGATTATAAATCTGCACAATTTTTCCACGGATTTACCCTTTGCTATGCAAATGTTAGGCTTAACTGCATTATTTCTATGATATCTGTGGCATTCTTTCTCTCTCCATATTTTACTGCTATGGGAGGTTTGCAGTGGAAATAGTCCATGTGGCTTTGCCCACAGGCACATTAATGTGAGCAAATTATTTGCCTGGGACAAGCATCGATATGCCAAAAAGATGGCACTCATTTTCTTACATTTACTTATATACAATTATCGTGGGATATTATGATTGTTGCTCTCCCCAGTTTTCTTCATTGTTGGCAGCACATCCTTATTTACGAGAGGGGATGTACTGCTGATCAACAAAGTAAAGATGCGCTTAATGAATGTTTGTGCTAATGACCCGTGTGAAATGTCCTTAACATTGGAAGAACACTTAATGCTTTTTTACGTAAGCATGTCTTGACCATAAGCAATTAGTCTGCTTGAGGGCAAATTCTTCTTAGCCATCTCACAGCAACTTCTGCCACTAAACACAGAAATAATTAGATGGGAAATTCTGACAGTTTATTGGAGACAAGAAGTGGTAAGCAGAGCTCTTCTCTAGTGCCAGACATGTCACTTCCCTTTTGTTTCTGCTTCAATGGAAAGTACTGGAACACATTTTAGTATGCATAACACCTAGCAATAGATAAGAAGGGCATCTGATGGTATGTAGGGCCATGCTTCCAGCATCTCACATGCATGTTGTTGGTTTTTGGAAGCAGGCTTTATTGCATAGTCATCGTAACCATCATAAAGGTAAGTGGGATCTTTATATGTTTGTACCACAGGAATATTGTATGGTGAAAGCTATATACAGTGTTAATATTAGTAGTTGTATATTGATTACTATCGCTCTTTTGCAGAGTTGAACAATGCTGATTTGGGAGGTCGCGGCAGTGACCAGAGTCTCAACAGTTTGCCAAGTGTCCAGACTGCAGGACTTGGATCAGAGCATTCAGTTGCCAGCTGGGCAGTATCATTTGAAAGGCTTCTTCAAGACTCACTCGGAGTTGAATATTTCACAGTATGTTAACAATCATGCATTACCTGAAAATATGATAAAAACAAAAAATATTTTAAAGCATTCTTTTTAAAAAGTCATAAGGTTGATAATAGAAAAGAAGCTTTTAAAGCCATCGTATACTTTGGAGCGCTGTTGGCCTAATGATGGTTGAGCCAATCATTCAGCTGCCAGCTGTCTTGCCTTTGCTCTGCTGAGATCTCCTGTGTTCTCTATGAGAGAGTCACTGCTATAATTCTCTGCCTGCGGCTCATCTCTTCGAGAACAAAAGGATCGGTAGTCCAAAATCTGACGTCAGATCCCTATCTCCTCAACTAAACATCTGTCGGAGCCCCTATAGACATTAAACTGATGGCTGAACCTGTCTAAACAGGGAGGGTTCAGTCAACGTTAGTTAGCACTATGAAGGATAGTTTTCGAGCCCCAAGATTCATGATGGATAGTTACATTTCAGCTTGGTTTCTATAATTCAAAATATCTTACACCCAACTTCATTAAAGGGAACCATGTTAGAGTTGACAATTTGCATTTGAAGCATGTGTCTGTCACAAATAACAGTCATCAGTGAAAGGAGAAAATGTTATAGTCATTGGTTCAGTCATCAGGGTATTGTGTAGCAAGGAGCAATCACAGCTGTTCACATGTCCTCTGCTCAGTAGTTTGGTAATCTGGAACTTACCAGTTAATTTTAAAGAATACGTACAAATAGGGATAGGGTTAAGTATAGGGGATTATAAAATATATGACTCCTCCTCCTCCCATCAAAGTTTTTATCCTCTTAATATATTACAATCATCATATTATATATCACTGTGTACTTACAACTGCTCATTTTGCCCTTCTACCCAGCTAATTCATCTCTTTTCCATTAGGTCTATGAATCATTTGATTAAAAACTATCTGAATCCAGCTAACCTCTATGTAGAAACAGAAAGTCTGTTTTCCCTGTATGAGTCATCAGTCACTGCAAAAGTCCCTGACAGGGAGAGGAGGGAGCAGCTGGGTCAGGAGTTGAAGAGGGGAATGATAAATGCAGGGAAAAGAAACTTCCTGTTTCTACATAGAGCAGACAGAAGAGAAGAATTAGTAGAGTAGAAAGGCAAAATGAGCAATTGTAAGTACACATATAATAATACCATAAAATATGATGATTACAATAAATTAAGAAGAGAAAAACTTTGATGGAAGTGCTTCTTTAATTGTAGCTCTCCCTGGTTTGCACACATTTGTGTAGCCCAGCTGGAGGATGCATGAAAGGTAATTCACAATCACCTGATATTCATTCACACTTCACATTTTCCTGGTACCACCAGAGGGAGCTCTTTAGAAAACGCAGGTATATAAGGGTGTGGAGAGATAGAGCAGGGAGATGAAGGCAGTCTAGCTGAGAGTTAGCTAGTCGTTGGTTGTACCTCAGAGAGACGAGCCGAGAGGAAAGTTACCTCAGAACGTGCGGACTGATAGCTCCCTAGGGAAGTGGAAAGTGACTCTCGAAGTGAGCATAGATCAGTCTGACGGAAGGTCCTGATAGCTACTTCGGACAGAGCCTAAGAAGGAAGTGAAGGAAAGGGAACTGCAGTATTTGTAAGACCGAGTCAACTGAGGTATTGTTAGAGAGCGAGCGTGCCGACGCTTGGAGAGCGGTGAAGAGAAGGAAGCTGACATCTACTGCTGTTGTGCTTATGTTAAAGGTGTGAGTAGGACGACAGGCAAGTGGAAAATGGAAAGAGAGAGTGACTGAGGATGAATAGCAATGATGGCTTACCTCCACTCTGCACTACCGGACACCGGGTCCGAGCTTGCTAGAACCTTCACTGCTAGTGGGAGAAACCGGAGACCCTGCTGGACTACAGGTCTCAGAGGGGCCCAACAGTGCTGATACGTAACCGGGGTCAGGAAGAACAGGAGTCTGGTCAGCGCAACCATTGGAGACTTAGTTCTGTCCAAAAGAAGGCTCCACCACAAGATCAGCCGGGCGTAGCAAAGAGAACGGAGTTAAACTTTGTTTCATGCAAGTTAGAAACTCACACACATATAGACGTAAGGAGGCCCTACACCTACTCAGTGATTACTGGACATGCATCCTCCACCCTGACGGCCTCCCGGGACGTGCCTGCAACTTCATCACCAGTAAAGGTACAGAAAGAGACTGTCTTGTGTGTGTCTGCATTATTGCTCCTTCACCCCTGCACCGCCATATACTCCGAGGGATCAGTCTCGCCTGTGGGAGACTTAACACCTTGCTGCCCAAACCCTCAGAGGATCTACATTGCAGCGCTGGTCACCCTGACCAGGAACCACAGGTGGCGTCATGAACATTTCTACAATCCCCTGTAAATATCCCCCTTTAGTGAGCGCCCAGGGCAACGGACCGAGCTGCGCTACCCGTGACATCCCCCAGTGAAGTGAACGTGCTCGGTGCCGAGCACCCCAAAGCCCTGGTACGTGCGACTCACATTCTCTCTGTATAGTGATCTGTCTTTCACAGCAAGACTTCCCCAGGTCATAAATCTGAGGGTAGTTGCTGATTGGCACTTTGCAGCTGATTGGCTACTTGTATTCAGAAATAAACACTTGAAATAGATCACTCTGTTTGTAATTACGATATATTACATATAATATGAGTTTCACTTTTTGTATTGAAGGACTGAAATAAATGAACTTTTTGATGATATTCTAATTTTCCTTATAGATCATTGCATTTTTAATCAGGAAGGTAGACCTTCTCTTTAGCCAACCAGCCATATTCTTTGCCTAGCTTGTAAGTCAGGCACATGAATTCTCAATACAAGCATGTACATGTCACAAGAGTTTAAATGCCCACTAACCCAGCAACGAAGCATTTTGCGACATTTGTCTGAGAATAAACACCCTTAGAATGCGGTAGAATAAGTAAATTACAGACACGTTGGTTAAGGAACATGTTTATAATCTGAGTTGTATGACTTGAAATTAGCTGTTGTTGATATCTGTTGTCAGTAATAAATGCTCAGTATATTCATGTAATATCCCTGCCTGTACCTGTCGCCTGTGCTTCCATATATGTGCTGGGCGATACAGGGTAACTGTTCAGTAGCCTTATTTTACTCCTGGGATTTGTGCTATCACCAGCATGGAAGCTTAGAGGTTAGACCCTAGCTTGCTGCTTTCTATTCCCCTGAGTCTCAGACTTCTACTGCTGGTTATATTCTATACTACCCTTCAATCATTCCTGTTGCTCAGCATCTATTCCACCTCTTTGATTCTTTTACTGACCTTGACCAATTTACTAACTATTCTTCTGATTTCTGATTCTGTCCCTGACATTATTATCCTGGTAATGGCCCCACATGATGACCCTTCTTTCTGCCACTTGCTCCACCAGCCAGCAACCTACTCCATGGCCCCAACCTAGCAGCCCTGTGTAGTTTCAAATCCCTGTACAGGGGTTAATAGGTGAAGGCCATGGCAGGTAGATGGAATGACTAGCGCTAAACCTGTTAGGCCTCTTTCACACTTCCGTTGTGTGACGTCGCCCATCCGTGAAAATGGCGGATCCGTCAGAAAAGTAAAAAAACGGATGCAAAAACGGATTCGCCAAGAAGATTTCACCCGGAAATGGTGAAAATTTCGTTATGGAAATGTAAATCCGGACGAGAGAGACAGAGAGAGAGAGAGAGGAGAGAGAGAGAGAGAGAGAGAGAGAGAGAGAGGAGAGAGAGAGAGAGAGAGAGAGACCCGGACACTGTTTCTGCATTTTACTATGGTTTTCAATAGAGGCGACGGATCCGCGGCGGATTCGTCAAAAATGGAGGTGGCCATTATACAAAATGGCGGATGCGGCGGATCCGCCGTTGTCCGCCATTTTGGCGGTCAAAAAAAACGTTGCATTGACGTTTTTTTAAATGACGGACGCCAATTTTTTGGCGGATCCGTCAAAACGGACCCTAACGGACGACCATCGTCAAATTCCGTCACTAATGCAAGTCTATGGGAAAAAAACGGATCCGCCAAAAAAATTGGCGGATCCGTTTTTTTAACATTTTGACGGATTTTGACTGACGTCGCACGACTGAAGTGTGAAAGAGGCCTTAATGGAAACCTGTTCATGTAACAACTTATCGTTGCATGCCAACTACTTTATTTAACCCTTAACGACCGCCGATACGCCTTTTAACGGCGGTAGTTACCACGGCGGTAGAGTGTATAGCGCTCCTCAGAGTCGGATTTTCTCCAGGGTCTCGGCTGCCAGGGGTAGCCGAGACCTCAGAGAACATGACTTTTGCGATCGCCATTATTAACCGTATAACGGCGACCGCAAAAAAAAAGAAAAGAGTCGCGATTTTGCTTTCACTTTCTCTCTCCTCTGATGTGATCGCACATTAGAGGAGCGAGAAATAGGGTCCCTGATCTCCCCCTCGGTACCTCCCAGTGGTCCTCGGGCCCACCTGCCTCCTCTGGTGGGCGCCGCTATCTTGGTCCGGGAAGAAAATGGCAGGCGCCTTGTTGGCCGGCAGATTCCATTCATTGATTCAATGTACAATTTGATCACTGTGATAAACCCTATCACAGTGATCAAAATAAAAAAATAGTAAATAACCACCCCCTTTATCACCCCCTTAGTTAGGGAAATATAATGAAATAAAGAAAATATATTTATTTTCATTTTTCCATTAGGTTTAGGGTTAGAATTAGGGTTAGGGTTGGAATAAGGGTTAGGGTTAGAATTAGAGTTAGAGTTAGGGTTAGAATTAGGGTTAGGGTTGAAATTAGGGTTAGGGTTGGAATTAGGGTTAGGATTAGGTATTAGGGTTAGGGTTGTGATTAGGGTTAGGGTTGGGATTAGGGTTAGGGGTGTGTTGGGCTTAGGGTTGGAGGTAGAATTGAGGGGTTTCCACTATTTAGGCACATCAGGGTTCTCCAAACACAACATGACACCCGCAGAACATTCCATAATCGTGCTCCTTCCCTTCCGAGCTCTCCCATGCGCCCAAACAGTGGTTCCCCCCCACATATAGGGTATCAGCGTACTCAGGACAAATTGCACAACAACTTTTGTGGTCCAATTTCTCCTGTTACCCTTGTGAAAATAAAAAATAGTGGAATAAAAAATAATTTTTGAGAAAAAAAAAGATTTTTTATTTTCACGGCTCTGCGTTATTAAACTTCTATTAAGCACTTGGGGGTTCAAAGTGCTCACCACACATCTAGGTAAGCTCCTTGGGGGTTCTAATTTCCAAAATGGGGTCACTTGTGGGGGTGTTTCTACTATTTAGGAACATCAGGGGCACTGCAAACGCAACATGACGCCCGCAGAACATTCCATCAAAGTCTGCATTCCAAAATGGCGCACTGTTATGTTTCGGTAACAGAGGAGAAATGGCAAAAAATAGCAAAAGCGGTAATACACCAGAGAGGCTGAAACCTATTGGATTGCAGTAACCTGAACTAACCACACAACTAGAGGTAGCCGTGGAGCGTACTTACGTTGATCCTAGACACCTCGTCACAGCCTGAGAGATAACTAACACCTAAAGGCAGAAAGATGAAAGCTATCTGCCCCGGAACAGATCCCCAAAGAAAATAGGAAGCCCCCAAACATGTAATGGCGGTTAGACAAAAAGAAAGCACGGACACAGACAGAAAATAGAATGAGCAAACGCTGGGGCTCAATCTGTGTAGACAGAAAATAGAGGAAAGAATTCTGACTGCAATCCAACAAAAACCCTAACAAAAATACCAACACTTCTGATTACCAAAAAACCTGAGATCACACGACCTCTTCACCTAAATCAGATCTCTGGTGTAACAAAACGCTATTCAGCAAATTAAAAGTAACAAAAGAGCAAAGCAAAAGTGCAGACACAAATGGAGCACAATAGCAGCGCCAGACCCCCAAAAGGGGACAGGCTGCAGACCACTGCAGGCAGCAAACCAGCAGAGAAAATCAAACAAGAAAAAAAAAACAGCAAACACTTATCTGAAGGAGAGCAGGAAACTAGCAGTGTTTCAAGCAAGATCAGAAGAACAATTGATAACCGGCAAGGCTGCTGGGAACTCAGGCCACTTATATCCTACCATTCAGCACCAGCTGAAGGCCATTCATTAATAAGTTCATTACCCTAAGCAACCACCGGAGGGAGCCCCAGCTCAGAAGCCGCCTCCAGCATATTCACAACAGCGCTCCTTCCCTTCCGAGCTCTCCCATGCGCCCAAACAGTGGTTTCCCCCACATATGGGGTATCAGTGTACTCAGGACAATTTGCACAACAACTTTTGTGGTCCAATTTCTCCTGTTAACCTTGTGAAAGTATAAAAAATAACGGGCTAAAAAATAATTTTTGAGGAAAAAAAATGATATTTTATTTTCACTGCTCTGCATTATAAACTTCTGTGAAGCACTTGGGGGTTCAAAGTGCTCACCACACATCTAGATAAGTTCCTAAAGGGGTTTAGTGTCCAAAATGGTGTCACTTGTGGGGGGTTTCACTGTTTAGGCACATCAGGGGGTCTCCAAATGTAACATGGCGTCTGATCTCAATTCCAGCCAATTCTGCGTTGAAAAAGTCAAACGGCGCTCCTTCCCTTGCGAGCTATGCTGTGCGCCCCAAAAGTGGTTTACCCCCACATATGGGGTATCAGCGTGTTCAGGAGAAATTGCGCAACAAATTTTGTGGTTCATTTTCTCTTTTAACACTTGTGAAATTTAAAAAAATTGGTTCTGAAGTAAAATGTTTGTAAAAAAAGTTACATGTTAAATTTTTTCCTTCCACATTGCTTCAGTTCCTGTGAAGCACGTAAAGGGTTAATAAACTTCTTAAATGTGGTTTTGAGCACCTTGAGGGGTCCAGTTATTAGAATGGTGTCACTTTTGGATATTTTCTGTCATGTACACCCCTCAATATGACTTTAAATATGATGTGGTCCCTAAAAAAATGGTTTGTATTTTGTTGTAAAAATGAGAAATCGCTGGTCAACTTTTAACCCTTATAACTTCCTAATGAAAAAAAATGTTGTTTCCAAAATTGTGCTTATGTAAAGTAGACATGTGGGAAATGTTATTTAGCAACAAATTTGTGTGACATATCTCTCTGATTTAAGGGCATACAATTTTAAAATTTGAAAATTGCTAAATTTTACAATTTTTTGCCATATTTCCATTTTTTTCATAAATAAACACAAAATAAATTTTACCACTAACATGAAGTAAAATATGTCACGAAAAAACATTCTCAGAATCAGCGGGATTCATTAAAGCGTTTCAGAGTTATAACCTCATAAAATGACAGTGGTCAGAATTGTAAAAATTGGCCCGGTCATTAAGCTGCAAATTGGCTCTGTCACTAAGGGGTTAAACATAACACTGTACTAATACTACTAGGTTCAAGAGACCTAAAAATCTCTAGAAAATTATATAGACGTATAAATCAGTGACACAGTCTGAGATGACTAAATATAAAATTGTCACATTTTTATTCATATTTGGTAAGCTTTTTCTATATGTAACTTCTCCAATGATATAATATTCTTTTCTCCAGGAATTTCTAAAGAAAGAATACAGCGCTGAGAATATATATTTCTGGAAATCTTGTGAAAAGTACCAGAACATTCCAGCAGAGGATACTGAGCAGGTTATTATATATTTTATTGTAAATTAGATGTATATTCTGCTCATCCTTGTTGTAATCATTCACTAGTAATACATGTATGTTGCTTTCTACATAGTCATTTGACAGATGACTGACTTTCTTTTGCTAAAATAACAGTATAGAACAAACAAGGCTACGAGTTTTGATCATAATTGTATATCATACAAAATAGTAAGGTAAAATAATAGATAAACTTATGAGTGCAAGTAAGTAGAAATTGCCTTTTGATACTGTGCAGCATCGGCACTGAGAGCTTCATTGCCGGGAAGAAATTAACTTTATTCCCCCCAGCAGCATTTGGCTTCCAGTCATAGAGGTGGCTACTGTACAGTTTCAGGTACTGCTCCGTGTACAGGGAAGATAGACTTGGCCGTAGTTAGTTACCAAGTACTACTCCAGGGCCGTCCTTGGGTTTGAAGCAGCTAATCAGAAGGTCAGTGACATGGGTATGAGGTACAGGTTGACGAAGTCAAAGACGTGGTCAGAATTCGAGGTCAGAGCAGGCAGCACAGGTTCAATATACGTATGTGACAAGGGCGCCGATGGGTGGGATTAGTGAAGCGCTTCACATTAAATGCCTCTGTCAGGGATTGACAGCGGCATTTCATGGGTTAACAGCCGCGGGTGGATTGCAATTCCACCCGCAGCTGTTAGGGGCACATGCCAGCTGTTCAAAAAGCTGACTTGCCGAGAAAGATGTGGGCTCAGCGCCGTAGCCCACATCAAAGGGAGGGACACTACATGCGCCGTACATGTACGGCGCATGTCTTGAAGGGGTTAAGGACCCAGTCTGAAATACGTCTTTAGATCTTTTGTACATTTTAACAATTTTGGTACTTTCTTTTGTCATCGGCTTAGTTTCTAGCTCACCATATAGCCTTAGTCTACATTGGATGTAAAAGACGTTATCCAAAATAAGTTGAGACAGTCCAAATATAGGCAAGACAATATATATTAGAAAGGACCTCAATCAGTTCTGCAGGTAACAAAGTTTCTTTTAATCATGAAAGTGCAAACAATGATGCTCAAAATATCAGGGTTCACCTACCGAAATAAAGGTATAAGCCTTATTTGTGTTTTGTCTACATGGGATCTTTGGGTCCATGTCTGAGCACACAGGTGAAACTCGAGTTTGTGAACACTTTTTCTGTAATGTTTGTTCTTATTTAATGGCAATAATGAAGTTTTTTGGTCTAACATTACCTATCATTTTGTTTTGAAGCTAAAACAAGAGTCTCGTCAGATATACAATGAATATCTCTCAAGTTCTTCGTTGTGTCCAGTCAATGTGGATCAGCAGGCAGTTATCACAGAGGAGATGCTGGAGAAACCCACTCCGGACCTTTTCAAAGTTCAGCAGCTGCAGGTAACAACATGTCTAGCTTTATCTCAGCCAAGAATAGAATGGCTTATTTACAAGGATAATCTTTCTACTCTTTTTCTACATGGAAAGTACAGTAGATACCACTCAAGTAAATATTCGCTGTCACATCCATTTGATTGGTTTTAACAAAAATCCAGACAAGCTTCAGAAATACTTTAAATATATTAGCATGCATTAAATAATTTTTTTTATTACAGAAATGTCTAAAGCAAATTTATCCCATATGAAAAACCTACCGTAACTTCAACCCAAATTCTTATGTGACACTTAAAATAAAACCAATACTTATAGAGAACATATCATATGCAAAAAGTCCATATCCAAAAATGCTATTTACCTGCAGATATAGGTTTAATTTGCAGGGCAAGTAGCGTTAATAATATGATAGGCTGTCTTACTGGAGCAGCTGCTACAGGGAGAAAATTAACTTCCTGTATTTTTTTGAACTATGTTGCACAAGAAAAATCTTGCTGAAAAGTATGTATCTTATAGTCTAGATGCTGCTTGATCGAGGAGAACGCTGACACGGAATCCTCTCTCTACTCCTGCATGACACTGATCATTCTGATCCGGAGTTGTACCATCCATAGTGACAGACCACATGGACACTATGTGGCTCATGAGTAGAAAGGGGGCCCGGGCCCCTACGACTGTCCTATTGATCTCTTGCCTGGAGCAGAACCTCCTCGGGGGAGAGTCTACCCCCTCTTGCTTCCTGAGACGGAGGCCATGTCCCAGCATATTCAGGAGAATCTGGCAAGAGGGTTCATTAGGAAGTCGGTGTCACCAGCAGGGGCGGGGTTCTTCTTTGTGCAAAAGAAATATAAAAGACAGAAATGGGATCAACACGGTGTATATGCAAACAAATGATCTTAATAAAAATATAGTCAGACTGATAAAAAAATATATATCACCTCTAATTGATAACCCACTTCCAGGTGTGGATGGATGACCATCCAAATAAACAAATAACACCCAAGTGCATGAGAAAAGGGGGAGGAAAAAGACCCAACACAGGCAGAAGTAGACAAAAATGCAAATCTTTATTAGAAATAATACATAAAAATGCACAGACAAAATATAAAACCAAAATATGATATTAAAATAGGAGGACACACACAACCATCCAATACCCAATGGACGGGGTATATATCTACACAACCAGGTACATATATAATATATTACATAACGATGTTCATGAAACAAATATATGGTAGCAAAACCACCTATAGTACAATACACCCACTATGCATAACTAAAGAAAAAATACATGTGTGATATATATAAATGTGGATAAACAATAATCTACTACAGTAAATAGTAATGCAATACAAAATATATATATATATATATATATATATATATATATATATATATATTACTACAGAATAACCCATACAAATTGTGCACGATATGTGAAACTACAATATAAAAAATATATATACTATACTGGTGGTGCACATGAAAAAATATAGATAATGCAATATAATATAAATAAAAATACAACCACTAATTTACACAAAATATGTGCACAATATATAACACTGCAGTGTAAAACAAAACGGGTGCTGTGCTAGTGGTGCTGCTACCCAGAATAAAATAGTATAGTCCCAATCTTACTTATGCTGCCAAAAATGCTGGATGCTGTAAGTGCTAAATGCTGGAAGGGACTGTACCTGGAAACCCCGAGGGGGGTGTGTGGTGTGAGGACCTCCTAAGATGCGCCCCGACGCGCGTTTCGGAATGACCTTCCTTCGTCAGGAACAAGTCCCCTCGACAAGCAGCCATTCAGGCTTCCAAGGAAAGGTTGAGGTCTTCTGCCGATGCCCATCGGCGTCCCGCTCTGACATTTGCTCCTGGCAACCAAGTGTGGCTCTCCGCCCAAACATCAGGCTACGGGTGGAATCCACTAATTTGGCACCCCGCTATTTGGGTCCTTTCAAGGTTCTCGAGCAGGTGAACCCTGTGCTTTACCGTTTGGCCCTTCCGCCTCGCCTTGGTATCTCCGACACCTTCCATGTGTCCCTCCTAAAACCTGTGGTCATCTCCCGGTTGCCTGAGTCATCTGCCGGGATGTCGGGTTCGTCTTCGGACGACTACAAGGTGAACGCCATTGTAGGGGTTATGGGCCTGAGGATAGGTCCTGGGAGCCTGCCGAGCATGTTCATGCTCCGCAGCTCATCGCTGCCTTTGAGCGTAGCGAGGCCCAGAGAAGGGGGGGCCCTAGGAGGGGGGGTAATGTTAGGGGTCGCGTTCCCGCTTCTGCACAAGGGGAATCTCGAGCCATCCCGGCTGCGGTCTCCCATCCGTCTCCGGCCGCAGTGGACTCTGCTCAGCTTAGACGTCGGTCCCAGCGTCTCGCCCAGTCTAACAGTGTGCAGAGGATTACTGCTGCCTCTCCAGGCTCTGCTATTGTGGCCAGTACTGGTTAGCGGCGAGCAGACGTCTTTAGGACAAAGTCCTTGTTTTCCCCTTCTGAGCATGCCCAGGGTGAGATCTCTCATTGGAGATCAGGGGTCACATGCTCAAGTACTGCAGCAGCTCCTATTGGTCCGCCAGGAAGGTCCTGTGACTACTGGTGTTCTGGACCGTTTCATTGGTCCTTGTTTCTGGCAGGTCCTGTAGCTGTTACTATAAAAGGGTGGCATGGCTGGGCCGCCATGCGCTAGTATCAATTGCATTATGTGCTTTGCGCCAGTGTGATAATGCACGCATGTGGTTAGGGCTCGGCTGAAATAAGCCCCTAGAATACCGACACCTCTGGTGAGGAGATTTGAGTGCAAGTGGTTAGGGCTCGGCTGAAATAAGCCCCTAGAATACCGGCTTCTCCGGTGAGGAGATTGCTTGATTGCGTTGCTGTCTACATGATCACGGACTGCTATCCGCACAGCAGTTATCTGTGTATCCCTGTGGTGTTAACAGGACACAGTCTTTTTCTCAGCGGCTCTGTGACGCAACAGGGTTCGCTTTATAACGCTGGTTCAGCGCCCTAGCGTTTTACTTTGCGGCTCACTGAAGCTAAGTGAGTTCGCACCTATCGCCATATAGCGCTATGGCATTCCCGCTAGCGGCTCTGCGGATTAACAGAGTTCGCACTTACAGCCACAGCGCGCTACGGCGTTTATTTTAGCGACTCTGCGGGATAACAGAGTTCGCTACTTTCGCCATCTTACTAGCAGCGGGCTTCGCCTGCACGGTGGACCCCGGGCTGCGAACGCACCTCTCTACTATATCTATTAGGTGCATTCCGCAGACCCTAACAGCCATGATACTGCGTGTCAGAGAACTATGAAGACAATATACTGTTTTGGAGGAACTTTAGGGGTTTCATGCTGAGCTTTAAAGAGGCTGTGTGAGGCATTATACTGTGTTGAGGGTCACTGTGGGGACATCATATTGTGTTGGGGGCTCCATGGTGGTATCTTAATGTGTGGGGGGAATTGTGGGTGCATCACACTGCGTTGGGGCACTGTGGGGGCATCATACTTTGCTTGGGAGGTATTATTTGTGGGAGCAAATAGTGTGGAGAATTCTCTGTGGGAATATCATACTGTGTCAGGAGTCATCATACTCAATGGTGATAATGAAGGGGGTATTGTAGTGGGTGAGAACACAAAGCACTTCAGTAGAGGCACAATTACTGTGTACGAGCACATCCCTTCCTGTGTATTTAAAAGATTGGCTGTATCAGCCCGTCTACCCAACCAAATATTTTTTGAGGTGTGGGGAGTTTGGTGGCCTAATTAGGACATTTGCTATAGATCCCCATGATTTCTATGTACACTATGCCCCTGTTTTAATCAGTACAGGGCAGGAGAGAAAGGTACCTATTTAAAATATCTATCAGGGCATGTAATCAGTCACATGTTTCGAAGGAAAATGCTGTAATGTATACAGTGTGTATGTAATTTAAATATGTAATTGTGCATTATGATGAGCTATTGGACAGCAAAAGTCCATATAATGTTCTTACACAGGGGCCCTCTTATGTCTGTGTCTGTTCCTGGCTGAGATATGTGTGTTGATGTAGCTGAGTTGTGTATTGCTGTAACTGAGCTGTATGTATGATGTAACTGAGATGTTTGTGTGTTGTGGATTAGTTGTGTGTGTGTGTGTTGTAGCTGAGCTATGTGTGTGTTGCAGCTGAGCTGTATGTGTTGATGTAGCTGAACTATGCTTGTTGATGTAGCTGAGCTGTGTGTATTGATGTAGCTAAGCTATGTGTGTGTTTATGTAGCTGAGATATGTATGTGTGCTGTAGTTGATTTGTGTTTGTGTTGATATAGCAGAGCTGTGTGTTGATGGAGCAGAGCTAGGATTATGAAAATAGCAGATTACATGTGCATGCGCATGTAGCAGACCTGTGAGTATATGTAGTAAAGCTATGTGTATGCATATCAAGCAGAGTTGAGTATGTAAGTACTGTGCACACATCAGTGTTGTGTATTGTAAGCTTTTCAGGGGATATAGCTCTGGGATCGCCGTCCGGGTAGACGGAGTGGCACGGAAACAGTTCATTCACAGACAGCAGTTCTGGTAAAACTGGCCGCAAACAGTTTTATTAAAGTCCACAGCAAACAGAACATAAGCAAAAGCAAATCATAAACATAAGCCCTGGGCTTGTCCAGCCACTTACTACACTTAGATAGATTTCCCTCTCTATCCGGGTCCAGACTCTAACAGCCTGTCCCCAAAACAACACATATGTTCAGTAGTTACAAGCATGGAGTTTCACAGAGTCTCCTCCATGTGTCTGAAGGCATATCCAACGTCCAGACTTGAGAGAGCTCCCCTCCTATTCAGCAGCTATCCGCATGGATTCTCACAGAGACTACTTGTTATGTTACGGTAGCTGAGGAGTGCAGGTAAAAAAGGAAATACACCAGAGCAGTTGGAATCTATGGGATTGCAGTACCCTGACTAACCACCACAACTAGAGGCAGCCGTGGAGCGTTCCTACGATGGTCCTAGACGCCTCGTCACAGCCTGAGAAACTAACTACACCTAAAGATAGAAATAGGAAAGCTATCTGCCCCGGAGCAGAACCCCAAAGATAATAGAAAGCCCCCAAACATGTAATGGCGGTTAGACAAGAGGAAATACTGACACAGAAAGAAAATAGTATGAGCAAACGCTGGGGCCCAAACTATCTAAATAGAAAAGGACAGGAAGGGTACTTACTGCAATCCCAGAAAACCCTGAAAAACACCAACTCTACTAATTTCAAAGTCACCTGAGATCACACGACCTCTACCACCTAAATTAGTTCTCTGGTGTAACAAAAACAGCAGCCACTGAAAAAACTGGAAAAAGCAAAACTACAAAACACAGTGGCTGAACTAAACTGAGAGGGCAAAAGCCCCCGGAGGGGACCCAGAAGGCCCCCACAGAAGTGCAGGACCAAATGCAAAAATATAACAAAAACACAAAATAAGAAATTGTCTTATCTGATAGCAGGAGATGCAGACACGACACAGCAGGCTACAAGGGAAACTGGAAAGAAGGATTCAGACCAGAACAATTGATCACCGGCAACCCTGATGGGAAAATGATTCCCTTAAATAAGACCAATCAGTAACACCTGATTCCCAATCCTCACTAGTACCGCTTGTAACCACCAGAGGGAGCCTCTGCTCAGAACTCATCTCAAACCCATTCACAACAGTACCCCCCCTTGAGGAGGGGTCACCGAACCCTCATTTGAGCAACCAGGTCGGTCAGGATGAGTTCTATGATACGCACGGATAAGTCTCCTAGCATGGATGTCCGAAGCAAACACCCAAGAATTATCTTCCTGACCATAACCTCTCCATTTAACCAAATACTGGAGTCTTCGTCTAGAAAAACGAGAATCCAATATTTTCTCAACCACATACTCCAGATTGCCCTCAACCAAAACAGGGTCAGGAGGCACAGCAGCAGGAACCACTGGCTCAACAAACCTCTTCAACAAGGACTTGTGGAACACGTTATGGATCTTAAATGTCCCTGGAAGAAGCAAACGAAAAGAAACAGGATTAATAATCTCCATGATCTTATAAGGTCCAATGAACCTAGGCTTAAATTTAGGAGATGCTACTCTCATAGGAATATTCTTTGAGGACAACCAGACCAAGTCCCCCACTTTAAACCGAGGACCATCAGTCCTATGCCGGTTAGCAAACCGCTGGGCCTTCTCCTGAGAGAGGGACAACCTCTCCACTACCTGGTCCCAAATCTGCTGCATACGCTCAACAACAGAGTCAACACCTGGACAGACAGAAGCCTCCGTCTGTCCTGAAGAAAATCGAGGGTGAAACCCAGAATTACAGAAAAACGGAGACATCAAAGTGGCAGAGCTAGCCCTATTATTAAGAGCAAACTCAGCCAAAGGCAAAAAAGAGACCCAGTCATCCTGATCAGCAGACACAAAGCATCTTAGATAAGTCTCCAATGTCTGGTTTGTTCTCTCAGTTTGACCATTGGTCTGAGGATGAAATGCCGAGGAGAAAGACAATTGAACACCCAGTTTAGAACAAAAAGTCCTCCAAAATCTGGAAACAAACTGGACTCCTCTGTCAGACACAATGTTCTCAGGAATGCCGTGTAAACGAACCACGTGCTGAAGGAACAACGGCACCAATTCAGAGGAGGAAGGCAACTTAGGTAATGGCACAAGATGTATCATTTTGGAAAACCTATCACAAATTACCCAGATGGTGGTCATTCTCTGAGAAACAGGAAGATCGGAAATGAAATCCATAGAGATATGGGTCCATGGTCTCTTGGGCACAGGCAATGGCATCAACAAACCACTAGAGCGACAGCAAGGCTTGGAGCGAGAGCAAGTCCCGCAGGACTGCACAAATTCCCTGACATCGCGAGACAAGGTAGGCCACCAAAAGGACCGACTAACCAAGTCTCTGGTACCAAAAATTCCGGGATGCCCAGCCAATGCGGAACAATGAATCTCAGACATCACACTCTTTTTCCATTGGTCCGGGACAAACAATTTTCCAACAGGGCAGCGCTCGGGCCTATCCTCCTGACACCCCTCCAGAGCAAGTCTCAAATTGGGCGAGATGGCGGAAAGAACTACACCCTCCTTCAAAATAACAGAGGGATCAGATAGCTCAGGAGAGTCCGCAAGGAAACTCCTCGAGAGGGCATCCGCCTTAACATTCTTAGTGCCAGGAAGAAAGGAAACCACAAAATTAAAACGTTGTGAAAAACAAGGCCCACCTGGCCTGTCTAGGATTGAGTCGCTTGGCAGATTCCAGATAGACCAGATTCTTATGGTCCGTAAGGACCACCACCTGATGTTTGGCTCCCTCCAGCCAATGTCTCCACTCTTCAAAAGCCCACTTCATGGCCAATAACTCCCGATTACCCACGTCATAATTACGTTCAGTAGGAGAAAATTTTCGAGAGAAAAAGGCACAAGGGTTACTTTTAGAGGTCTCTGGATCTTTTTGGGACAAAACGGCACCTGCCCCAATTTCAGAGGCATCAACCTCCACCTGAAATGGCAGAGAAACATCAGGCTGCCGTAGAACAGGAGCAGAAGTGAATCTCTGCTTAAGTTCCTGAAACGCAGAGACTGCCTCAGGAGGCCAATTCACCACATCAGAACCCTTTCTGGTCAAATCAGTTAATGGTTTAACAATAACAGAGAAATTACCAATAAATTTACGATAAAAATTGGCAAAACCCAAAAATCTCTGAAGAGCCTTTAATGAAGTAGGTTGGACCCAATCACAGATGGCCTGAACCTTGACCGGGTCCATTTCAATAACAGATGGGGACAAAATGAATCCCAGAAATGAGATCTTCTGTACTCCAAAAAGACACTTTGATCCCTTCACATACAGAGCATTCTCTCTCAAAATCTGGAATACAGTTCGAACATGTTTCACATGAGAGTCCCAGTCATTAGAAAAAATCAAGATATCATCCAAATAAACAATCAGAAACTTGTCCACAAAATCCCTGAAAATGTCATTCATGAAGGACTGGAAGACGGAAGGAGCATTAGTGAGCCCAAAGGGCATCACAAGGTACTCAAAATGCCCTTCAGGGGTGTTAAATGCCGTCTTCCATTCATCCCCGTGCTTAATGCGAATAAGGTTATACGCCCCCTGAGGTCAAGCTTGGTAAACCAAGTAGCGTTTTTCACCCTGGAAAACAGGTCAGAAATCAAGGGTAACGGGTATTGATATTTCACAGTAATATTGTTCAAGAGACGATAATCAATACACGGCCTTAATGAACCATCTTTTTTGGCCACAAAGAAAAAACCGGCACCTAAGGGTGAAGAGGATGGTCTGATATGACCCTTCTCCAATGATTCCTTGATATAAGACCGCATAGCGTCATGTTCAGGTACAGACAAGTTAAAAAGGCGACCCTTAGGGAATTTACTACCTGGCACTAATTCAATAGCGCAGTCATAGCTCCTATGGGGAGGTAAGGATGCAGATTTACTTTCGCTAAACACATCAGAAAAATCAAACAAAAAGTCAGGAACATCCTCAGCCTGGGGGGAGGCAGAAAAAACAGGAGTGTTGGTATTAACACATTGGCAGCCCCAACTGGTTACAGACACAGATTTCCAATCCAAAACAGGATTATGAGACTGTAACCAAGGGAAACCCAGCACGATAATGTCATGCAGATTATATAGAACCAAAAATTTGCAGCACTCCTGGTGATCAGGTTCAACCCTCATTATCACCTGAGTAGAAAACTGGGGTTTATTCTCAGCCAAAGGGGTAGAATCGATCCCCAGTAGGGGAATAGACTTCTGTAGGGGTATCAAGGGAAATCCACAACGTTTAGCAAAATCATAATCCATCAGGTTAATAGCTGCTCCAGAATCAACGAAAGCCTGAGCAGAAAATGAGGACAGAGAGCATATCAGAGTGACAGTTAATAAAAACTTAGTCTGAACACTACCCAAGACAACTGAGCGTGCAAAACGTCTTCCCCGCTTAGGGCAGACTGAAATAGCATGAGAGGCATCACCACAGTAGAAACATAACCCATTGCGCTTTCGAAACTCATGACGCTGTGCCCCAGACACCACTCCATCACACTGCATGGGCTCAGCAGCCGGCTCACAAGGCAACACCACTCCACGCATACTTCTCCGCTCACGCAAACGTCTGTCAATTTGAATCGCTAATGACATAGAATCATTGAGACCAGAGGGGACAGGGAATCCCACCATAACATCCTTTACATTATCCGACAGACCCTTCCGGAAAAGGGCCGCCAAAGCGTCGTCATTCCATTTGGTCAGGACTGCCCACCTACGGAATCTCTGACAGTATAACTCAGCGTCATCAAGCCCCTGATTTAATGCCAACAAGGCTTTTTCAGCTTGATCAGTGACATTAGGCTCATCGTACAATAACCCCAAAGCCTGAAAAAATGCATCAACATCACTCAAAACAGGATCCCCAGGTATCAGGGAAAAAGCCCAATCCTGAGGATCGCCGCGCAGGAGAGAGATGATAATTTGAACCTGCTGCGCTGCGTTTCCTGAGGACTTAGATTTTAAGGCAAGAAACAATTTACAATTATTTTTGAAATTCTGAAACTTAGCTCGATCCCCTAAAAACAAATCTGGCATGGGGATCCTAGGTTCCACAACAGGCAACCTAGCAAGATATGCAGCAATACTCCGAACCTCAGTGGCAAGCTGATCCACACGGCCAGACAACTGTGCAAACTCCATTGGGAGAAAAGATCCTCCCCAGCACCCAGAGATACAGAGGGAAAAAAAAAAAAAAATGCAACAAACAGAAAAATATCTCTGACAACTTTTCTTCCTTCAAAATATTTTTTCCCTTCTGTGAGTACAATACAATTTTTATGGCCGGTGATACTGTTATGTTACGGTAGCTGAGGAGTGCAGGTAAAAAAGGAAATACACCAGAGCAGTTGGAATCTATGGGATTGCAGTACCCTGACTAACCACCACAACTAGAGGCAGCCGTGGAGCGTTCCTACGATGGTCCTAGACGCCTCGTCACAGCCTGAGAAACTAACTACACCTAAAGATAGAAATAGGAAAGCTATCTGCCCCGGAGCAGAACCCCAAAGATAATAGAAAGCCCCCAAACATGTAATGGCGGTTAGACAAGAGGAAATACTGACACAGAAAGAAAATAGTATGAGCAAACGCTGGGGCCCAAACTATCTAAATAGAAAAGGACAGGAAGGGTACTTACTGCAATCCCAGAAAACCTGAAAAACACCAACTCTACTAATTTCAAAGTCACCTGAGATCACACGACCTCTACCACCTAAATTAGTTCTCTGGTGTAACAAAAACAGCAGCCACTGAAAAAACTGGAAAAAGCAAAACTACAAAACACAGTGGCTGAACTAAACTGAGAGGGCAAAAGCCCCGGAGGGGACCCAGAAGGCCCCCACAGAAGTGCAGGACCAAATGCAAAAATATAACAAAAACACAAAATAAGAAATTGTCTTATCTGATAGCAGGAGATGCAGACACGACACAGCAGGCTACAAGGGAAACTGGAAAGAAGGATTCAGACCAGAACAATTGATCACCGGCAACCCTGATGGGAAAATGATTCCCTTAAATAAGACCAATCAGTAACACCTGATTCCCAATCCTCACTAGTACCGCTTGTAACCACCAGAGGGAGCCTCTGCTCAGAACTCATCTCAAACCCATTCACAACACTACTCCTGTGTCCGGGGTACATCGAGCACCCAGACTGAGACAGCTCATACTCCTGGAGACTCCTTCTTGTGCCTGGACTCCTTGTCCAGACTAAGCGAGCTCTCTGTCTGTGTTCGCAGACACCTACTTCTGGTCTCCTAATTAACAGCTGAGTGGTTTCAGGCCTGAGCTGCAAGTGTGTACTGAATGTAAGGTGTAGTGACCTTTCTCTACCACTAGGTTTACAAAGCCATACATTTCCCTTATACCAGTCAGCAAAGTATCTAGGTGAAATGTACACCCCATTCAACACACATATTCTCACTGTCTCACATATCCCCCCCTCTTCTCCAGACCGGAGGGCTGGTCATCCAGACCGGAGGGCTGGTCAACAATCCAAAAGAGACAGTGAACTCTGGACCAGTCATGGCCTTCATCAGCTTCATCTTCACTACTGTCATCTGTATCTTCACCTGAGCCATAGCCAACATCAGCTTTCTCTTCATCTGAAGCATCCGCACTACCCTGTACCCTCCCAGGCCTATGCTCTCTGCGGGCCTCGGGTATCCTGCACGGTTTCATCTTGACCATAGGGCCGGGCTCAGTTTCGATATAGTGCCTGGCCAGAGAAGTACGACCCGGCACATCAGAACACTTCTGCTGACTCTTCCTCAGAAACTCACGTACCTCCTGTCCTTGGTGCACTGACCATGTGTCACCAACTATCACAGAAGGTATAGGGGGTTTTTCACTTTTCTCTAGTTCCCCTTGAACCCTCTTTAGCACATCTATTTTCTTGAATATCGGTTGACTCATAAATAGTGTTGAGCATTCCGATACTGCAAATATCGGGTATCGGCCGATATTAGCTGTATCGGAATTCCGATTCCGAGTTCCGATATTTTCGTCTTATCGGATACTGGAATCGGGATTGTCACTGTCACTGTCAGTGTCCGTCGGTCGGGTCTGTCACTGTCAGTGTCCGTCGGTCGGGTCTGTCAGGAGTCAGCGGCACTTACCTGGCAGAAGATCTCCGGCGGTCACGTCCTGCACTGCTTCATGGCCGCCATCCTCTTCTCCCCGGCGGTCACATGCAGTTTCTCGCGATAACTGCAATGACTGCTGGGTAATCCCGGCCGTAAAGCAGTCAGTCCGATGACGTCACCGCCGGGGAAGCAGGTAATCAGCTGTGCTGCGTTGCAATGACAGGCTCTGCCTGTCATTGCGATGTAGCAGAGCTGGATCGTCGTGGGACTATCGTTATGGACTGCGTCGGACAGGTGGTATACTGTTGGTTTGTTTTTTTTCTTTTTTTACAGGAGATCGATGGCGTCGCAGGAATGAGAGAGTAATAAAAGAAATGAAAACTGTGTTGTCTCTTTTATTTCATTAAAAGACTTTTTTCTTGCTGTGTCTTTTTTTTATACATTTAATAACTTTGGGATTAATAATGGATCGGTGTCTTATTGACGCCTCTCCATTATTAACCGGACTTATTGTCACCGTGCAATCAACGGTGACAATAACCCCTTATTACCCCGCTTGCCACCGCTACAGGGCAAGTGGGAAGAGCCGGGTAAAGTGCCACAATTGGCACATCTTTTGATGCGCCAAATGTGGGGCTGCTGTAGCCTGGTATTATCAGGCTGTTGAGGGCCAAAATCCATGGGCCTTGACAGTCTTTTAATACCAGGCCGCAGCAGTCTGCATTTTACTTGGCTGGTTAACAAAAATAGGGGGGATCCCCACGCCGTTTTTTTTTCGAGGGGATCCCCTATTTTTGTTAACCAGCCAAGCTAAGCAGACTGCTGTGGCCTGGTATTATCAGGCTTGCAAGGTCCATGGATATTGGATCCTTACCAGCCTGAAAAACCAGGCCTCAGCGGTCTGCTTCATCTGGCTGGTTAACAAAAATAGGGGGGACCCCACGCCAATTTTTTTCGAGGGGATCCCCTATTTTTGTTAATCAGCCAAGATATGCAGACTGCTGTGGCCTGGTATTATCAGGCTGGCAAGGTCCATGGATCTTGGCTCCTTAGCCTGAAAATCCAGGCCTCAGCGGTCTGCTTCATCTGGCTGGTTAACAAAAATAGGGGGGACCCCACGCCAATTTTTTTCGAGGGGATCCCCTATTTTTGTTAATCAGCCAAGATATGCAGACTGCTGTGGCCTGGTATTATCAGGCTGGCAAGGTCCATGGATCTTGGCTCCTTAACAGCCTGAAAATCCAGGCCTCAGCGGTCTGCTTCATCTGGCTGGTTAACAAAAATAGGGGGGACCCCACGCCAATTTTTTCGAGGGGATCCCCTATTTTTTGTTAATCAGCCAAGATATGCAGACTGCTGTGGCCTGGTATTATCAGGCTGGCAAGGTCCATGGATCTTGGCTCCTTAACAGCCTGAAAATCCAGGCCTCAGCGGTCTGCTTCATCTGGCTGGTTAACAAAAATAGGGGGGACCCCACGCCATTTTTTTTTCGAAGGGAACCCCTATTTTTGTTAATCAGTTCCCTCTGACGTCACTGATTGTGTCCCTGGCTGACCTGAAGTGAAAGTGGAAAGCAATCAATTAAGCTTTCCACTTAAGGGCCCGTCTCACATAGCGATATCGCTACCGAGATCGCTGCTGAGTCACTAGTTTTGTGACGCAGCAGCGAGCTCACCAGCGATATCGCTGTGTGTGACATTCAGCGACGATCAGCCCCCCTGCCGGGTATCGCTGATCGTCGCTGAAATGTCAGGACCTTTTTTTGATCGCTGGTTTCCCGCTGACAGGCACGCATCGCTGCGTGTGACAGGCGGGAGACCAGCGATCCGCTGGTAACCAAGGTACACAGCGGGTTTCCAGGCGCGGGGCTGTGCCTAGAAACCCGCTGTGTACCTTGGATACCAGCGCCCTGATGCAGGGAGCTGGTATCCAAGGTACACAGCGGGTTTCCAATCACTGCGCGGTGCCTGGAAACCCGCTGTGTACCTTGGTTACCAGCGGATCGCTGGTCTCCCGCCTGTCACACGCAGCGATGCGTGCCTGTCAGAGCGAAACCAGCGATCAAAAAAAGGTCCTGACATTTCTGCGACGATCAGCGATACCCGGCAGGGGGCTGATCGTCGCTGAATGTCACACACAGCGATATCGCTGGTGAGCTCGCTGCTGCGTCACAAAACTAGTGACTCAGCAGCGATCTCGGTAGCGATATCGCTATGTGAGACGGGCCCTTAAGCGATGTTACCCGCAGTGTCGCTGTCCCAGATCGCTGCCTGAGCTGCCTGTTTGGCAGCTCAGCAGCGATCATGTAGCGATACACCAGCGATCCTGACAAGTGCATATCGTTGTCGGGATCGCTGGTGTATCGTTATGTGACACCCAGCCTTTACTCTCCTGTCAGGCAGGAGAGGAACTCATTCATTTGGGGTTTACTGTGAGGCTGCAGCATTAGCTGCGGTCCCTGCAGTAAACATTAACCCTTTCTGAAGGATTACACCGTGGGACCTGACTGTGCATGGGATAGGTAAGAATAATTTTGCTTTTTTATTTTATTTTTATTACAGGAAATGGTTTTTGCAGTAAAATAAAAGATGGTCAAAAACATGTGTCTTTATTTCATTAAAATGATTTTTAATTAAAGTGTGTGTGTTTTATTTTTATTTCATGCAATAGGATTAATAATTGATAGTTGTCTAATTGACAGCTCTCAATTATTAACCTGGCTTAAGGTCACCTTTCAATAGCAAGGTGGCTTTAACCCCATATTAACCCATTCGCCACCGCTACAGGGCAATGGGAATAGACGGGCAAAGTGCCAGAAAGGGCGAATCTAATTATAGATTTGTCTTTGCTGGGGTGTCTGGGGGCAGATGTTAGTAGCCGGGGGGGGGCAAAAATAATGGTCCCTCTCTGGGCTATTATTATCTGCCCCCACTCACTGGCTTTGTCTGTCTGGTTGCGAAAATAGGGCGGGAGCCCACGCATTTTTTTTCAGCAATTTTACACCTCATATATATATATACATGTCATTGAATTTGTGACATATATATATATATTTATATTTGTAGTTCATACACTTCTACATAGTATAATAGCCGCTAATTCAATTGCCGGCTTTTGTGAAAATGCAGAACCCGACATGAAATGACACTTGGTGTACATAGGGTTAACCATGTCTTTTCATGTCCTTTGCTATCTAATTTGCACAAACAATTAAATCAGACTATGTGTGCAAAATTTCACACCTGTAGGGGTTAATTAAAGGTGTAAATTCGTAGCAAAAAGTCAGTTTTTTTTACAACGAATTTACACCTTTAATTAACCCCTACAGGTGTGAAATTTTGCACACATAGTCTGATTTAATTGTTTGTGCAAATTAGATAGCAAAGGACATGAAAAGAAATGTTTAACCCTATGTACACCAAGTGTCATTTCATGTCGGGTGACCCGACATGAAATGACACTTGGTGTACATAGGGTTAACCATGTCTTTTCATGTCCTTTGCTATCTAATTTGCACAAACAATTAAATCAGACTATGTGTGCAAAATTTCACACCTGTAGGGGTTAATTAAAGGTGTAAATTCGTAGCAAAAAAGTCAGTTTTTTTTACAACGAATTTACACCTTTAATTAACCCCTACAGGTGTGAAATTTTGCACACATAGTCTGATTTAATTGTTTGTGCAAATTAGATAGCAAAGGACATGAAAAGAAATGTTTAACCCTATGTACACCAAGTGTCATTTCATGTCGGGTGACCCGACATGAAATGACACTTGGTGTACATAGGGTTAACCATGTCTTTTCATGTCCTTTGCTATCTAATTTGCACAAACAATTAAATCTGACTATGTGTGCAAAATTTCACATCTGTAGGGGTTAATTAAAGGTGTAAATTCGTAGCAAAAAAGTCCGTTTTTTTACAACGAATTTACACCTTTAATTAACCCCTACAGGTGTGAAATTTTGCACACATAGTCTGATTTAATTGTTTGTGCAAATCAGATAGCAAACGACATGAAAAGACATGGTTAACCCTATGTACACCAAGTGTCATTTCATGTCGGGTGCTTCTGTCTTTTCACTGAAGCCGGCTTTACCCGGCAATTGAATCAAAGGATATTTTACTATGTAGAAGTGTATAAACTATACATATATGTATATATATATGTCACAATGACATGTATATATATATATGTATTCTATGTGTGTATATTTAGTGTTTACAAGGAAAGAATGGGGTTTTTTTAGTTGCGATATTTTGTTCCCATAGACTTACATGGGACTTCCGGTATCGGTATCGGGTATCGCCGATATTTTAGTGATATCGGCGATACCATTCCGATTCCGATACTTTAGGATATCGGAAAGTATCGCTCAACTCTACTCATAAAGTCTGTTTCACAGACCTTAAGCTCCTCTGCCATGGTCTCTGACCATTTTAAGCTACACTGTTCAAATGATTAGGACTGTAGAAGGAGCTGATCGTTTTTCTTTTGCAGTACACATAATTCATCCGCTAAGTCTCCAGCTGAATTGTAATGTTCTACCGTGACAACAGCATTCTTATATAGAGCCTTAGACTTATTGAGCAGCATTTGCTCTTGCAACGAAGAGATTCCCTGTATTCTTCCTTTTACTTCATTGACTTTCTCACGAAGATGCTCATGGCTTTCATCACACTCCTTCATCACAGTTTGGAGTTTTTTCTGAGAAGTAATCAATTCATCTGGTACCTGTTGGACGTCCTTTATGTCTTTGGCCCCTTCTTCAGGCTCTTCTGGTAGAACATGCTCAGAAGCCCTACCGTCAGTCTTACATTCTACCTCTTCAGTCACATCATTATGGTCTCCAATATTTCCATTTATTCCGGCTTTCAAGTTCTCCTTGATAGCTGCATGCATCTGTATACTCAGAACCCGCCGGATTCTTCTCTTCCACCACGTTCTGCATCCCATCTGAGCTCCCGTGTGTCTGCAGCGGCAACGGAGTGACACATCGCTTTTCCCATTTGTTGGGACGTGGCTCCGATGTAGACTCCATGAAAGTGCGCTTGAGCTCACCAATGCCAGCCTGATGTCTCAAAATCTCATCTTGTGACTTATCCAGATCCTTGGTGTCACTCGGGAACACCGCTGGGGCTCCGGGCGCCGAACTTCCAGCCTGAGCTTCACGAGTTGCAGCTACTGATCCGAACTGCAACCCGTCCACGCCGCTGTCTTCGGCAGAAACAGATTCCTGGACAGAGTCAGTCCCCATATCTTCAGTCTTGTTCCTCACAGCTTCACTTGAGACCTCAGCTTCTGATGAGGCATCTGGCTTGGTGACTACCACTTCTATGGCTTTTTCCACCTCTGCAGCATCTCCCTCAGAGTCCTTGGCACGATACAGATCCACACCATACCTTGGTAACTTCACATTTCCAACAGCATCTACTTGGGCTGTGTTCAGTTTCAGAGTCCTGCCTTTAAAGCTCAGCTCTCCTCCTTTCACCTTAGTCTTCGCCAGGGAACCGGCCAACTGTAAAACATCTTCAGATGCCATCTTCTGTCCGACTGCAAGGTCAGCATCAGCCTTCCTCTCAGGACTCTCAACCTCCTCTGCTACCATGCCTTCCTCATTTGCACTGGTTGCTTGATTGTCATCAGATGATTCACTATCACTACCACTATCCCTGTCTGACCCTTTTTCTCAGCCACATCTGGCTCACTTTCAGGGTTATACACTTCATTTTCATTCACATCCTGCTCACTGTCAGGGTTATACAATTCATTCTCATTCACATCCTGCTCACTTTCAGGGTTATACACTTCATTTTCATTCACATCCTGCTCACTGTCAGGGTTATGCAATTCATTCTCATTCACATCTTGATCTGGAACCTTAGTTAACATATCATCCACAACATTAACTTCACCATCTGGTCCCTGGTTTCCTCAGGTGGTCCCTCAAGTATGTGACTATGTGACAACCCCAGCACTATACTTCCATATGGCTCAGGTACTAGGAGCTGGCTCACGACCTCTCCCTGGACTTCAGTGTCCCTATACAACAGGTGAGTGTCTATGGCAACATGAGGAAACCTCTCCTCAGAGCCAGGCTCTTGGGAAACCTCATTTAGAACATTTATATTTTCCTGGGCCGTTTTAAGAGAGGGGTCTCGCCACTGCTCACTCTCAAAATTGTCACAGGACACAGGCAAGTCAGGGACACTCGGTTCCCGAGAACCACCATCCTCGTCTCCCAACATCACCTGCAAAGGAATTTCATCACCATCATTATCACATAAGTTTAACGGCCCACTAGCATTGTGTTCCGCCCCTCGGGACTGCGCACCCTCAATAGGAGCTTCATCACACTGTCCATCAGAAACATTTTTCCCCCAGAGATCCTTAGACTGGGGAAAGTCATTACCCAATATGACGGGGGGCACCAGGTTCTTCACTACCCCCACTTCACATGAAACCTCCTCGCGTTAGGGGATCAAGTCCACGACAGTCTCTGGGTAGACTTTGGTGTCTCCATGGACACACACCACACTCAGGTGTTTATCAGGGATGAAGTCCCTATCAATCAGGCTATCACACACGGAAGTCACTGGACTCTCCGAGTCCAAGAGGGCCTGTGCTGGGCAGTCATTTACAACCACCGGGAACCCCTGTGGTCCAGTCTCTTCGGCTGAGGTGGACACACACACAGGCTCTGCGCAGGGAGAGAGGGATCCGCCAACATCACAACACATAGGCTCCCCCTCTATTGGACAGTTGGCTGCAATTTCACGACATCTCCAACACTGTCCATCACACTCTCCCACCCACACGACCCCAACAGCTGGAACGCTCTTACCGGGAGAGTTCGGCGTCCAGGAACTCTGAAGTGACGACCTCTCAGACGGCTGGTCACGGAGGCAGTCTTGGTGGCGAAGGCCCTCTCCATCAGGCTGACCAGACGATTGGCGTCCTGGTGGTCTCCTTGTCCGACCTCTGGCTGTACCTCAGGAGGACGTGTTTGGGTGTAGCGGTCCACTATCCCTTTTCAACTCCATAATCAGGTTTGCTGACTGCAGACTCCCAACTGCATCTCCAGTCATGAACTCCCCTGGCACGGGCTGTCACCGTAACACCCAGCCGGGTAAGAATCTCCGCTTTCAGCTTGGCATAGTCTTGGCTGTCCTGCTCGCTCAGGTCAGCATAGGCCCTTTGGAGTTCTCCAATCAGATAGGGTGCGACCATCATGGCCCATTCAGATAGGGGCAGATTCTCCTTCTCTGCCAGTCCCTCAAACCTAGTGAGATATACCTCCACATCGTCACGAGGTGTCATCTTTTTCAGGGACCGTCTTACCGCCTTCTTTACAGCGGACAATGCAGGTGACTTTGCAACATTACTTTGGGACGATGCGCTGCAAGTCTTTTGTAGTGCTGCAACCTGCTCAAAAACAACCGGTTATTCTCCTGCTGCTGCTGCAGGAATTGCTGCTGGGCCTGCTGCATGCGCTGCTGGTGCTGCAGGCGCTGCCGCTCCATGCTCTGCTGCATGCTCCGCTGGGCCTGGACCAGTGGCGTAGCGTGGGGGGGGCGGGGGGGGCGGTCCGCCCCAGGCGGCACATGTGTGTGGGGGCGGCACCCTTTCCTTGCCCTCCGTCTCTACAGCATTAGTCTCACAGCAGCTAGCAATGACGCTGCTATTGCTGTAGTCTTCTGTGCCCACAGGACCTGTGATGAGGTCACAGGAGGGGAGGAGTCAGGGGTCAGATGATCAGTGTCCTCCAGTGCTATTGTGTAGCCCTGGTGTGAAGGCACACGCAGTACCCTGGAGAATGTGTGGAGAGGTAGCAGTTTAATGCTCAATAAACATTCACTCCAACACACACTTAGACACACCCATAGTGAGATAAGCCAGTGTCAGGCAGCAGAGGAAGTCAGTCAGTTTCCTGTCTTCGGACAGGGCAGTCTAGCCTGGACCTGGAGGGAGGAGGAGCAGAGTCTAGCTCGGGTGGCTCAGGACTGAGTCATCTCACCTGTGTGCAGTTCAGTAAGTGGAGGCCAGTAAAGGTGAGCCAGATCACCTCAGCCTGGTCAGAGCTGTGCCCCACTGGCAGACGGACTGAGACATCTATTGAGAAGGAAGAGTTATTTGCAGATACTTCAGTCTCCTGTCCCAAGGACAGTGAAGGTTCAGAGACGTGCTCCTGCCTAGAGGAATACTGAGATTCTGGCAACAAGCTCTGGAAAGAAGTAAGGAAGGATTGACTTATATGACCTTAGGAAGTGTGGAGTGCTTATGCTACAAGCGCGGACAAGGCGAAGGGCACAGTGGAAGGATTCTTAGAAGTGCAATAGGATTGGACTATCCTGCACATTGTCACCGGTCACTGGGGACCGAAGTGTCACTATAGCTTCACGCATAGTGGTAAAAGAACCAGAGGCTTACTGGACCTTAGGTAACAGAAAGCAGCCCTGGAGTGTCGGTACGTAACTGGGGTCAGGGGGAGTGAGAACCTTGAGTCTCTGCAGGACAAGAGTAGGAACTCAGCTCTCTCATAGGAAGGCTCCGACCACAAAACTGACCGGGCAGTACAGCTTTGGAGAAGCTGGAGTTTTTGGAGTGAACTACGCTTTATGCTGGTTGGACTCATTACCATTGTGGAAGTAAAGGAGGCCCCTAACTTGTTCAGCTGCTACCCCAAAGCACATTCTCCATCGGACCAGCCTCCCTGGGACCTGCCTAACCATCTTACAAGTAAAAGGTATGGAAAGACGCTGACGGTGTGAGACTGAGTTATTTAATTGCATCCCTGCACAACCCCACCATAACTATCGACCTGAGGGAAGAGTCCCACCTGTAGGGGACCCGACATCTAGCTGCCTCACCATCCCCTCAGAGATCTACAGCAGCGCTGGTACAAATTACCAGAGACTACAGGTGGCGTCACGAACTGTATATAAATCTATCCCCTGTAAATATACCCCCCAACATACGCCTGACCGCCAGGGCCACAGACCGAGCCACCGCTACCTGTGACAACCCCATAGACTTCCATGGGCTCGGCTCTGGGTACCCCATTGCCCTGGTAACCACAATTGTGGTGCGTGGTCACAACACTATTGCTATAGTCTTCTGTGCCCACAGGACCTGTGATGAGGTCACAGGAGGGGAGGAGTCAGGGGTCAGATGATCAGTGTCCCCCTTGTGTGCAAGACTCTGCTGTGATGTTGTCATAGTGCTGGATTAGGGTAAGTTTGTGTGGTGTGTGGGGGTCGGGACTTGGGTTTACAGTGTGGATGTAGCAGAGCCGTGTGTATGAGGTGTACGGAGCGGAGCCGTGTGTGTACGAGGTGTACGGAGCAGAGCCGTGTGTGTACAAGGTGTGCGGAACCGTGTACAGAGCGGAGCCGTGTGTGTGCAGAGCCGTGTGTGTACGAGGTGTACGGAGCGGAGCCGTGTGTATAAGGTGTACGGAGCGGAGCCGTGTGTACAAGGTGTACGGAGCGGAGCCATGTGTACGTGGTGTACGGAGCGGAGCCGTGTGTGTACGAGGTGTACAGAGCGGAGCCGTGTGTATAAAGTGTACGGAGCGGAGCCGTGTGTGTACGAGGTGTACGGAGCGAAGCCGTGTGTGTACGGAGCGGAGCCTTGTGCGTGTGAGGTGTGTGGAGCGGAGCCGTGTGTGTACAGGGCCACAAAGAGCGGAGCCGCACATGTACAAGGGTCCTGTTACTTGCGGGATCTGTGTGCTTGGGGGCTGCAGGGGGGAAGGATGGGTGCCATTATGTGCATGGGTCTGCGTGCGGACGGAGCGAATGCTGTTATCTGTGTAGGGCTGGGTCCCTGTCCCGCTGTCCTGGCCGGGAGGTTTACTTTCCCGCATTAGAATCGTACATGCGGAAACCCGGGGACCTCCCACACGTTCTGGCAGCCACATGTCACGTTCCACCGGAGGTGACGTGCTGTAAGTCAGCTGAATGCTGGAAATGACCGCTGACCTCATTTCCGGCGGTCAGCTTACAGCAGCAGGTACTGTAACTCGTTCTCGGGAGAGTCTTCAGAACGGCGACGCATCGAGCCGCTGGATCTGTTGGAGTGAGAGCCGGGTATTGTACGGACCGCTGCATACAATACCCGACTCTCCCTGAGCGAGACAAGCAGGATGTGGGGATCTCAACATGGGATCTGTTCAACAGATGAAGAGATCCCAGATCCTGCCTGTCTCGCTCAGTGAGAGCCGGGTATTGAATGGAGCGCCTCATAGCTGGTGAGATCCTCACATCCTGGGGAAATGAAGTCAGCGATGGAACGTGACTTGTGGCTGCCAGAATGTGTGGGAGGTCCCCGGGGTTTCCGTATGTACGATTCTAATGCGGAAAGTAAACCGCCTGGCCGGGACAGCAGACAGGGTCCTGAAATCGGGACTGTCCCGCTGAAACCGGGACGGTTGAGAGGTATGTGCTTATAATTATTGTTTATGAAACAGTGTGATCAGCAGTGCTAAGTGGGTGTGGTCAGGGCGTGGATATGGGTGTGACCAGTGAAATGGGTGTGGCTAGGGGTGTGGCCTAAAATTTGCCGCCCCGGGCGCCACAAACAGTTGCTACGCCACTGGCCTGGACCAGGTACTCAACGAGCTCCTCCATACTGCCGGACTTATCTGTCTCAACCACGGCAGTCTTATGTTGCACATTAACTTGCGCCATTTGTTCAAACAGCGCCTCCATGCTGTCATCCATGCTGTCAGACTTCTCTGTCTCAACAACGGCAGTCTTCACTCAAGACATACACACTCCACAGTCTTTTCCACAGAAAATTCAGCCTTGCTGTGCAGACACTTTTTTTTTCTCTGCAAACTCTATTAGGGCCACTGTCTCTTTAAGACTGCTCCAACAGACGTTTCTCCTTTATTGCCACACCTTTTTTTTTTTTTTTCTTTGCAAAGTCTATTAGGGCTACTGTCTCTTTAAGACTGCTCCAATCAGACGTTTTTGCTGACACACTTTTTTTTTCTCTGCTGCTGCTTCAACAGACTTCACCTTTTATTGCTGTCTCTCGCCACTGTGCTGCACGCACATTCCAGCATCAATTGTAAGCTTTTCAGGGGATATAGCTCTGGGATCGCCGTCCGGGTAGACGGAGTGGCACGGAAACAGTTCATTCACAGACAGCAGTTCTGGTAAAAACTGGCCGCAAACAGTTTTATTAAAGTCCACAGCAAACAGAACATAAGCAAAAGCAAATCATAAACATAAGCCCTGGGCTTGTCCAGCCACTTACTACACTTAGATAGATTTCCCTCTCTATCCGGGTCCAGACTCTAACAGCCTGTCCCCAAAACAAACATATGTTCAGCAGTTACCAGCATGGAGTTTCACAGAGTCTCCTCCTTGTGTCTGAAGGCATATCCAACGTCCAGACTTGAGAGAGCTCCCCTCCTATTCAGCAGCTATCCGCATGGATTCTCACAGAGACTACTCCTGTCCGGGGTACATCGAGCACCCAGACTGAGACAGCTCATACTCCTGGAGACTCCTTCTTGTGCCTGGACTCCTTGTCCAGACTAAGCGAGCTCTCTGTCTGTGTTCGCAGACACCTACTTCTGGTCTCCTAATTAACAGCTGAGTGGTTTCAGGCCTGAGCTGCAAGTGTGTACTGAATGTAAGGTGTAGTGACCTTTCTCTACCACTAGGTTTACAAAGCCATACATTTCCCTTATACCAGTCAGCAAAGTATCTAGGTGAAATGTACACCCCATTCAACACACATATTCTCACTGTCTCACAGTATATGTGTGCACTGTAAACTGACCCTTCCTCTTTTTCACACCAACTTGAAAGTTTTCATTACGGGGAAATGTGTTTTTCCAATTTTTTAAACTTATAGTAAAATGCATATTAACCCCTCTCTGACATCAGACGTAGTTGCGCTTCCCCCGAGAGCGGTGCTGATCGCCTATGACGTACTATCCTGTCCATGGTCAGATTGGCACGGGTTTCATGGACGGGATAGTACGTCATAAGCGATCAGCACCGCTCTCGGGGGAAGCGTAACTAATCGCCGCCGGGTGTCAGCTGATTATCACAGCTGACACCCGGGACTGTGTGTCAGGAGCAGTCACGGACCGCTCCCGGCACATTAACCCCTGGCACACCGCGATCAAACAAGATTGCGGTGTACCAGGGGTACAGGGGAGCATCGCGCAGGGAGGGGGCTCCCTGCACGCTCCCCTGAGACCCTCAGAACAGCGCGATGTGATCTCAGGCCTTCCTCCCTCCAAGGACCCGGATCCAAGATGGCTGCCGGGTCCTGCAGGGAGGCGGCTTCCTCAGTGCCTGCTAAGAGCAGGCACTAAGAAGCCTGCAGCAGTGCCAGAGCGATCGCTGGTGTGACAGAGTGCTGTGCACACTGTCACACCAGCGATCTGACAATTTACAGTGATGTGCCACCCTGGGACAAAGTAAAAAAGTGAAAAAAAATAAAAATAAACATGTTTTAAAAAAAAATCCAAAATAAATAATAATAAAAAATATTCCCCAAAAAATTCATTTTTTCCTGTAAATAAAAAAACAAAACAATAAAAGTACACATATTTGGTATCGCCGCGTCCGTAACGACCCCCCCTATAAAACTGTCCCACTAGTTAACCCCTTTAGTGAACCCCTTAAAAAAAAAACAGCAAAAAATTTATCATCATACCGCTGAACAAAAAGTGGAATAACACGCGATCAAAAAGACCGATATAAATAATCATGGTACCGCTGAAAACGACATCTTGTCCCGCAAAAAACGAGCCACTATACAGCATCATCAGCAAAAAAATAAAAAAGTTATAGCTCGCAGAATAAAGCGATGCAAAAATAATTATTTTTTTATATAAAATTGTTTTTATTCTATAAAAGCACCAAAACATAAAAAAATGATATAAATGAGGTATCGCCGTAATCGTACTGACCCGAAGAATAAAACTGCTTTATCAATTTTACCACACGCGGAACGTTATAAACGCCCCCCCAAAAGAAATTCATGAATTGCTGATTTTTGTTCATTCTAATCTCCTAAAAATCGAAATAAAAAGCGATCAAAAAATGTCACATGCTCAAAAATGGTACCAATAAAAACGTCAACTCGTACTGCAAAAAATAAGACCTCACATGACTCTGTAGGCCAAAATTTGCAAAAATTATAGCTCTCAAAATGTGGTGACGCAAAAACTATTTTTTGCAATAAAAAGCGTCTTTTAGCGTGACAGCTGCCAATCATAAAAACCCATTATAAGTAGTAAATCAAACCCCCTTTATCACCTCCTTAGTTAGGGAAAATAATAAAATTAAAAAAATGTATTTATTTCCATTTTCCCGTTAGGGTTAGGGTTGCGGCTAAAGTTAGGGTTAGGGTTGGCGCTAAAGTTAGGATTAGGGTTAGGGTTGGGTTTAGGGGTGTGTTAGGGTTAGGTTTGTGGTTAGGGTTGGGACTAGGGTTAGGAGTGTGTTGGGGTTAGGGTTGGAGTTAGAATTGGGGGGTTTCAGCTGTCTAGGCACATCAGGGGCTCTCCAAATGTGACATGGCATCTGATCTCAATTCCAGCCAATTCTGCGTTGAAAAAGTCAAACGGTGCTCCTTCACTTCTGAGCTCTGCCATGCGCCCAAACAGTAGTTTACCCCCACATATGGGGTATCAGCGTAATCTGGACCCCAAGAGTTATTGTGCAATTTGTCCTATTTCTTCTGTTACCCTTGGGAAACTAAAAAACTGTGGGCGAAAATATCATTTTTGTAAAAAAAAAAATGTTTTTTTTGCTTTTACGGCTGTACGTTATAAACCTCTGTGAAGCACCTGGGGCTTCATAGCGCTCACCACACATCTAGATAAGTTCCTTGTGGGGTTTATTTTCCAAAATGGGGTCACTTGTGGGGGGTTTCCACTGTTTAGGTGCATCAGGGGCTCTCCAAATGCGACATGGCGCCCCCAGACCATTCCATCAAACTCTGCAATCCAAAACGTCACTACTTCCCTTCCGAGCCCTGACGTGCGCCCATACAGTAGTTTTCTCCCACATATTTGGTATCAGCGTACTCAGGACAAATTGGACAACAACTTTTGTGGTCCAATTTCTCCTGTTACCCTTGTGAAAATAAAATATTGGGGGCGAAAAAAATCATGTTTGTAAAAAAAAAGGATTTTTTATTTTTACGGCTGTACGTTATAAACTTCTGTGAAGCACTTCGGGGTTCAAAGTGCTCACCACACATCTAGATAAGTTCCTTGAGGGGTCTAGTTTCCAAAATGGTGTCATTTGTCAGGGGTTTCCACTGTTTAGGCAGATCAGGAGTTCTCCAAACACGACATGGCATCCAGCCAATTCTGCTTTGAAAAAGTCAAAAGGCGCTCCTTCCCTTCCAAAATCTACCATGCACCCAAACAGTGGTTTACCCCCACATATGGGGTATCAGCGCACTCAGGACAAAATGCACAATACCTTTTGGAGTCTTGTTACCCTTGGGAAAATAAAAATTGGGGTGAAAAGATCATTTTTGTGGAAAAAATAAGATTTTTTTAATTTTACGGCTCTACGTTATAAACTTGTGTGGAGCACTTGGGGATTCAAATTGCTCACAAAAGATCTAGATAAGTTCCTTAGGGGGTCTAATTTCCCAAATGTGGTCACTTATGGGGGGTAACCACTGTTTAGGCACATCAGGGGCTCTGCAAATGCAACATGGCTTCCAATCTCAATTCCAGCCAATTTTGGTTGGAAAAAGTCAAATGGTGCTCTGTTGTGAATATGCTGGAGGCGGCTTCTGAGCTGGGGCTCCCTCCGGTGGTTGCTGAGGGTAATGAACTGATTAATGAATGGCCTTCAGCTGGCGCTGAATGGTAGGATTTAAGTGGCCTGATTTCCCTGCAGCCATGCCGGTTATCAATTGTTCTTCTGGTCTTGCGTGAAGTACTGCTAGTTTCCTGCTCTCCTTCAGATAAGTGTTTGCTGGTATTTTTTCTCTGTTTGATTTTCTCTGCTGGTTTGCTGCCTGCAGTGGACTGCAGCCTGTCCCTTTTGGGGGTCTGGCGCTACAATTGTGCTCCATTTGTGTCTGCACTTTTGCTTTGCTCTTTTGTTACTTTTTATTTGCTGAATAGCGTTTTCTTACACCAGAGATCTGATTTAGGTGGAAGAGGTCGTGTGATCTCAGGTTTTTTGGCAATCAGAAGTGTTGGTATTTTTGTTAGGGTTTTTGTTGGATTGCAGTCAGAATTCTTTCCTGTACTTTTCTGTCTAGACAGATTGGGCCCCAGCGTTTGCTCATTCTATTTTCTGTCTGTGTCCGTGCTTTCTTCTTGTCTAACCGCCATTACATGTTTGGGAGCTTCCTATTTTGTTTGGGGATCTGCTCCGGGGCAGATGGCTTTCATCTTTCTGCCTTTAGGTGTAGTTATCTCTCAGGCTGTGACGAGGCGTCTAGGATCAACATAGGAACGCTCCACGGCTACCTCTAGTTGTGTGGTTAGTTCAGGGTACTGCAATCCAATAGGTTCCAGCCTCTCTGGTGTATTACCGCTTTTGCTATTTTTTGCGATTTCTCCTCAGTTACCGAAAGATAACAGTATAACCGGCCAAACTGAAAACTATATGGTACTCAGCAGAAGGGAAAAATAGTGAAAAAGAAAAAAGAAAAAAGGGAGTTGTCAGAAGGTTTTTTTTCTGTTTGTTGCATTTTTTCCCTCTTTTTCTCTGGGTGCTGAGGAGGAATTTTTTTTTTCTCTCTATGGAGTTTACACAGTTGTCTGGCCTTGTGGATCAGCTTGCCACTGAGGTTCGGAGTATTGCTACCTATCTTGCTGAGTTGCCAGTTGTGGAACCTAGGATCCCCATGCCAGATTTGTTTTTGGGGGATCGATCTAAATTTCTGAATTTCAAAAATAACTGTAAGTTGTTTTTTGCCTTAAGGCCTAAGTCTTCAGGGAAGCGCGGCAAGTTGTTTGTTCCAGACCAGTGGAAAAAGAGTGTGATGTCTGAGATTCATTGTTCCGCTTTGGCTGGTCATCCCGGGATTTTTGGTACCAGAGACTTGGTGAGTCGCTCCTGTTGGTGGCCTACTTTGTCTCGTGACGTCAGTGACTTTGTGCAGTCCTGTGGGACTTGCTCTCGTTCCAAGCCTTGCTCTTGTTCTAGTGGTTTGTTAATGCCATTACCTGTACCCAAGAGGCCATGGACCCATATTTCTATGGATTTTATTTCTGATTTTCCTGTCTCTCAGAGAATGACCGTTATCTTGGTAATCTGTGATAGGTTTTCCAAGATGATACATCTTGTGCCATTTTCTAAGTTGCCTTCCTCCTCCGAGTTCGTGCCTTTGTTCTTTCAGCATGTGGTTCGGTTGCATGGCATTCTGGAGAACATTGTTGTCTGACAGAGGAGTCCAGTTTGTTTCCAGATTTTGGAGGACATTTTGTTCTAAACTTGGTGTTCAGTTGTCTTTCTCCTCTGCATTTCACCCTCAGACCAATGGACAAACCGAGAGAACAAACCAGACATTGGAGACTTATTTGAGATGTTTTGTGTCTGCTGATCAAGATGACTGTGTCTCTTTTTTGCCTTTGGCTGAGTTTGCTCTTAATAAAAGAGCTAGCTCTGCCACCTTGATGTCTCCATTTTTCTGCAATTCTGGGTTTCACCCTCGATTTTCTTCAGGACAGGCGGAGGCTTCTGTCTGTCCGGGGGTTGACTCTATTGTGCAGCGTATGCAACATATTTGGGACCAGGTGGTGGAGAGGTTGTCTCTCTCTCAGGAGAAGGCCCAGCGGTTTGCCAACCAGCATAGGACTCATGGTTTTTGTTTTAAAGTGGGGGACTTGGTTTGGTTGTCCTCAAGGAATATCCCTATGAAGGTTGCATCTCCTAAATTTAAGCCAAGGTTCATTGGACCTTATAAGATCATGGAAATTATTAATCCGGTTTCCTTCCCTTTGCTTCTTCCAGAGACATTTAAGATGCTTAACGTGTTCCACAAATCCTTATTGAAGAGGTTTGTCGAACCAGTGGTTCCTATGGCTGCACCTCCTGACCCTGTTTTTGTTGAGGGCAATTTGGAGTATGTGGTTGAGAAGATATTGGATTCTCGTTTTGCTAGACGGAAACTCCAGTATTTGGTTAAGTGGAGAGGTTATGGTCAGGAGGACAATTCTTGGGTGTTTGCTTTGGACATTCATGCTGGGAGACTTATCCGTGCCTATCATCAAGCCCATCCTGATCGGTCTGGTTGCGCAGGAGAGGGTTCGGTGACCCCTCCTCAAGGGGGAGGTACTGTTGTGAATATGCTGGAGACGGCTTCTGAGCTGGGGCTCCCTCCGGTGGTTGCTGATGGTAATGAACTGATTAATGAATGGCCTTCAGCTGGCGCTGAATGGTAGGATTTAAGTGGCCTGATTTCCCAGCAGCCTTGCCGGTTATCAATTGTTCTTCTGGTCTTGCTTGAAGCACTGCTAGTTTCCTGCTCTCCTTCAGATAAGTTTTTGCTGTTTTTTTTTCTCTGTTTGATTTTCTCTGCTGGTTTGCTGCCTGCAGTGGACTGCAGCCTGTCCCCTTTTGGGGGTCTGGCGCTACAATTGTGCTCCATTTGTGTCTGCACTTTTGCTTTGCTCTTTTGTTACTTTTTATTTGCTGAATAGCGTTTTCTTACACCAGAGATCTGATTTAGGTGGAAGAGGTCGTATGATCTCAGGTTTTTTGGCAATCAGAAGTGTTGGTATTTTTGTTAGGGTTTTTGTTGGATTGCAGTCAGAATTCTTTCCTGTACTTTTCTGTCTAGACAGATTGGGCCCCAGCGTTTGCTCATTCTATTTTCTGTCTGTGTCCGTGCTTTCTTCTTGTCTAACCGCCATTACATGTTTTGGGGCTTCCTATTTTCTTTGGGGATCTGCTCCGGGGCAGATAGCTTTCATCTTTCTGCCTTTAGGTGTAGTTATCTCTCAGGCTGTGACGAGGCGTCTGGGATCAACGTAGGAACGCTCCACGGCTACCTTTAGTTGTGTGGTTAGTTCAGGTTACTGCAATCCAATAGGTTCCAGCCTCTCTGGTGTATTACCGCTTTTGCTATTTTTTGCCATTTCTCCTCAGTTACTGAAACATAACAGTGCTCCTTCCATTCCGAGCTCTGCCGTGTGCCCAAACAGTGGTTCCCCCCACATGTGGGGTATCAGCGTACTCAGGACAAATTGGACAACAACTTTTGTGGTCCAATTTCTCCTGTTACCCATATAACCCATTATCTGGGGCACTGCAAATGGAACATGACCCCCATCAACGTCTGCATTCCAAAACGTTACTACTTCCTTTCCAAGCCCTGCCGTGCCCCAAACAGTTTCCCCCCCCCACATATGGGGTATCAGCGTACTCAGGACAAATTGCACAATAACTTTTGGGGTCCAATTTTCTTGGGAAAAATCAAAAATTTGGGACTAAAAAATCATTTTTGTGGAAATTTTTTTTTTTTTTCACACCCAGGCATTATAAACTTTTGTGAAACACTTGGGGGTTCAAAGTGCTCACAACAGATCTAGATAAGTTCCTTACGGGGTCTAGTTTCCAAAATGGTGTCACTTGTGGGGGGTTTCCACTGTTTAGGCGCATCAGGGGCTCTCCAAACGCGACATGGCGTCCAATCTCAATTCCAGCCAATTTTGGTTTGAAAAAGTCAAAAGGCGCTCCTTCCCTTACGAGCTCTGCCGTGTGCCCAAACAGTGGTTTTCCCCCACATATGGGGTATTGGCGTACTCAGGAGAAATTGTACAACAACTTTATCTGTCCATTTTCTCCTTTTACCCTTGTGAAAATAAAAAAAAAGTTTGTAAAAGATCATTTTTGTGGCTAAAAAGTTAAATATTCATTTTTTCCTTCCATGTTGCTTCAGCTCCTGTGAAGCACCTGAAGGGTTAATAAAATTCTTGAATGTGGTTTTGAGTACCTTGAGGGGTGCAAGTTTTTAGAATTGTGTCACTTTTGGGTATTTTCTGCTATATAGACCCCTCAAAGTGATTTCAAATATGAGGTGGTCCCTAAAAAAAATGGCTTTGTAAATTTTGTTGTAAAAATGAGAAATCGCTGGTCAACTTTTAACCCTTATAATTTCCTAACAAAAAAAATTTTGGTTCCAAAATTGTGCTGATGTAAAGTAGACATGTGGGAAATGTTATTTCTTAACTATTTTGTGTGACATATTTCTCTGTTTAAAGGGAATAAAAATTCAAAGTTTGAAAATTGCAAAATTTTCGCCATATTTGCTTTTTTTTCAAAAATAAACGCAAGTTATATCAAAGAAATTTTACCACTAACGTGAAGTACAATATGTCACGAGAAAACATTCTCAGAATCGTGAAGATCCGTTGAAGCGTTCCAGAGTTATAACCTCATAAAGAGACAGTGGTCATAATTGTAAAAATTGGCCCTGTCATTAACGTGCAAACCACCCTTGGGGGTCAAGGGGTTAAAGTCTGAAAATATGTGCTGGTATATAAATCCAAGAAAAGCAAAAAAAAAAAAAAAAAAAAAAAAAGAGCATATACCTACAGTCCATCCCGATGGGTGCCCCTTGTTTTGGTGGGATGGCTTTTGTGCTTTTTTTTTTATCAAAATAGCGTTAACTGAAGAACACTGTGTTGTTTAGATGCACTAATAGTATTTACTTATTTACTTGCTGTCAGATATAGACTCATTTTTTTATTTTGGGGGTTTTGTAGGTATATCCTCCATTTTAGCCACTGGCTTTTAGTCATGTAATCACTCCCTAGCACACACATTGATTGACAGGCTGCACTGTGCACACACACGCTGCACAGCAATCTGTCTATCAATGTGGCAGGAGTCATTGCAGCCACACTCACAGTATAGTAGTAAATGGGGAATGTCATCTCCTGGGAAATTTTAAACAAATGTATAACAAATGTTGCAAACTATGAATGCTGTTGAAAATAGAAGCTCTAATAGTTTATTTTTATCAATTAGCAACATGCAAAGTGAATAAATAAAATACAAATCTAAATCAAATCAAAAGTTGATGTCACTATCTTTAGCCTTCAAAATCACATCAACAATGAATTCTTCTAGGTATACTTGCACACTGTTTTGAAGGAGTTCATCAGGGATGTTTCTCCAAAACACTTAGAGAACTACCACAGATCTTTTATGCTGAAGAAGATTATTGTTAATGATATTGGCTGTATGTTTGGGGTCATACTTCTGCTACAGTATAAATTTGAAGCCCATTAAATGCCTCCACGATGATATTGCAAGATGGATAAGTAACTATCTGTATTTCCCAGCATTGAAGATACCAAGAAATGTGCAACGTTGAGGACTGCAGACACAGTGGTCGGTCAAGGAATCGTAGTGCAACAGATGAAAGATATCATGCTTCCTTCCCTTTGAAATTGGATGATGTCCAACAGTGCCATCAACTCAGAACTTTCAGCAATCAGTGGGACCAGCTACATCCATCTACTGTTTTGAGAAGTCTCATTAGAAGTGATCTTCATGGAAGAATTTAAGCCTAAAACCATATCTGCTGCATGTAAACAAGGACAAGACACTTAACTATGCATGAAAACATAGGCACTTGGGTGCAGAAAAATGTCCATCCGTGCTCTGGACTAACAAGTCAAAATGTAAATCAACATTGAAACATGGCGGAAGTTCTTTGTAAGTTTTGTGCAGCATTTCAGCAAGTTAAGATGGGGATTTGGTCTGGATTAATGGTGCCATCAGTGCTGAGGAATACGGGTAGATACTCATTGATCATGTAATACCATCAGTAAGGCGTCTGATTTGCTTTAAATATATTGCAGGAGAACAACAACATCAATCATACAGACAATGTAATTAAGATTATCTTTGACTTAAATAAGAAATAGGATTCCTAAAAAATAAAGTGATGACATGCACCCACAGAGCCCTGATATCAACATCATCAAGTCTGTCTGGAATTACATGAAGAGACAGAAAGATTTGTGGAAGCCTACATCCACAGAAGATCTCTAGTTAATTCTATAACATGTTTGGAATAACCTCACTTGAAGCTCCTTTAAAGTGAACCTGTCATCAGTATTGTGCTCAGTGAACTGCAGACACTGTCAGGTTGGCGCCGTTATACTGATTAAAATGATACCTTGGTTGATGAAATCCGTCTTGTGGTTGTTGTTTAATCTATATTTGTAGTTTTCAGTTAATGAGATTCTCGTGCTCCGGATGGCCTGTGGGGGTCTATATGTGGTGCTCTGATTACATATGCATCTGTATGGGCTTATGACAGGTCACTGATCTTTCCAATAGATGCTACTGCCAGTGCCATTTTGATGAAAAAAATTTTTTTCTTCTCCCCACAATATTATATGACTAGATAAAAAAAGCATATAAGCACATTATGTCTTATGACATTCACGCCATTGTTCCATCCACTGATGACTCCTCACACGCGGTGAAACATTTTGGGGAGATAAGTGTTCTAATCTTGTTTGTCCTATTCAGCCATTAAGTATTGACATCCTGGAATGTCATTCTATTCAAATGTCCTAATGCATCTAAAAGGCTAATATAATCTTCAAGCAGATTAGGGGCAATCTTTTAACTCACTATTTGTGTACCCTCTTTTAGTGGATTTAATAAAAGTTAATTTTTATGGTTTAAAAGAGAGGGATTTATTTGTGGTTCTCCCCAATTTGGGAACAATAATTTATTTATCCTTCCAAAACCTTTTTGGCCCTCACCTTTCGGTTTAACTTCACACAGGAGGGGAAGAACTGGTATCTTCATACATAGAGGAAGCGCCGATATGCTCATATAGAGGGGAGGTGCTGGTATCTTCATACATAGGGAAGGTGCTGTTATCTTTATACATAGGAGAAGTGCTTTTATCTTTGTACAGAGAGGAGGTGCTGGTATCTTCATACAAAGGAGAGGCGCTGGTATCTTCATACAGGGGGAAGCACTGATATATTCATACATAGGGGAGGTGCTGGTATCTTCATAAGTAGGGAGGAGGGGTTGGCATCTTCATACAGAGGTGAGGTACTGTGTCTTCATACAGAGGGAGGTGCTGTTACTTCATAGCAAGGAGAGGCACTGTGTGACATGCAGAATAGTGCTGAGTGTGTTGCTTAAAAGCTTCCAGCAACCTGAGGGGTTAAAACAGTCACAGAAGACAGGGAGTGGTTAGAAGAGCCCCAGGGCATTGTGGGGAACTTGTTTACTATTGAAGCAGCATCTGAAAGGATGAGTGGTGTGTGATCAGCCTATCACAAAAGTTCAAGCAAGTGAACCATAGGGACACAGGATTCCATTAAAGAGTGAAACTCCGCTAACTCCTGTACTGCTAGTTGTGAAAGTCAGCATGAGGAAGATAAGAACTGGAAGGAATTGTGTCACAGGGATCATCTCCCTCAGCAAACCCCCCCCACCCTCCTCCATCTCACTGTGCTAAATGGAATGCTGTGTACTACTGTGCCTTTGTAAAGAGTCTAGATGTGTGCTGAACTTGCTATCAAAGAGACTGTTAGTCAATGTGCCTTTAGGAAGCAGCTGTACTGTTTGTGAAGCCTGTTCTTAAGAGACTTTAATTGTACTGGACATACTGTGATATTAAACTACACTGTTCATCTGCTCATAAGGACTCTATCAATTGTGTCTGTGTGAGCAAGTGGATCCATCTTGTGCCTGAGGAAGCTGCAGTGCATGGTCACCCTGAGTAAAGGTTCCCCCATGGTTCCAAAGAATTAATGAGACCTGTCCCACCCCTATCTGAACCTAGCGGCGTGCATGTAACACTGGTGGCCCGTAAGGGGAATTCGTAGTGGGAATAAGCGTGTAGAGGGAAAAGTGGCAAAGTGACTGAAAAATACAGCAGCACAGCACCTTAAATCAACTCTGCTACACCAGTTAAAGGGGACCAGCCCTCAAGAAAACTCACTAGCAGTAATGGATGTGGAAATACAAATGTACAGGATCAGGGAACTGCGTCTTCAGTTAACATGTGAAGAATTGAGAGCAGTAGCAGAACAAATAAAGATGTCAGAAGAACAGATCTCTAAAGCACTCTCCCGTAGACAACTTGTAGCCGCCATTAATACACATATGGATGAGCTAGGGGGAGAAAGAAGCTGAAGATGTTATGGGGACGCTTCTCCAGGATCTAGCACAGTTTCTAATCAGGTGGAAGTTGGAAGATGAGGGGCAGCGCTAATTACCAAAAGAGGGAATATCCTTCCGCAGACAGAACTACAGGAATTAAAAGAACAATTCAAAACCATAACAATAGCCTTGCAGAAATCTACCCAACCTCTGAAAGTGTGACAGACTCTGACAGAACCTTTAACCTGCTTGGTTTAGATAAGTCTGGAAAACAGTACTCTCCAACACCACAAAACACCATAAGGAGCGAGTTCAAGATCCTGGGACAGATTGGAGAGTGTGAGCAAAAAGAGAAATTGTCTTATATGAACTTGTTGCCAAGTTTGCCAGTACAAAGATCATTATAAAGACCCTCCAGTACCACTGCCAAGAATAAACATGAAACCACCAACAAAAGGGAGGACAGCCAGGGCTGACTGGAAAGAAGTAATAGGAGAACTGAGAGGAGAGCTGAGTTGATGGAGGTGAAAGAGTTGATTCGTTTCAGGCCAGAACCTGAATCTCTCAGACCCAGGAATGGATTCCAAAACAGAAGATACCCGGCTTTTGAGGCGTGCCGTTCATCAAATCAGAGTGCGGTATGTGTCCACTGTTTAAGATGTGGTGAGGAAGGACATTATGCTAAGGAATGCCAATGGTCTAGTCATTTGGGGTTAAAAAACAGGAGGTTGCCAGTGTGGAGCGACTGCTAACCACAACATGGAGGAGACCCCAGAAGCAAATCGAAATCCCACCAATCCCCAGAATGGCACATGAAGTAAAATGGCTGCGTCAGCACTATCACCAAGTGTGTTCCCATCTACAACAGCTGCAAGAGAGACACGGGCATCAGTTACTTAATGCCCGGTGTGGAGGTCAAATATTGAACTCCTGGGAGGAGGATTCCTCAGTCAGTAAAGATAGCCTAATGAGCCTAATCGGTGAAAGGTGCTTTATACAGTGCCAGCTAGATGGACTCATGGTAAAAGCACTGTGGGACACAGGAGCCCAAGGGAGCCTTTTAAATGAAGAATGGAGAAGGCTCCACCTGCCACATACCTGCCTTCGGTCGCTAAAAGAACTCTTAGGACCAGTGGAACTCCACAGCAAAGCTGATGGTGGATGCAATTGCCACATCGCTCGCCATACCCAACGCCGTGGCGGAAAGCGTGATTCATAGAGTAAAGAAAGCACAGAATGCAATGGACCTGAAAGAAGTGAAGGTAAGCCTGCGCCCAACCATCATCTTTGCAAACCAAATGGTGGGAGTGAGGTGTGGAGTCCGGGTGGAACCGGAAAGAAAAGTCCAGAAGAGACTGTTCGTGCCAAAAGACTCCTCTGAACTTCCAGAAGGCCTAGTTCAAGGTGAAACTGTGCTTACAATTCCTACTGGTGGTCTTCTCTGAGTGCCAGTGCCAGTGAAACACGAAATTAGACTGGATTCAAAGACTGTGTTAGATCACATCAAAACCATCAAAGCGGTATATCCTGCTAGTGTGATACCACCCGGGGTCTACATTGAATTCAGTCCCCCCACCAAAGAACAGGAGTTGACCAGGGGAGGAAACTGCACGACCCACCTAGGGATCCTGGGATCCCCCAGTACTCTTGAAACACTTGTGTGCTCAAGATCTAGCAGTAGCAAAACAGATGCTGAGAGAAGAGTGTCATGCATTCTCTAAAGATGACTCTGATATAGACTGTATCCTGTCATTCAAGTTGAAAATCAATTTGAAAGACACGACCCTAGTAACCAGAAGTTACATGTCAGTGCCGAAACATTACAACTTGTAATGAAAAATTATTTACAAGATCTACGCAACAGAGGTTGGGTTCAAAAGTCAAAGTCGTCTTATTACTCTCTTATTGTTTGTGTTAGGAAGAATGACAGTACATTGAGACTCTGTTGTGATTCCGGGAACTAAACCGAAAGTCAGTACCTGATCGACACCTGATACCAAAGATCCAAGATATGCTGGATAGCCTATCAGGAAGTACCTGGTTCTCTGTCCTCGATCTTGGAAAGGCGTACCACCAAGGGTTTGTCGAGGAGTCCAGTAGACCCTTGACAGCATTCATCACACCATGGGGATTATATGAGTGGATTTGCATACCAATTGGGCTCAGTTCAGCTCCAGCAGAGTTCCATAGGAACATGGAGACATGTTTAGAAGTATTGAGGGATGATATCTGCCAGCTGTACTTGGATGACAATGTGTTACACAGCAAAACCTTCTGCGAGCATGCTGAACACGTGAGGACCATACTTCAGCAGTATCAACAACATGGAGGTAAGTTGACCCAAAGAAGTGTGAAATGTTCAAAAGGCAAGTCCGGTTTCTAGGGAAAATTGTGTCCAGAGAAGGATATACCATGGAAACAGCAGAAATCGCTTCGGTACTGGCCTTAAAAGACAAGCGACCCTCTACTGTCGGGGAGGTGAGGCAGATCATAGGACTCCTCTCCTACTATAGTACTTATATCCAGAACTTCTCCATGATTGCCACCCCACTATATCTCCTCCTGAGGGAATGACAGAGTCAACAACAACCATGGAGAAAAAGAAGAGTGCGGGCAGGACCAGACTTAAAAGAAACAATGCCGTTTTGTCCCAGCAGCCCATTCTCTGGACATCATTCCACCAGGAGGTATTGGAAGAACTAGTGGATTACCTGGTAAAATCACCCATATTAGAATATTCTGATTTTAACTTAACCATTTGTTCTTCATTGTAACGTTTCTCAAGTTGGACTGGGAGCTGCCCTGTATCAGCATCAAGATGGGAAATTGAGATTTATCGGTTAAGGTTCCAGAACACTGACAGGCGCTGAGAGGAATTACCTTCAACATCCGGAAAATTGACGTTTTTGGCATTGAAATGGGCTATCTGTGAATGATTTAGAGATTATCTCTATTACAGCAAAGAGTTTGAGATTTACACGGACAACAACCCCATGACCTATGTTCTCAATACAGCCAAACTGAGTGCGACGGGTCAGAGATGGGTAACTGAACTATCTGACTTCATTTTCAGTATTAAATACAGGCCAGGGAAATGCAATGCGGATGCTCACGGATTGTCAGAAATGCCACTAGAGCCTGAGGAGTTCATGCAAGAATGCTCAGAGGAAGTCAGTCTGGAAGCTATTGAGAGCACTACCCAAGCAGTACAAGCTCATCATGAGGAAGACACACCATTGTAGTGTCCGTTGATGGTGGAAACCACCTTAAAAGTGAAAGAACAATATCACCACCAGTCCATTCAACAACTACCAAAAGGAACAATCCATAGAGCACAACGGGAAGATCAAATAATTGGCAGAATACTACCTTATGTGGACCAAAATCAGTTTCCAAGTAAACGAGAGAGAGATAATCAGTCACCAGCAGTATCGGTTTTTAGATAAAGAATGGACGAAGCTCTACCTCAGTGAAGACGGTATTGTCTATCGTAAAGGAGGACAAAACAAGCAGTTGGTACTACCCAGAATGTTCCATAGGTTAGTCTTCAAAGAACTCTATGAAAACATAGGACACCTGGGAGTGGAAAGGATAACAAACTTGATCCATGAACGTTTCTTTTGCCGTACATGCAGAGAGATATTGAAAGCTACGTTACCAGTGAGTGTGGGTGTCTGAAAGGCAAAAGTCCCAACACATCAACCTATGGGCAACATTCAAACTACGTATCCGTTTGAGATGGTCCAAATAGACTTTTTACATCCCGAGACGTGAAAGGGAGGTTACAAATACATCTTGGTGGTGATGGACCATTTTACTCGAATTGCTCAAGCATATGCCACCACCAATAAATCTGGTCGAACAACGGCAGAGAAGATCTTCAATGATTTTGCTTTGAAGTTTAGGTTTCCTATGAGGTTACACCACGACCAAGGAAGAGAATTTGAGAACCAGCTGTTTGACAAGTTAAGAAAGTACTGTAGAATTCAGAGATCCCATACAACACCCTATCACTAGAGTTGAGCGATACTTTCCGATATCCAAAAGTATCGGAATCGGAAATGGTATCGCCGATACCCAAAAATATCGGCGATACCCGATACCGATACCGGAAATCCAATGTAAGTCTATGGGAACAAAATATCGGAATTAAAAAAACCCCATTCTTGCCTTGTTGGTTAATTGTACATGAAGGAAAACAACAAAGAGTAATGTAGAATGTATTGGGGAAGGTTGAGGAGACATTAAAGGCATAGATGTTTAACCCAATCAAATGGAATAGCATAAATATTTTTTTTTTTAAAGATGTTCGGATTGACGAAGAAATTGACAATGTTGTTAACGTTTTTTCTATTTTGGCAAATATGTATATTTCACAACTTCCATGCTCTTCACCTTTTTAACTTTTGACACACTTTCTCTTCATAATCTTCAGCAGCATCATCTTTTTCATCAAATTATTCTTCATCTTCACCTTCTTTATCTTCTTCTTAAACTTCTTGCTATTCATCTTTTTGTTAACAATACTCATATTCTTCTTATTAAACTATTATTCTTATTCATATTGTACTTCATCTTCTTCATCATATTCTTATTTGTGACAGAGAATCCTGTACTTGTAATCTGTCAAAGTATGAATTTTTCATCCTTCCGTTCTTGCTGTCACAAAAGATTTAAATTACAACAGTATTTGTCCATGTTCAGTTTAGCCTGCAGCAACAGGCATTTTCCAGGGGCACCACGAGGAGGAACGGACTCACCCCCATACACTGCTTAGTCTTCTTCTGCTTATAATTTAGAGCATATATTTTGCTCTTCATTTTGGTCTTATACTTCATGTTCTTCTGCTTTTTGATCTTCTGCTTATTGTTCTTAAGTCTCTTGTTCTGTATCTTAACCTTCTTAGTCCTGTTTGGTAATCTTTTATTTCTTCTTTGTGATGGTGTTTAGGCTGGTTGGCTTGATGCTCGTCGTCCTTGTGGTCGTCATCTTCTTCAGGGTGGTCATCAGGGTCGTCGTCTTAATTGTTGGAGATCCAGAGTGATTACCAAAAAAGCATTGAAAAAAATCTTCAATTTGTAAATGTAGCAGAAGGTACAAGAGCCAATGCAAGTAACGAGGACCAGCTGACTGTGCTGGAACCCGGAGGGGCAGCAGAAGGAAAAGAGCCAATGGCACAACCGAGGACCAGCTGACGTTACTGGGACACGGTTACTAAGCAGGAGGTACCTGTGCTCCAAAGCACTACCAAGGGCCAGCAGACGTTGCTGGAACTCGGATACCGAGATGGAGGCACCTAGGCCAAAGGCACTGCGGAGAACCAGCTGACGTACTGGAACCCGGACGGGTAGCAGAAGGTACAAGAGCCAATGCAAGTAACGAGGACCAGCTGACTGTGCTGGAACCCGGAGGGGCAGCAGAAGGAAAAGAGCCAATGGCACAACCGAGGACCAGCTGACGTTACTGGGACACGGTTACTAACAGGAGGTACCTGTGCTCCAAAGCACTACCAAGCACCAGCAGACGTTGCTGGAACTCGGATACCGAGATGGAGGCACCTAGGCCAAAGGCACTGCGGAAAACCAGCTGACGGTACTGGAACCCGGACGGTAGCAGAAGGTACAAGAGCCAATGCAAGTAACGAGGACCAGCTGACTGTGCTGGAACCCGGAGGGGCAGCAGAAGGAAAAGAGCCAATGGCACAACCGAGGACCAGCTGACGTTACTGGGGACACGGTTACTAAGCAGGGGTACCTGTGCTCCAAAGCACTAACCAAGGACCAGCAGACGTTGCTGGAACTCGGATACCGAGATGGAGGCACCTAGGCCAAAGGCACTGCGGAGAACCAGCTGACGGTACTGGAACCCGGCGGGTAGCAGAAGGTACAAGACAATGCAAGAACGAGGACCAGCTGACTGTGCTGGAACCCGGAGGAGCAGCAGAAGGAAAAGAGCCAATGGACAACCGAGGACCAGCTGACGTTACTGGGACACGGTTACTAAGCAGGAGGTACCTGTGCTCCAAAGCACTACCAAGGACCAGCAGACGTTGCTGGAACTCGGATACCGAGATGGAGGCACCTAGGCCAAAGGCACTGCGGAGGATCCAGCTGACGGTACTGGAACCCGGACGGGTAGCAGAAGGTACAAGAGCCAATGCAAGTAACGAGGACCAGCTGACTGTGCTGGAACCCGGAGGGGCAGCAGAAGGAAAGAGCCAATGGCACAACGAGGACCAGCTGACGTTACTGGGACACGGTTACTAAGCAGGAGGTACCTGTGCTCCAAAGCACTACCAAGGACCGAGCAGACGTTGCTGGAATCGGATACCGAGATGGAGGCACCTAGGCCAAAGGCACTGCGGAGAAACCAGCTGACGGTACTGGAACCCGGACGGGTAGCAGAAGGTACCCATGGAAATTTAAGTGACAGGCCGCGAGCCAGCCGCAGTTACCGAATCCCACAGTACTACAGTGGGTGATTGTCCTATTGTCACAACGGAAACAGCCTTTATTGCATATCCCGCAGCACACATAGGAAGCACCTAAACTCCAAGCACCATAGAGTCGGCTAACCCGACCGCAACACGACAGGACAACTTATTGGAGGCTAAGTGACGTTTACACTGACAGGAAACAGATGGCGTGCTGTAACCAGTCTGGGCAGGAGTGAGTACCCGTGCCAAATGACACTTCCGAGCAACAACTGGCGGTGTTGAAGCCCAGGATGAGAAGACAACAGGGTGGAGGCAGCATGACTTTTTGCCATTCACACAGCAGGGGAACAGCTGACATTACTGAACCCCAGTAACACAGGAGCAAGTGTTGACTGTGCTAACAGCACTTCCGAGCAACAACTGGCGGTGTTGGAGCCCAGGGATGAGAAGAGAACATGGTGGAGGCAGCAGGACTTTTTGCCGTACACACAGCAGGGGAACAGCTGACATTACTGAACCCCAGTAACACAGGAGCAAGTGTTGACTGTGCTAACAGCACTTCCGAGCAACAACTGGCGGTGTTGTAGCCCAGGGATGAGAAGAGAACATGGTGGAGGCAGCAGGACTTTTTGCCGTTCACACAGCAGGGGAACAGCTGACATTACTGAACCCCAGTAACACAGGAGCAAGTGTTCACTGTGCTAACAGCACTTCCGAGCAACAACTGGCGGTGTTGTAGCCCAGGGATGAGAAGAGAACATGGTGGAGGCAGCAGGACTTTTTGCCGTTCACACAGCAGGGGAACAGCTGACATTACTGAACCCCAGTAACACAGGAGCAAGTGTTACTGTGCTAACAGCACTTCCGAGCAACAACTGGCGGTGTTGGAGCCCAGGGTCAAGGAGGATGTTTAAATACTATATCAAGTATTTTCCTTGTTACGTGTCAATTAAAAATGTCTATACTCCAAACAAGAGAAATATAACCTTTAGTACCATAAGATGATGATTTTACTTAAAAAAATATATGTAAATTAATAATTTACAAACAAAACGCATACATTAACATGTTGAAAAGCAATGCAAACCACAAATTTAAAATAGGTTAAATAATCTGCTATACGGTTTAAAATAAAAGCATACAAGTACATATCAGAATCCATTAATGATGGCTAAGTAACAGTATGTACACCATTTTTATTGTGTAGACAATGAATGGCTGACTTAAAAAACTAATCAGCATTACAAGTTATCTTTGACATTCATAAAACTTTACATTTGGTGAATAATATCACTAAAAAATTTTTTAAAAATATCTAAAATTTCCATCATGATAATATGTGCCAATCATTTATATTAACAAACAAAAAAATTAAAAAGTGCATAGTGCAGAGTGAAAACAGATATTTATGCCTGACTGTGGACTTGCAGCATGACAACGGATAGATAAGGTATATATAGATGAGATGCATAGCACAGATGGTGAATGGCGATGTAATACTGTACCTCAATAAAGTGTGCGTTACTACTACATCCTTTTTTTTATATAGCTTTATAAAAGGTTACGTGCATGTATGGTTGCGCCTTTGTTTGGACGCACAGACTGGCTTCCTGCTGTGACGCGTTGGGTATTGGAGCATCTGTACGTCTTATGACGCAGACTAACATTCACGGTGCGCATCGTTCATCATCGCAAGCGTCCGACAACACAAAGGCGTTGTCATGACTGCTTTACTCAGTAAACATGCACCTATGATGAAACATACACGCATGTGCCCTATTACATAACAAGCTACAAGAAAAACGAGTGTGAGGTGTGACACAGCTGTTTTGTTAAGGTACAGTATTATATCGACATTGTACAGGTGTCGCTATTCAGTCTGATAAATAGATATCATTCACCTATTCTATCAGTTGTCGTTCTTTCAGCACCACTTACAGGTATATATTTTGCTATTGTGACTATGCACTATTGACTTTACCAAGGTAATGCATGATTTTTGTTAGCGATTATCATGTTTACATGAAGGACCTTTATGATATGGGCTGTTAACTTTCTAATTAAATATGTATTTTTTAAAATTACACAAATATAAGTAATGTTGAAGAGGACTATTCCTACATGCATTGTTTGCACAAAATTACAGGTGTACATCACGTCCCTTAATCAACATTGGATTATTATATTTACTTGTATGCTTTTATTTAAAAGGCAAGAACACTGAAGTATAACCTTCGCACTGAAGCAGTTGTCAAAGTTCAACCCACATTATGCACTTCCAACATTGCAGAATTTGAGTCATGATGTGAGTTGGATTTGTCTAAGCTATGGAGTGACAAGGTTGACCATCAGTATCCTATAGCATAAGTAGGCTTTTGTGTTTGCATTTGTTTTCGACATGTGCATATCTGTAATAATATGTCACAATTATTTTGTAACAGATTTGTGACAAAAACTAATCATTTTATGGTTTTAAAGTTGACGTTTCAAATGTTTACAGCTTAGAAATCAGGGTGTAGCCTCATATCTATGTGTAGCACTAGACACTTTGACATGTCATGTTTTTTTCACATGATTAGGTAGCTAGCAGTAATTTTTGCCGGACACAGCAGGGGAACAGCAGGCGTTACTGAACCCCACAAAACACCATCAGCGATTGTTTTCATCTGTGCATCTAACACTTCTGAGCAGCAACTGGCGGTGTTGAAGCCCAGGGTCAAGGAGGGTGTAGGCAGAGGCCTAGTATGAGATGTTTGAAGTTGAAGTTGTAGTTAGCAGCAGTAATTTTTGCCAGACACACAGCAGGGGAACAGCAGGAGTTACTGAACCCACAAAACACATCAGCGATTGTTTTCATCTGTGCATCTAACACTTCTGAGCAGCAACTGGCGGTGTTGAAGCCAGGTCAAGGAGGGTGTAGGCAGAGGCCTAGTATGAGATGTTTGAAGTTGAAGTTGTAGTTAGCAGCAGTAATTTTTGCCAGACACACAGCAGGGAAACAGCAGGCGTTACTGAACCCCACAAACACATCAGCGATTGTTTTCATCTGTGCATCTAACACTTCTGAGCAGCAACTGGTGGTGTTGAACCCCAGGGTCAAGGAGGGTGTAGGCAGAGGCCTAGTATGAGATGTTTGAAGTTGAAGTTGTAGTTAGCAGCAGTAATTTTTGCCAGACACACAGCAGGGGAACAGCAGGCGTTACTGAACCCCACAAACACATCAGCGATTGTTTTCATCTGTGCATCTAACACTTCTGAGCAGCAACTGGTGGTGTTGAAGCCCTGGGTCAAGGAGGGTGTAGGCATAAAATATTGAGTTATTGCCTTGTTACGTGGCCATTGCAAATGTATGTACTTCAAACAAGAATAAATGAAGTTTTACTAGGACAATAAAATGATGAATTTCAATTCCCAAGAATAGAAAAATATTCATACTTGAGAGTCCTCTGTGGTTGATACCGTTTAATGGCTAACTGAAAATATGGTAACAAATTCCAAGCTTTCGAGACTACTCAGGTCTCTTCATCAGGCTAAGACTAAAACAAAAAATGAAGAATCACATATTTCTACACACAACAGGACACAGGAATAGGTAAGACAAGTGAGGGAGGGACAAGTGAGGGGAGACCGGCCAAAAAATGAGAACAAGGATGAATTATCAGCGCCACACAATAAGAGAAAAAATAATGGATTTACCTGTGGCAAAACAATTTTGTATGCCCGGTCATAGCATGATGGATATGGAATTACTGGTATTAAAATATAACTTCAAATATGAGAAAGATACAAAGGTTTCAGAATATAAGCTCATCATGACCTTTGACACTGTTAGTGATGGAATGAATAGATCACACGGATTTATGTCATTCTATATCAATTAAGGAATCTGCGTCTCTGCCCTTCCAGGGGCATGAAAACACAAAACCAGACCCCAATCAGAGGGCAATAAAACTTTCTATCCTTATCTAGGAACTGTTCCAATATTTATGTTCATCCCTCTGTGATAATGACAGTTCTGCTACACGTCACTTACTTGTCTTACCTATTTCACTATTCTGTGTCCTGTTGTGTATAGAAATATGTGATGCTTCATTTTTTGCTTTAGTCCTTGCCTGATGAAGAGACGTGAGTAGCCTCGAAAGCTTGCAATTTGTTACCATCTTTTCAGTTATCCATTAAAAGGTAACAACCACTGCGGACTCTCAAGTCTAAATATTTTTCTATCTACTGGCTAACACGGTACGAAGATACACATGTTTCCTAACTTCAAGAATAAAAATAAAGACACTGCAAATATAAACGCATATATGCACATGCCAACAAGAAATGGAACACAACACACCACCCAAAAAATTGGTTACAAAATATAGTGTTGTAAATTTAAGAATAAAAGTCCATTTTTGTATTTATGAATAATGCTTAAGGAACGCTATGTTAAACCATAACATAGTGAAGACAATGGATTTTGTAATAGTCACTCATCATCATCATCATTGCAATTTAGATGTGACAGTCACAGACATTTCAATTATTTAAGTTAATAAAATCGTTACTTTGTACAGCATGTATGACATGTCCAGCATGGACTCATCAATGTGATGACACAATAATGTACGATAAAAATAACCATTTAAAAAAACATAATGCATTGTCACAATTTAAGTGTGTGCCTGCAAGTGTAGGTGAAACAAAGGCTACGGAGAGCAAAGGTATATTCTATGTCTGTATCAGACAGTGGACAGCCTCTGATAGGTAATGGCGATGTTATACTGTACGTCAATAAAGTCTGCGGCTGCAATCATGCATTTTTTGCTTGTACAGTGTTGAATAGGGTAAAAGCATGTCTGGTTGCGCAAGGCTTTATCCGTCAACACTACCTTCCTACTGTCACGCGTAGGGTAGGGTAGCGTGTGTCAATTAGATGACTCTATAAAATGTGACGTTACGCAGCGTTATTGCGCCCTAGGGACGCCAAAAATACGACAGCAGTAATCATTTACTGTCTAATACTCCACCTATGACCAACAAAAAAGAACGTTCCCTCTTTAACAATCTACAAGACTAAAAAGCATAATAGTTGACGCTGACTTTATTGAGGTACAGTATTACATCGACATTGTCCATGAGTAACTATGCACTGTGATACCTATATACCATTATTAATTTATATCTGTTGTGGTTGTTTCAACAGCACTTGCAGGTATAACTAGTACTACCTATTGTCAGTATGCATGATGCACTTTCTAGATGTAATAATTTATTATTGCACATTATTACCAGGTTTAGATGCTGGCCATTTCATATATGGTGTGTGAAGTTACAGTTGGCATCAGTATGTGTATTTTATAATGTCTGTCATAAATAAAACTCGTGATGATGATGATGAGGATTTTATGATTCGTACATCCATTGACTGCATTATCTTACAGGTACAGATAAAGTTCCTTAAAAAGCATTAATTGATAAGTATGAAATGTACTTTTATGCATTAATTTCAAAAAGTGAAGACTATGTTTTAGTTTTTGTTACCATTTCTAATAGACATGTGCAGATATGCGCTGTGATGACAAATTATTATTTGTCCATATTTGTCATAAAAATGTATCATTCTAGGCCTGGAAAACTTCACAATTTCATGTTTTAAGCATAACAATCAGGGTGACGGCTCTTCCCTATTTGGAGCATGTTCGACATGGGTTTTTCTGTGCATGTGTAGGGAACAGGAGACTTCTTGCCGGACACACAGCAGGGGAACAGCTGGCGTTACTGAACCCCACTAACACTATAGCTTGTGTATTGGTCTGTGGACACGACACTTCTGAGCAGCAACTGGCAGTGTTGTAGCCCAGGGAGTAGAGTTCAGGTGGTAGAAAGATGAACATAACAGGAGACATGGATAACGTTGCGAACCAGTTATTTAATCTGAAAACGGACAGACAAATTCTGGCGAGATCCATGCCTTGTTCATTTTCAGAAAAGTAAACCAGTCTACATTATTGGAGGATAGTCGCATGCGACGGTCTGTTAGTACACCACCTGCAGCACTAAAGACGCGCTCCGATAATACACTGGCAGCAGGGCAAGCCAGCACCTCCAATGCATACTGGCTAAGTTCTGGCCATGTATCCAGCTTAGAGACCCAAAACTTGAATGGGGAAGAGCCATCTGGGAGTACACTGAGAGGGAAAGACATGTAGTCTGTCACCATCTTATGGAAACGTTGCCTCCTGCTGACTGGAGCCGTCTCGGATGGTGTAGACATTTGTGGCGCTGCCACAAAACTTCGCCACATTTGGAACATACTGGTCTTGCCTTTTGAAGAGGCGCTGCTTGTGCTCCTCTTGTTGCAGAGCTGTCTCCACTGCCTCGACGCACAGAGCTGCTTTGTAAAGCAGTAGCAGCAGCAGTGCTCTCGGCTGGAATGGAGAACATTATGGATTGCACCAGTGTGTCTTGGTACTCCCGCATTTACGGTGTGATGAGGCTTTGTAAGTTGTCCCGGTAGCGAGGGTCTAGGAGGGTGTACACCCAATAATCAGACGTGGTGAGAATGTGGGCGATGCGGCGGTCGTTTCTCAGGCACTGCAGCATGAAATCAACCATGTGCTGCAGACTCCCAACTGGCCAAGAAATGCTGTCCCCTGCAAGAGGCGTCATCTCTGCCTGCTCTAGCATCACCCCACCCTCGCTCTACATACTGACTAGAGCGTTGTGTACTCCCTCTGGAGCGATGTCTTCCTCCTCCATTGACTCCTCCTCATCCTCCTCACAAAGTGAGCCCTGCCCAGCCCTTTGTGAGGAACCACGTTGCGCTGACTGTCAGAAGGTGATGGAATTTGTGACTCCTCATCCTCCACCTCTTCCAAAACCTCATCCCTTAGTGCTTGCAGTGTTTTTTGAAGCAGGCAGATAAGGGGGACAGTCAGGCTGACTAGTGCATCATCTGCACTCGCCATCCCGTTGACTCATCAAACGCACGCAAAACGTGGCAGATGTCCTTCATAGAGGCCCACTCAGTAGTGGTGAAGTGTGAACGGCGCAAATTGCGAGTTGATTGCGCCTGATGCAGCTGATACTCCATTACTGCTGGCTGCTGCTCACACAACCGCTCCAACATATGTAACGTGGAATTCCACCTGGTGGGTACGTCACATATGATGCGATGTTCAGGAAGGCGAAATCTGCGTTGCAGAGCTGCAATGCGCGATCTGGCCATGCTGGAACGTCACAAGTGAGCGCACTCTAGGCGGACCTTGTGCAGCAGTGCATCAAGATCCGGATAGTCCCTCAAAAAACTCTGCACGACCAAGTTGAGCACATGTGCCAGACATGGTATGTGAGTGAGGTTGCCAAGGCCCAGAGCTGCCACCAGATTTCGGCCATTGTCACACACTACCAAGCCTGGCTGGAGATTCGCTGGCAAAAACCACACGTCGCTCTCCTGCTTGATGGCATTCCAGAGCTCCTGCGCTGTGTGGCTTCGATTCCCCATGGAAATTAATTTCAGGACGGCCTGTTGACGTTTGGCCACGGCTGTGCTCATATCGGTCGCATCAGGTAAGCGTTCACGGGTCCATGTGGAGGTAGACCGTGACGGCTCCTGCAGCGATGATTCTGAGGAACTGGAGTAGAAGGAGGAGTCAATGTGGACTGACTTGATTCCTGCAATCCTTGGAGTTGGCAGAACACGTACAGCGCCACTCGCAAGATCTGTACCCGCTCCACAACATTGACCCAATGGGCAGTGAGGGAAAGGTATCGTCCCTGGCCATGGGTACTGGTCCACGCATCGGTGGTCAGGTGGACCTTGCTACTGACGGCGTTTAGTAGCGCATGTTTAATTTTTCCCTCAACATGCTTTTGCAGACCAGGGACGGCTTGCCTGCTGAAATAAAATCGGCTGGGCACATTGTATTGTGGGACTGCCAATGCCATTAAGTTACGGAAACTGTCAGTCTCCACCAGCCTGAATGACAGCATTTCAAGGGACAGGAGTTTTGCAATGCCAGCATTCAGAGCCTGTGCTCGTGGATGGTTTGCCGAGTATGGCCGTCTTTTATCCCATGCCTGTGCTACCGATGGCTGTTTTGTGGCCTGGGAGTGTGAGGATGACAGGGAACTTGCACTGTGGGTGGAATAACACTGGGTCTCTGGACAACAGTGACAGAGGTTCTTCCATGGCGATCCTGTGAGGAAGCCGAACCAGCTGTGTGTGAGCTGGAGGAAGAGGCTCCAACACGAGCTGAAGATGTAGGTGCTGCTGTAGGTTGGCCTACATCTCCAGTGTGTCTTTGTAACTCAACCACGTGCTTTGACCGCACATGTTTCCACATATTTGTGGTATTAAGGTTACTGACACTTTTACCTCTTTTTACTTTTTGATTACACAGCTTGCATTTGACATAGCAAATATCATCTGCAAGTGTGTCAAAAAAGGACCACGCAGTGCAAGTCCTAGGAGCGCCCGTTTTGGCTGTTGGAAGAGAACTGCTACGAACGGGTGCCAAACTGCCAGGCTACAGGCAACCGAGTCTGCAGCCTACCTCTCCCTACTGTTTGGACCGTTGGGGCAATCTCTTCCTCAGAGCTGCTACCACCACCTTCCTGTTCCTCACGCCATGTTGGGTCTTGGACCTCATCATCTCCACTACCCTCTTCCAACACCTGCTGCTGTTGGGTGGTCTGGCCAGCACCATGCTCAACAGAAACTGGCACCTGAGTCTCATCATCATCAGATGCGTTCTGCGGTGTGCTGACCATCGGCACTGGCTCACCCGCCTCTTCACATTCAGAGAGACACAGCTGCTGCGCATCACTGCATACTGCCTCTTCTTCACATTCCAGAATGCTGCTTGGCTGGGCCCCTGTTTGCAAGCCAACAGATTCTGAGAACAGAAGCAGAGACTCAGCTGGCTCCAGTTCAGAACTCTCTGACTGCCTGGGCAATTTGGCAGGCGGTGAAGAGACAGATGGTTGTTCAACAGTGCTGTGGTCCTGAGAGGAGGTGGAAGCAATTGAAGTCGATGCATTGGCTGCCATCCAACCAACAATGGCTTCAATTTGTTCTTCCCGCAGCAGGGGGTACGCTGAGCTCCTACAAAAGTGCGCATAAAGGAACGCTCACGGGGAAAACTGGTGGATGCTGTGTCACTGGGTGCGGCAGCAGCCACGTCCTCTCCCTGCTGAAACTCCACGGCCACGACCACGTGCCTTACTCCCTGCCTTCTTCATCTTGGTAGATTGATAAAGAAAGTCAGAAAAGTTATAAGGCCTAAGTGTGGTTATTCCTCAGAGACTGCAGTGAACACTGCAGACAACTGGTGTTCAGTAGCTGTGAAAGGCCCCTTTGTGTACTTCTATAGTGTTTGCAACCAATGTATTGTATACGGATGGAAGCGCGTCACACTAATAGATTAGATTTTTTTCAAATATAATGGAGCAGCACCAATTAGAGAAAAATGTGAAGGATGAGGCAGTGACACACGCTCAGCAGACTACAACCAGCAGTGGTTGAAGAACTAACTGGAGCGTAATCTGCACTCAAAAAATGAAAAGCTCACAGACTACAGTGAACACTGCAGACAACTGTTCAGTAGCTGTGAAAGGCCCCTTTGTGTACTTCTATAGTGTTTGCAACCAATGTATTGTATACGGATGGAAGCGCGTCACACTAATAGATTAGATTTTTTTCAAATATAATGGAGCAGCACCAATTAGAGAAAAATGTGAAGGATGAGGCAGTGACACACGCTCAACAGACTACAACCAGCAGTGGTTGAAGAACTAACTGGAGCGTAATCTGCACTCAAAAAATGAAAAGCTCACAGACTACAGTGAACACTGCAGACAACTGTTCAGTAGCTGTGAAAGGCCCCTTTGTGTACTTCTATAGTGTTTGCAACCAATGTATTGTATACGGATGGAAGCGCGTCACACTAATAGATTAGATTTTTTTCAAATATAATGGAGCAGCACCAATTAGAGAAAAATGTGAAGGATGAGGCAGTGACACACCCTCAGCAGACTACAACCAGCAGTGTTGAAGAACTAACTGAGCGTGATCTGCACTCAAAAATCAAACTCACAGACTGCAGTGAACTGAAACACAACTGTTCACTATCTGTGAAAGCTCCTTTCTGTACTTCTATAGTGTTTGCAACCATGTATTTTATACGGATGGAAGCGCGTCACACTAATAGATTAGATTTTTCAAATATATGGAGCAGCACCAATTAGAGAAAAATGTGAAGGATGAGGCAGTGACACACGCCAGCAGACTACAACCAGCATGGTTGAAGAACTAACTGAGCGTGATCTGCACTCAAAAAATCAAAACCTCACAGACTGCAGTGAACACTGAACACAACTGTTCACTATCTGTGAAAGGCTCCTTTCTGTACTTCTATAGTGTTTGCAACCAATGTATTGTATACGGATGGAAGCGCGTCACACTAATAGATTAGATTTTTTTCAAATATAATGGAGCAGCACCAATTAGAGAAAAATGTGAAGGATGAGGCAGTGACACACGCTCAGCAGACTACAACCAGCAGTGGTTGAAGAACTAACTGGAGCGTGATCTGCACTCAAAAAATCAAAACCTCACAGACTGCAGTGAACACTGAAACACAACTGTTCACTATCTGTGAAAGGCTCCTTTCTGTACTTCTATAGTGTTTGCAACCAATGTATTGTATACGGATGGAAGCGCGTCACACTAATAGATTAGATTTTTTTCAAATATAATGGAGCTGCACCAATTCCACAAAATAAAATAAAAAAAAGAGTCAGTGAGTGACACGTGCAGATGCCTACAAACAGCGGTGGATGCAGAGCAAACTGCAGCGTCACCTGCACTCTCACACACACCTTGCACAGAGCTGTTAAAACAACACTGGCAAAAGGAAGCTTTACACAGCGGTTGGTAAACTAGCCTGCCTAAAGCACAGTACACAAAATCGCAATGTCTAACTGTCCCTCAAAGTCAGCAGAACAGCGTTCTGTCCCTAACTGAGTTCACAGCACAGTGACGCTAAAATGGCGGCGGCGCCTTTTATAGTGCATTCTGACATCATTTCAGCAGCCAATCACAGCCATGCCATTAGTTAAGATGACCGCAGCATTACAGGATGTGCCCACACTTCATAAGATTCCTCATTGGCTGACTAAAATCACATTGCCTCTCAAAGAATTATGGGAACTTCCGATTCCGGTATACGATATTGGAAAAATATCGGAACTAAGTATCGGAATTCCGATACAGCGAATATCGGCCGATACCCGATACTTGCGGTATCGGAATGCTCAACACTACCTATCACCCAAAGGGTAATGGATAAGTGGAACGTTTTAACCGGACATTATTGTCAATGTTGCACAGTTTAACAGCTGAAGGAATGAAAGATTGGAAGAGTTCAAAAGTGGTACATGCCTATAACTGTGCCAAGAGCGAGGCAACGGGATACTCACCTTTCTTCCTATTGTATGGACGATCGTCAAGACTGCCAATTGACATCATGTTCGACACTCCAGTGTCACTCCAGTGACTTACAAAACGTTTCTGGAGTACGTTCGGAAATGGAAGGAACAGATGACTGAGGCATACAACATAGCGTTCAAAGTGACTACCCAAGGGTGGAGCTAGAGTAAGGAGTACTATGATTGAAAATGTTATGGAGCAGAATTAACACCGGGAAGTCGGCGTGCTAGTCAAGAACGTTTGTGAAAATGGTGGTCCAGGAAAACTTTGTTTGTACTGGGAATACAAGGTGTATGTGGTCGTAAGGAGGAAAGCCGATGACAGTCGAGTATCTGAAATCCGATTGGAAACAGGGGACAAGAAAACCAGAATAGTCCATCGGAATTTACTACTACCCTGTTATTATCTACCACCACAACAAGACTCCCTAGAAGTAGACCGAGATCGACTAAGGGACTTAGACAGACTGAAGTTCCGGAGGTGGACAGTGACCTCGAGAGTTCCGATGAAGAAGAGTACACTGTTGTATCTCTAAGACTGGTAAGGAGAGGGATGTACTATCCTCAGGAGAGTGAACTAAGTCCCTAGGCTCCAGAGTTTGTACCAAAGAGTACAGATGAAGTCCAATTCAGTTCTGACGATTGAACACCGATCACTGCAGAGACTGATTGACACTCAGAAGGAGTGGTATTACTAGAATGTGCAGAAACAGATGAATCAAGAGAAGTACAGGAACTTACAGAGGCAGTTCCAAAAGCATCTGAGGAAGTACGAGAAATGAGTGCCGGGAAAGGTCAGAGAGGCCCCCAGCGTCTGCGCACTGCAGTACTTTGCTCTGCTCTCAACAGGGCAAATCAGTATGCCTTCGCAGGAACAGCGACAGGAAGCAAGGAAGATGACAACATTGCAAAAAGATGGAAGGCGCCGGACCCGGACCTGCGATGCCCATTGGACCGGACCGCCTTCACAGGTGAGTATAATATAACTTGTTTTTCTTATCTTTCAGGTTACATAAGGGACTTATCAACAGCATTACAGAATGCTGTAGATAAGTCCCTAAAGGCAGTAGCCGCATCTTATATCCGAAAAAGGAGGTGACAGGTTCCTTTAAGTAAATCTCTCTGTCTATATATCATATATTGGAGTCATCGGTCCAGGAAATGTTGTGGTTTAGAGACCCCTATTTCTATTTTTGAGAAAAGATGTCATGTTTCTAGTTAGAAAGGGTAAGGGAACATTTCTTCCTTTTTCTCTTTTCAAGGACCAAAGAATTATGTGGGAGTCACGGCCATTAAGATCATTTTCCAAATTAACCCATTCCTTGTTATTTCTGCTATGATATAAGTCTAGAATACATGTTCCTATTGATGCATAGCTATAGATCGTGGAGTCTGGGAGGCCAAGGCCACCCGTCTACTTGGATCGACTTAATAGGAAATATAAGATGCGTGCTCGATTGTGTGACCAAACAAATCGAGTGATCGCTTTTTTGAGACAGGAGAAGAAGGAGGCTGGTAGATGTAAAGATATTGTTTGAAAATAATATAAGAGACGTGGCAATAGATCCATTTTGATTACATTAATCCTGCCTAGCCATGACGGCTGTAGTTTATTCCACCTCTGTAGGTCCGATTTGGCTTTATGTAGAGCTGTTTTGAAGTCTGCTTCATATAGCTGTGATATTTTAGCTGTTATTTTAACTCCCAGATAAGTGAGAGAATCAAAGCGCCATTTAAAAGGGGAAAGAAACAGCAAGTTGTCCCACCAAGGATGGCTGTATTGATATATTTAAAATCTCCAATTTATGGGAGTTCATTTTAAAGTTACTTAAAAGGCCAAATTTGTGTAACTCCGCAATAATATTTGGTAAGCTTGTCACTGGGGAGGTGATATATAAGAGAATATCATCTGCAAAGAGTGCTAATTTATGCTCTTCTGACCGTAGTTTTATTCCTTTGATTGAGGGGTTACTGCGTATTGCAGTAGCTAGATGCTCTATTGTTAGTATATACAGAAGGGGAGAAAGTGGGCATCCCTGTCTTGTACCGTTTCTGACAGGGAATAAGTTTGAGAGTGCACCGTTGACCTTAACTTGGGCACTGTGGGAATCATATTAGGCTGTGATCCTATGTAGCTTGTTCTCCTTTAGGCCGATTCCCTCTAGAGTCTGGAAAATGAACGCCCAGTGTACCCTGTTGAATGCTTTTTCAGCATCAGTCGACATGATACACATAGGGTCCTCCCTTCCCGCTCTGTCTATTAGTGAGATGGTTCGAGTTGTGTTGTCTCTTGCCTCCCTACCTGGGACGAAACTTACCTGATCTTGGTTTATCAGTTTCGGAAGGAGGGGACATAATCTTTTTGCTATCATCTTTGCATATATTTTGATATCCAAATATATCAAGGATGTTTAACGGTAATTATTGTACACTTAGGGATCCTTGCCAGGTTTGGGGAGTACCGTGATGTGGGTGGTTAGGGCCTACGGGGGTAAAGGAGCCTCCCAGTGAGATAAAGTTACATACCATCAGGAATATTGGGCTTAACAATGTGTTAAACCTTTTATAAAAGCCTGCTGAATACCCATCTGGACCAGGACTTTTCCCCTGTTTAAGATCGTTTATGGTTTCAGAAATCTCTTCCACCATAAACTTTTTCTAGATCAAGCAATTTGTCCTCTGGTATTGAGGGTATTTTATTCTATTGTAGATATATTTTAGTTTTGTTATGGATTGACTGTATTGGTGTATCTTTATACTGTCCTGCTATGGTATATAAGGATTTGTAATAATCGCTAAAACTTGAGAGAATATCTTTAGTGTTGTATACCTTCCTCCCTTTTTATTTTTAACGATGGGTATATAAGTGTTTGGGTTATGCGGGTTAATAGCTCTTGCCAATAGTTTAACGCTTTTATTTCCTAATAGATAAAAGTGTTTCCTGAGCCGTTCTCTGAGACATTTTGATTTTTGGTCCATTATAGCAAGCAGTTTTTGCCTTTCGGTGGAGAGCTGTGCGAATGCATTCGCCTCAAGATCTCGTTTGTGTTGGTTTTCTAACTAATGTATTTGGTCTGATATTCTGGCTATTTCCTCCACTCTATCTTTCTTCAGCTGTGCCCCATGAGAGATGAGCACACCCATCACAACCCTTCAAAGCCTCCCATTTAATAGGGGGGGAGACGTGGGGTCCTCTCCATGATCCGCCATAAAATTGGATATTGGATATTGTTCGTTCTACCTCAGACCTACACAAGGAGTCCTGAAGTAAATTCTCGTTCAGATGCCATGAAAAGCCGATTTTACGTTTTACGTTTGAGTGTAATAAAACTGAAAAGTATATGGGGGCATGATCAGACTATAATATCGACCCCCACGTCAGCCTCTACCAGCAGGTCGAGCAATTTATGTGAAACGAAAAAGTAATCTATTCTACTGTAAATATTGTGGATTTGTGAGAAGAAACTATAACATCAGGATGGAGAACCCTCCAGATATCCACTAGTCTCAGGCCGCACATCTGTTTTCTTATCTGGTTGATAGAGGATGGAGGTATGAGGATTTACCCGAGGAGACGTCTACTGTGGGGTTCATTGGAAAATTGAGTATCAAGTATCACAGGAGAGGAGTCAGCAAATTCCTCAAGACATCTTTTGCAGTCTGCTCCAAACTTCTGTTGCCCTTGGTTTGGAAAATACACATTAGCTAAAACAAGTTTATGTGCTGTCCATGTGATTTGCAGAGAGATATGTCTACCATCCTTTTCTATCAAAGAGTACAGAATCTCAGGCATAAAAGATTTATGGAAAGCTATTGAGACTCTTTTGGATTTAGAATACGGGTTTGAGCTATGATACCACTTGGGGTAGTGGTTCAAAATGCACTGTGGTCCTGCTCCAGTTTTGAAGTGAGTCTCCTGGAGCATTAGCACCGAGATTTGTTGTTTGTGATTGGAAAAAAGAACCTGTCTTCGCTTCTCTTTTCTGGAATATTAAGCCCCTTTACATTAAAAGAGCAAAATTTAATTTTATCCATGATGTAGATAATTTCTAGCATCTTCAATTCTCAGGTATCCATCCGACGGAAAGACTCACAGCGCTATGAGACGATAAGGTAGGGTGGGGTGGGGAAGGAAAAGGGAATTGGGAGAAAGTAGAAAAAGGAAACAAAAGTGGAGAATAGAAGACATAACAAAAATTGTATTAGAGCACATGCTCCGTATTACTTGTTGCATTGGTGCCAACTATGGTACCTACGCACCTTACAGAGAGGAAGGAACCTAGAACGAGCAAGGACCCCCCCATGCCCCATCCAGTTTGAAAAGTCCCAGAAACGCAACCAAATATTCGTGAACTTTCCAAACATAAAAGTAAACATTCCCTTACAGAAGCAAGAAATAACACTTAAACAGAAAATAGTAGTGACTCAAGCATCACTAATATTCTGACCATTCTGCCCCCAGTGATCGGGCTCAGATTAGGGCTAGACCTCCAGGACCAATCTGGGCAAAACCTGCAATGGGATAGCGCAACAATAGCCTGTCGCTACATCTAGGGAGCTCAACCGATTAATATAGGATATAAACAGGATCTGCTCAACCTCAGCAGGACATCTGTATATTACACAACAATAAACAAAGTCTATCTAAGTTTTGGGAGAGCATGAAGGATATGGTGGTCACTCCATTAATCCCAGCCCTCCATCAGCAAGCCCCCTATAAATTATATGTTTGCATGTTAGAATAATTGTAGGAAGTGTAAACTGAGTTACAGACTACAGCTCTCAAAAACTGTTAATAGAGATAAAGGGTTCTGCTGTTATTCTGGGTTTCGTCACTAGATGTCGCCAAAATTCTTGTTTTAGTTAAATCACAAGTCTTAGTAGCAGTGTGCTGTTATATACACTTTCCTAGGACTTTGCTAGATAATAATAATTTTATTTCTGTAGCACCAACATATTCCGCAGCACTTTACATTATAGAGGGGACTTGTACAGACAATAGACATTACAGCATAACAATAAACACAGATCAAAATAGATACCAAGAGGAATGAGGGTCCTGCTCGCAAGCTTACAATCTATAGGGATCGCATTTGTATCCACAAATAGGATTGCTGCTCTATTGTTTCTCCCGCAAGCAAAAAAGCTGCTGAGAATACTCTCAGAATGCCCCAGGCCCAGTCCTGATCACAAGAACCTGCCTCCCCTCATTAATCAGCTCCCCAAGATGGCAGCCCCTCTCTGTGGCGGGAAAACTCCTAAAGCAGGAGGCACAATGGCGGACGCTCCGGGATCACAAGCATCTCTCCGTCTGAACCTCCTCCAACCTCCCTCTGCAGCACCGGAAACCGTGTCAGGCACCCGTGGGTGATTGCTCCGCACAGGGCCCAGCCAGGTGAATCTGTGTGGTATCAAGCTTGCTGCACAGTGGGGCCAGGAGGCAGGCAGGGGCTCCTCTTACCTCCGCTCCCCAGACCTCCCGAAGCAAGCGGGGACCCCGACTTGCGACCCTTTCAGTGCCGCCGTGCTCTTCCCTCTCTCTTCCTGAGACAGAGGCCATGTCCCAATATATTCGGGAGAACTTGGCAAGGGGATTCATTAGGAAGTCGGTGTCACCAGCGGGAGCGGGGTTCTTCTTTGTGCAGAAGAAGAACGGAGAATTACGTCCGTGCATTGATTATAGGGGTCTCAACGCTATCACCGTGAAAAATAAGTATCCTTTGCCGCTAATCTCTGAGCTCTTTAACAGGCTTCAGGGAGCAAGGGTATTTACTAAGCTAGATCTGCAGGGTGCATATAACCTGATTCGCATCCGTGAGGGGGACGAATGGAAGACGGCATTTAACACCAGGGAGGGCATTATGAATATCTGGTAATGCCCTTTGGGCTCTGTAATGCCCCTGCTGTCTTCCAAGACTTTGTGAACGACATCTTCCGGGATATGTTGACCACCTCGGTGGTAGTCTATCTGGATGACATTCTCATCTTTTCTCCAGATATGGCCTCCCACCGGAGAGATGTCTGCAAGGTCTTCGACCTCTTGCGAGCAAATTCCCTATATGCGAAGTTGGAGAAGTGCATGTTTGAGCTGGAGTCTCTACCTTTCCTGGGCTATATCATATCCACCCAGGGATTGGCCATGGATCCTACCAAACTACAGGCTGTGATGGAATGGCAAGAACCCCACTCCCTTAAGGCGGTGCAGCGCTTTATGGGGTTCATTAACTACTATCGCCAATTCATTCCCCACTTCTCTACTTTGGTAGCTCCCTTGGTAGCCCTCACCAAGAAGGGAGCTAATCCCAAGTTGTGGTCAGAGGAGGTCACCAAGGCGTTCTCCTCCATCAAGTCGCATTTCGCCAGTGCTCCCATCTTACATCGCCCGATGTCGATAAATCGTTTATCTTAGAGGTGGATGCCTCTTCTGTTGGTGCTGGAGCAGTCCTTTTTCAAAAGGATGCCCAGGGTCGGAAGCATCCCTGCTTCTTCTTTTCCAAGACCTTTACACCAGCAGAGAGGAATTATTCCATCGAGGACAGGGAGTTACTGGTTATGAAGTTGGCCTTCTCCGAGTGGAGACATCTTCTGGAGGGGGCTCGCTTCCCCTTCCAAGTATTCACGGACCACAAGAACTTGGTGTATTTGCAGACAGCCCAGCGGCTAAATTCCCGTCAGGCCAGATGGTCCTTGTTCTTCTCCCAGTTCCATTTCACCCTCCATTTCCTCTCCGGTGAGAAGAACATTCGCGCAGACGCTCTATCTCGCTCCGTGGTGTCCTCTGAGGAGGTGGAGGAGGAGCCTCGGCTTATTGTCTCCACAGAGAGCCTAAGAACGGTGGCTCCGTTTCGCTTGAGTATGTGCCTCCGGGCAAGACTTTTGTGCCCACCAATTTGCGACCGGAAGTACTCTCTTGGGCACATTCGTCCAGAGTGGGTGGACATTTTGGGACAAAAAGGACTTCTGAGTTGCTGGCGAGGACATACTGGTGGCCGCAGATGGCCCGTGACGTTAGGGAATACGTTCAGGCGTGCGTCTCCTGCACCAAGAATAAGTCCCCTCGACAACGGCCAGCTGGGTTACTTTACCCTTTACCGGTGGCAGACAGGCCTTGGGAGATGGTCGGGATGGATTTTGTGGTGGGCTTACCCAAGTCTCGGGGCTGCACCATCATCTGGGTGATAACCGACCACTTCTCCAAAATGGTGCACTTAGTGCCGTTACCACGGTTACCGTCTGCACGGGCCTTGGCAGCATTATTCATTAGGCATATTTTCCGCCTACACGGTATGCCAGACAAAATTGTCAGTGATCGAGGTCCCCAGTTTGCATCTCGGTTCTGGAGAGAGCTGTGTCGTTTACTCAGCATTGAGTTGAATTGAATCTCTCCTCTGCATACCATCCCAAGACGAATGGGTTGGTAGAGAGGGCCAACCAGACCTTGGTCACATACTTGCGACATTTTGTCTCTGCCAGGCAGGATGACTGGGCATCCTTGCTACCGTGGGCAGAGTTCGCTCTAAATAATGCTGTGGCTGACTCCACCGGACAGACCCCATTCCTCCTGAACTACGGTCAGCATCCGCGGGTACCAGTGCCCATGCCCGTGTCTTCCGCCAATTCCAGGGTGGCAGACTGGGCTGTGGAGGCACGGGACATTTGGGACCGCACCCAGGATGCCATTCAGGCCTCCAAAGAGAGGATGAGGTCTTCGGCCGATGCCCATCGGCGCCGCGCTCCTACATTTGCTCCGGATGACCTAGTGTGGCTTTCTGCCCGAAACATCAGGCTACGTGTAGAGTCCACCAAGTTGGCACCTCGCTTTTTAGGCCCCTTTAAAGTTCTTGAGCAGGTGAACCCGGTGGTTTACCGCCTAGCCCTTCCACCTTGCCTTGGTATCACTGACACCTTTCACATGTCCCTCCTGAAACCCGTGGCCATGTCCCGGTTTTCCGAGTCATCTGCCGGGACGTCGGGTTCATCTACCGACGATCATTAGGTGAACGCCATTGTTGGGTGCAAGGTGGTATGAGGCAAAAAATTTTATTTGGTGGATTGGAGAGGTTATGGGCCTGAGGATAGGTCCTGGGAGCCTGCTGAGCATGTTCACGCTCCGCAGCTCATCGCTGCCTTTGGGCGCAGCGAGGCCCAAAGAAGGGGGGTAATGTTAGGGTTTGAGTTCCCGCTGCTGCACAAGGGGAGTCTCGAACCAGTCCCGCTGCGGACCCCCATTCATCTCCAGCCGCAGTGGAGCCTGCTCAACAGAGACGTCGGTACCAGCGTCTTGCCCATTCCAGTACTGTGCAGAGACTTGCTGCTGCCTCTCCTGGATCTGCTATTATAGCCAGTGCTGGAGCAGACGTCTTTGGGACGAAGTCCGGCGTTTCCCCTTCTGAGCATGCCCAGGGTAAGATCTCTCATTGGAGATCAGGGGTCACATGTTCAGGTACTGCAGCAGCTCCTATTGGTCCGCCAGGAAGGTCCTGAAACTACATGTTTTTGGAACAGTTTCTCATTGGTCCTTGTTTCTGGCAGGTCCTGTAGCTGTTGCTATAAAAGGGTGGCATGGCTGGCCGCCATGCGCTAATATCAATTGTTATATGATTAGCGCCAGTGTGGTCATGCGTGTGTGTGGTTAGGGCCCGGCTGAAATAAGCCCCTAGAATACTGACTTAAATGGTGAGGAGTTTGGTATGCTAGCTGGTCAGAGTCGGTGTCCTAGATGCCCTAGATTGCCGGCATAACCGGTGAGGAGTTTGATTGCCGTATTCAGGGCCTGGCGTTCAGACGCCATAGATTGCGGGTGACTCCAGCGAGGACATTAGCACATGATCACGTTCTATGTTCGCTTAGCTGTTCACTGTGTACCTGGGTGCCTGACAGGACACAGAAGTTTGTCTCTGCGGCTCTGTGACGTAACAGGGTTCGCTTTCAACGCTAGACAGCGCCCTAGCGTGTTTATTTTGCGACTCAGTTGTGTTAAGTGAGTTCGCACACATCGCCATATAACGCTTCGGCACTCCTTCTAGCGGCTCTGTGGATTAACAGAGTTCGCACATATTGCCACAGCGGGTTACGGCGTTTATTTTGGGGACTCTGCGGGATAACAGAGTTCACTTCTTGCACCATTTTACTAGCAGCAGGCTCCGCCTGCACGGTGGACCCCGGGCTGCGAACGCACCTCTCCACATCTTATATTTGGTGCGTTCCGCAGACCCTAACAGGGGAGGCACTGTTATCTCCATAACAAGGGGAGGCTCTGGTATCTTCATACAGAGGAGAGGCACTTTTATCTTCATAACAAGGGGGAGGCTCTGGTATCTTCATACATGGGGAGACGCTGGTATCTTCTTACAGAGGGGAACACTGACCTTAACTGATGCAAGTGAGGCCTGAAGTTCTTTTGATTTTGTTGTGGGGTCTTTTGTGATCTCTTGGATGTGTCTTTGCTGCGCTCTTGGGTTAATTTTGGTTGGCTGGCCACTCCTGAGAAGGTTCACCACTGTTCCATGTTTCACTATTTGTGGATAGTGGCTTTCACTGTAGTTTGCTTGAGTCCCAATGTTTTAGAAATGGTTTTATAACCTTTTCCAGACTGATAGATCTCAATTACTTTGTTTCTCATTTGTTCCTGAATTTTTTTGGATCATGTCATGTCTAGTGTTTGAGTCTCTTTTGGTCTACTTCACTTTGTCAAGCAGGTCCTATTTAAGTGATTTCATGATTGAGAACTGGTGTGTAATCAGGCCTGGGTGTGGTTAGGGAATTTGAACTCAGCTTTACAAAAATGTGATAAACCACAGTTAATTTATGTTTTAAATGGGGGTTCAATCACTTTTTTACACAGGGCCCTGTAGGTTTGGATTTCTTTTTCCCTTAATAATAAAGACCTTAATCTAAAAACTGCATTTTGTGTTTAATTGTGTTATCTTTGTCTAATATTTAAGTTTGTTTGGTGATCTGAAACATTTAAATGTGACAAACATGCAAAATAATAGGAAATCAGGAAGGGGGCAAACAGTTTTTCATCCAGCCACTGATGTTTCTGGATTGTGCCTCATGGGGACAGCAAAAGAATTGTCAGCGGATCTATGGGAAAAGGTAGTTGAAGTGTATAAAACAGGAAAGGGATACAAAAAGATATCCAAGGTATTGATAATGCCAGTCAGCAGCATACAAACTGTGATTAACAAATGGAAAATCAGGGGCTTTGTTAAAACAAAACCACAGTCAGGTAGACCAATAAGAATTTCGTCCACAACTGCCAGGAAAATTGTTCGGGATGCAAAGAAAAATCCACAAATAACATCAGCTGAAACACTCGACTCTCTGAAAACTAGCGGTGCGGCTGTTTCAAGATGCACAATAAGGAGGCACTTGAAGAAAAATGGGCTGCATAGTCGAGTCGCCATAAGAAAGTCATTACTGTGAAAATGCCACAAAGTATCTCTCCTACAATATGCAAAACAGCACAGAGAAAAGCCTCAAAACTTCTGGAACAAGGTAATTTGGAGTGATGAGACCAAAATTGAACTTTTTGGCCGCAACCATAAACGTTACATTTGAAGAGAGGTCAACACGGCCTATGATGAAAGGAACACCATTCCTACTGTAAAGCACGGAAGAGGATCACTGATGTTTTGGGGATGTGTGAGCTACAAAGGCACAGGAAATTTGGTGGAAGTTGAAGGAAATATAAATTCAGCACGTTATCAGCAAATACTGCTGCACATGGGACGTATTTGGACGTTCCAACATGACAACGATCCAAAACACAAGGCCAAGTCGACCTGTCCTTGGCTACAGCAGATCAAAGTGAAGGTTCTGGAGTGGCTATCTCAGTCTCCTGACCTCAATATCATTGAGCCACTCTGGGGAGATCTCAAGAACACAGTTCATGCTAGACAGATCAGGAATTTACAGGATCTCGAGGCTTTTTGCCAAGAACAGTGGGCAGCTTTACCATCTGAGAGAATAAAGAGCTCATCCTCAATTACCATAAAAGACATCAAGCAGTCATTGAAGTTAGAGGGGGCAATACAAGGTCATTTGGATGTTTTAGGTTGTCATTATGATTTAAGAAGAGAAAACACAGCAGTTTGATCATAAATGACGTCACCCAACCACTAATCATGAGTGGAGAAAACGTTTTGGTGTTATCATTCATACTCTCTGAAAAAGGCCAAGAAATAAAAAATTCTGCCGGGGTATGTAAACTTTTATATATGTATATATATATATATATATATATATATATATAATATAAATAACCCCTAAGGGTGAATGATTTTCAGCCATGGAACTCAGTGCGTAGGCTTTATGACTCTAGGAGTCCCACTACCTAACAATTTTAACAGAATATGTATGAGACCCCCCTTTATGTCTAGTACACAGTGTATCAAATTAAATAGGATGTGTGTGACCATGTCACACACCGCATACCCATATAAGGTAGTAAAATGTTAAAATTACTTTCACCGGTGACTACCGGTGGGTGTTAGGTTTCTTTCTCCTTCCACTATGTTGTCTACTGTAGTCATAAGCGATGAGGAAATATGGTGAGAGATGGCCCGATTAATAAGGCTATGTTCACAAGTTACATGCTTGCTGAGTTTTTTGGCAGCGTTTTTTTCATGAGTTTTAAGCAAATTTAAAGCTGCCTTTTACAGTACCATTAAAACCTACACTGTGTTCCAAATTATTATGCAAATAATATTTTCTCAGATTTTCCCAAATTACCTATATGAATTGTAATTTTCCAGTCAAATAACTATTAGAGTACAATTGAAAGGTTTTTGTACAAACTGCCTATGATAACAGTATATTTTTTTAAAAATAAAACACTCAAACTGCAGTCAAAATGCATGTTCCAAATTATTATGCACAGCAGAGTTTTCTACCTTTTTATTTTATTCAAGAACAAAAAAATGGTCATTTTTGGAATTATAAGCATTAGCAGGTTATTACAAACTGAAATCAAATAGTTTTCAACTCAAAACTTTATTCTAGGTGATGTTACATTTGCACATAGGACCCCTTGTTCGAAAGGAGCTTCTGAACTCTCTCGTCCATTGAATTTGTCAGGTTTTGGATGGTTTCTGCTTCAATTGTTTTGCATGAGGACAGAATACCCTTCCAGAGCTGTTGCTTAGATGTGAACTGCCTCCCGCCATCATAGACACTCCTTTTGATGATGCTCCAGAGGTTCTCAATGAGGTTGAGGTCAGGGGAGCATGGGGGCCACACCATAAGTTTGTCCCCTTTTAGCCCATAGCAGCCAGAGATGCAGATGTGTTATGTGCAGCTGAGACGGTGCATTATCATGCATGAAAATTATCTTGCTGCGGAAGGTTCTTCTTGAACCATGGCAGGAAGTGCTGTATGAGAAACTCAACATACACTATGGAGTTCATCTTTACCCCTTCAGGGATCTTAAAGGGGCTGACAATCTCTCTTCCCATGATTCCAGCCCAAAACATTACTCCACCTCCCCCTTGTTGGCGCCGTAGCCGTGTTTGCATGGGGTGTCCATCAACCAGCCATCCTCCACTCCATCCATCTGGACCATCGAGCGTTGCACGGCACTCTTCGGTGAACAAAACAGTTTTGAAGTCAGTGTTCATGTTTTGTTTGGCCCACTGGAGCCATTTCTGCTTGTGTGCAGTGGATAGAGGAGGTCGACAGGATGGCTTACGCACAGCTGCAAACCTCTGAAGGACCCTGCATCTTGTTGTTCGGGGGACGTTGGAGGCACCAGCAGCTTCAAAAACTTGTCTGCTGCTATGACAAGGCTTTTTTGCCGCTGCTCTTTTAACCTGACGTAATTAGCTGTAGGGAAGAGTCCTCAATTTTCCCTTATCAGCACGCACACGTGTGTACTGTGAATCAGCTACATACTTCTTGATTGTGCGATGATCACGATGAAGTGTCTTGGCAATGTTGATTGTAGTCATGCCTTGACCTAAACACTCCACAATTTGTTGCTTCTCAGCAGCCGACACATCCTTTTTCTTTCCCATTTTGGCAGAAAATGTAGGCTGCTTAATAATGTGGGACAGACTTCTTAAGTAGTCTTGCCTTTCATTGGACACACCTGCCAAACTAATTAGCACAGGTGTCTGCAATTGCTAACAGTGATATAAAGAGCCCTGACACACATCACCATCATGGAGTTTAACTGACAAACAAAAAAATTCTTACCTTATCACTCCTAAACAATTTTTGCATAATAATTTGGAACACAGTGTATAAGTTTTCAGAAATCTCATGCACATGATTGTTTTTTTTCCTGACTGACATGGAAAACTGCTGTGTTTTTGAAAGAACAGCATGTCAATTCTTTCAGCATTTTTTCACCATGGAAAGCAATGAGAAAATACATAAACGCAGCAAAAAAACTCAATGTGTGAACATAGCGTATAGGGTGGAGGAAGAGATTTTTTTTAATTTTTTTAATTGTGTCTTATATACAAGTCATATTACAGATAAGAATGTTTCCTAACATTTTTTCCTGTAAAATTCACTTTATATTCAGTTTTATGTTTTATCGTCACTCCGCAAAACTGGCGAAATACTCTGACATTATTTCCTAGCAGTGACTTGGGTAACAGAGATGCATGCAGGCATCTTCCCCATGCTGTTCCCTTTCTATTTGAGCACTGTTTCCATCCATTTCAGCGATTTTCCTGCCCCCCCACCCTCCATTTAGGGTAAGCCAGAAAAATGTTTGAGTTTCCCATTGACTTCCATTGTACTCGTTTCTCGAATCAAGCCCGTTCGAGCATCCAAGCTTTTCAATTTGAGTATTTGAGCACTTGAGCATTTTAGTGCTCATTCATCACTACTATTTAATCTTCAGTTGGCACTGGAACTGTCTTGCTGTAACTCTAGAGCTCTTGGTAAATCATATGTAGCGCAGTCTCTCTAAAGCTAGTTTCACATTTGCGGTTGAATCTGCAGCATATCTTCCGCAACCTAAAACGCACGATAAACCGCATGCAAACGCGTGTAAATGCAGTGGTTTTTAGATGCATTACCTTACGCATCTGGTCAAAAAACGCAGCATTTGCATGCTTTTTTATACGTTTTCCATGCGATTGCATTTTTTGTGCGTATGTGGAAAAATTTACAGGAGAAAAATCTAGATAAACAGACACCGTCAATGGGACAACAGTGGGTGTGTGTTATGGGATATCTTTATATAGATCTTCAGATTTTGCTCCTGTATCCTGTGTCACGATGGATCTTCGCATGGAGAGCTTTTATTTCAACCTGGATTTAAGTATAAATCTGTTTCTTGGCTATGCGTTTGCTTGTGAGCAACAAAGAAATAGAGAAAGACAGAGAAGAACACGGCGTCGGATTGGCAATTATTGAAGTCCGGGAGAGCCGTGGAACCTACCAAACCCTATACAGCGAGCTCAATGCCAACCCGGAGAAATTTGCGGAGTATACCTGGATGTCTCAAGAAGAGACCTTCCGGGATTTGCTTGGTTGTGTCCAAGGAGCCATCCGGAGACAGGACACCCAGCTCCATAGAGTGATTCCTGTAGAGGAACGTCTCCTGGTCACATTAAGGTACTTAATAATTATAAACAAACGCCTGTCATAATTATTATTGTTCTGCCTTGGATTATTTTTTTCTCCTTTATCTTTATCTTTAGCTTCTTAATTTTTTTCTTTTTTTTTTACCAGCATCACCCTCTGCAGTCAACAGTTGAAGTTGCCCACATGAGGGACCAATTTGCTGCCTACTTTGTTTCTGACATCGGACGTGTTACATGGCAAGATGATATTGTGTAAAATGTTCTGTTGGGTTTGGGTCTGTACCAGTCATGTTTAAAATGTTCCTAATGTTTGTTGTTAATGAACAACGTGTTTTGATACCTGTACCGAGTCTCCTATGTCTTTCCTCTCAAAACCACTTATGATGTCAGTGGTAGGGTAGTCGACATCATTACATCCTGCGTCTCTTCTGCAGTATTTATTGGACGCAGACTGAAGAGACTATGGAGGTATAATACAAAGGAGATCTATACTCACCAGGTCATGTGTCAGAAATACTGAGTTCATAATGCACAAAACCCAGCATCCTGAATTCACTATTTCTGACACCTGTCCAGGTAAGTATAGATATGCCTTGTATGACCTCCATTGTCTTTTCAGTTTGTGTGAAATAGATTATGTAGACTGAATAGACAATGGAGGTGATACAAGGCATATCTATACTCACCATGCCATTTTTCAGAAATAGTGAGTTCAGGATGCTGGGTTTTTCTGCATCCTGATTTCATTATTTCTGCCAGCTGGTCAGGTGAGTATAGATATGCCTTGTATTACCTCCACTGTCTCTTCAGTCTATGTTACATAAATTAAGCAGACTGAAGAGATTCTGGGGAAAATACTAGTAATATTAGTTTTTGACAACTCATAGCTCCATACCAAACACAAGAAGCAAAGCTGCAGTATTCTACTTGTCTCACTCCTGGAGCTATGAGGTGTCAAAAACACAAATTGTACTGCGCTGTGTGTGTAGTCGGTGCGCAGTGTGTGTTGCCGGCGGTAAAATACACAAAGAACCAAACAGTATTGGGGGCAAAAAAATATAAATTTATTTACATAAATAAAAAATTAACTGCGGCGGCTTGGGGTAGATGGCTTCTTGCCAGCTTGGCACTGGGTATGTCTAGATCAGAGTTGCTCCTGTGAATGATAATATCATGAGTGTTATTGCAGTGCATAGTTCATACCAGGAAGGAGTGATATGCCTGTGTAATGGTAACTAAGAAGAGGAATCTACTGCAGGATAGGACTGTGTATAGGGTCTAGGATGAGTGAACTTATGCAAGATTGGACTCTGCATTGTGGCCTGCTGACAGAGCCGAGGGTGTATTTACAGCCACCTCGGTGACTGAACCAGCGCTCGCGTTGATCCTGTGACTGAACCTGCATTACTGTGAAGGGGGGTAAAGTTATTCTCTCCCCACAGTATTCGTCTAAGTGCAGGCGTCGTGCAGGTTAATAACGCTATTAACCTTCAGATTAATAGTATTTTTTCTGGTGACAGGTTCCCTTTAACTTCAAATTGTGCTCTGTTGATTCATATGACAGAAGATTATCCTCTGCTGTTGTGAATATGCTGGAGGCGGCTTCTGAGCTGGGACTCCCTCCGGTGGTTGCTGAGGATAATGAACTGATTACTGAATGGCCTTCAGCTGGCGCTGAATGGTAGGATATAAGTGGCCTGAGTTCCCAGCAGCCTTGCCGATTATCAATTGTTCCTTCCTGTCTTGCTTGAAGCTCTGCTAGTTTCCTGCTCTCCTGCAGATAAGTGTTTGCTGTTTTTTTTTCCTCTGTTTGATTTTCATTGCTGGTTTGCTGCTTGCAGTGGACTGCAGCCTGACCCCTTTTGGGGGTCTGGCGATGCAATTGTGCTCCGTTTTTGTCTGCACTTTTGCTTTGCTCTTTGTTACTTTTTGTTTGCTGAATAGCGTTTGTTACACCAGAGATCTGATTTAGGTGGATGAGATCGTGTGATCTCAGGTTTTTTGGCAATCAGAAGTGTTGGTATTTTTTAGGGTTTTTGTTGGATTGCAGTCAGAATTCTTTCCTGTACTTTTCTGTCTAGATAGATTGGGCCCCAACGTTTGCTCATTCTATTTTCTGTCTGTGTCCGTGCTTTCTTCTTGTCTAACCGCCATTACATGTTTGGGGGCTTCCTATTTTCTTTGGGGATCTACTCCGGGGCAGACAGCTTTCATCTTTCTGCCTTTGAGTGTAGTTATCTCTCAGGCTGTGACGAGGCGTCTAGGATCAACATTGGAACGCTCCACGGCTACCTCTAGTTGTGTGGTTAGTTCAGGTTACTGCAACCCAATAGGTTCCAGCCTCTCTGGTGTATTACTGTTTCTGCTATTTCTCCTCAGTTACCGAAACATAACAGTATAACTGGCCAAAAAACTGAAAATTGTATGTTACTCACAGAAGGGGAAAAATAGTAATAAGGAAACTCTGTTTGTTGCATTTTTTTTCCCCCTCTTTTCTCTGGGTGCTGAGGAGTAATTTTTTCTTTCTCTCAATGGAGTTTGCACAGTTATCTGGCCGTGTGGATCAGCTTGCCACTGAGGTTCGGAGTATTGCTACCTATCTTGCTGGGTTGCCGGTGGTGGAACCTAGGATCCCCATGCCAGATTTGTTTTTGGGGGATCGATCTAAATTTCTGAATTTCAAAAATAACTGTAAGTTGTTTTTTGCCTTAAAGCCTAAGTCCTCAGGGAACGCGGCACAGCAGGTTCAAATTGTCATCTCCCTGCTGCGAGGCGATCCTCAGGATTTGGCTTTTTCCCTGACACTTGGGTATCCTGTTTTGAATGATATTGATGTATTTTTTCAGGCTCTGGGGTTATTGTACGATGAACCTAATGTCACTGATCAAGCTGAAAAGATCTTGTTGGCATTAAATCAGGGTTTTGAAGACGCTGAGTTGTACTGTCAGAAATTTCGAAAGTGGCCAGTCCTGACTAAATGGAATGATGATGCTTTGGCAGCCCTTTTTCGAAAGGTCTGTCAGAAAAAGTAAAGGACGTTATGGTGGGATTCCCTGTTCCCTCTGGTCTTAATGATTCTATGTCTTTGGCTATTCAAATTGACAGACTTTGCGTGAGCACAGAGATATGCGTGATATGGTGTTGCCCTGTGAGCCAGCTCCTGAGCCCATGCAGTGTGATGGAGTGTCTTCTGGGGCTCAGCGTCATGAGTTTCGTAAGCGCAATGGGTTGTTTCTACTGTGGTGACGCTTCCCATGCTATTTCTGTCTGCCCTAAGCGGAGAAGACGTTTTGCATGCTCAGTTGTCTTGGGTAGTGTTCAGACTAAATTTCTGTTGACTGTTACCCTGATTTGCTTCCTGTCCACATTTTCTGCTCAGGCTTTTGTTGATTCAGGAGCAGCTATTAACCTGATGGATTTTGACTTTGCCAAACTTGTGGGTAGTGTTGAGCGATACTGCTCGATATCTAAAAATATCGTATCGGAATGGTATCGCCGATATCACTAAATATCGTCGATATCCGATTCCGGAAGTCCAATGTAAGTCTATGGGAACAAAAAATCGCAACAAAAAAACCCCTTTCTTTCGTTGTAAACACAAAATATACACACATAGAATACATTATATATATATATACATGTCATTGTGACATATATATATACATATATTTATAGTTTATACACTTCTACATAGTAAAATAGACTCTGATTCAATTGCCGGGTAAAGCCGTGACATACCCCATAGAAGTCGACGGGCTCGGTGCCGAGTACCCCCAAAACCTCTGGCTCTGTGCGACTCAACTTGGGCGTCACGAACAGGATTCTGTAGCTCGCTATAAGCGAGTCCTGTGTGCCTGAATTGAACTGGTTTTGTGCTTGAGAATTGCTAAAATCATCAGAGAATGTATCTGCCATTTTTCCGCCATATCTGCGTCACGACGAGGCACTGGTGAAGAAGAAGGGCGTGCTCTTCGTGGGTGTACACTCACTCAGTGGCTCGAAAACGATGGCCGCCCACTCTAAATGGTACTGCAATGTAAGATCGTGCCCCACAGCTCTTGAGTTCCGCCTCCTCATCCTCCTCAGTGTGCGGAAACTAACGCGAAGGTCCCGTCTCCCTACAAAAGAGGGGCCCTCTCCAGATGCTAATGACACATGTGACTTGGCAGAGATGGCTAATGGACACGAGCAGAAGTGTGAAGGGATGGAGCAGTCAGAGCTCTCCCCCCACGGAAGCGACCCGATCGCCACGGAACCACCGTTGGGCACCCGGCCTGGAAACCCTCCTACGCTGCAAGAAGCGGAGGATACCCTAAGAGGCCTTGCCCGGCACCGGGAGGAGGTCGCCAGGATGGAAGCCAGCTGGCGTGCCCTAAAACTAAACTTGGAGCGGCGCCAATCCCTCTTACCTGAAGTGTCTGTACCGGAAGGTGAGGCACCCGTTCTAGTAGAGGAGTCCGTGCGGGCATCCCAGCCCTTGCAATGTGATCCGGTTGACGTTGTCGCAGTGGAGGCACCCGTTCCTGCAAAAAACTCTGCACCGGCAGCACCCCAGATCCCGCTGTCTGCCCCCGTCGCTGAGACAGAAGAAGCGACACCCGTCCTCATGGAGGAGGCCGCGCAGGCACCAGAGGTCTACCAGTCTGTACCGGAGCCCCGACTGTCATCTGTTCCAGAGCCGGCTGCTTCCTCCGCAGGTGAGCGCCGCCAGGACTGGGGGGCGCCAGGAGAGCTGCCGCAAACCGGACATCATAAGCTGCAGTTTGATGGTGGAGACATGGAGCAGCTGGTGGAGGAGAATTACAACCGGCGTCAGGAGGAAGAGTGGAGACGTTGGGAGCGGGAAGCAGAGCGACAAAGGGAGCAGCGAGAATCCCAAAAGCTTCGGCAACGTCACCTGGAGAAGGACCGGGCAGATAAGGACCGGATGAGAAAAGATAAAGGAACCCTGTGGGAGCCGCGGCGTAAGGGTGCAGTACGGAGCTTTAAATTGAAAGGTGGTTGGGGCTTCATCCAGGAGCCTGGACTTTATTTAGAAGTTTTTGTGACCCGGCGGGACGTGGAGACTCACCTCCCAGAAGGACACCCGGGGAGGGACCTGTTGCCAGGAGACTTGGTGACTTACACCCGACACTGGGGTTACAATGGATGGTACGCCCTAAATGTTACCAGGTGCGACCCCTACTCCCCAGAGTGTCAGGAACCTGTGAGACCTCGGAGCCTTCAGCCTCCCACATCCAGGCCTCTGCACAAGTGCCCACCCCATGCCGTAAATCTCCCCAGCCTCCCTCAGTGGTCTCCTCAGCAGCCCCAGCTATGGACATGATAAGTATAGCTGGCCCGTACCCGGCGCCTGTTAGGCCCCCTGGGGTTCGTTCAGTCCGGGACATAGGGCTCCAGACCCGGAGGGAGATGAAAGAGGTGGCCACACAGACACAGATAGCGGGTCATGACTTGACTGTACAGGCCACACAACGTCATCAGGTCCTGGTGGTCCTTGGTGTCTCGGATGTTTGGCAAGCATCAGAAGAGTACCAGGTGGTACCTGGAACACCCCTGCCAAAGAATTATAAATAACCCGGACAGGGTCCCTGTATGTAAATAGTTAAATTGTTGATGTACCCGGACGGGTGAATGTTCATAAAAAATTTTTTTAATTTAATAAAAAACACAACACAGTTTTCATTACTTTTATTACAGTCTCATCCTGCGACACCATCAATCTCCTGTAAAAAAATGAAAAAAAAAAACAGCAGTATACCACCTGTCCGACGCAGTCCATAGTAACGAGTGTCCCACGACGATCCAGCTCTGCTACATCCCGGCGCAGCACAGCTGATTACCTGCTTCCCCGGCGGTGACGTCATCGGACTGGTTTACGGCCGGGATTACCCTGCAGTCACTGCAGTTATCGCGAAAAAACTGCATGTGACCGCCAGGGAGAAGATAATGGCGGCCATCAAGCAGTCCAGGACGTGACCGCCGGAGATCTTCTGCCAGGTAAGTGCCGCTGACTCCTGACAGACCCGACCGACGGACACTCACAGTGACAGTGACAAATCCGATTCCGGTATCCGATATGACGAAAATATCGGTACTCGGAATCGAAAGCCCGATACAGCTAATATCGGCCGATACCCGATATTTGCAGTATCGTATCGCTCAACACTAGTTGTGGGTTTCCCACGATACCCCTGCGGAAGTCTATTCCCCTACTGGGCATTGATTCTACTCCTTTGGCAGAGAATAAACCCCAGTTTTCTACTCAGGTGATAATGAGGGCTGAACCAGATCATTAAGAGAGTTGCAAATTTCTGGTGCTGCATAATCTGCATGACATTATTGTACTAGGTTTCCCTTGGTTACAGTCTCATAATCCTGTTTTGGATTGGAAATCTGTGTCTGTGACCAGTTGGGGCTGCCAATGTGTTAATACTGACACTCCTGTTTTTTCTGCCTCTCCCCAGTCTTAGGATGTCCCTGACTTTTTGACTGATTTTTCTGATGTGTTTAGTGAAAGTAAATCTGCATCCTTGCCCCCTCACAGGAGCTATGATTGCGCTATTGAATTAGTGCCTGGTTGTAAATTTCCTAAAGGTCGCCTTTTTAATTTATCTGTACCTGAACACAATGCTATGCGATCTTATATCAAGGAGTCATTGGAGAAGGGTCATATCAGACCATCCTCTTCACCCTTGGGCGCCGTTTTTTTCTTTGTGGCCAAAAAGGATGGTTCATTGAGGCCGTGTATTGATTATCGCCTCCTGAATAAGATCACTATTAAATATCAATATCCGTTACCTTTGATTTCTGACCTATTTTCCAGAGTGAAAAGTGCTAGTTGGTTTACCAAGCTTGACCTCAGGGGGGCATATAACCTTATTCGCATTAAGCACTAGGATAAATGGAAGACGGCGTTTAATATCCCAGAGGGGCATTTTGAGTACCTAGTGATGCCTTTTGGGCTTACTAATGCCCCTTCCATCTTCCAATCCTTCATGAATGATATTTTCAGGGATTTTGTGGATAAATTTCTGATTGTTTATTTGAATGATATCTTGATTTTTTCCAATGACTGGGACTCTCATATGAAACATGTTCGGACTGTGTTCCAGATTTTGAGAGAGAATGCACTGTATGTGAAGGGATCAAAGTGTCTTTTTGGCGTACAGAAGATCTCATTTCTGGGATTCATTTTGTCTCCGTCTGTTATTGAAATGGACCTGGTCAAGGTTCAGGCCATCTATGATTGGGTTCAACCTACTTCATTGAAGGCTCTTCAGAGATTTTTGGGTTTTGCCAATTTTTATCATACATTTATTGGTAATTTCTCTGGTATTGTTAAACCATTGACTGATTTGACCAAAAAGGGTTCCGATGTGGTGAATTGGCCTCCTGAGGCAGTTTCTGCTTTTCAGGAACTTAAGCAGAGATTCATTTTGCTCCTGTTCTACGACAGCCTGATGTTTCTCTGCCGTTTCAGGTGGAGGTTGATGCCTCTGAGATTGGGGCAGGTGCCATTTTGTCCCAAAGGGACCCAGAGACCTCTAAGAGTAACCCTTGTGCCTTTTTCTCTCGAAAATTTTCTCCAACTGAACGTAATTATGACGTGGGTAATCGGGAGTTATTGGCCATGAAGTGGGCCTTTGAAGAGTGGAGACATTGGCTGGAAAGAGCCAAACATCAGGTGGTGGTCCTCACGGACCATAAGAACCTGATTTATCTCGAATCAGCCAAGCGACTTAATCCTAGACAGGCCAGGTGGGCCTTGTTTTTCACACGTTTTAATTTTGTGCTTTCTTTTCTTCCTGGCACTAAGAATGTCAAGGCGGATGCCCTCTCGAGGAGTTTCTTTACAAATTCTCCTGAGTTATCTGATCCTGCTGTTATTTTGAAAGCGGTTGTGGTTCTTTCCGCCATTTCGCTCAATTTGAGACTGGCTCTGGAAGAGTGTCAGGAGGATAAACCTGAGCGCTGCCCTGTTGGGAAGTTGTTTGTTCCAGACCAGTGGAAAAAGAGTGTGATGTCTGAGATTCATTGTTCTGCGTTGGCTGGACATCCCGGGATTTTTGGTACCAGAGACTTGGTGAGTCGCTCCTTTTGGTGGCCTACTTTGTCTCGTGACGTCAGGGACTTTGTGCAGTCCTGTGGGACTTGCTCTCGTTCCAAGCCTTGCTCTCGTTCTAGTGGTTTGTTAATGCCATTACCTGTACCCAAGAGGCCATGGACCCATATTTCTATGGATTTTATTTCTGACCTTCCTGTCTCTCAGAGAATGACCGTTATCTGGGTAATCTGTGGTAGGTTTTCCAAGATGATACATCTGGTGCCATTACCTAAGTTGCCTTCCTACTCCAAGTTGGTGCCTTTGTTCTTTCAGCATGTGGTTCGGTTACATGGCATTCCGGAGAACATTGTGTCTGACAGAGGAGTCCAGTTTGTTTCCAGATTTTGGAGGACATTTTGTTCTAAACTTGGTGTTCAGTTGTCTTTCTCTTCTGCATTTCACCCTCAGACCAATGGACAAACCGAAAGAACAAACCAGACCTTGGAGACTTATTTGAGATGTTTTGTGTCTGCTGATCAAGATGACTGGGTCTCTCTTTTGCCTTTGGCTGAGTTTGCTCTTAATAATAGAGCTAGCTCTGCCACCTTGATGTCTCCATTTTTCTGCAATTCCGGGTTTCACCCTCGATTTTCTTCAGGACAGGCGGAGGCTTCTGTCTGTCCGGGGGTTGACTCTATTGTGCAGCGTATGCAGCATATTTGGGACCAGGTGGTGGAGAGGTTGTTCTCTCTCTCAGGAAAAGGCCCAGCGGTTTGCTAACCGGCACAGGACTGATGGTCCTCGTTTTAAAGTGGGGGACTTGGTTTGGTTGTCCTCAAGGAATATCCCTATGAAGGTTGCATCTCCAAAATTTAAGCCAAGGTTCATTGGACCTTATAAGATCATGGAAATTATTAATCCGGTTTCCTTCCGTTTGCTTCTTCCAGGGACATTTAAGAACCATAACGTGTTCCACAAGTCCTTATTGAAGAGGTTTGTCGAACCAGTGGTTCCTATGGCTGCACCTCCCGACCCTGTTTTGGTTGAGGGCAATTTGTAGTATGTGATTGAGAATATATTGGATTCTTGTTTTGCTAGACGGAAACTCCAGTATTTGGTTAAGTGGAGAGGTTATGGTCAGGAGGACAATTCTTGGGTGTTTGCTTCAGAGATTCATGCTGGGAGACTTATCCGTGCCTATCATCGAGCCCATCCTGATCAGCCTGGTTGCGCAGGTGAGGGTTCGGTGACCCTCCTCAAGGGGGGGTACTGTTGTGAATATGCTGGAGGCGGCTTCGGAGCTGGGGCTCCCTCCGGTGGTTGCTGAGGATAATGAACTGACTACTGAATGGCCTTCAGCTGGCGCTGAATGGTAGGATATAAGTGGCCTGAGTTCCCAGCAGCCTTGCCGATTATCAATTGTTCCTTCCTGTCTTACTTGACGCTCTGCTAGTTTCCTGCTCTCCTGCAGATAAGTGTTTGCTGTTTTTTTTTCCTCTGTTTGATTTTCATTGCTGGTTTGCTGCTTGCAGTGGACTGCAGCCTGACCCCTTTTGGGGGTCTAGCACTGCAATTGTGCTCCGTTTTTGTCTGCACTTTTACTTTGCTCCTTTGTTACTTTTTGTTTGCTGAATAGCGTTTGTTACACCAGAGATCTGATTTAGGTGGATGAGATCGTGTGATCTCAGGTTTTTTGTCTAGACAGATTGGGCCCCAACGTTTGCTCATTCTATTTTCTGTCTGTGTCCATGCTTTCTTCTTGTCTAACCGCCATTACATGTTTGGAGGCTTCCTATTTTCTTTGGGGATCTGCTCCGGGGCAGATAGCTTTCATCTTTCTGCCTTTAGGTGTAGTTATCTCTCAGGCTGTGACGATACGTCTAGGATCAACGTAGGAACGCTCCACGGCTACCTCTAGTTGTGTGGTTAGTTCAGGTTACTGCAATCCAATAGGTTCCAGCCTCTCTGGTGTATTACTGTTTTTGCTATTTCTCCTCAGTTACCGAAACATAACACTCTGCCATATGCATTAACAGAGCAGCATTTGCAGTTTTACATCACTAAGTATGTCTTTGGAATATGGGAGGAAAGTTGAGAACACGGAGGAAACCCACGCAAACACGAGAACATACATACTTCTTGCAGATGTTGTCATTGGTGGGATACGAGGATTTCTACACGTAGTTTAGCTTGATGTTAAGTGGGGCTAATCTGGACAGGGAGGAAATGGGTCTGCAGCACTGAAGAGAAGCAGGTTCTGCTGGAAAATGTTGTTTTAGCAGTGTAAGAATAAGATTGCTATGTGAATCTGGATACACAGAGGGGCTGATAGCGAGGAAAAAACACTCAAAGGTACAATAAGAAAGAAATGTTCTGTTAGGCTTAGCCAGTATAATAACAAAATACTATCCATTTACTGTGCTTTGTGAAAATGAATATGATAGTCGGAATAACCTTAAACTGGGTTGTTGCCATTAAATCACTTTACCTTTGATTATGTATGGTTAAACAGAAAACCCATGATTTATATGTGCCCTGGTTATCTGTGCTACCAGACTAATTTATAGTTTACACAGAAATAAATAAATTTATGCTAACATGAAGCATACCATCCTTTTTGTGGCATTTTTCTCTACCGGATTAATGTATCATAATGTATCACACATCCTCCCATTTGAAAATTCTAAAGTTGAATCCAAGGTGGTGGCATTCAATATGGATGTCAAATTGGTAACATGGCTTAACATGACCCTTGACGCACATTATGTGTCTTAAATTAGGTCACTGATATTTCATTACTTTTGATGCACCATATAAAAAAATAAAGACAAAAAAATTACAATACCAGAAGATTTAGAGGACTCAAATCTGTAGCATGGAAATTGTTCTTTAGGGTATGTTCACATGTCGAATTAAAATCTGAAGTGAATTTCTGTAATGAAAAATCAATTCTGTACCAGCAGTACGCAGGCCATGTGGATGTATGCGGATGTGTCTACATGCGTCGTTTTGACGCGCCTGCCGACCGCAACAAGATGCAACATGTTGCTTTCGACGCAGTTCGGTGCAGCATCAAAACGACACATGCTGACGCATCCACATACATCTGCATGGCCTGAGTACCCAAAGTTAAAGATAGTTTATGCAGGACACATGCAGACCTAGGCGGAGCTGAACTGAAGAGGTGCGGCAGTGGGCAGGGCTTAACGGAGGAAGTACGCAGCCCTCCGCAGCTTTGCCCAACGCAAATGTAAAACAAGCCTTACATGCATAGGATGCAGAAATCATGCAAATTTGAACTTTCCAGACACAGTTTTTTCTTATTGTCAATTTCTCTTTTGTCAATGTTTCAGAGTAAAACATACATGGTTTCACTAACGCTGCTACTGTTTCTTTCATGCTGCCTCTGAAAACTCAGTTTCCCTTTAAAAATGTATTAGTGCTGACAGGAGCTCCTGCTGAAATCGGAGGAATATTAGGAATGAGCGAGCCCCTGACTACAATTTGATTACCAGGGGTGACCTAGACCCATCCTGCTCTCCCTGGGGACAGAACTCGGTCGATGGAGCAAGTCGCTGTCACCCTCAGCTATATTGCCAGACTGGCTCTTGGAGTCTGTTAGAAGAACGGGCGCCATCTTCGTGACAGGGACTGCTGCGGAGGACGGGCAGTAACACAGAGGTATCGTTTGGCAGGACCACCGGACTCTCTCCCTCCCCTCTGCGCCTCCGCTGAAAGGTCGGGTCTCCCCCCCGCTGGCAGTCTGCAGGCCCCAGGCTCCGTTGCGTGAGGCGGGGACCTCTGCTATTCAACTCCGGTGTCTCGCGCCCCCCTCCTCCCTCCACACACGCGCAGATATCTACACTAGCGCGCAGCACTCACCACCCGCCTTCTGCTGGGGAGCACAGTGATTCTCCTCCGTGCCCATCGCTTCCCTCACTACCACCCATATATCGCTGGGGATCGGGGCTGCCCAGGCTGGGTCCGGGTTGGTGTCGGCGGTGCCCTGAACTTTTTTTTCCCGCCTTTGGCCAGCGCCATATTGTGGAGAGAACAACAGCGCTGGGGGCTGGGGCTGTGGGTGAAGAGCGGACCGAGATAGTGGGGCTATATCACGGCCGGTCCTGTGCCTGAGGAGGTGTATGGAGGGGAACTGGAGGAAAAAGGAAAAGAGTGAGAGGAACAATAAAATAAATTCAGAATAACGGGCTGGTACGATGCCTTGCCTGCAATCACCTCTCCTAGGAGCTGCTTGGTCGCTGACTGGATCGCAGCCTCTGCTGATATTAGCTCGTTGCCCAGAATCGCCGACGAGCCCAGTATCTTTACCTGTGATTAAGAGTCTACCGGGAGGCGAAGCCAAGGAATGGCCGCTTTCTAGTAAAACTCTCCGCTGATTTTCTCTCTGTCCCTCAATTTGTGAGAGGAGGGACGGTTTTGATTAGCGGGGGGAATACCTGGACGGGGGAATTGTTTATCAGGTCTACCTCCAGGCTCCTCGGGAGACTCCAGGAGCCGGGAACGCCGCACAGCGTGATACGGGTCGCGGAACAGCTGGGCTATACATTCTACATAGGAATTACATGCTACACAGCAAATTCTAATGTAACGTTTCTTGTCTGAGACATCACCGCCATCTATCTTTTTACCAACGTCACTGAGCATGGATAAATTTGTGGGCAAACAAACTAAAGGAGGCCGAGCTTCTTCCCGAAACCAACAAGGATCATCATCGCCTAAATCCACCTCTGATACAAGTAGTGAGACCTCTCATTCAATAGTGGATGCAATCATGGAACGCCTTATGCCCGAAATAGACTCTAGATTTACCACTCTTCAAACTTCAATAGACTCTATAATATCACAAGTCAATAGCCAGGGTACTCGTCTGGATGAGGCTGAACAACGTATCTCGGATCTGGAGGAGGTTACCAAAGAAATGGCAGAACGTCTAGAGGAAAAAGAGAAAGCAGTCACAGAGCTTCAATCCAAAGTGGACGACCTGGAAAATCGTTCCAGACGCAATAACTTGAAACTGATAGGTATACCTGAGTCAATACATCCCTCTGAATTGCTAAAATTAACATCTGAGTGGTTGCCGGGTGCCTTGGACATTCATCTAACATCTGGATCAATAGTGGTGGAGAGAGCACACAGAATAGGTCCACAGAGGGGAAAAGACAATGATAGACCCAGACCGGTGATTTTCAAGGTCCTTGACTATCAAGATAAAATTCGTCTACTTACTGCCTACAGGAAGAAAACGCATCTGTCCTATGAAGGGCACAAAGTTCTGATGTTCCAGGACTATTCGACCTTGGTGACGACCAGACGCAGGGCCTTCAACCCGGTGTGTAAGATGCTGGCTGACAAAAGCATTAGGTTTGGCCTACAATATCCAGCGATACTACGCTTCAATCTATCTGGGAAAAACTGGGTCATTGATGACCCGGTGAAAGCTCTGGAGGTTGTCCGAGAAAGTTCCCAACCACCATGAGCAAGTTTCTGAATGGCTTACTGAGTGACACTTTCATAAATCACATAAGGTGATGTCAACTGACATTTGTTTTTATGTTGATATTTTTTGTTGTATTTTTACCTTTGATTCTAACGTTGAGATACAGGTATAGGGGAAATGTTGAATTTGGTACTCTGATACAAATTTTGTGGGAGGGGAGGGTTTATTGGGGTGTAGATCCCTGCATTCGACTTCAGACAATCATTAATCTAGGGATTCTAACGCCTACTCGCTGGGATGGGCTGGACTCCTACTATTGTGTAACAGTTATGTCTTATCATTTTTCCCGCACTGGTGTGGGTTAATGGTGGATATTAACAGGCAAAAAATGTCCGCTATAACATCTCTCCTTTGGTGCTCTTGGAATGTCAATGGCCTAAATTCCCCGGTAAAGAGGAAAAAAAATTTACATTATTTACATCAAAAAAATTTTCACATTGTACTTTTGCAGGAGACTCACTGGGTGAAGGGTAACCATCCGGGGTTTTCTAGCAAAAAATTTACGGTGTGTGCGGAAGCCTCCTATACCAAAAAGCAGAGAGGTGTCGCTATCATGATAAACAGAAATGTTGACCATGAAATAGTGGATGTGCTGGAGGATCCTTTGGGGAGGTTTGTTTGCATTAAGCTGGTTTTAGAGGGGACAACTTACAGTGTCATTAATTTTACGTGCCAAATTCATCGGATCCTTCTTTCCGGGCTATTATACTAAAGAAAATTGCAGGATGGGACACCTCCAACATGATTATAGGTGGCGACTTTAATGAAGTACACGACTTCGAGATGGACAGGTCTAATTCTCAATCCCCCCATATAACTACACAGGGAAGATTAATACAATCTCTTTTAGATCACTTGGGATTGTTGGACATCTGGAGAGTACAACACCCTGTTGAGAGAGATTACTCTCACTTTTCACATGTTCATAACTCCCATGCTAGAATCGATTACTGGTTGTTGAACCCCTCACTCATGCCAAAAGTCACACATACTAAAATTTTGGACATACATATCTCAGATCACGCACCTATAACGTTCAACCTAAAATTAACTAAGCCAATCTGTTTTCACAGGAAATGGAGGTTCCCGTCATACTTATATCAATCAGATGACTTCAAAAAATTTATACAGTTCTCTTGGGATACGTACAAATCTGATAACCAAATACACTGTGAAACACCAATTCTTTTCTGGGATACCTCTAAAGCGGTGTTGAGAGGGCAAATAATTGCATATATATGTCATAAAAAAAGCAGTTGAGGGAGCGGACCCTGGCGGCTCAGAAGGTTTTAACCTTAGCATATAAAAATTTTAAATTTAATAATTCACCCCTCACGAAAAAACAATATCTCGAGGCAAAAGAATCGGCAGATACACTCGCTCACGAATGGGCCACATATAGTATTGATCTCCAAAAGCACAAATTTTTTAAGTGGGGCAACAAACCCGGTAAATTACTTGCATCTCTCACCAGACCTTACAGAAAGGCCACAAGGATTCACAAGATTCGGTCCAAAGAGGGCAGAGTGTTGATAGAGAATGAGCAGATTGTAGAGGAATTTAGATCGTTTTTTGGTTCCCTTTACAAAGCAGAGAAGAGAGAGGGGGATGATATTCTTAATTTTATGCAATCTGAGGTGGCACCTTTATTAACGGAGGAACATAGAGAAATTCTTAACGCTCCTATATCTCCTTCAGAAGTCATCCAAACTATCAGCTCCCTGAAGCTCTCTAAATCTCCTGGCCCTGATGGGTACAGTAATGAATTTTATAAGATTTTGGGAGGTAGTATAGGGACACATGTTTGTGAAGTCTTTAATCAGATTGTGTGTTCAGGCGGCTCCCGGACCGTTTCAATGAAGCAGACATAATAGTGCTCCCTAAACCGGGTAAAGATCCTTCATTAGTGGAAGGATACAGACCAATCTCGCTTTTAAATTCAGACTTTAAAATCTTCACTAAAATCTTAGCTAACAGAGTGCAAAAAATAATCCCCAACCTGATATTGCCTCAACAAATTGGGTTTGTCCATGGGAAATCCATAACATACAACATACGGATTGCCTTGGGTGCAATCTCTTACGGAAAATCTCATGGCTGCTTGGAGTCTATTGTGGTCAGCTTGGACGCCGACAAAGCGTTTGACAGGGTTGCATGGGACTATTTCCTAGACATCCTGGAGTTTAGAAACTTTGGTCCATGGTTCTGTGAGGCGATTAAGTTGTTATATAAGAATCCGGTGTCCAGGCTGGCCATAAATGGTATACTCTCTTCCACATTTGAAATCCAGAGAGGAACGCGTCAGGGCTGCCCCTTGTCTCCTTACTTTTTAACATTGCTTTAGATCCTTTACTTAGAACCCTTCAAAATTCGTTAATATTCAGAGGTATAGAGATAGGCTCCACCTCTCTCAAAATTGCGGCATTTGCCGATGATATACTTCTTTTCATCTCCAATCCCAAGGAGGCAATTCCGGTCATCATGGAGGCCCTAAATCATTTTGGCAAATGCTCAGGCTTTAAAATAAATTATAATAAGTCAGAGGCCCTGGCTCTGTTTGAACAAGGAAAATTAAATAACGCGACACTTCCTTTCCAATGGAGCACATCATCTATCAAATATTTAGGCGTCCACCTCCCGGCAGATCTGGCGTCCTTATATCACATTAATATTAGACCACTAATCACGTCCATATCTAACCTTCTAAACTCTTGGAAACATTTTACTTTGTCCTTTTCAGGTAAATGCCACTTAATTAAGATGATAATATTTCCAAAAATATTATACATTTTCCAGTCACTTCCTATTTTGCTGTCACGTACTGATGTTAATACCCTAAACACTGCATTTCGAAATTTTATTTGGGGAGAAAAAAAGCGTACACGCATAGGTCTAATCAAACTACAAGCCCCAAAGGAGGAGGGTGGCATCAACTTCCCAGATATTGTAAAGTACAATCTAGCAGCAAATCTCAGATACGCCATTGACTGGTTGAGAGGTAGTTCACATTTCACAAACGTACTATTAGACCAACAATTAAGTCCCCACGTCTCTCTACCAGCATTATTACATATGACAAACGAGGACTTTATTGCAGAAACAAGAAATCACCCCACATTATGGCAAACTATTCAGACGTGGAGGAGGTGTCGGAGACTATGTCATTTGAGAGGTGATGTCTCTCCCTTTGTGCCTTTTCTAGGTAACCCGGGATTTATTGGAGGTAAACCACCCTTATCCTATATTGAGCTGGCCGGACAGGGTTGCATACTGGCGGCTGACCTATTAGATGATAGCTTTTCTATGCTCACATTTGACATGGCAGCACGGCGCTTCTCAGCATTTGTGAATAGGCCTTTCCTTTTTCTTCAGGCAAGGAGCTTAATCTTGAAAGGCATGGCTGCTGGAGGTGGAGAAAGAGGGGGGAACTCTTTGGATGGCTTTCTTAGGACCGCCAGGGTGCAGATAGCCTCAACAAGCAGTATTTATATACTATTACGTAAGCAGTGGTCATGGGAGGGCAAAAAGACAGGTCCAGCACGATGGGTCAAAGACATACAGAACATCACAGTTGGGGAAATCTTAGACGCCACTTTGATGCAACGGAAGGTGATCCCCTCCAGCAGTTATGCAGACATGTCTCTATTACTTCTCCATAGAGCTTATATTACCCCACACATCAAGTCTAGGATGTCTCCAGGGGGCACTTTCACCTGTTCCAAATGCGGGACAGGAAACACAGACATATTTCATCACATGTGGGGATGCCCCAAAGTGCAAAAATTATGGCAATCTATTCATGCTGAACTACAGAATATTGGCGGGATAGTGTTCCCTCTGACTCCACAATGGGTAATATTTAATATACTTGATAGCTCTCAACATAAACTCCCCAAACATGTTAAGGCCATGTTGATAATATGGGCCTCAGCTGCCAGGAAAAGTCTATTGCAACATTGGCTAGATCCATTGCCACCACCCAAATCTCTCATTTATTCTAAAATAATGTACATTTTTCGAATGGATTGGCTGGATACTCTAACGAATAAAGAGAAATTGACCGGGAAATTTTTAACCACATGGTAATTTTTCATTCCATCTCTGACTCAAGACACTAGGGACAAATTAAGGTCAAATTTTGAAAATACTCAATGGTATCTTCTTCAGAAAATTAGTGGACATGATCCTATTTCTTAAAAATTTTTGATGGTTGTCAATTGAATGCAGGGTAGTTTTAGTTATAGGGGTTTACATGTTGGGGGGATGGGAAGGTGGAGGGTAGTGGGGGGGATATTCATGTTTATTATACCTATATGACAAGTTTGACATCTTTGAATTTACATGACTTACTTGGTGGTAATGTTCCTTAACCCATCATATTGAGTTCTAAATATGTCATTTCAGATTATTACTTTATAACTTGTATGAGTAAAACTTGTTGTAATACTTTTGAAATCAATAAAATATATTGGAAAAAAAAATAAATGTATTAGTTCTTCCACCTTTGTTTCCAAAACTGATCAGGAGTCAGGACCCATGATCACAGATTTCATAGATTTCATGTATTTTTACATTCACCAATGTACAATCAGCTTATTTGTAAAGATGTGCTTAGTGCTTACAAATAAATAGAAGGATTTACTATTGTCCATGGTCACTAATAACGAGTCTTAGCTCTCTCCTCTCTCACATAAGTGAGTTTAATATATGCAGGATTTTTGGGGTCTTTTGAAATATGTGCTTGGAAATGTTAGAACAGAGAAAAATTTAAATGTTCTGATTTTGTTTTTCACAGATCTTCAATTTAATGAAGTTTGACAGCTATGCTCGCTTTGTTAAGTCCCCTTTATATCAAGAGTGCATGTTATCGGAGGTGGAAGGACGCCATTTGCCGAATCTTAATTTCTCACCAACTAGCCTAAACTCAGGCTGTGCTGCTATCACCACTGGAGCGATAAAGGTAATCTAATCTACAGGTTTTATATTCTTACACTCTTCAACATTAAAAGCGTAACACAAAGAAGGAAAAGCTGTGGGATTATGGAAATCACAGGATGGATAGACATGTTAGTGATATGGAAAGGATAAAAAAGGAAACAAACCTTCTAAATCATCTTGATTTATTCAGTATGGAGTATGAGCTCCATGTTCAGAAATACATGCACCTATACAACTTGTCATGTTATGAATCAGGTTATTAATGTTATTGGAGAAATATTCTGCCACAGTGAATGCACATGGACATACAAATCATCAAGATCCGATGTTGGCAGCTCTCTTGTTTTTAAAGAGAACTGATAAGTATTCCTTAGTGTGATGTAATGCATATATTTTTATAGAAGCACTCCCACTAACATTTTTATTGTTTAAATGTGTGTGTATTTGGATGTAATGTATTGTGAGTGTATTAATATACTCACCTGCCGCCACTCTCTCCGTGCCTAGTGCCGTTCTGCTCCACTTCTCAATAACATCACCGACCTGCAGACTCCTCTGGGTAACACTCCTCTCTGCATGACCCGGAAGTGACTTTTACAATGTAAGTCTATGGAGCGTCATGACAAGGCTCCATAGGCATATAAATACTCTACTTAGGGCCGCCATCAGGGCATTACTGCCCTTTCTGGTGTTTGGCGCCCGGGGAGCAGAAGCAAGAAGGGAATCATAGAATGGTAGAGTTGGAAGGGACCTCCTGGGTCATCTGGTCCAACCCCCTGCTCAAAGCAAGATTCTCTAAATCATCCCAGACAGATGTCTGTCCAGCCTCTGTTTGAAGACTTCCATTGAAGGAGAACTCACCACCTCTCGTGGCAGCCTGTTCCACTCATTTATCACTCTAACTGTCAAAAAGTTTTTTCTAATATCTAATCTGTGTCTCCTCCCATTCAGTTTCATCCCATTGCTTCTAGTCTTTCCGTGTGCAAATGAGAATAAAGATGATCCTTCTACAATGTGACAGCCCTTGAGATATTTGTAGACAGCTATTAAGTCTCCTCTCAGTCTTCTCTTTTGCAAGCTAAACATTCCCAAATCCTGTAACCGTTCCTCATAGGACATGGCTTGCAGACCGGACACCATTCTGGTCGCTCTTCTCTGAACTTGCTCCAGTTTGTTTGATGTCTTTTTTAAAATGTGGTGCCCAAAACTGGACACAGTATTCCAGATGAGGTCTGACCAAAGAGGAGTAGAGGGCAATAATGACTTCACGTGATCTAGACTGTATGCTTCTCTTAATACATCCCAGAATTGTATCTGGGAAATCAGGGTCAAGTCTGGCATCCCATTTCTTTTGATTCAGCTCACCGGGCCCTAGGGTATAATAATTTATTGTACGCCGGCACACACCTCTGCACTCAGAGGTTTCCTAAAGCACCACGGCTGTCAAAAAAGAATGGCCGTGCAGCTCCAGTGGAACTCCCTCTGTCTCTTCTGTGATGCACTGGTGATGGCGCCTACATGATAATGTCATCGTATAGGTAACAGCATGTATGCAGGCCAGTATATTAATCAAGAAGTGGAGCTGCAAGGAATCGTATGATAGGTAAGTATGAAAAACTTTTTTTTTAAATAAAATTAATTAAATGGGTGTGGGGGTGCAAAGGATGATGAATTGAGGGCGATGAGGGGCAGCAAATGATGGTGTATTGAGGATAGGGGACAGAAAATGTTGTATTGAGGGTGGGGCACGGGACAGCAAATGATGAAGTATTGAGAGTGAGGGACAAGGGAGATCAAATGATGATGTATTGAGATGAGGAGCGCAAATAATGATAAATTGGAGAAGGGGAGAGCAAATGATGAATTGAGGAAAGGGGGACTGGGGAGAGCATATGATGAATTGAAGGTGGGGGACTGCAAATGATGTATTGAAGGTGTGGAGTGGGGGACAGCCAATGATGTATGAAGAGTGGGGAGAGCCAATGATGAATTGAAGGTGTGGAGTGGGGAACAGCAAATGATGTATGAAGGGTGGGGAGAGCCAATGATGAATTGAAGGTGTGGAGTGGGGAACAGCAAATGATGACTTGAGCGTGAATGGCTGGGGGAGAGCAAATAATCATGAATTGAGGGTGGGGGAGCAAAGTTTGATGTATTGAGACGGGATGGGGAGCAATAAAATATGATGAATTGAGGGTGGGGAAGAGCAAACGATGGTGAATTGGGGTGGGTGGCAGCAAATAATGATATATTGAGGGTGGGGAAGTGCAAATGACACAGTATTGAGTGTGGGGATGATGAATTGAGGGTGGGGAGAGCAGCTGATAATGAATATAGGGTGACATGGGAGAGAGAGGGACAGGATAGAATGAATTGTGGCAAGGAGGCATGTAAATATAATGAATCGGGGAGCAGGAGGTACAGAGTGAAGTTGCAGGAGTGTGACTGGCATTGAATTGGGGGAAAGAGTACAGGTAATAATTAATTAATATATAAATTGGATGGGGAAGTGGATATTTATAGTTAGTGGGGGCACAGTTGTGGATTACAATTTACAATTGTAATGGTAGGTTTCATAAAAACTAATTACATTTTACTGGTGCTTAAGCATCTGTATTCAGCTATGTAGTATAGAAGTTAAGGAAAAAGTGGGGAATGAGCTCTGGAAGTGGTGCTCTAGATAACTAGATTTATTTTCTGCATAGACGAGTGCTGGCTGGAAAAATTGTTGGCGGTTTGTCGTGGATGAAGAAGAAAAGTGAAGATGAAGGAATGAAGATGAAGATGAATCAGTGTGTTACCAGTATACTATAAACTGTGTACTATGTACAGAACTCCTGTGTATAATGTCTCTGCTGAGTCATTGTATTACCTGTACACTATATACAGAGATTCTGTGTATAATGTCACTGGTGATCACTGTATTACGTATACACAGAGAATATGCACAGAGCCCCTGTGTATAATATCATCAGTGATGACTGTATTATCTGTACACTGACACCATATACAGAACTCCTGTGCATAATGTCACTGGTAAGTCCCTTTTTTACCTGTACAATTACATTATACACTGCATGTACAGTGCTCCTTTGTATAATGGTACTATGGTATTATTAGTATTATGTTTTTTTTATTAATGATTAGTATTGTAGTATTCGGTCATTATGTAGTTATGTAGTGGTAATATGTGGTCTGGTCATGGTATAGTGATATTTGTTTCTTGTATGTGGCATTATTTGCTCACTATGTAGTGCTAATATGTTGTCTGGTCATTGTGTGACAGTATTTGTTCTTTGTATGTGGTATTATTGGTGTGATGCTAGTCACTTTTCATGGCCAAGCCGTGAGTCAGAGTGGTCAAGGAGTCCAAGGTCAGAAGCCAGGAGAGTACATCATAAACAGAAGGAAAAGACAAAATCATAGTCAGGTAACGTTCTGAAGTCAGAGAACCAGGAGCATATGTTAGAATCTATTCAGTTTGACCATCCGCCATCTTGTTGTGGTTTCTGACTGCTGGCCTGTTTTCCCCTGTTGCTGGGCTTGTTGTTGGTCAGGTGATTGTATTACCCTTTATTACCCCGCACCTGCCTCCAGTCCTTGCTGGACATCAGTGTTAATCCGCTTGAGTTCTGGCTAGGAGGCTTGATAGCTTTGTGCTATACTTTGTGCAGTTCTGGGAACTATAGTTCTGCTTGCTTAGTCTTTTTGTTTTTTCTTTTTGTTTCTGCAGCTTCCTCTATTTCCCTGCTAGGAGGTTACCAGTGTTTTATTCCCAGTCCCTAGATCTTTCAGGGATCCCCTTCCCCCACCTTCAAGTCTTCACTTGAGTCTAGACTAGGATCATCGGTGGGTCTATTTGCAAGGGATAGGTCGCCCACTCCATCGTAGGGATCTAGTCTAGTCCTAGTGCAGTGTCATGTATAGTGTACAGTTCCTATAGCGTCTTGTGCTTGGGTGCGAGGAAAACACAGGAGACATAGGTTGAAATGAAATGACTTGTATTACTTCATACAAGCATGCTGAAAGTTCACACAGTTTGCAGGAACAGAGTCAGGAGACACAGCAGGCCAGAGTAACTTCAAGCACTACAATAAATCTCCAAAGCAGTTTCAGGATCTCTTCTCTGTACCGTAATTCCTCTGCAAACATGGATTCACCAAACAGCAGGTTTCCAGAGTCCAAAAGTGTTCAAAGGTTCCTCAGTGGGGAATAGCTGGAGTACAAGTTCAAGGTTTCCAGGAGTCAGGTCACAGACTGACTGAGGCTTGATTCAGGAGCACTGATTGTTCAGCTGAGGCTGCTTAAGAAGCAAGAGGGAAGAATCAGGGCGGGAACATGAAAACTGGAACTCCATATTAACTGAGGGCAAGAGCTGCAGAAAGAAAGAAAGCAAAATGGCCGACGGAAAACTGAGTTTCAAGGAACATGTCAACAGAGACAAAGAACCTTACATTACTCCCCCCTTAGGGACAACCTCCGGATGACCTCAGACCAGGCTTGTCAGGGTACCTCTGATGAAACTGGCGGAGCAGACGAGGAACATTTACATTGTTGACTGGTTCCCATGAGTTGTCATCCACTGGGTAGCCCTGCCATTTAATCAAATATTGCAACTGATTTCTGTACAACCTGGAATCTAGAATCCTTTCCACCATAAATTCTTCCTGACCATCGACCAGCACTGGGTCAGGGCAAGGAGAAGAACGTCCAGGAAACGTATTGGGTGTTGCAGCCTTTAGTAGGGATACATGAAAGACAGGGTGGATTCTCATAGTTCTGGGCAGTTGAAGACGACAAGCAACAGCACTTATAATCTTACTGATCTTATAAGGTCCAATGTACTTATGTCCCAATTTAGACGATGGAATCTTTAATTTAAGATTTCTGGTTGACAGCCAGACCAAATCTCCTACCTTGAAAGCTGGTGCAGGTTTACGAAATTTATCTGCTGCTTTCTTGTACCTTTCCTGAGCCAATTCTAGATTTTCCTTTAGAAGATCCATATTCTTTTGTAAAGAAGTGACTCTTTCAGCCACTGCCGGCAAGGGCGTATCTATGGGAAATCGAGGAAGAATGTTAGGATGATAACCTAGATTGGAGTAAAAAGGAGACTGCTTAGTGGAGGCGCTCTAAGAGTTGTTATAAGAGAACTCAGCCAGTGGAAGTAGATCCACCCAATCATCTTGTAGGTGGCAGATAAAGCAGCGGAGATACTGCTCCAGGGTCTGATTGGTTCGTTCTGTCTGTCCATTAGTCTGGGGATGAAAAGCAGAAGAAAGGTTTACTTTAATGTCCAATGCTGCACAGAAATTTTGCCAAAACCTTGAAGTGAATTGCACCCCTCGATCCGAAATGACCTCATCCGGTACTCCATGTAAGCAAAACACATTCTTAATCATCAAGTCTGATGTCTGTTTTGCAGTGGGTAAGCCGACACAAGGGATAAAATGAGCTGCCTTTGTTAGACGGTCAACCACCACTAGAATGGTGTTCTTCCCTTGAGAGGTTGGTAACTCCACAATGAAGTCCATAGAAATGGATCCCCACGGGCGGGACGGGGTGGGAAGAGGTTGCAACAGACCAGTTGGTGAGGAGCGAGGTGTTTTGCATCTTGCACAGACTTCACATGAAGTGACATAGTTTAAAACATCTTTCCCGTAAGTGGGCCACCAAAAGAAACGAGAAAGAAATTCTTGTGTCTTTAGAATTCCCCTATGCCCGGCTATCTTGGAATCGTGGATGAGTTGCAATACTCTCAATCTGACTGTTTCAGGTATATACAGACGTTGTCCCTGAATCCACACACCATTCTTAAAGACAAGACTTACGTCCCTTGGGGTTGAGCCAACAAAGAATCCGCATGGTATGCTTCCTTGATGTCCTTAAGTAGGTCTTGATTATGAATCACTCCCAGGAATCTAGAGTCAGGAAGAATAGTCTTAGGAGGAGTAAGTGGACGTGTCTCTGCTGAATGAATCCTAGAGAGTGCATCAGCCTTTCCATTGCGCGATCCTGGTCTATAAGAAATTACAAAATTAAATTGGTTTAGGAAAAGATTCCAGCGAGCCTGGCGTGGAGTCAGGCACTTAGCCGACCTGATAAATTCAAGGTTACGATGGTCTGTCAGGACGACTATTTGCTGTGCAGCACCCTGAAGAAGGTGTCTCCATTCCTTGAAGGCGGCAATAATGGCCAACAATTCTCTATTGCCCACATCGTAGTTCCTCTCAGCCGAAGACAACTGCTGGGAAAAGAAGGCACAGGGATGCAAGACATTCTTCTCACCTGTTCTCTGAGAGAGTATAGCTCCAACGGCACAGTCTGAAGCATCCACCTCTATTATGAAGGCAAGCTCGGGGTTGGGATGTACTAAGATAGGTGCGGTCGTAAATTTATCCTTTAAACAGGAAAATGCTTCCTGAGCTTGCGGGGTCCAGGAGAACCTAGACTGTTTCCGGGTAAGTTGGGTGATAGGTGACACTACCTCAGAAAAATTTTTAATGAAACGTCTATAGAAGTTGGCAAACCCGATGAAGCGCTGCACCTCCTTCACATTTCTAGGAATTGGCCAATCCTTGATGGCTTGGGTCTTGCTTCCATCCATACTAATCCCTTGCATAGATAGTACATACCCCAGAAATTGAATTTCGGTCCTATGGAATTCACACTTTTCAAGTTTGATGTAGAGATGGTTTTGTCTTAGGCGTTCTAAGACCATTCTCACATGTCCATGATGTTCCTCTGTGGAGTTAGAAAAAATTAGAATATCATCCAGATAAATCACCACAAATGTATCTAGGAGATCCCTGAAGATATCATTCACGAAGTGTTGGAAAGTGGCTGGGGCGGTACTCAGACCAAAAGGCATAACTAGATATTCAAAGCGTCCATAGCGTGACCTGAAAGCAGTCTTCCATTCATCCCCAGGTCTAATACGGACCAAGTTATAGGCCCCACGGAGATCCAGTTTAGAGAAAATTTTGGCATGCCGCACTCTCTCCAACAACTCAGGGATTAAAGGCAATGGATAACGGTTTCTAATAGTAACCTTATTGAGTTCCCTATAGTCTATGCAGGGTCTTAGAGATCCATCTTTCTTCTTCACAAAGAAGATGGGTGCACCTGCGGGAGATGAAGAGGGGCGTATGAAGCCCTTGGCTAAATTTTCGTCTATATAATCCTTCAAAGCTTTTAGTTCGGGCCCCGCTAGGGGGTAGATCTTACCAAAAGGTATCTCGGCTCAAGGCAATAATTCAATTGGCCAATCATATGGACGGTGAGGAGGAAGCTGATCAGCGTTCTTCTTGTCACATAAATCCACATAGTCCTGGTATACAGCTGGTAGTTCAGGGACTGACATGGTTCCTTTAGGAACAGAGCAAGCTGAAACTCCTTGACTCATCCTGTTTCTCCGGAAAGTGTAATTCCTTGGTCTCCCAGTTAATCGTAGGATTCTGCGCCTGCAGCCATGGTAGCCCTAGAATAATGGGAAAGTGGGGAGAAGAGATAAGCATAAAAGACATTTTCTCCTGATGATCTTTACCCATAAGGACCCTCAAAGGCTCTGTTTCTTGATCCACTGGTCCAGAAGTCAGTAGAGAGCTATCCACAGTCTCCATCTGTACTGGAGTAGCCTTCTTCACTGAACGTATCCCCTGTTTCAGAGCAAAGGAGATATCCATAAAATTTCCACTTGCTCCTGAGTCAATCATAGCAGAGCTAGACACCCAGACTGAGTCAACCCAGAGTTTGATGGAAAGGAAGCAATGAGAATTGTTTCTTTTACAACTCAGCTGGGACATCGCTGAGGAAACTTGAAAAATTGCAGCGTTTATACCGTCATCGTCCCCAGAACTAACAGAGTTTAAGTCCGAGAAATCAAGATCTCTTGCAGCAGATCTCTCTGGAGCCTGAGGCTCGGACATGACAGAGCTCCTCTCGCAACACTCACAGTGAATGACTGCTGCAGTAGTCTTACGAGAACGGCTGGGGCAGTTTATAATGAAGTGCCCTGACTTACCACAGTAGAAACATAGATTTTCCTTTATACGATGTTCTTTGCGTGCATCACTAACCCGTCTTTGTAAAGAGTCCACCTGCATGGGTTCAGGTTCTGGTTCCCTTGTGATCCTACTCAAAGGTTCCTTAGCTGAGGAGGGAGGTAGTAAAAGGTTAGTGCGATTATTTTCGAACCATCTCTCTTGTCTGCGTTCAGTCAGACGAGCATCAATACGAATACAATAGTTAATAAAGTCACCTAACGCAGCGGGAGGGTCGGCACGAGCAAGTTCATCCTTAATCAGTGGAGACAACCCTTTCCGAAAAATAGATTTCTTAGCGGAAGTGTCCCAAGTGGTATCAAGAGCCCATCTCCTGAAATCCAGGGCATATTCGGCTACTGAACGCTTACCTTGGCGCAAAGTTAACATGGCTGCTTCAGCTGTTGCACCTCGATTGGGGTCATCAAACACCTGCCCCATGGCTGAAATAAAAGCATCAAGGTGATTCAAACAATCATCCTCAGTCTCAATCAGAGGGTTTGCCCACATCAAAGCCTTATTGGTAAGCAACATGATTATAGTAAGCACTTTGGATCGTTCAGTGGGAAATTGTGAAGCATGTGCAGAGAAAAATAAATTGCATTGATTAATAAATCCCCTGAATTTCTCACGTTCACCGCCAAAACGAAAAGGAGGTAATTTGGGGATCCCAGAACTCGGGGTTATGGCAGGAGCCTGGGCTCGTTCCTCTAGAGCCTCAATCCTGGCTCGCAATTCCTGGGTAGTCTGTCCAAACACTTGCAAATTATGATTAGTGAGGTCCTGTAGGCTTGCAAAACGGGTTTTTAAAGTCTGTACATCTGAAAGGATTGTATCAGTCACTCCGCAAAGTTCCTTTATGCGGGCCTCCATCTTCCAGATCTTTTAAGGCAGAAGTGCTGGAAGGAGAAGAGGAAAGGAAAAAAAAAACAATAGTGTTTACCTGTGGTAACACTGCAGAGTAAAATTTTAAGGGAATGCGCTCACCTGGAATGGTTGTGAGAAGTCACAACCACTGTCATCACATAAGGTATTTAAACGGACATCTGATATCCACAGTCACAGCAGACACGGCTTTCCCAGACCCAGCAGACACTAAACATTGTCTCCTGAATCTTGTCATGTATAGTGTACAGTTCCTATAGCGTCTTGTGCTTGGGTGCGAGGAAAACACAGGAGACATAGGTTGAAATGAAATGACTTGTATTACTTCATACAAGCATGCTGAAAAGTTCACACAGTTTGCAGGAACAGAGTCAGGAGACACAGCAGGCCAGAGTAACTTCAAGCACTACAATAAATCTCCAAAGCAGGTTCAGGATCTCTTCTCTGTACCGTAATTCCTCTGCAAACATGGATTCACCAAACAGCAGGTTTCCAGAGTCCAAAAGTGTTCAAAGGTTCCTCAGTGGGGAATAGCTGGAGTACAAGTTCAAGGTTTCCAGGAGTCAGGTCACAGACTGACTGAGGCTTGATTCAGGAGCACTGATTGTTCAGCTGAGGCTGCTTAAGAAGCAAGAGGGAAGAATCAGGGCGGGAACATGAAAACTGGAACTCCATATTAACTGAGGGCAAGAGCTGCAGAAAGACAGAAAGCAAAATGGCCGACGGAAAACTGAGTTTCAAGGAACATGTCAACAGAGACAAAGAACCTTACATGCAGGGTCAGATTCACCCCCCGCTCTATTCCTGAGTTGCAGACCCATAACAGGATAATGGATCAGAGCTGAAGGGGTTAAGCAGGTAGCTGGTCAGAACAAAGTCAAAGGTCAGGCAACAGTTCAAGCATACAGAACTCAAGCCACAGGAAAGCACAAACCTCACAGGCTGAATGTACATCCGGCAGAGTTCTGGGAGATACAGCTCAGTTAAGAAGCATGGCAATTACCTGTAATAATGAACACATGGAGACAGCTGACGCCTCACAGTCTCAGATTGGATAGTTGAGCTGTCAATCAACACATTGACAGCTCAGCACACCCTTGTACCAGATTGGATGGCGAAGCTGTCAATCAAAGCAATAATAATAATAATAATTTTTTATTTATATTGCACCAACATATTCCAGAGCACTTTACAGTTTGCACACATTATCATCACTGTCCCCAATGGGGCTCACAATCTAAACTCAGTATGTCTTTGGAAAGTTATGACAGCTTCAGCACACCCCCATACCAGATTGGACAGCTGAGCTGTCAGTAACTGCATCCCAGACACACTGAGGAGTGGAACCATGACAGTACCCCCTCTTCTAGGGGGGGCACTGGACCCCCAGGCTTCCCAGGAAATTTTAGATGGAATGCCCTGACTAACCGATCAGCCTTCACATCTCGAGAAGGGACCCAGGATCTCTCCTCTGGTCTGTATCCCCTCCAGTGGATGAGGTAGTGGAGGGAATTACGGACCCTCCGAGAATCCATAACCCTCTGAACTTCATACTACAGGCCACCGTCTACTGAAAGTGGAGGAGGCGGGGATGAGGGAGATAATGTGCAAGGGCCATAGGGATTTATAGAATACATTAGGAATGCGAAGGGCTGTAGAAAGCTTTAATCTAAGTGCCACAGGATTGACCACCTCTAGGATCTCATATGGACCAATAAACTTTGGACCCAACTTCGCCGACGGCACTTTAAGTTTAATGTTTAATGTACCTGGAAGACAACCAAACCTTATCCCCAATTTTAAAAACAGGACCCACAGAAAGTCTTCTATCGGCCTTTTATTTTTGACGAATCTGGGCAGTCCCAATATTCTTTTGAACCTCCCTCCAGACATCCCAAGTGTCTGTATGGCGACCTCTACCCCAGGGCATTCAGAACCAGTTCTAGAAAATTCACCAAAATTTGGACAGCCAGCAAAAAGTCTATCAACGACTTTCCTTGTGACAGTAACCCCAGGATGACCACTTAAAAAGGATTTATGAAATTCCTGTAACACACGCAATCTTAGGTACACAGGCATAAATAATTTGGACACTGGGGAAGTGGAAGAAGCCAACGACTGGGCTTTATGAATCTTCTCTTCCAGCTCCAAGGTTACCATAGCCACCACAATACCCTGTGGAATAATTGAGGATAGAGGTTCTGGTGGAGAAATGGAATCTAGACTACGAGATAAAGCATAAGCTTTAACATTCTTAGACCCCTGCCTGAATGTTATAGAAAAATTAAACCGAGAGAAAAACAAGGACTATCTGGCCTGTCTAGGAGTTAACCTTTTAGCCAATTCAATGTAAGCTAAATTCTTGTGATCCGTGATCACCGTAACTGGATGAACCGCCCTCAAAAAATACCTCCATTCCTCAATGGTCAATTTGACAGCAAGTAACTCCTGATTCCCAACATCATGATCTCTGTCCACCGGTGAAAATTTTTTAGAAAGAAAAGCACATCGACACAGGTTAGTCAGAGTTTTGGTCCCCTGTGATAAGACGGCCCCCACTCCAATCTCCAAAGCATATGAACGGTTCTTGGAGATCAGGTTAGATCAGAATGGGTGCGAACATAAAACACTCTTTTAATCTTTCAGAAGCACTGATAGCACCCGGCAACCAAACCTTGAGATGCGCCCCCTTACGTGTAAGGTCAGTAAGGGGTTTTGCAATCTGTGAAAACCACTTGTTAAATTTTCTATAATAGTTGGTGAATCCCAGAAAACACTGCAAAGCCTTAAGATCACAAAGTTGAACCCAATCAATTATGGCGTGTACCTTCCCAGGGTCTATCTTAAACCCTTTTACTGACAAGATAAACCCCAAGAAAGAGTTTTCCCGCACAGAAAAAAATACATTTCTCTAATTTAGCAGACAGAAAGTTCTCCCACAATCTCTGTAACACAACATGGACATGTTCCTGGTGAGTGTCCAAGTCTGACGAGAAAATTAGAATGTCATTGAGATAAATCACAACAAATCTTCTAATACAATCAGAGAAAATATAATTCATAAAATTTTGAAACACAGCAGGTGCATTAGATAATCCGAAAGGCATGCCAAGGTTTTCAAACAGACCCTCAGACGATAAAAATGCTGTTTTCCACTCATCACCCTTCCAGGTGCGTATCAAATTGTAAGCCCCTCTAAGATCTAGCAAAGCTAACAAAGAAAAATCCAACAGCTATAGGGGAGGAGGAAATTCGGATATGACCCTTCTGTAAACTTTTGTTAACATATTCTTTCATGGCAGTCCATTCAAATTGTAAAGGCAAGCTTTAGGCAATTTTGCACTAGGAATAAGATCAATAGCACAATCATAGGGACGATAGGTAGTATCTCCGCCTCTTTTTCCGAGAATACATCTCCAAAGTCCTTCAGGCACCTCGGAACACCCTCCAGACTTGCGGAGCATCTTTGTACATTTTTTAGACATTTCTTGTAACAATTGGAGCTCCATTTCACAATCTCCCTCTGACACCAATCAATAACTGGATTGTGAATCTGTAACCATGGAAACCCCAGTACCAATCCAGCAGGGAAATTATCCAACACAAAACAGGAGATGAATTCAGAGTGGAGTACTCCCACTTGGAGAGTGAAATCCATTGTTGCTCTCTTGACCAAATTGTGAGCTAGCTGTGTTTTGTCAAGGGAGATGATTTGAATGGGTCTTTCTAAACTAACTGTCCCTAAACCTAATTTCAGAACCAGTCCCGAATCAATAAAGTTAGCAGCAGACCCACAGGCATTAAGTGCCAATGTTGATAACACCTGGTTCTCGAAGGAAATCATCGTATATATCAGTACTTTATCAGAGGAAGGAAAAAGTACCTGGGAGTCTGGGTGACCTCATGGGCCGTCACCCAGACTTAGACATTCTCCCAATGGTTTGATAGCCTGAGGACGAGTTGGACAATTCTTAAGAAAATGTCCAGAGAGACCACAGTATAGACAGAGTATGAGATCTTGTCTCCGTCTTCTCTATGCAAACAAAAAGACTGGCAACTCTAAACTCGGGTAAATGGACCTGCTCCAAGGAGGTATAACATGCGGCCTGCTGTTCACCATGTCTCTCATGGATTCTGCTGTCCATTCGTATGGCCTGAGTCATGGCCTCCATCAGAGAACAAGGGACATCATGGAGGACCAGAGCATCCTTGAGTGAATCGGAACGGCCTCTTTGGAACTGGCACCTGAGAGCAGCATCGTTCCATAGAACTTCATGGACTACTGCCGAAACTCAGTACAGTAGTCCTCTGCTGTGTGACCCCCCTGCGCCAGGTTCATGATCTTAGCCTCAGCGACCTGGATTCTGTCAGGTTTGTCATATATCAGACCTAAACTGTCAAAAAAGGCATCAACAAAAAACTTCCGGGGCTTGAAGGGACAAAGAAAATGCCTAGGTCTGAGGACCCCCTCACAGTAGGGACATTATTATTCCCACCTGCTGGAACTCCTCCCGTGATGACCGGGGTGCAGGTTAAAAAAAAACTTACAGCTCTCCCTGAATACCCTAAACTGGTCTTTCTCTCCCAAAAATGTATCAGGGAGGGATATGACAGGTTTGGGAGAGACCAACTGTACATCAGAGGGTACTGACGTCACAACCACTGCCGGCAGTGGGGGGCTATGGGGGGTCTTCATCAAGTTATGTATCTGACCCTGAAGCTGATATAGTGATGTCTCCAGATTCTGGCTATCCTTCTCCAGATCCTGAGGCATCTGCATTAAATTCACCACCTGGTCACAAAGCATGTGAACAGGATCCATACTGGTGAAAAAGAAAAAAAAGAAAAACGTATTGACCAGACGTAATGTGTCACTTTGCATGGCCAAGCCATGAGTCAGAGTGGTCAAGGAGTACAAGGTCAGAAGCCAGGAGGGTACTTCATAAACAGAAGGAAGAGACAAAAGCGTAGTCAGGTAACTTTCCGAGGTCAGATTACTGAGAGGATAACGAATCAGAGCTGAAGGGGTTAAACAGGCGGATGGTCAGAATAAACCGTGACAATTGTGTCACTATGTGGTGGTAATATGTGGTCTGGTCATGGTGTGGTGGTATTTGTTCCTTGTACTGTATGTGGTATTATTCAGTTACTATGTGGTGGTAATATGTGGTCTGGTCATGGTGTGAAGTTATTTATTCCTTGCATGTGGTATTATTGGTCATTTTAAAATATGCATGTGACACATTACCTTAACCCCTTGACACCCCAAGCCTGTTTGCACCTTCATGATCAAGTGAAGTTTTACAATTTTGACCAGTGTCAATTTATGTGGTAATACTCGTAACTCTGCAATGCTTCAACAGAACCCACTTATTCTGAGAATGCTTTTTTATGACAAATTGTACTTCATGATAGTGGTAAAATTTTCATCTTTATGCCCTTAAATCACGGAGTTATGTTACAAAAAATAATTAATAAATAACATTTCCCACACGTCTACTTTACATCAGCACAATTTGGGAACCAAATTTTTTTTGTTAGAAAGTTATAAGGGTTAAAAGTTGACCAGCAATTTCTCAATCATATTTGAAGTGACTATGAGGGGCCTATATGACAGAGAATACTCAAAAATGACACCATTCTAAAAACTGCACCCCTCAATATGCTTGCTCAAAACCACATTTAAGAAGTTTATTAAACTTTCAGGTGGCTCACAGGAATTTTTGGAATGTGGAAGGAAAAAATTAACATTTAACTTTTTTTCACCAAAATGTTACTTTAGACCTAAATTTTTTTATTTTCACAAGGGTAACAAAAAAATGGACACAAAAATTTGTTGTACAAATTCTTCTGAGCATTCTGATAACCCATGGGGGGGGAATCATTGTTTGGGCGCATGGCAGGGCACGGAAGAACATTTGACTTTTTGAATGTGAAATTTTCTGGAATAATTAGAGAACGCCATGTTACGTTTGGAGAGCCCCTGATGTACCTAAACAGTGTAAGTCACCCACAAATTACACCATTTTGGAAACTAAACTAAAAAACTAAACCCCTCAGGGAACTTATTTAGATGTGTGCTGAGCACATAATCCCCCTGGTGCTTCACAGAAGTTAATAACGTTGAACCATGGAAATAAAAAATCTAATTTTTCCCATAAAAAAGTTTTTAGCCCCAAATTTTGCATTTTCACAAAGGTAACAGAAGTATTTTCACCAATTTGTTGTGCTATTTCTCCTGAGTATGCCGATACAGCATATGTGGGGGAAAACTACTGTTTGGCACATGGCAGGCCATGGAAGGGAAGAAGTGGCAGAAACTTTAGGAATAGAAAATGTGCTGGAATAAATTGCAGAATCCATGTCACATTTGGAGTGTCCCTGATATGCCAAAACAGTGGAAACACTCAGGGAACTTATTTAGATGTGTGTTGAGCACCTTGAACCCCCAGGTGCTTCACAGAAGCTTGTAAAGTTGAGCCGCAACAACAACAAAAATATCATTTTTCCCACAAAAATGTTTAGCTCCAAATTTTGCATTTTCACAAGGGTAACAAGTGAAAATGGACCTCTGAACTTGTCCAATTTCTCATCAGCATGCTGATACCCCATATGTGGAGAAAAACTACTGTTTTGGCGGACTGCAGGCCTTAGAAAAGAAGGAGTGACATTTTGCATCCCAGATTTTACAGAATGGTCTGTGGGTGTCATGTCGCATTTGGAGAGCCCACGATGTGCTTAAACAGTGGAAGCTCCCCAAGAGTGACCGCATTTTTGAATGTATCTGGATGCATGGTGAGCACCTCGAACCCCTAGGTGCTTCATAGAAGTTTATAATGTAGAGCCGGGATAATAAAATTGTTGGGCAATTTCTCCTGAGTATGCCATATGTGGTCCAAAACTACATTTGGAGGTACAGTGCAAAGGTCAAAAGGGAAAAAGCGCCATATTGGAGTTCATATTTTTCTGGACTGGTTTGAGGCTAACATGTCATATTGATAGAGCCCCTGAGATGCTAGAATAGCAGAACCCCCCATAAGTGACCCCATTTTACAAACTACATTTCTCAAACAATTAATTTAGGTGTGCAGTGATCATATTGACTCAACAGGTGTGTCACAGAATTTTATACCATTGGGCAGTGAAGAAAAAATAATTACATTTGTACCACCAAAATATAGTTTTAGCCCCAGAATTACATTTTCACACCCCATATGTGGCTGTTCAGTGATGCTTAGCCATATGGGAAGACTCGGCAGTGATGTCTGAATCACATATTTCAGAGATTTACATGGAAACCCCGATGCAAGCGCTTACAGTAAAGCACAGGATAAATATGCGCCGAGTCTTACTGTGATCTTTTGAGAGGCAGAATGAACAAATCAACAGCAGGTGAAGAATTGTTTTTATCTATTTTTTATGCCGTTCCTTATTTGTTATAAGTAATTAGAATAATCTTAGGGCATGAAAATCTCATTAACTACAAACTGAAAATAAAGATTAAAGAGCAACCATGAGATGGATTTCATCAACCAAGGTATCATTTTAATCAGTATAGTGGTCGCCGACCTAACACTGTGTGTAGGTTACTGTGCACAATCCTGCTGACAGGTTCCCTTTAAGAAATGTTTAATATGTTAAAGTAAAGTAGGGCCCTTGTCGTTGTGGCGGCTTAAAAAATCTTTTGGCCAAAAAAAAAGCTGTGGCTATGTATGTATTATGGTTTTTTATGCAAACCGTTAATGTGTGATTGGTGAGGACGTGGTGCAGAATTGGAGTTTTTCTAAGAGTGGGCGGTGGGACTGTGTACATTTAGAGGGGTGGAGGCAGAGTTGGAGTGTAGCCTGGGCAGAATCTCAAGGGGCCATGAAAATGTTGCCATTATAAGGCCCTGAAATTCCTGGTGGTAGCCCTGCTCATATTGCATTACATGTATGGAAACACACATTTAAACAATGAAAATTAAAGTGGCAGTGCTTATTTAAAGAAGTTACTGAATTGTAAATTGTTATGGAATGTATTGGCACTAGTGATGAGCAAGCACTAAAATGCTCGGATACTCATTACTTAGGTCGAGCAAATCGTAATGCTCGGGTGCTGGACCCGAGTAACAAGTATAATGGAACTCAAAGGAAAACTCAAGTATTTTTCTGGGGGTCTAAAAATACCTGAAAACGATAGAAACAGTGCTGGAATGGCATGGGAAAAGCATGAGGAAGACCCCTGGAAACATCTCTGAATCCTAGGTCGCTGCTTGGAATAATGTTGGCAGATTACGCCACTTTTACGGACTGACAATAAAACATAAAAAAACGCATTTAAAATGGATTTGACTGGAAAAATTTGAAGAAATATTCTTTCCAGGATAATGACTTGCATACAAGCCAAAATAAATAAGAGAAAAAAATACTCCTCCACACCTTGGACTATGTTCACACGTAGTGTTTTTGCTGCATTTTTGCAGGTTTGCATTTCTTTCAATGATGAAAAAAGCATTCTACAGGGAATATAATTTTAGCATTTTAATACCTTATCTGTGCATGTGGTGCATGAGACTTGATCAAACAGATCCTGTTTAATTTATGAAGGAGGGACTCTGAAAGTCACAATTTTTTTTTCTGCGCCATTTGGCTGCCATTAATGTTTGTAGAAGGCCATCAGGCGGCCCTTACTATTGTTAGAGGGCCAACAGATGGCCCTCAATATTGTCAGAAGGCCATCAGGTGCCCCTCATTTTAATTTTAGAGGGCCAGCAGCCAGCCTTCACTAAGCATTTTTAGAGGGCCAGCAGAAGGCTTTACATAGCTATTATATTGCTATTATATTATATATATTATATATATTATATATAACTAATATATTGCTATTGCAAAATAATTTAATAATTTATCTATCTTTAGTGGGCAAATTTTATTTTACGCATTAATACTGTAAAGTTTTAAACTTGAAGGGCCAACAGGTGGCCTTCACAATTTATAGAGGGACAGCAGGGGCCCCCACTATTTTGAAAGGGCCAGCAGGTTCAAAGAATTTTAGGGGTTGTTTTGCTGCCTCTGGCCCTGTGTTCCTTGACTGTGTGCAAGGCATCATGAAATGTGAACATTCCCAAGGGATTTTGGATTGCAATTTAGTGCCCAGGGTCTGAAAGCTGGGTTTGTATCCTATGTCATGGGTCTTTCAGCAGGACAATTACCCCAAACATACTTAAAGAAGCACCCAGTAATAGATGGAAACAAACTTTAGAAGGGATCATTCCAGCTCCAGTACAGCAAAGTGTCAGACCACTACCTCTTAAATACAGATGCTAGATTGCCTGTTTTGATTAATTTCTGAGTACAGAACACCATACAAAACATGAATCAGTCAATGAAATGAGTCCATGAAAAAGGCAGCAGCAAAGCTTAGAATTTATAAGGCAATAATCCCTGACTACATGCCTCTTATACGCTATACCTACTGAAATACTTCGCCGTAGATAAATTACAGATAAGAGCGGTATTATTGTAGAATATAGAAGGGATTTGAACCAGTCCTGAAAATATTTTTTCTTGTATGTGGCAGCAACAAACTCTGTAGGAATGCAAGTAATACTGGCAGCTTTCATGAATTTCTAAGTACAGATCACAATAAAAAACATGAACCGTTCAATGAGTCCTTTTAAAGCAGCAGCAAGGCTTAGAATTTATAGGACAATAATCCCTGACTAGATGCCTGTCATACGCTATACCTACTGCCACACCTCACCCAACACAAATTGCAGATAAGAGCAGTATTGTAGAATATAGAAAGGATTTGAACCGACCCTAAAAAGATATTTTTTTCTACGTGGCAGCAACAAACTCTGGAGGAACGCAAGTAACACTGCCAGCTTTGATAAATTTCTGAGTACAGATCACAGTAATAAAACATTAATTTATTAGGCAATAATCCCTGATTAGATGCAGGTCATACACTATCCCTACTGCCACACATTACTGTAGCCAAAATGCAGATAAGAGCGGTATTATTATAACAGAATAGAGTCTATTTGAATTAGCCATAAAAAAAGCAATTAGTTTAATATAACAAAAATCAAGAACTGTTATTTCATCAACCCTACTGGGGAATATAGAGGGGCATTTCACATCTACACAGCCTGATATGGAGGATACCAGGATCTTCTGTACTTGCTGTACAAACTGTCCTGTTCCAGCTGTGAAATCCTGTATCCAGTGTGAAAATTTGCTATATGACGACTACTTGACAGCCATCAACAAGCCACTGGTTCATATACTAATAGAACCCACCGGCTCTTTTGCTTTCAAAAATGTTTCCCTCAACTAGAAGATGGATTCTCAGAAAAGTATTTTTTCCCATTACTAAGGAATTGGTCCCTTAGACTGGTAAAGCATATTCACTAAGTGCAAGGGATGCTAAAAATTAGAAGGAGGCACTCCAATACCCCTTTGAAGAGAAGTAGTGGAGGGCTTCAGAAAACATTTTTTCCTATTATTAAAGAGTGGGTATCCTAGACAGGTAATGCCCATGCACTAAGTGCATGGTCTGGAAAACATTTACACCAGAAAAGTATACATATACAGTGCCTTGCGAAAGTATTCAGCTCCCTGGAACTTTTCAACCTATCATGCTTCAAACATAAAGATACCAAATGTAAATTTTTGGTGAAGAATCACCAAGTGGGATACAATTGTGAAGTTGAACTAAATTTATTGGTTATTTTAAATTTTTGTGGAAATACAAAAACTGAAAAGTGGGGCGTGCAATATTATTTGGCCCCTTTACTTTCAGTGCAGCAAACTCACTCCAGAAGTTCATTGTGGATCTCTGAATGATCCAATGTTGTCCTAAATGACTAATGATGATAAATATCCACCTGTATGTAATCAAGTCTCCGTATAAATGCACCTGCTCTATGATAGTCTCAAGGTTCTGTTTGAAGCACAGAGAGCATCATGAAGACCATGGAACACAGCAGGCAGGTCCATGATGCTGTGTGAAGTTTAAAGCCGGATTTGGATACAAAATGATTTCCAAAACTTTAAACATCCCAAGGAGCACTGTGCAAACAACCATATTGAAATGGAAGGAGTATCGTACCACTGCAAATCTACCAAGACCCGGCCGTCCCTCTAAACTTTCATCTCAAACAAGGAGAAGACTGATCAGAGATGCAGCCAAGAGGCGCATGATCACTCTGGATAAACTGCAGAGATCTACAGCTGAGGTGGGACAGTCTGTCCATAGGACAACAATCAGTCGTACAGTGCACAAATCTGGCCTTTATGGAAGAGTGGCAAGAAGAAACCCATTTCTCAAAGATATCCATAAAAAGCGTTGTTTAACCCCTTAGTGACAGCCAATTTTTACAATTCTGACCACTGTCATTTTATGAGGTTATAACTCTGGAACGCTTTAACGAATCCAGCTGATTCTGAAATTGTTTTTTCGTGACATATTGTACTTCACATTAGTGGTAAAAATTTTTTTATATGACTTGCTTTTATTTATGAAACAAAACGGAAATATGGCGAAAATTTTGAAAATTTAGCAAATTTCAAACTTTAAATTTTTATGCCCTTAAATCAGAGAGATATGTCAGACAAATTTCTTAATAAATAACATTTTCCACATGTCTACTTTACATCAGCACAATTTTGGGAACAAAATTTTTTTTGTTACGAAGTTATAAGGGTTAAAAGTTGACCAGCGATTTCTCATTTTTACAACACCATTTTTTTTTAGGGACCACATCACATTTGAAGTCACTTTGAGGGGTCTATATGATAGAAAATACCCGAAAGTGACACCATTCAAAAAACTTCACCCCTCAAGGTGCTCAAAACCACATTCAAGAAGTTTATTAACCCTTTATGTGCTTCACAGGAACTGAAGCAATGTGGAAGGAAAAAATTAACATTTAACGTTTTTTGCAAAAACTTTATTTCGGAACCAATTTTTTTATTCTCACAAGTGTTAAAAGAAAAAAATGAACCACAAAATTTATTGTGCAATTTCTCCTGAATACGCCGATACCCCATATGTAGGGGTAAACCACTTTTTGGGCGCACGACAGAGGTGCAAGGGAAGGAGCGCCGTTTGACTTTTTCAACGCAGAATTGGCTGGACGCTATGTCGTGTTTAGAGAGCCCCTGATGTGCCTAAACAGTGGAAACCCCCAACAAGTGACCCCATTTTGGAAACTAGACCCCTTAAGGAACTTATCTAGATGTGTGGGTGAGCACTTTGAACCTCCAAGTGCTACACAGAAGTTTAAACGTAGAGCCGTAAAAATAAAAAATCATATTTTTTACACAAAAATGATCTTTTCACCCCAATTTTTATTTTCCCAAGGGTAACAAGACCCCAAAAGTTTTTGTACAATTTGTCCTGAGCATGCTGATACCCCATATGTGGGGGTAAACCACTGTTTGGGTGCATGGCAGAGCTTGGAATGGAAGGAGCGCCATTTGACTTTTTCAACGCAGAATTTGCTGGACGCCATGTCGCGTTTGTAGAGGCCCTGATGTGTCTAAACAGTGGAAACCTCCCACAAGTGACCCCATTTTGGAAACTAGACCCCCTAAGGAACTTATCAAGATGTGTGGTGACCACTTTGAACCCCCAAGTGCTTCACAGAAGTTTATAACGCCCGGGCGTGAAAATAAAAAAATCATATTTTTTCCACAAACCTGATCGTTTAGTCCCCAATTTTTTATTTTCCCAAGGGTAACAGGAGAAATTAGACCACAAAAATTGTTGTCCAATTTGTCTTGAGTACGCTGATACCCCATATGTGGGGAGGGACCACTGTTTGGGCGCACGGCAAGGCTTAAAAGGGAAGGAGCGCCGTTTGACTTCAAACCAAAATTGGCTGGAATTGAGATTGGACGCCATGTCGCGTTTTGAGAGCCCCTGATGCGAATGAACAGTGGAAACCCCCACAAATGACACCATTTTGGAAACTAGACCCCTTATGGAATTTATCTAGATGTGTGGTGAGCACTTTGAACTCCTAAGTGCTTCACAGAAGTTTATAACGTAGAGCTGAGAAAATAAAAAATCATTTTTTTCCTCAAAAATGATTCTTTAGCCCGCTATTTTTTTATTTTCCCAAGGGTAACAGGAGAAATTGGACCCCAAAAGTTGTTGTGCAATTTTTCCTGAGTACACTGATACCCCATATGTGGGGTGGAACCACTGTTTGGGCACATGGGAGTGCTTGGAAGTGAAGGAGCGCCATTTTGTAATGCAGACTTTGATGGAATGTTCTGCGGGCATCATGTTGTATTTGCAGAGCCCTTGATGTACCTAAACAGTAGAAACCCCCTGCAAGTGACACCATTTTGGAAACTAGACCCCCCAAGGAGCTTATCTAGATGTGTGGTGAGCACTTTGAACCCCCAAATGCTTCACAGAAAATTATAAACGCAGAGCCATGAAAATAAAAAATCGTTTTTTTCCTCAAAAATTATTTTTTTGACCAGCTATTTTTTATTTTCCCAAGGGTAACAGGAGAAATTAGAACCCAAAAATTGGTCTGCAATTTGTCCTGAGTACGTTGATACCCCATATGTTGGGGTAAACCACTGCTTGGGCGCACGGCAGGGCTCGGAAGGGAGAGAGCGCCATTTGACTTTTTGAACGCCACATCGTGTTTGGAGACCCCCTGATGTGCCTAAATAGTGGAAACCCCTCAATTATAGCTCCAACCCTAACCCCAACACACACCTAACCCTTATCCCAACCCTAACCCAAATCCTTACCCTAATCCTAACCCTAATCCCAACCCTAATTCCAGCCCTAATTGTAACCCTAACCCTAATTGTAACCCTAACCTAATTCCAGCCCTAATCCTAATTATAACCCTAACCCTAAGGCTAGGTTCATATTGGTTCATAAGACTAGGTTTTACCAGCCCTTTCAACACATAGTATTGACAGGCTGGTAACGGTACTACATAACGCCATCGCGTTATGCTATACCCGCTAGCGCAGTGTGCTAGCACAGATGAATCATCTACACTAGCGGTGATGGAGCCCAGACGCTGCAGGCCACGTCCGAGGCTCCGTCACTGAATAATGGCACGTCGTGAACGCATGCCGCTTTACGGCATGCGTCGCGATGTGCACTCAAATGGGGGTGAATGTCAGTGTTAACGGACTGCGTTACACCGTGTTATACCGCGGTGTAACGCAGTCTGTCTAACGGACTGCCATAACGCAGTATGAACCCAGCCTAACCCTAACCCTAATTCCAACCCTAACCCTAGCCCTAACCCTAATGGAAAAATGAAAATAAATAAAATTTCTTTATTTTATTATATGTCCCTAACTAAGGGGGGGTTTATGTACTGTTTTTTTTATTTTGATCACTGTGATAGTTTATCACAGTGATCAAAATCTACATTTAGAGAATGAATGAATCACTTTTTGAATCAGCCGCCAGGCAGATTCGGCGGGCGCACTGCGCATGCGCAAGCCATTTTTTTTTTACAGGATGAAGAGGCCGGGAGGATCGGAGGACAGCGGAAGCTGCAGAGGACAGGGGGACATGGGGAACACCTGCAGATACCGGGGTGGGATCGGGGGTCCCGGGGACCCTATTTCTCTCCCCTCTGATGTGTGATCACATCAGAGGGGAGAGAAATTACAGGCAGGATCGCGGCTTTGTTTTTTCTTTTGCGATCGCCGTTATATGGCGATTTCAAAAGAGTGGGGACTGCGGGGTGGCCCTCATTATGTTCTCTGGGGTCTCGGCTACCCCAGGCAGCCGAGACCCCAGAGAAAATCGCCCAACCCCCCCGGCACCTCGCAGCGGGCGCACTACGCATGTGCATTGCGGCGGCACCGGGGGACACAGGAGGGCCCTAAGACCACCAAGGGCCACAAAGGGGTGATCGGGGACCCTATTTCTCTCTCCTCTGATGTCCGATCACATCAGAGGAGAGAGAAATTAAATGGCACATCAGTTTTTTTTTGTTGCGATCGCCGTTATAGGGTTAATAACGGCGATCGCAACACCGGGATCCGTAAAAACCGACCCGATTCATGTTCTCTGGGGTCTCGGCTAGCCGGTAGCCGAGACCCCGGAGAAAATCTGACTGTGGGGGGCGCTATACACTTTTTTCACAGCGCCGTTAATTAACGGCGCTGTGGTTTAAGTACCCTTAATAACCGCCGTTAAAAAGCGTATCAGCGGTCGTTAAGAGGTTAAAGTTTGCAACAAGCCACCTGGGAGACACACCAAACATGTGGAAGAAGGTGCTCTGGTCAGATGAAACCAAAATCGAACTTGTTGGCAACAATGCCAAATGATATGATATGTTTGGCAACATAGCTCATCACTCTGAACACACCATCCCCACTGTCAAACATGGTGGTGGCAGCATCATGGTTTGGGCCTGCTTCTCTTCAGCAGGGACAGGGAAGATGGTTAAAATTGATGGGAAAATGGATGGAGCCAAATACAGGACCATTCTTGAAGAAAACCTGTTGGAGTCTGCAAAAGACCTGAGACTGGGATGGAGATTTGTCTTACAACAAGACAATGATCCCAAACATAAAGCAAAATCTACAATGGAATGGTTTAAAAATAAACGCTTCCAGGTGTTAGAATGGCCAAGTCAAAGTCCAGACCTGAATCCAATCGAGAATCTGTGGAAAGAGCTGAAAACTGCTGTTCACAAACGATCTCCATCCAACCTCACTGAGCTCGAGCTGTTTGCCAATGAAGAATGGGCAAGGATTTCAGTCTCTCGATGTACAAAGCTGATAGAGATACCCCAAGCGACTTGCAGCGGTAATTGCAGCAAAAGGTGCCGTAACAAAGTATTAAGTTAAAGGGGCCAAATAATTTTACGCCCCACCCTTCAGTTTTTGTATTTCCACAAAAATTTAAAATAACCAATACATTTCGTTCAACTTCACAATTGTGTCCCACTTGTTGTTAATTCTTCACCAAAAATTAACATTTGGTATCTTTATGTTTGAAGTATGATATGTGGGAAAAGGTTGAAAAGTTCCAGGGAGCCGAATACTTTCGCTAGGCACTGTATATAAAAGAATGTTCGAGATATGTATCTGAACATTGTTAATGTGGGCATCATAAACACCCATAAAAAATTTATAGCGAGGGCAGCATGATCACACTGTTGACATGGTGATGAAGGAGGATGACACAAAAAAACAAAATTCTCAAACGTATACCCATGTTTTGGTGGGAAGAGGTCCATGAGAATACACCAAAAAAAACCAAAAAAACACAGCATTTGAGTTTGCTCCGCTGGTGTTATCTGATGGTGTACAGAAATCTTGCCCAAGCCAGCCCTTGTTCATTTTGATAAGAGTCTGAAATGACTGTCAGCATTTTCAGTTGACAGGCGGATGTGCCGCTCGATTAGTACCGCTGGCGGCACTAAAAACTCGCTCTGACAAAACACTACTGGCAAGGCAGGCTAGGACACCAAGGCACAGAGAGACAGTTCATGCCACGTGTCTATCTTGGATACCCAATTGTTGGAAGGCACAGAGAAATCCCTGAGAATGCTGGCACGGTCGCCAAGGTACTCCTTCAGCATTTTCCAAAACTTTTCCTCCTTGTCAGAGTACCTCACGCACCAGAGCCTGGGCGCTGGCAAGGTCGGAGAAAACTGCCCCAGACCTTGGAGTGTGTTCCCCTGCCCCTGCTTTATCTGGTTTGGGTCTCTCTAGTCTCCACTCCTTGGTTGTCCAAGGAACTGTGACTTCTGCCGCCAGCATTGTCAGATGTGAATTTTTTTTAATAATTCTTCAACTAGGGCTTTCTGGTACTGCAACATTTTATTAGAATTTTCTGCCTTGGGAAGGAGAGATGTAAAATTCCACTAGTATCGTGGGTCTAGAAGGGTGGCCAGCCAGTAATAAGTGTTCACCAAAATGCATACAATTCGAGGATCATGTGGAGGGCAGCGGAACATAAACTCAGCCATGTGTGCCAGACTTTCAACAGCCAAGATTTCCCTGTCCTCACCAAGAGGACGATTGTTCATGTTGTCCTCCTTGACCTCCTTCTCATCCTCCCTCTCCTCCTCATCTTCAGACCATGTATGCTGAACAGATGGGATGAAGGTGGTGTGAGTACTACAGTCTGTAGTGCAGGCAACCAGCTCCTGTTCCTCCTTATCCTCATCCTCATTATCACCCAATATGTGTTGTGAAGATGAGATGAGGCTAGGCTGTGTAGCATCACCCTGTATAGTTCCTTGCTCTTTCTCAACTTGCTGTGTCTGCAAACTCTCCTCTTTAATTGTGAGTAGCAAGCGTTTCAGTAGACAGAGAAGCAGGATGGTGACTCTGATTATGACGTCATCGCCGCTCACCATCTTGGTCATGTGCTCACAGTTTTGGAGAACCCCACAGATGTCAGACATCCATGACTGTTGTGAATGGGTTTGAGATGAGTTCTGAGCAGAGGCTCCCTCTGGTGGTTACAAGCGGTACTAGTGAGGATTGTGAGGACTGGGAATCAGGTGTTACTGATTGGTCTTATATAAGGGAGTCATTTTCCCATCAGGGTTGCCGGTGATCAATTGTTCTGGTCTGAATCCTTCTTTCCAGTTTCCCTTGTAGCCTGCTGTGTCGTGTCTGCATCTCCTGCTATCAGATAAGACAATTTCTTATTTTGTGTTTTTGCTATATTTTTGCATTTTGTCCTGCACTTCTGTGGGGGCCTTCTGGGTCCCCTCCGGGGGCTTTTGCCCTCTCAGTTTAGTCCAGCCACTGTGTTTTGTACTTTTGCTTTTTCCAGTTTTTTCAGTGGCTGCTGTTTTGATTTTTTTTACACCAGAGAACTAATTTAGGTGGTAGAGGTCGTGTGATCTCAGGTGATTTTGAAATTAGTTGAGTTGGTGTTTTTTCAGGGTTTTCTGAGATTGCAGTAAGTACCCTTCCTGTCCTTTTCTATTTAGATAGTTTGGGCCCCAGCGTTTGCTCATACTATTTTCTTTCTGTGTCAGTATTTCCTCTTGTCTAACCACCATTACATGTTTGGGGGCTTTCTATTATCTTTGGGGTTCTGCTCCGGGGCAGATAGCTTTCCTATTTCTATCTTTAGGTGTAGTTAGTTTCTCAGGCTGTGACGAGGCGTCTAGGACCAACGTAGGAACGCTCCACGGCTGCCTCTAGTTGCGGTGGTTAGTCAGGGTACTGCAATCTCATAGATTCCAACTGCTCTGGTGTATTTCCTTTTTTACCTGCACTCCTCAGCTACCGTAACATAACAGTATCACCGGCCATAAAAATTGTATGGTACTCACAGAAGGGAAAAAATATTTTGAAGGAAGAAAAGTTGTCAGAGATATTTTTCTGTTTGTTGCATTTTTTTTTTTTTTTTTCCCTCTGTATCTCTGGGTGCTGGGGAGGATCTTTTCTCCCAATGGAGTTTGCACAGTTGTCTGGCCGTGTGGATCAGCTTGCCACTGAGGTTCAGAGTATTGCTGCATATCTTGCTAGGTTGCCTGTTGTGGAACCTAGGATCCCCATGCCAGATTTGTTTTTAGGGGATCGAGCTAAGTTTCAGAATTTCAAAAATAATTGTAAATTGTTTCTTGCCTTAAAATCTAAGTCCTCAGGAAACGCAGCGCAGCAGGTTCAAATTATCATCTCTGTCCTGCGCGGCGATCCTCAGGATTGGGCTTTTTCCCTGATACCTGGGGATCCTGTTTTGAGTGATGTTGATGCATTTTTTCAGGCTTTGGGGTTATTGTACGATGAGCCTAATGTCACTGATCAAGCTGAAAAAGCCTTGTTGGCATTAAATCAGGGGCTTGATGACGCTGAGTTATACTGTCAGAGATTCCGTAGGTGGGCAGTCCTGACCAAATGGAATGACGACGCTTTGGCGGCCCTTTTCCGGAAGGGTCTGTCGGATAATGTAAAGGATGTTATGGTGGGATTCCCTGTCCCCTCTGGTCTCAATGATTCTATGTCATTAGCGATTCAAATTGACAGACGTTTGCGTGAGCGGAGAAGTATGCGTGGAGTGGTATTGCCTTGTGAGCCAGCTGCTGAGCCCATGCAGTGTGATGGAGTGGTGTCTGGGGCACAGCGTCATGAGTTTCGAAAGCACAATGGGTTATGTTTTTACTGTGGTGATGCCTCTCATGCTATTTCAGTCTGCCCTAAGCGGGGAAGACATTTTGCACGCTCAGTTGTCTTGGGTAGTGTTCAGACTAAGTTTTTATTAACTGTCACTCTGATATGCTCTCTGTCCTCATTTTCTGCTCAGGCTTTCGTTGATTCTGGAGCAGCTATTAACCTGATGGATTATGATTTTGCTAAACGTTGTGGGTTTCCCTTGATACCCCTACAGAAGTCTATTCCTTTACTGGGGATCGATTCTACCCCTTTGGCTGAGAATAAACCCCAGTTTTCTACTCAGGTGATAATGAGGGTTGAACCTGATCACCAGGAGTGCTGCAAATTTTTGGTTCTATATAATCTGCATGACATTATAGTGCTGGGTTTCCCTTGGTTACAGTCTCATAATCCTGTTTTGGATTGGAAATCTGTGTCTGTAACCAGTTGGGGCTGCCAATGTGTTAGTGCCAACACTCCTGTTTTTTCTGCCTCCCCCCAGGCTGAGGATGTTCCTGACTTTTTGTTTGATTTTTCTGATGTGTTTAGCGAAAGTAAATCTGCATCCTTACCTCCCCATAGGAGCTATGACTGCGCTATTGAATTAGTGCCAGGTAGTAAATTCCCTAAAGGTCGCCTTTTTAACTTGTCTGTACCTGAACATGACGCTATGCGGTCTTATATCAAGGAATCATTGGAGAAGGGTCATATCAGACCATCCTCTTCACCCTTAGGTGCCGGTTTTTTCTTTGTGGCCAAAAAAGATGGTTCATTAAGGCCGTGTATTGTTTATCGTCTCTTGAACAATATTACTGTGAAATATCAATACCCGTTACCCTTGATTTCTGACCTGTTTTCCAGGGTGAAAAACGCTACTTGGTTTACCAAGCTTGACCTCAGGGGGGCGTATAACCTTATTCGCATTAAGCACGGGGATGAATGGAAGACGGCATTTAACACCCCTGAAGGGCATTTTGAGTACCTTGTGATGCCCTTTGGGCTCACTAATGCTCCTTCCGTCTTCCAGTCCTTCATGAATGACATTTTCAGGGATTTTGTGGACAAGTTTCTGATTGTTTATTTGGATGATATCTTGATTTTTTCTAATGACTGGGACTCTCATGTGAAACATGTTCGAACTGTATTCCAGATTTTGAGAGAGAATGCTCTGTATGTGAAGGGATCAAAGTGTCTTTTTGGCGTACAGAAGATCTCATTTCTGGGATTCATTTTGTCCCCATCTGTTATTGAAATGGACCCGGTCAAGGTTCAGGCCATCTGTGATTGGGTCCAACCTACTTCATTAAAGGCTCTTCAGAGATTTTTGGGTTTTGCCAATTTTTATCGTAAATTTATTGGTAATTTCTCGGTTATTGTTAAACCATTAACTGATTTGACCAGAAAGGGTTCTGATGTGGTGAATTGGCCTCCTGAGGCAGTCTCTGCGTTTCAAGAACTTAAGCAGAGATTCACTTCTGCTCCTGTTCTACGGCAGCCTGATGTTTCTCTGCCATTTCAGGTGGAGGTTGATGCCTCTGAAATTGGGGCAGGTGCCGTTTTGTCCCAAAAAGATCCAGAGACCTCTAAAAGTAACCCTTGTGCCTTTTTCTCTCGAAAATTTTCTCCTACTGAACGTAATTATGACGTGGGTAATCGGGAGTTATTGGCCATGAAGTGGGCTTTTGAAGAGTGGAGACATTGGCTGGAGGGAGCCAAACATCAGGTGGTGGTCCTTACGGACCATAAGAATCTGGTCTATCTGGAATCTGCCAAGCGACTCAATCCTAGACAGGCCAGGTGGGCCTTGTTTTTCACACGTTTTAATTTTGTGGTTTCCTTTCTTCCTGGCACTAAGAATGTTAAGGCGGATGCCCTCTCGAGGAGTTTCCTTGCGGACTCTCCTGAGCTATCTGATCCCTCTGTTATTTTGAAGGAGGGTGTAGTTCTTTCCGCCATCTCGCCCAATTTGAGACTTGCTCTGGAGGGGTGTCAGGAGGATAGGCCCGAGCGCTGCCCTGTTGGAAAATTGTTTGTCCCGGACCAATGGAAAAAGAGTGTGATGTCTGAGATTCATTGTTCCGCATTGGCTGGGCATCCCGGAATTTTTGGTACCAGAGACTTGGTTAGTCGGTCCTTTTGGTGGCCTACCTTGTCTCGCGATGTCAGGGAATTTGTGCAGTCCTGCGGGACTTGCTCTCGCTCCAAGCCTTGCTCTCGCTCTAGTGGTTTGTTGATGCCATTGCCTGTGCCCAAGAGACCATGGACCCATATCTCTATGGATTTCATTTCCGATCTTCCTGTTTCTCAGAGAATGACCACCATCTGGGTAATTTGTGATAGGTTTTCCAAAATGATACATCTTGTGCCATTACCTAAGTTGCCTTCCTCCTCTGAATTGGTGCCGTTGTTCCTTCAGCACGTGGTTCGTTTACACGGCATACCTGAGAACATTGTGTCTGACAGAGGAGTCCAGTTTGTTTCCAGATTTTGGAGGACTTTTTGTTCTAAACTGGGTGTTCAATTGTCTTTCTCCTCGGCATTTCATCCTCAGACCAATGGTCAAACTGAGAGAACAAACCAGACATTGGAGACTTATCTAAGATGCTTTGTGTCTGCTGATCAGGATGACTGGGTCTCTTTTTTGCCTTTGGCTGAGTTTGCTCTTAATAATAGGGCTAGCTCTGCCACTTTGATGTCTCCGTTTTTCTGTAATTCTGGGTTTCACCCTCGATTTTCTTCAGGACAGACGAAGGCTTCTGTCTGTCCAGGTGTTGACTCTGTTGTTGAGCGTATGCAGCAGATTTGGGACCAGGTAGTGGAGAGGTTGTCCCTCTCTCAGGAGAAGGCCCAGCGGTTTGCTAACCGGCATAGGACTGATGGTCCTCGGTTTAAAGTGGGGGACTTGGTCTGGTTGTCCTCAAAGAATATTCCTATGAGAGTAGCATCTCCTAAATTTAAGCCTAGGTTCATTGAACCTTATAAGATCATGGAGATTATTAATCCTGTTTCTTTTCGTTTGCTTCTTCCAGGGACATTTAAGATCCATAACGTGTTCCACAAGTCCTTGTTGAAGAGGTTTGTTGAGCCAGTGGTTCCTGCTGCTGTGCCTCCTGACCCTGTTTTGGTTGAGGGCAATCTGGAGTATGTGGTTGAGAAAATATTGGATTCTCGTTTTTCTAGACGAAGACTCCAGTATTTGGTTAAATGGAGAGGTTATGGTCAGGAAGACAATTCTTGGGTGTTTGCTTCGGACATCCATGCTAGGAGACTTATCCGTGCGTATCATAGAACTCATCCTGACCGACCAGGTTGCTCAAATGAGGGTTCGGTGACCCCTCCTCAAGGGGGGGGTACTGTTGTGAATGGGTTTGAGATGAGTTCTGAGCAGAGGCTCCCTCTGGTGGTTACAAGCGGTACTAGTGAGGATTGTGAGGACTGGGAATCAGGTGTTACTGATTGGTCTTATATAAGGGAGTCATTTTCCCATCAGGGTTGCCGGTGATCAATTGTTCTGGTCTGAATCCTTCTTTCCAGTTTCCCTTGTAGCCTGCTGTGTCGTGTCTGTGTGTAGCCCTGGTGTAAGGCACACGCAGTACCCTGGAGGATGTGTGGAGAGATAGCAGTTCAATGCTCAATACCCATTCACTCAACATACACTAGACACACCCTTAGGGTAGTGTAGTCACTTGTGAGGGAGTGGTCAGTGTGTATTCGTTGAGTGATTAGAGTAGTCAGTTTCCTGTCCTCGGACAGAGCAGACGTGTGGAGTCTAGCTGGGACTTGGAGGGAGGAAGCAGTCCAGCTTGGTTCTATCAGCAGTTCAGCAAGTGGAGGCCAGTAAGGGCGAGATATAGATCACCTCAGCCTGGTCAGAGCTGTACCTCACTTGAAGACATTGATAAAGAAAGAAGAGCTTAGTACAGAAATACTTCAGTCTCCTGTCCCAAGGACAGTGAAAGGTTCAGAGACGTGCTCCTGCCTAGTGGATTACTGAGAGTCTGTCAACTAACTCTGAAGGAAGAGAAGAAGGGAGTGATTATATGACTTTTTGCAAGTGTGAGTGTTTATGCTACAAGCGCGGACAAGGCGAAAGGCACAGTGGAAAGGAATATTTGAAAAGTGCTTTTGGATTGAAGAAGTCCTGCACATTGTTACCGGTCACTGGGGACCGAAGGATCACTAAAGCTTCACGCTTAGTGGTAAGAAAACCAGAGGCTTATCGGACCTTAGGTCGCGGCAAGCAGCCCCTAAATAGTCGGTACGTAACTGGGGTCAGGGGGAGTGAAGACTTTGAGCCTGATCAGCAAGATAGGAATTCAGCTCTCTCACAGGAAGGCTCCGACCACAAAACTGACTGGGCAGTACAGCTATGGAATAGCTGGAGTTATAGAGGGAACTACGCTTCATGCTGGTTGTACTCATCGTTGTGAAAGTAAAGGAGGCCCCTAACTTGTCCAGCTGCTATCTCAAAATACATTCTCCTTGGATCAGCCTCCCTGGGACCTGCCTTACCATCTTACAAGTAAAGGTATGGAAAGACGCTGACCGTGTGAGACTGAGTTATTTACTTGCATGCCTGCACAACCCTGCTTTAACTATCGACCTGAGGGAAGAGTCCTACCTGTAGGGGACCCGACATCTAGCTGCCTCACCATCCCCTCAGAGCTCTACAGCAGCGCTGGTATAAATTACCAGAAGACTACAGGTGGCGTCACGAACTGTAAATATATCTATCCCCTGTAAATATTCCCCCAACATACGCCAGACCGCTAGGGCCACAGACCGAGCCACCGCTACCTGTGACAAACCCCATAGACTTCCATGGGCTCGGCTCTGAGTACCCCATTGCCCTGGTAACCCTTAATTGTGGTGGCGGGTCGACACAAAACTTTGGCGTCACGAACAGGATGCGAAACTCGCAAAATTGCGAGCCCTGCGTGCCTATGGAATTGTTTTTGTGAAAAAGAACTGTTTGCACTTTTGGCGCCAAAAATCGCCATCTTATTCGCCATATTCGCGCCCTCAGGCGCTGGAGAAGAAGGTGGGCGTACCTTCGTGGGCGTGTACCCCCCAGTGGCGCGAAGAAAATGCCTGCCCTCTCAAAGTGCTATTACAACATGCGATCCTGCCCTACAGCAAAGGAGGTCCGCCTCCTCTTCACCTTCCCTGCGAGGAGGAGGAGACGCAAACCCCGCCTCCACGGAAGAGACCGGACGTCTCTGGGAGAAGATGTATAAACGCTCTGGAACATCATGGAAGCAGGACGTGTGCAGCCGAGCAGGGAAGCGGAGGAAGGCAGGCCCCGTGCCCCAGCCAAGCTGCCACCAGCACTGGAGTCATCCGTGGTCCTGCACCTGCAGCAAGCATTGCTGGAAGTTAAAGAGGAAAATGCACGACTAAGAAAGATGATTTTGCCACAACCTGGATTTGAAGAGATCGAGAGACGCCGGCGTACCCTGGAGCAGCGGCGGCTGTGGACGCGGTGTTCTCCCCCTTCGATGACCCCCTACGTCTGGAGTTACCAAAACTTCTGCTGCCCAAGGCAAAGGAGCAACCGGAGGCTGCCCCCGAAAGTACCAATCCTGATCCCCCCGGTGAAGCGGTGGAGGCGAAGGAGGTTGAGGAGGTACCGCCAGTTCCGGAACTCCCGCCCGGCCAGGAGGCCGCAGCAGATGATCGATCCCCGGCAGGGACACCGGAGGGGTCCTGTCCGTCGTTACCAGACGTCGACTGGGACGAGATGGCGCGCCTGGATGACGTCGCCTACACCGCCCAGTGGGAATATGAGTGGCAGCGTCGTGAGGAGAAGCAGAAACGCCAGCAGGAGGAAGAGCGGGAAGCTCAGCGGAATCGACAGCGGCAACATGCAGAGCTGATCGCGGACAAGGAGAGTGTCCGGAGAGAGAAAGGTACCCTGAGGGAACCGCGGCGGCAGGGGTGTGTGACTGAGTTCCAGCTCCGGAAGGGCTGGGGCTTCATAAGAGAACCGGGCCTCTACCCAGGGGTCTTTGTCAGCAGACGTGATGTAGAATCCCACCTACCGCAAGGTCATCCCGGGAGGGACTTAGTTAATGGAGACATTGTCACGTATACACGGCACTGGGGAATGAAGGGATGGTATGCCCTTAACGTCACCATCGTCCGTGACCCCGTCCCAGACGCAGGTAACGTCACCATTACCGCAGCGTCCCTGTCTCCAGCTCAAACAGCACCTGGCCGTGCCCCAGCATCGCCCCCTGCAGGTACTTCGCAAGTGGAAGCGACACCTGTATACCGTTATCCTTCTACATCGCAACATGCGACCCAGTTTCCATCGCAATCCATGACACGATCAATATCGTTAACTGTGACTCAGATTGAAACGCAATCGGTGTCTCGCAAGGAGAATGTACCCGTTGCGCCCCTAGAGGTTCACACAAGAACTGTGGCAACTCAGACCCCAATAGCAGGTCACGACTTGTTAGTCCTGGGATCTAGGGACCATTGCATTGTTCCAGCCCCCGGGGTGGAAAATGTAGTTGAAATAAATAAATAGTAAAAAGAACCGGTGAGATCCAGATAGGGGTCTACCATAAGTAATGTTGTAAAAAGTTTAAGAATGTTTGCCAATTTTTGCACAAGTTAAATGAGTATATAATATATTTATATATTGCCAAAAATAGAATGCCCGGCTGGGTAATCAGATAAAAAGTTTTGCACTTTATTATTATTATAATGTGATATAATATGTGTCGTTTTGCTAACAATGGACTCAGAGGCTGAGGACTGTGCCAGCCCAGAACTTATTTGTATATAGTTGCGCTTCGGTGCCTAATCTTGGTTTTACATAAAACCAGCACAACTACCTCTGAAAACAAAACCCGTGTGGTGTGGCACTGAGTGAGGTCTGCATCCAGATGTCCTGCAGCCCACCCAGGACCCACGTTGAAGGTTTGGTGCGGGTCCTTCACAAGAATACTGTGTATTTATTGAATGTTTTGATGCCTTAATACTTTTGTATTTTTCTATATTCAATGTGTTGTTTGCAACGTTCAAGACATCCTTACCTCCCGGATGGGACGAATTAATGTTTAATGTTGATGTTTAATGCATAAACAAAACTGTCTCTTTGTATTTTACAGCCCGGGAGTGCTGTCATTTACCATGGGGGAATGTGTAGCCCTGGTGTAAGGCACACGCAGTACCCTGGAGGATGTGTGGAGAGATAGCAGTTCAATGCTCAATACCCATTCACTCAACATACACTAGACACACCCTTAGGGTAGTGTAGTCACTTGTGAGGGAGTGGTCAGTGTGTATTCGTTGAGTGATTAGAGTAGTCAGTTTCCTGTCCTCGGACAGAGCAGACGTGTGGAGTCTAGCTGGGACTTGGAGGGAGGAAGCAGTCCAGCTTGGTTCTATCAGCAGTTCAGCAAGTGGAGGCCAGTAAGGGCGAGATATAGATCACCTCAGCCTGGTCAGAGCTGTACCTCACTTGAAGACATTGATAAAGAAAGAAGAGCTTAGTACAGAAATACTTCAGTCTCCTGTCCCAAGGACAGTGAAAGGTTCAGAGACGTGCTCCTGCCTAGTGGATTACTGAGAGTCTGTCAACTAACTCTGAAGGAAGAGAAGAAGGGAGTGATTATATGACTTTTTGCAAGTGTGAGTGTTTATGCTACAAGCGCGGACAAGGCGAAAGGCACAGTGGAAAGGAATATTTGAAAAGTGCTTTTGGATTGAAGAAGTCCTGCACATTGTTACCGGTCACTGGGGACCGAAGGATCACTAAAGCTTCACGCTTAGTGGTAAGAAAACCAGAGGCTTATCGGACCTTAGGTCGCGGCAAGCAGCCCCTAAATAGTCGGTACGTAACTGGGGTCAGGGGGAGTGAAGACTTTGAGCCTGATCAGCAAGATAGGAATTCAGCTCTCTCACAGGAAGGCTCCGACCACAAAACTGACTGGGCAGTACAGCTATGGAATAGCTGGAGTTATAGAGGGAACTACGCTTCATGCTGGTTGTACTCATCGTTGTGAAAGTAAAGGAGGCCCCTAACTTGTCCAGCTGCTATCTCAAAACACATTCTCCTTGGATCAGCCTCCCTGGGACCTGCCTTACCATCTTACAAGTAAAGGTATGGAAAGACGCTGACCGTGTGAGACTGAGTTATTTACTTGCATGCCTGCACAACCCTGCTTTAACTATCGACCTGAGGGAAGAGTCCTACCTGTAGGGGACCCGACATCTAGCTGCCTCACCATCCCCTCAGAGCTCTACAGCAGCGCTGGTATAAATTACCAGAAGACTACAGGTGGCGTCACGAACTGTAAATATATCTATCCCCTGTAAATATTCCCCCAACATACGCCAGACCGCTAGGGCCACAGACCGAGCCACCGCTACCTGTGACAAACCCCATAGACTTCCATGGGCTCGGCTCTGAGTACCCCATTGCCCTGGTAACCCACAATTGTGGTGGCGGGTCGACACATCTGCATCTCCTGCTATCAGATAAGACAATTTCTTATTTTGTGTTTTTGCTATATTTTTGCATTTTGTCCTGCACTTCTGTGGGGGCCTTCTGGGTCCCCTCCGGGGGCTTTTGCCCTCTCAGTTTAGTCCAGCCACTGTGTTTTGTACTTTTGCTTTTTCCAGTTTTTTCAGTGGCTGCTGTTTTGATTTTTTTTACACCAGAGAACTAATTTAGGTGGTAGAGGTCGTGTGATCTCAGGTGATTTTGAAATTAGTTGAGTTGGTGTTTTTTCAGGGTTTTCTGAGATTGCAGTAAGTACCCTTCCTGTCCTTTTCTATTTAGATAGTTTGGGCCCCAGCGTTTGCTCATACTATTTTCTTTCTGTGTCAGTATTTCCTCTTGTCTAACCGCCATTACATGTTTGGGGGCTTTCTATTATCTTTGGGGTTCTGCTCCGGGGCAGATAGCTTTCCTATTTCTATCTTTAGGTGTAGTTAGTTTCTCAGGCTGTGACGAGGCGTCTAGGACCAACGTAGGAACGCTCCACGGCTGCCTCTAGTTGCGGTGGTTAGTCAGGGTACTGCAATCTCATAGATTCCAACTGCTCTGGTGTATTTCCTTTTTTACCTGCACTCCTCAGCTACCGTAACATAACACATGCCCACTCATCAGCTCTTATGTGTGGATGCTGACCGGAATACCGATGGGCAAGGTGTAGCTGGTATTCAACTACTGCCCTCTGCTGCTCACAAAGTCTTGTCAACATATGTAACGTTGACTTCCAATGAATGGTGACATCTCACACCAGTTGGTGAGCTGGATGCTGCAATCGCTGCTGCAGGACTGCCAGGGTGGTGGCAGCAGTAGCTGATTTGTGGAAATGGGCACGCACATGGCATACTTTCACAAGTAGCTCAGGCAGATCTATGTAGGTTTGGAGAAAACACTGAACCACAAAGTTGAGCACATGGGCCAGGTTTGGTAAATGTGTGAGGTTGCCAAGTTTCAGAGCTGCCACCAGGTTATGACCATTGTCACACACGACCATGCCTAGTTGTAGGTTTAGGGGCAAGAGCCACAGATCAATCTGGTCTGTTAGATATTTCTGCGCGTCGGTGTGCGGTTTGTCACATAGAGTGGGCATGGAAAGTATTCAGACCCTTTAAATTTTTCACTCTTTGTTTCATTGCAGCCATTTGGTAAATTCAAAAAAGTTCATTTTCTCATTATTGTACACTCTGCACCCCATCTTGACTGAAAAAAAAGAAATGTAGAAATGTTTTACATTTTTTAAAAAAGAAAAACTGAAATATCACATGGTCATAAGTATTCAGACCCTTTGCTCAGACACTCATATTTAAGTCACATGCTGTACATTTCCTTGTGATCCTCCTTGAGATGGTTCTATTCCTTCATTGGAGTCTAGCTGTGTTTAATTAAACTGATAGGACTTGATTTGGAAAGGCACACACCTGTCTGTTTAAGACCTCACAGCTCACAGTGCATGTCAGACCAAATAAGAATCATGAGGTCAAAAGAACTGGCCCAGGAGCTCAGTGACAGGATTGTGGCAAGACATAGATCTGGCAAAGGTTACAAAATAATTTCTGCAGTACTCAAGGTTCTAAGAGCACAGTGGCCTCCATAATCCTTAAATGGAAGAAGTTTGGGACCAGCCAAACTGAGCAATCGTGGGAAAAGAGCCTTGGTGAGAGAGGTAAAGAAGAACCCCAAGATCACTATGGCTGAGCTCCACAGATGCAGTAGGAAGATGGGAGAAAGTTCCACAAAGTCAACTGTCACTGCTGCCCTCCACCAGTCCGGCCTTTATGGCAGAGTGGCCCAACAGAAGCCTCTCCTCAGTGCAAGACATATGAAAGCCTGCATAGTGTTTGTTAAAAAACACATAAAGGACTCCCAGGCTATGAGTAATAAGATTCTCTGGTCTGATGAGACGAAGATAGAACTAAAAAGTAATTCTAAGCGGTATGTGTGGCGAAAACCAGGCACTGCTCATCACCTGCCCAATACAATCCCAACAGTGAAACATGGTGGTGGCAGCATCATGCTATGGAGGTGTTTTTCAGGTGCAGGGACAGGACAACTGGTTGCAATTGAAGAAAACATGAATGCGGCCAAGTACAGAGATATCCTGGATGAAAACCTCTTACAGAGTGCTCTGGAATTCAGGCGTGGCCGAAGATTCACCTTCCAACATGACAATGACCCTAAGCACACAGCTAAAATAACAAAGGAGTGGCTTCAGAACAACTCTGTGACCATTCTTGTCTTGCCCAGCCAGAGCCCTGACCTAAACCCATTTGAGCATCTCTGGAGAGACCTGAAAATGGCTGTCTACCAATGTTCACCATCCAACCTGACGGAACCGGAGAGAATCTGCAAGGAAGAATGGCAGAGGATCCCCAAATCCAGGTGTGAAAAACTTGTTGCATCATTATCAAGAAGACTCATGGCACTCAAGGGTGCTTCTACTCAATACTGAGCAAAGGCCACACAAAAAACCTCTAGAAATGTCAAATGACAAAATGAGGTCATGAGTTATTTTAAATAATCAAATATTTTATTTATTACAGAAAAAGAAATCAATAATAGTAATAAAGAGTACCGCAAACCAAGCAGGACAAAAGGGAAATTTGGCAAGTATATAAGTATTAGTCTATAAATATATAAAACACCATATCAAACCATATCGGTTAAAATTCATACAGATAATAATAATTCTTCATATAGATGAAGACAGGAAGACGAAGAACGGCGAAACGCGTATAGCAGCGGCAGGCTGGGGTCCAGGCCTCTATTTTTCATAATACTAATACTAAGCAAAGGGTCTGAATACTTATGACCATGTGATATTTCAGTTTTTCTTTTTAATAAATTTGCAAAAATTTCAACATTTCATTTTTTTTTCAGTCAAGATGGCTGCAATGAAACAAAGAGTGAAAAATGTAAAGGGGTCTGAATACTTTCCATACCCACTGTAAGCTGATTAGCTTCAGCAGAGCTTGTTGCAGCTTGGCCGAGGCAGTGTTGCAGTGCTTCCAGCTTGTGATTGATGTTGACATTTCCGAGATGGAGGGAGAGGTGCTGGAACTGCTGTAGAAGGTGGGGGCAACCCTGTTTGAACCAGGGCCCGCTATCCACGGTTTAGGTAACACTTGTTCCATCCCAGGGTCCGACTGGGTCAAAGATTCCACATTGTTCACCCAGTGTACCGTAACGGAAATGTAGCATCCCTGATCTTCTCAGTAACAGCGTTGGCTAGGGAACAGCTGATGTTATGGGACACGTGCTTGTGTAAGGCAAGGATGGCAGACTGGGAGAAATAGTGGCGGCTGGGGACCGAGTACTGAGGGATGGCTGCTGCCATGAGGTTGTGGAAAGCTTCCGCCTCCACAAACCTAAATGTCAACATTTCCAGTGCAAGCAGTCTGGGAATGTGGCAGTTTAGTCATGTGTCCTGTGGGTGGGTGGCTGAGTATTTATGTTTGCGTTCCAAGGACTGCAGTAGGAACCACTCTAACGCTGCCCTGGGACAAGGTTGCTGTCGATGGTTGCAAGTGTACATCAACAGGTGAGAGGCATCTTCGCCTACATCATTGACAGGCGATGGGCGTGCATTTAGAACAGGGGAAGAGGCAGTGGTGTCACCCGCAGACACTGTTTCTGGACCATTGAGTTTGGCCCAAGTAGTCAGGTGCTTTCCTTGCTTGTGCGTGAGCATGCTGGTGGTGGCCAGGCTAGTAGTTGTGCTGCCCCTGCTGATGCTGGCATGGCAGATGTTACAGATGGCCTTTTTCTGGTTTAACTGGATTATCTTTAAAAAAGAGCCAGACTCGGGAACACCTAACCCTTGGCTTAGCAACTTCATTCGTGTAAGTGCTCTGGAGAACTGTTGCCCGCCTTGTGTCTCTGGTCACCCCACTGCCAGGTTGGGTAGGTGACTTCATCGTCCACCATTTCATCTTCCACTTCCACACCCTGGTCCTCCTTCTGACTTACTGACATAACAACACCACTTGTTGGCAATTGTGTCTCATCATCATCCAGCTCTTGTGATTGCAATTGCATTTTCCCACCTTCGCCTTCTTGTAAGCGTGGCTGTGCAAATATTTGGGCATCCCTACATGTGATCTGCTCATGTCCCACTTGAAACGTGCAGGGCGAGTGGCCAGAATTTAAAAATGGAAATGTGAACAGCTCTTTGGAGTGTCCAAGTATGGGATCACTTGCCTCCGGGCACTCAGCATGGGGAGAGGAAGGAGGATCAGGGTGAGGATTATGTGGTCCAGAATCACAGCTACTGAGACTGGACCATGTGGTAGACAGAGAGGTACTGGCAAAGTGACCGGAAACATTATCTGCCATCCACCTAACAACCTTTTTAAATCTGGTCTGGCTTCAAGAGTGGTATTCTGCACCCCCTTATAAAGTGGGATAAGAAGCTAGATTGACATGATGGGTGTGTTTGTTATGCTCTCGCGGCAGACACAATTTCACCTTGCCCACCACCTCGGCCTCTGCTCTTACCCTCAGCATCATGTCCACTTCCCAGTCCCTTACCATGAGTCTTGACAATTTTAAATTATGTTTGCTATATCTCTGTTGAGAAAACATTGCAGTATTACAATGGCAGGACATTTTGCTCACTTCAGATGGACTTCTTAGACTGCAGTATAAATATAGCAATGCTAGTTCTAAACAAACAAGTTTTTTGTTTTGTATGCACAGCTGTAGCACAATAAATGCTGTATAAAATTTCACTGCTGACAAAAATTGCTGTATTACAATACCAGCAAAATGTTCCCACTTTAGATTGACATCTTAGATTGCAGTATCAATATAGTGATGTTATTTCTAACTAAAATATTTTTTGTGTGTTTTAAGGCACAACTGGAGCACTATAAATGCATTTAAAAGTTTACTGAATGAAATAAATTTCAGTATTGCTATTGTAGGAAAATTTGCATACCTTAAATTGACTGGTTACACTGCAGGAGCAATATAGCGATGCTACTGAGATCCAACCAAATCTGGCTGTGTACTCTTGATGCACAACTGCTGCAGTAAAAATGGTGTACTGTTGTGAACACTTTTAATCTGGCTCCTGAGTTTGGGTTCCCTCTGGTGGTTGCTGCTGGTTATGGAGCTGGTCGGGCTGACGGAAGTCAATCACCTGAGGGGGATGATTGGAGATCAGGTGTTACAGACTGGGGAGATTTAAGCGAGCAGCCTTCCCCTAGTTGCTGCCGGTGATTTGGTCTGCTTCTTGAGCCTTTTAGAAGTCTGCTTGATCCCTGCTTTGTCCTGCAACTTTCAGATAAGTTATTTGTCAGTTTAAATTGTGGCATTTGTTCCCCTTTTGCTTTTTCTGTTTTCTGCCTTGCTGTGTGAGTTCAGCCAACCTGTGCTGGACTCTGTTTTCATTGCCACTGCTTATGTCAGTCTTTCCTGTATTTTAGTTTCCGGTTTTTTCAGTATTTGTTGTTTTGCGTCCAGTTCACACCAGAGTTCTGATATAGTGGGGGAGAGGTTGTGTGACCTCAGTATTTTTGCATTTCAGACATGCTGGAATTTTTCTTAGGGTTTTTGCTGATCGCAGACAGTATCCTTTCCTGTGCTGTTCTATTCAGACAGTTTGAGTCCCAGCATTTGCTTACTCTATTTTCTGTCTGTGTTTGTGCTTCATCTGACTCTTCGGCAATATATGTTTGGGGGCTATCTATTCCTTTGGGGCTCTACTCTGGGGCAGTTAGCTTTCCACTTCCTCTCTTTAGGTTTAGTTACCTCTATGGCTGTGTCAAGGCGTCTAGGGCATCGTAGGTACGTCCCACGGCTAATTCTAGTAGTGTTGTCAGTTTAGGGGTCTGCAATCTGCTAAGTTACCAACCTCTCTGGGTGTCTGGTTGCCTAGCCTATTTTTCCTGTTATCCTCCTCGGCTACCGAATCATAACAGTGTACAATATTTTCCTGCTCAGAATAATTTGCAGGATTAAGAGCATAAAGATTATTAGCTCTGAGAAGGGGGTTTGGTATAATTTGTAGGCTGCAGCATAAAGGACATGCAATTCACCCTATCTTGTCCTACACAATCCCTCCAGCATGATCTCTCCTTTAGAGCTGCTAACAGCAGTATTATTATTGATAATCATTAGCATTAAGAAGGGCTGTTGTAGTTAAAAGAAATGTTAATGTGGTTGAATCCCTGCCTAATATGCAGCTACAATTCTGTCCCTCGCTCACCAGCACCTCTCCCTGCTCTGCTTGTTTCCTGGGTACATTGTGACGAGCATTTATATAGACCTGATGACGCTATGCAGCCAGCCAATCACAGTAATGCCACAACCAAGATGACTACGGCATTACAGTGACTGGCAGGCAGTCCCCACATGTTTTTTGGCTCTCTAAAAAGTGCTAAACATGGGGGATGGGGATTCAAGCTCCTGCTCGAGCATTAAAAAAATAGTTGCTGAGTAAGGAGCATCCCGGGCACACTGACACTTGAGCGAGTAACGAGTAGTGACAAGCACGCTCGCTCATCACTAACTGCCACTATATGAGATGATAGTATTCTAAATAATATTTTCTACTTGTATTAAAGTTTTCATGAAGATATCATCTATCAAAGACACAACTCTGATTTGTTTTTACAATGAATCCTTTTTTTATTTTAAGAAAAAGAAATTGGGACCTAGGAAGTCATTGCCCCTTGGTGTCGAGGTCTCTGGATTAGACAATTTAATAGATAATTGCAAAGGACACATAAGATCCTTCAAACGGAATGATCGCAGAAGAAATGTTAGAGGTGAAATTAATGTTCTTACATATTTTACATTTTATTTGCTGCATAATTGTGAAAATACCATGGCATTAGGACTTGCAAGAATGGGACATATTCATAAAACTATCATTTCGGTAACTTTATTCCATCAGCAGTATTGGCATAAAAGCCAGAGTTGGGTCTTGGGGCATGGCTATAAGATATTAAAGGATACTGATCACCAATAACTGAGATACAGAGCTTAGCAATACATTGAAGCTGTAATATAAACTACACATCAAAATACACTTAGGTTAAGTTCCCACCACGAATTTTTGATGAATGTTTGATGCTGCATATTCTTGTTGCACAAAAAAATGCAGCGTCTTACAGTTCCAGCAACTGGATGGTATTTATCAAAATCTCATTCCCACTGTGCTTTTTTACGAAGTGTAAAAAAAATAGAAAAATTTCAATTTCTACTGCGGGTACGAGATTTATTCGATGATTTTCTAAATAGAATTGCATGACAAAGAGAAAACTTATATGTATGCTTATTTAGTGCATTTCCACAGCAGAAACTCACTAAAAATTCAAGTAGACTGCACATAACTGTATCAATAAAGGCAATGCACTCAACAACGCAATGAAAAAAAAACGCATGTAACCTAACTTACTTAAAGGGGTTATGCCACCTTAAAGAACACATTTAACCAAGTAGAAAAGGTGGAAATAAATGGTTTTGTAATTTACAGTTATTAAAAATTATGCTCCATTCACCCCCTGGGGTTGTCGAGTTGGGGGCACCTCTTATGATGACAGGTACTGTGCAAGCTCAGCCAGTTGATCAGCCACTCGGAGGATGGATAAAGCTTGCAGATGGAATACTCATTCAAATCTCGGCAACGAGATCTTGTCCTGAGATCTCGGGAGACGAGATCTCGGGAAGAGATCTCGTTGCCGAGATTTGAATGAGTATGCGGCAGCCATCTTTCTGGAGGCCCCTGGCGGCCATTCTTCAGCACGGCACCGCGTCGCAGCTGCATGTGGCTTTCCGGCTAGGACGAAATGCCGGCGGAGCCCCCCACGCAGCACAGAGCCCCGCTGCTGCCCTGACACCACCACCGCACCACAGGCTGCATCGGGACCGCCAGCGGAGGCCCCTGGCGGGCATCTTTCAGGACGGCACCGCGTCGCAGCAGCGGAGCTGTGGGGGGCTTTCGGGCTAGGATGAAATGCCGGCGGAGCCCCCCACACAGCCCAGAGCCCCGCTGCTGACCCGACATCACCACCGCACCACAGGGAAGCTGCATTGGGACCGCCACCGGATTAGTAAGGATAATGCGACCCCACAGAGCACAGCCACCCCACAGAACACAGCCACCCCACAGTGCCCTACCACCCCACAGAGCACAGCCACCCCACAGAGCACAGCCACCCCACAGAACACATCCACCCCACAGAACACAGCCACCCCACAGAACACAGCCACCCCACAGAACACAGCCACCCCACAGAGCACAGCCACCCCACGGAGCACCACCACCGCACCAACCTGGACCACCGAATGACCCCAGTGACCATTCCTCTACCTGTGCTGATCCCTTCGCTGGTAAGCTGAATTCGGACTGTAAGACGGACCCCCATGTGACACATTATTTTTTTCCCGATTTTCCTTCTGAAAATTTGGGTTGCGTCTTATGGTCCAGTGCGTCTTATAGTCTGAAAAATAAGGTAAATTTTAATAACTGTAAATTACAGAACCATTTATTTCCACCTTTTCTGCTTAGTTAAATGTATTTTTATGGTGGCAAAACCCCTTTAACCCCTTTATTCCATCGGACGTAATATTCTGTCCATGTGACCCTAGACCTCATTCCCATGGACGGAATAGTATGTCCAGGGCGATCAGCTGCGCTCCCAGGGGGAGCGCAGCTAATCGCCGCTGGGTGTCAGCTGATTGTCACAGCTGACACCCGGGACTGTGTGTCAGGAGCAGTCATGGACCGCTCCCGGCACATTAACCCCTGGCACACTGCAATCAAACATGATCGCGGTGTACCAGGGGCACAGGGGAGCATCGCTCAGGGAGGGGGCTCCCTGCACGCTTCCCTGAGACCCTCAGAACAGCGCGATGTGTCGCGCTGTTCCGAGGGACTCTCCTCCCTCCAAGGACCCGGATCCAAGACGGCCGCTGGGTCCTGCAGGGAGGCGGCTTCCTCAGTGCCTGCTGAGAGCAGGCACTGAGAAGCCTGCAGCACTGCCAGAGCGATCGCTGATGTGACAGAGTGCTGTGCACACTGTCACACCAGCAATCTGACATTTTACAGTGATGTCCCACCCTGGGATAAAGTATAAAAGTTAAAAAAATAAAAATAAAAAGTGTAAAAAAAAATTCCAAAAAAACCAAAAAATATTCCCCAATAAATTCATTTATTCCTGTAAATAAAAAAAACAGAACAATAAAAGTACACATATTTCGTATCGCTGCGTCTGTAACGACCCCCCTATAAAACTGTCCCACTAGTTAACCCCTTTAGTGAACCCCTTAAAAAAAAAAACAAAGCAAAAAATCAATGCTTTATCATCATACCGCCGAACAAAAAGTGGAATAACACGCGATCAAAAAGACCGATATAAATAAACATGGTACCGCTGAAAACATCATCTTGTCCCGCAAAAAACGAGCCACCATACAGCATCATCAGTGAAAAAACAAAAAAGTTATAGCTCGCAGAATAAACGATGCAAAATAATAATTTTTTATATAAAATTGTTTTTATTCTATAAAAGCACCAAAACATAAAAAAATTATATAAATGAGGTATCGCCATAATCGTACTTACCTGAAGAATAAAACTGCTTTATCAATTTTACCACATGCGGAATGGTATAAACGCCTCCCCCAAAAGAAATTCATGAATTGCTGATTTTTGTTCATTCTAACATCCCAAAAATCGAAATAAAAAGCGATCAAAAAATGTCACGTGCTCAAACATGGTACCAATTAAAACGTCAACTCGTACCGCAAAAAATAAGACCTCACATGACTCTGTGGGCCAAAATATGGAAAAATTATAGCTCTCAAAATGTGGTGATGCAAAAACTATTTTTTGCAATAAAAAGCATCTTTTAGCATGACAGCTGCCAATCATAAAAACCCGCTATAAATAGTAAATCAAACCCCCCTTTATCACACCCTTAGTTAGGGAAAAATAATAAAATTAAAAAAATTTATTTATTTCCATTTTCCCATTAGGGTTAGGGTTAGGGTTGCGGCTAAAGTTAGGGTTAGGGTTGGCGCTAAAGTTATAATTAGGGTTAGGATTAGGGTTAGGGGTGTGTTAGGGTTAGGTTTGTGGTTAGGGTTGGGACTAGGGTTAGGGGTGTGTTGGGGTTAGGGTTGGAGTTAGAATTGGGGGGTTTCCGCTGTTTAGGCACATCAGGGGCTCTCCAAATGTGACATGGCATCTGATCTCAATTCCAGCCAATTCTGCGTTGAAAAAGTCAAACGGTGCTCCTTCACTTCTGAGCTCTGCCATGCGCTCAAACAGTAGTTTACCCCCACATATGGGGTATCAGCGTACTCTGGACCCCAGGAGTTATTGTGCAATTTGCTCTATTCTGTTACCCTTGGGAAAATAAAAAACTGGGGGGGAAAATATCATTTTTGTAAAAAAAAAAAATGATTTTTTTGTTTTTACGGCTGTACGTTTATAAACTTCTGTAAAGCACTTGGGGCTTCATAGCGCTCACCACACATCTAGATAAGTTCCTTGTGGGGTCTATTTTCCAAAATGGGGTCACTTGTGGGGGGTTTCCACTGTTTAGGCGCATCAGGGGCTCTCCAAAAGCGACATGACGCCCCCAGACCATTCCATCAAAGTCTGCAATCCAAAACGTCACTATTTCCCTTCCGAGCCCCAACGTTGTGCCCATACAGTAGTTTTCTCCCACATATTGGGTATCAGCGTACTCAGGACAAATTGGACAATAACTTTTGGGGTCCAATTTCTCCTGTTACCCTTGTGAAAATAAAATATTGGGGGCAAAAAAATCATTTTAGTAAAAAAAAAAAAAAAAAAGATTTTTTATTTTACGGCTGTACGTTATAAACTTCTGTGAAGCACTTCGGGGTTCAAAGTGCTCACCACACATCTAGATAAGTTCCTTGAGGGGTCTAGTTTCCAAAATGGTGTCATTTGTTGGGGGTTTCTACTGTTTAGGCAGATCAAGAGCTCTCCAAACACGACATGGCATCCAGCCAATTCTGCGTTGAAAAAGTCAAACGGCGCTCCTTCCCTTCCAAACTCTGCCATGCACCCAAACAGTGGTTTACCCCCACATATGGGGTATCAGCGTACTCAGGACAAATTGCACAATAACTTGTGGAGTCTTGTTACCCTTGGGAAAATAAAAATTGGGGTGAAAAGATCATTTTTTGGAAAAAATATGATTTTTTAATTTTACGGCTCTACTTTATAAACTTGTGTGAAGCACTTGGGGGTTCAAATTGCTCACCAAAGATCTAGATAAGTTCCTTAGGGGGTCTAGTTTCCCAAATGTGGTCACTTGTGGGGGGTTTCCACTGTTTAGGCACATCAGTGGCTCTCCAAATGCAACATGGCGTCCAATCTCAATTCCAGCCAATTTTGGTTGGAAAAAGTCAAATGTTGCTCCTTCCATTCCGAGCTCTGCCGTGCGCCCAAACTGTGGTTCCCCCCCACATATGGGGTATCAGCGTACTCAGGAAAAATTGGACAACAACTTTTGTGGTCCAATTTCTCCTGCTACCTTTGAGATAATAAAAAATTAGTGACTAAAAGATAATTTTTGTGGGAAAAAATAGGATTTTTTATTTTCATGCCCGGGTATTATAAACTTGTGTGAAGCACTTGGGGTTCAAAGTGCTCACCAAAGATCTAGATAAGTTCCTTAAGGGGTCTAGTTTCCAAAATGGGGTCATTTGTGGGGTGTTTCCACTGTTTAGGCTCATCTGGGGCACTGCAAACGGAACATAACCCCCATCAACGTCTGCATTCCAAAACATTACTACTTTCTTTCCAAGCCCTGCTGTGCGCCCAAACAGTTCCCCCCCCCAACATATGGGGTATCAGCGTACTCAGGACAAATTGGACAACAACTTTTGGGGTCCAATTTCCTTGGGAAAAATAAAAAATTTGGGACTAAAAAATAATTTTTGTGGAAAATTGTTTTTTTTTTTTTTTCACACCCAGGCATTATAAACTTTTGTGAAACACTTGAGGGTTCAAAATGCTCACAACAGATCTAGATAAGTTCCTTAGGGGGTCTAGTTTCCAAAATGGTGTCACTTGTGGACGGTTTCCACTGTTTAGGCGCATCAGGGGCTCTCCAAACGCGACATAGCGTCCAATCTCAATTCCAGCCAATTTTAGTTTGAAAAAGTCAAACGGCGCTCCTTCCCTTACGAGCTCTGCCGTGTGCCCAAACAGTGGTTTCCCCCCACATATGGGGTATTGGCGTACTCAGGAGAAATTGCACAACTTTATCTGTCCATTTTCTCCTTTTACCCTTGTGAAAATAAAAAAAAGTTTGTAAAAGATCATTTTTGTGGCTAAAAAGTTAAATATTCATTTTTTCCTTCCACGTTGCTTCAGCTCCTGTGAAGCACCTGAAGGGTTAATAAAATTCTTAAATGTGGTTTTGAGTACCTTTAGGGGTGCAGTTTTTAGAATGGTGTCACTTTTGGGTATTTTCTGCTATATAGACCCCTCAAAGTGACTTCAAATATGAGGTGGTCCCTAAAAAAATGGCTTTGTAAATTTTGTTGTAAAAATGAGAAATCGCTAGTCAACTTTTAACCCTTATAATTTCCTAACAAAAAAAATTTTGGTTCCAAAATTGTGCTGATGTAAAGTAGATATGTGGGAAATGTTATTTATTAACTATTTTGTGTGACAAATTTCTCTGTTTTAAGGGAATAAAAATTCAAAATTTGAAAATTGCAAAATTTTCAAAATTTTCGCTATATTTGCATTTTTTTCAAAAATAAATGCAAGTTATATCGAATAAATTTTACCACTATCATGAAGTACAATATGTCACAAGAAAACACTCTCAGAATCGCGAAGATCTGTTGAAGCGTTCCAGAGTTATAACCTCATAAAGAGACAGTGGTCAGAATTGTAAAAATTGGCCCTTTCATTAACGTGCAAACCACCCTTGGGGGTGAAGGGGTTAATAGGTGCAGAAAATCTGCAACATCAAAAACTCACCAAATACTCATTGTGGGAACTACACTACATACATTACGGGTTTTATTACTTTAAAAACATGGTACCTTTGCCTTAAATCAAATTGTAAAATTTAGGGCTGCTAGATTATTGGCTGTGAACTACAACGTCTATGATTTTATAGTGGAAGTGTCTAGGAATAACACCAATTCATCCACAAAGTCATAAATTGCATAAAAGCACCGCTGAGTTGCAGCACGTGTCAAAGAGAAAATATTCATCTGGTATTGCTAGATTCCGGGACAATGCTTCCTCCGTAATGCACCGTGCCTACTGTACGATTTGGTAAGGCAGAAAAAAGTATGACCCTTTTTTCAGTTTCTGGTCAAGAGAGGCCGTACGGGGCCCCTGGCCATTGAGGGAGACCGCCATGACTGGGTAATGTGGGAGTATAGGGAGCCCATAGGTCCCAGGCAGCATTAGGGGTTAACATAGAGACATGGGTGGTAGTAAGGGGAGGTTAGTGCTTGCAGGTAGGATGGCTCAGGGGAGGAGCGTAGGGTTAATATTCAAAGGGATCAGCCATATTATAACGGCAGCCATTACACGTGGATCCCTTCAACTGAAAAGAGGCTCTGTGGTACCTGATAACTATGGACGTTGAGGCCCTGCTGCAGAGACTGCGGGATGCGGCGGGTACTCAGAGCACAGCATGGCTGCAGCAATCTGTGAGTGGCCTGCTGCATGGTGTGGTGACGGATGATGCCCAGGTCCCTTCTGATGGGCGCCGGCCGCGGAGGTCTAGGCCTCCGGCGCGCTTAAGCCCCGAGATCACCACCCGGGCCCAGCGCCGATGTAGGAGCCCCTCAAGGGACCCTCCGGCTCAGTGTACAGGCAGCAGGTCCACGCTGACGCGCGGCAGAGCTGGGAGGAATCCATCCTCACGGCGGGGCCTGCAGCAGGGGGAGGTGTCGTCCTCCCTCACGTCTGACTCATCGCCTAGGGTGTCAGGAGCTGGAGCGGCAAGCACAAGTGGAGTTTGTGGGCCTGCTCGGCACAGAGTGAGTGAAGCAAGGAGGCGGGGGCCTTACCAACAGGCCTCTCAGCGTGGGGGATGCAGCGGGCGGCAGTCGGCTGGCCTAGCAGGGAGCGCGCTGTCCAGCACACAGCAGGACTCACCTGGATCGAGCTCCATAAGCCTGCGGGGGCCTTCTGCAGCGCAGGGAGGGCCGTCTGACTCCAGGGCTGGCAGTGCTGTGTCCACACTGCTAGAGTTACAGAGCGCTCATCAACACGGGCAGCAGGACGCTGGCCTTGGTCCTGAAACTACAGCTACAGCAGCGTCAGCTCTGGGGCTCCCTGCACAGATGGCTGGCACTCCTCCTGCTATCAGTCAGCTGTCTGTGGGACAGGGAGTCCTGGGAGCTATTGCTTCGTCTGAGGATCAGTGCAGAAGGAGTTCAAATCAGGGTCACCTACTGCAGGATACAGGATCTTCGGCTGCCGGGTTCACAGCGCCTGGGCAGCTAGGTGAGAGCGATCATTTAATTTATCATAACCCTCCGTTAGCTTCGCAGGGGATTAGGAGCCAGGATATGTTTTCTGGGGGAGTTAGCGGGGGTTTAGGGTTAATTTTGCATGGGCTCAGAGATTTAGCTATGTTATGGGGGAGCGGAGACGTGCAAGGTGGGCTATCGCCGTCCGCCGCCTGGATGGAAAGTGTTAGGGATGCTTTAGGGGTTGGAGTTTTATCAGGAGGGGTTGGGGGACCTAGCAGGGTGTTTCCACAGGACGGGATATTGGCGTCTGCAGAGGGAGCTACGGCGTCGTCGGGTGCTACTGGTCCATCAGCGGAGTTGGCATTGTCGCCTGTAACGGGGGGTAGTGATAAGGAGAAGGAGGATACAGTGCGGCTGGACGATTCAGCAAAAGGAGAGGTCTATGTTTGTTTCGAAGGGCCATTGGGAGCACACCTGAAGCAAGAGGTTAGGGAAAGGATCTGGAAAGGGGAGTATATAGAGATATTTTCATTACTTCCCTTAGAACTTTTAATTTAGATAGGTTGCGGAGGGAGGATAATAGGGAAGACGAGGAAAAGAGGAGGTACCGGTTAATTCCCAGAACCTTCTCTAATTGGCTGCAAGCATTTGCCATTTTAGCTAGCGTAATTGGTGAGAAGGCCCCGGAGAATTGTTCGGGTCTTTTTTGTTATATGGATGCAATAGGTGAGGCATATCGGGTTTACGGGGGTCAGGGCTGGTTAAGGTATGACGAACAATTCCGTCAGCGTAAGGCAGTTCGACCAAGCATTCGGTGGGATCATAAAGATATAGCTCTTTGGATGAGGGTTATGGTTCCGTCCAGGATGGGCCAAGGTAGTCAGCCTTTTCCAGGGGGCACTGGGGGTCAGGGACAGTCGGGACACTCAGTGGTCATGCAAAAAGGACTGTGCTTTGCGTTCAATGAGGGATTATGCAAGTTTGGGGGCGAAAGGCAAGTTTAAACACGAGTGTTCAGCTTGTGGAGGCGCACATGGAGCATCAAAATGTTTTAGAGGGGGCAGACAGAAGGGAGGCGACGGCGTTGAAAAAAGGAGTGACGCCAGTTCAACTGGACGCGATGGAGGGATTTCTAAGTAGATACCCTGATACAGCGGCAGCTACTTTATTAAGAGAGGGTTTTAGAGATGGTTTCAAGATTCCGTCAGTCGAATCAATGGTTTGTTTTACCAAAAAGAATTTAAAATCAGCATTGCAGTTCCCGGACGTCGTCACTGATAAGTTAAAGAAAGAGGTTTCACTGGGTAGAATGGCGGGCCCATTTCCTTTGCCCCCCATCAGTAATTTGAGGGTTTCCCCTCTGGGTGTGGTCCCGAAAAAAGAGCCCAATAAGTTCAGGCTGATCCATCACTTGTCCTTCCCAAAAGGATCTTCGGTAAATGACGGCATTGATCCACAACTGTGCTCGGTGCTTTATACGTCATTTGACGCAGCCATGGATTGGGTGCGATTATGTGGACGAGGAGCATGGTTGGCTAAGACTGACATAGAAGCCGCATTTCGGCTACTGCCAGTACACCCGGACAGCCTGCACTTGTTGGGTTGTTTTTGGAATGGAGGATTTTTTGTCGACCGTGTCTTCCTATGGGCTGTTCTCTTTCTTGTGCTTATTTTGAAACGTTCAGCACATTTTTGGAGTGGGCTGTGAAACAAGTGTCCGGTCTGGGGTCATGCATTCATTACCTCTATGACTTCTTGTTTGTCGGTCCGGCTCAGAGTTCTAATTGCTCATTGCTACTACATACAATGGAGAGTTTGGCAAAAAGGTTTGGGGTGCCCCTAGCAGCTGAGAAAACGATGGGGCCAGTGACTACATTGAGTTTTCTAGGAATTGAAATAGATACTTTGGCAATGGAGTGTAGATTGCCTGATGAGAAGGTGATCGCGTTGCGGGAAAAGGTGTTGAGAGCCCGAAGTTCGAAGAAAATATCTTTACGTGACTTGCAATCGTTACTGGGCAAGCTAAATTTTGCATGCAGAATTATGCCTATGGGCAGGGCTTTTTGTCGGAGGTTGTCACTGGCAACAGTGGGAGTGAGATCCCCAGTACATTTCATTAGGTTGAAGAAAGAATTGCGTGAAGATTTGGCGGTTTGGGCAAAATTTTTGGAAATCTACAATGGAAAATCTATCTGGATCCAGCCAGTAGTGAACGCGGATACTTTGGGGTTATACTGGACGACGATGGAAGGTCGTGGTTTTTGCTTGTTTTTCCATGGCAGTTGGTTAGTGGCGGATTGGCCTTCTTCTTGGAAAGAACAGGACCTGCTATCAAACCGGGTTTTGACTCACCTGTTTCCTATTGTAGTGGCACTGTCCTTGTGGGGTGGGAGGGTAAAAATAGGAAGATTCGCTTTCCTTGCGTGCTGGAAGGAGTGGTAACTGCGGTGAATTCATTGTCATCGCATCCCCTGCGGTTGTGAAAATGTTACAACGTTTGGTCATGTTGGGATTAAATCTTAACCTATGGGTTGTGGCAGAGGTCAGTATTTGTCACGGCAGTGGGGCGTGGGGGGAGGTCCTCGAAGTTGGTGGAATTGGGGAATGGCGGATTGGAGGGGGGGGGATCTCAAGGGGTCCTGGACTCCCCCTGTGTGATTTCAAGTGGTTGGGACAATCATTCCCGCGGTTTTGGAAAAATTAAGGGGCTTGTTAAAAGGTTTCATTTGGCCGGGATTGGTTACTATTGGCCTCCGAGCTGGTGCATAGCGGCTGGGGGTAAAACCTATCCTGGAGGCCAAGGTGGACGTTGCGCATTTGCAGTGGATATATTTCGGGGCTTCGAGGACAACCCCTCCCGGGAGGATATTGTTTGAATAATTATTTTGTTTGTAAACTATGTTTAATAAAAGGCTGCTGTGGCCATTAAATCCAGTTGGGGTCTTGTGTTTTTCTTTTAAAAAAAAAAAGGAGATTTATGGGGAAAAGTTAATCTGTGAACGAGGTTTAGGGGAAGTTGGGTTTTGGTTATAAAGGCTCACACGAATCACGGGTACCCCCTACGTCATGGCTTCTTTTTTCTATGGAAGAGTAATTGAAATGATGGCATATTCAATTATGGTATATTTTAGTATGCTGCATGCTTACAGCTTTGTAGTAACAGTTTAGGGAAGGCTTTTTTCTGTTTCAACATGACTGTGCTCGATTGCATAAAGCAAGATCCATAAATGCATGATTTAACCCCTTTATCCCCAAACCTGTTTGCATCTTCATGACCATGCCAAATTTTACAATTCTGACCACTGTTACTTTATGAGGTCATAACTCTGGAACGCGTAAGAGCATCTCATTGTTTTTCATGACATATTTTAATTCATGATAGTGGTAACATTTATTTGATATAACTTGTGTTTATTTGTGTAAAAAATGGAAATTTTGCAAAAATTGTGAAACTTCAGCAAATTTAAAACTTTCAATTTTTGTGCCTTTAAATTAAAGTTATATGTCATGCAAGATAGTTCATAAATAACAATTCTCACATGTCTGCTTTACAGCAGCAGAATTTTTTAAACATTTTTTTGTTAGTAAGTTATAAGGGTTAAAAGTTGACCAGCGATTTCTAATTTTTTCAACAAAATTTACAAAACCATTTTTTTAAGGACATTTCCTTTGAAGTCACTTTGAGAGGTCTATGTGACAAAAAATGCCCTAAAGAGACACCATTCTAAAAACCACACCCCTCAAGGTGCTCAAAACCATATTTAAGAAGTTTATTAACCCTTCAAAGAAATTTTTGGACTGCAGAAGGAAAAAAATAACATTTAACTTTTTTCACAAAAATTTGAATTTAGACCCAATTTTTTTATTTTCACAGGGGTAACAGGAAAAATGAACCCCAAAATTTGTTGTGCAAATTCTCCTGAACATGGTGATACCCCATATGTGGGTGAAAACCACTGTTTGGGCACATGGTATGGCTTAGAAGGGAAGGAGCACCATGTGACTTTTTGAATGCAAAACTTGCTGGAATTAGTATATGTATATGTATGCCAGTCCCTGATGTGACTAACCAGTGGAAACCCCCCACATGTGACATCAATTTGAAAGCTAGAACTCTCAGGGAACTTATCAAGGAGCTTCTCAAATGTTTATAACATTGACCTGTGATCATATTTTTCCCATAAAAATGTTTTTTAGCCCCAAATGTTGCATTTTCACAAGGGTATGAGGAGAAGTGTCACAGTACAATTTGTTGTGCCATTTCTCCTAAGTATGCCTATAATAACCCATATGTGGGGGGAAAACTACTGTTTGGGAGCAGGGAAGGAGCGCTGTTTGACTTTTTGAATGCAAAATTTGCTGGAATAATTAGCGGAAAACCATGTTGCATTTGAGTACCCCTGAAACCCTTCCAAAAGTGACACAATTTTGGACACTAGACCCCTCAGTGAACTTATCTGGATGTCTGGTGATCAACTTGAGCCCCCAGTTGCTTCACAGAAATTTACAGCTGTAAAATAAAAGAAATAACATTTTTCCTACAAAAAAATTTATTTTAGCCCTAATTTTTTTAATTTGCAAGGATAACAGAAGAAATTGCATCATACAAATTTTTGTGCAATTTCTCCTGAGTACGCCAATAACCCACATGTGGGGGAAAACTACTGTTTGGGCACACGGCAGAGCTCAAAAAGTTAGGCGTGACATTTTGGAACGCAGACTTTTATAGAATTGTGTGTGGGTGTCATGTTGTGTTTGAAGAGCCCATAGTGTACCTAAACAGTGGAAAACCCCCACAAGTGACCACATTTTGGAAACTAGAACCATCATTGAATTTATCTAGATGTGTGGTGAGCACCTTGAACCCCCAGGTGCTTCACAGAATTTTACAACGTTGATCTGTGAAAATGAAAACAAAATGTTCCACAAAACTGTTGCTTTAGCTCCAAATGTTTTCATTTTCACCAGAATAGCAGGAGAAAATGGACCCCAAAATTTGTTATGCAATTTCTCCTGAGTTCATTTATACCCCATATATGGTCAAAAATTACTTTTGAGGCACAGTACAAAGCTCAGCAGGGAAGTAACACCAGATTTGCTGGAAAGTTTTAAAGGTGACATGTCACATTGGCAGAGCCCTTGAGGTGCCAGACCAACAGAAACGCCCCATGTATGACCTCATTTTACAAACTACACTCGCAAAGAATTCATCTAGGGGTGCAGTGATCATAATGAAACCACATGTGCCTTACAGATTTTTATACTATTGGGCGGTAAGAAGAAAATAATTACATTTTTACCACTAAAATGTTGTTTTAGTCGCAAGTTTTTAATTTTTCTGACGGATAATAGGAATAAATGGACATCAGTTTGTTGTAAACATTTCTCCTGAATGCGCTAATACACTAAACATAAACAGGCAATACTTTTGAGGCACGGTGCAAAGCTGAGAAGGGAAGGAGCGCCTTATTATAGTACAGATTTTACTGCTATGGTTTACGGGTGCCATGACCCACTAGGAGAGCCACTGAGGTGCCAGAACAGCAGAACGCCTCATAAGTAACCCCATTTTGCAAAATAAACCACTTTATTACTTAATCTAGGGTTGAAGTGATCATATTGACATCACAGATGTATCACAGAATTTTATACCATTGAGCAGTAAAGAATAAATAATTAAATTTTAACCACAAAAAAAATTGTTTTAGCAACAGACCTTACAATTTCAAGGTGAAATGGGAAAAATTGCACCAAAATTTGTCCCGTAATTTCTGCTGAATGTGGAAATACACCATATGTGGCTGTACAGTACTGCTTAGCCACAAGGTGAGACTCGGTAGGGATGGAGTGCTATTTGCCTCCTGGAGCACAGATTTTCCTAGAATAGTTTGCTGACTCCATATACAGAGCCTCTAAATGCTGGAAGACTAGAGGTCCCCCACAAGTGACCCCATTTTGGGAATTATACCCCTTTGGGAACTTATTTACATGGATTTCTTTTGGGGGTGAGGAGCTGTTGCATTTTTCCAGAGCCTTTGTGCTACCAGTAACGTGGAAGCCTCCTATATTTCCATTGACAGATGACGGACCTGATTGGGAACTTGATTTTTTTTGTGGATTGAGTTGAAGCTTTTATTGGGAACATTTTACATACAGTCCTGCTCATCGTTATTGGCATCCATTAAATTATAGTACATAATGTGGCATATCTTCTAAAAAAATGAATAGAGTGAAACAGGTTTTTTTTGTATAGAGCACTCATGTTAAATACAAGAGAGCAAATGATAAACAACAATTTAAAACAAAAAAGAGCTAGAGGGAAAAATAGAAAAGCCTAACGCCTGCTGTGACACTGGTATTAGCATCCTTTACATCAAATTAGTATGGAAACATATTTTGACTCGCCTGTAGTATCATGAATGAGAATCACCTGTGATTAATTGTTGGTGCCCATGTGACATAAATTAGCCAATGAATGATGATTTCAGAGTTTTGAAAGTCACATGGTAGGCCCTGTTCATTTGTCACAATTGTGAAGACAAAGGAGATGTCTGAGGACATTAGAACTGCTATTGTTAGCAAATCCAAGACTTCCAAATGGTATAAGGCTATCTGCAAAGACCTTGGTATCCCAGTTTTCATCAGTGAACAAAGTTATTAAGACGTTTGCCCAGCATGGTACCGACAAGAGCCTACCTGACATGGGGAAAGAGGAAAATTGACAAGAGATGTCTTCAAAGTTTGGTGCAAATGATGGCAAAAACACCACATCAAACATCCAAAGACCTGAAGGCCAACCAGGAACAGTCTGGGGTCATGGTTTCAACAAGTACCTGTCACAATTCAGTTTTGGATTCGTGGAAGCTCTGGTTCCACTATAATTTAAATGTAGCTTTTTCGTTTCAGGCCAGCAAAGGTTAATGTCAGTTTCCTTGCTAGCAGCTGCTTTGTTGCTAGTCAGCTGATGCAGGTGGTGACAACTCCCACTATCCTTTAAATAGTCACCTAATACATCAGCTGACTGTTGATGATAGAGTTTTTCTCTGAAGACCAGCCGATGAGTTGGGAGTAGAGATGAGCGACTTTCCCTTTTTTTTTCGGGTCGAGTCGGGTTTCATGAAAATCCGACCCCAATGCAAGTCAATGGGGAATAAAAGTCTGCAGGGAGTGAAGGACAGTAAACACACCTACAGTGCCCATTTTCAGAGCCGGTGGGCGGCTCAGCCAAGGAGCAGTGCCGCACGGCTTTGAGCGGCGCGGGATCAAATCCCCCGCCAAAGCCACGCCGGTACCGCTCATTTGCCGCCGCCTCAGCCAATGAGCGGCGCGGGATTCAAATCCCCCGCCATTGGCTGAGCGGTGCCGTACGGCTTTGTTATGTGTGTGTGTGCGAGGCTGTGTGTGTGTGCGAGGCTGTGTGTGTGTGTGTATGCAGGCATCGTCCGATGGGACTACAAGTCCCATCTGGCTATGCCTGCTACGCTGTCAGTGAGTGACACATTAGCCAATGATGGGACAGTAGTAGTCCCATCATCCGGCTAATGTGTTGAATGTAAAAAAAAACATACATTACATACATAACATACAGAACATACAACACGACACAGAACATACATACAACACAGAACATACATATAACATACAACACATAACATACAGAAAATACAGATAACATACAACACATAACATACAGAACATACATATAACATACAACACATAACATACAGTACATACATATAACATACAACACATAACATAGAGAACATACATATAACATACAACACATAATATAGAGAACATACATATAACATACAACACATAACATACAGTACATATATATAACATACAACACATAACATACAGAACATACATATAACATACAAAACATAACATACAGAACATACATATAACATACAGAGCATACATCAACACAGAACATACGGTACATACACATAACATAAAACATACAGAACATACATATAACATACAACACATAACATAGAGTACATACTCACCAATCACCTACTCCCCGATGCCATCGTCATCGGGTGATGTCAGCTCTCTACACCGCACCTGCTGTATCGCTCAGACGTCGGTAGAGAATGACGTCACTACAGTTCATTCTCTCACCGGCAATGCTGGGTGAGAAAATTCCCACACAGCATTGCCATAAAGTGAGAGAATGAACTCAGGTTACCTCACTGATGCACTGCAGGAGCCATTGTCTCCTGTCAGTGCATCACTGGGAGGCCCTACAAAGCAGTGGCATCACCTGATGTCACTGTTCTATAGGGGAGACCCTCATGGGACATTCATTATTAATTGGACTGCGTCGGACAGGGAGTATACGGTTGTTTTATTTTTTTACTTTTTATTACAGGAGAACAAGGGCGTTGCTTGGATCTGAGCGTGTAATAAAGATATGAAAACCGTGTTGTGTTTTATTTCATTAAAATATTTTATTCTTACGCGTGTGTTGTTTTTTTAACCCTTTATTAATATAAGATTAATAATGGATAGGCGTCTTATTGACTCTTCTCCATTATTAACCGTGCTTAATGTCACCTTACAATAGCAAGGTGAGATTAACCCCTTATTACCCCATATCCCACCGCTACAGGGAGTGGGAAGAGAGGGACTAAGCGCCAATTCTGGAGTGGCTGGGTGCTGGTATTTTTAGCCAGAGGAGTGCGCCTTCCTAGGCTATGAATATCAGCCCGCAGCTGTCTGCGTAGCCTTTCTGGCTATAAATTACTGGGGACCCCACGTCATTGTTTTTTGGGGTCCCCCTATTTTAATAGCCAGTAAAGGCTAGCTGCGGGCTGATATTCATAGCCTGGGAAGCTCCATGAATAGTAACCCCTTCCCAGGCTATAAATATTGACCCGAGTCGTCGGCTTTCCCCCTCTGGCGCACAAAATTGCACGGGAGCCCATGCCATTTTTTTTCCCATTTTTCCCATTTTTTTTAATTAACGCTATTGCGTGAAGATTTTGTGTGTGTGCGCGTGTGTCTTTAACTATTTATTCACCATTCTATCTATCTATTATCTATGTAATATTTATCTATTATCTATCAATTTTCTATCTATCTATCTATCTATCTGTCTATCTATCTTCTATCTATCTATCTATTATCTATCTATATGTCTATAGCCCCCGTCTCACACAGCGATCTCGCTAGCGAGATCGCTGCTGAGTCACTAGTTTTGTGACGCAACAGTGATCTCCCCTGCGATATCGCTGTGTGTGACATTCAGCGACGATCAGCCCCCCTGCTGGGTATCGCTGATCGTCGCTGAATGTCCTGGACATTTTTTTGATCGCTGGTCTCCCGCTGGCCAGCACGCATCACTGCGTGTGACAGGCGGGAGACCAGCGATCCGCTGGTAACCAAGGTACACAGCGGGTTTCCAGGCGCGGGGCTGTACCTGGAAACCCGATATGTACCTTGGATACCAGCGCCCTGATGCAGGGAGCTGGTAACCAAGGTACACCGTGGGTTTCCAGGCACCACGCAGCGCCTGGAAACCCGATGTGTACCTTGGTTACCAGCTCCCTGCATCAGGGCGCTGGTATCCAATGTACGCTGCGGGTAACTAAGCGATGTTACCCGCAGTGTCGCTGTCCTGATCGCTGCCTGTCTGGCAGCTCAGGCAGCGATCATGTAGCGACACACCAGCGATCCTGATCGTTGTCGGGATCGCTGGTGTATCGCTATGTGAGACGGGGGCTTATCTATCTGTCATCTATCTATCTATCAATCTATCTATTATCTATCTATTATCTATCTATCTATTATCTATCTATTATCTATCTCTCTATCTATCTATTCATCTATCTATCTATCTATCTATTTATCTATCATCTATCTATCCATTATCCATCTATCTATCTGTTATCTATCTATTATCTGTCTATCTAGTGTCTATCTATTATCTATCTATCTATATCTCTATTCAGCGTCGGACTGGAACACCTTGGGCCCACCAGAGAAAATCATTCTTGGGGCCCACTATGTAACTACATAGAAATAAATACAAGACCACCAATTGTGCAGTAAAACACACTAATATCAGGGTATAATATAAGGTAGTACATGTCTTAATTATGTAGCAGGAGTTGGGGTAGCCTTCCTCATAGATTATAAAACAGCCCCCTCATAGGGGAGAATGCTGCCCCCCATAGGGGATAATGCTGCCCCCCTCATAGAGGATAATGCTGCCCCCCCTCATAGGGTATAATGCTATATATATATATAGGTAGATATAGATAGATAATAGATAGATACCATATATACTCGAGTATAAGCCGACCCCCCTAATTTTGCCACAAAAAACTGGGAAAACTTATCGACTCGAGTATAAGCCTAGGGTGGAAAATGAGATTATGCCCCATATGCTGCCCCATGTATTATGCCCCACAAGATGCTCCATAGATTGTGCCCCATATGCTGCCCATGTATTATGCCCCCATAGATACTCCATAGATTGTGCCCCATAGATGCTCCATAGATTATGCCCCCATAGATGCTCCATAGATTATGCCCCCATAGATGCTCCTTAGATTATGCCCCCATAGAAGCTCCATAGATTGTGCCCCCATAGATGCTCCTTAGATTATGCCCCCATAGAAGCTCCATAGATTGTGCCCCCATAAATGCTCCTTAGATTATGCCCCCATAGATTGTGCCTCCATAGATTATGCCCCCATAGATGCTCCTTAGATTATGCCCCCATAGATGCTCCATAGATTATGCCTCCATAGATGCTCCATATATTATGCCCCCATAGATTATGCCCCCATAGATTATGCCCCCATAGATTGTGCCCGCATAGATGCTCCTTAGATTATGCCCCCATAGAAGCTCCATAGATTGTGCCCCCATAGATGCTCCATAGATTGTGCCCCCATAGATGCTCCATAGATTATGCCCCCATAGATGCTCCATAGATTATGCCCCCATAGATTATGCCCCCATAGATTGCGCCCCCATAGATGCTCCTTAGATTATACCCCCATAGAAGCTCCACAGACTGTGCCCCCATAGATGCTGCATTTTATAGGCCCCTTTATGCTGCCGCAGCTGCTGCTGCTGCTGCAAAAAAAAAAAAAGACATACTCACCTCTCGTCGCTGGGGCCAGGTTCTGGTGTCCTGAGCAGGCGGGACACCGGCGCGCTATGGGGGACAGGTGCCGGTGTCACCGCTGGCTCAGGGCCCCGGCACCTGTAAATACCTGTCACCCGCTCCACCGCTGAGCGCCGCTGTCTTCGGGTCCTCCGTCAGTGAATGCTCAGGCAGAGGGCGCAGCGCACACTAATGATGTCATCGCGCCCTCTGCCTGAACATCGCAGCAAGAGGACCCGAGGACAGCGGCACTCAGCGGTTGGAGCAGGTGACAGGTAAGTAATGATATTCACTGCTTCCCACGCCCATGTGGGTGTGGGAAGCAGTGAATATTCATTTCTCTTTAGCAGCGGGGACAGGGGCTCCTGCCTCCTGTCACCCGCTGCTGCTCCGCTGGCACGGGGCACCCATGGCAGCTGCGTGGTGTGCCGCTATTAGCGACACGCCACCGGCTGGGGGCCCCTGGAGCAGCGGGGGCCCTAGGCAACTGGCCCCTGTATGCCAGCAGGTGCCAGGGCCCCCCAGATGCCAGGGGCCACGGCCAGTCCGACCCTGTCTCTATTATCTATCTATCTATCTATCTATCTATTATCTATTATCTATCTATTATCTATCTATCTGTCTCTCTTCTATCTATCTATTATCTATCTATCTATCTATCATCTATTTATCTATTATCTATCTATCTATTATCTAGCTATCTGTCTATCTATCTATTATCTATCTATCTGCCTGTCTGTCTGTCTTCTATCTACTTATCTATCTATCTATCTATCTATCTGTCAATCTATCTGTTATCTATCTATCTGTCTATGTGTGTGTGTAATGGAGCATGGGTTGGACAAATGTAAAAGAGGAGGTTGGACAAGAAATGACGTCACAAACCTTTTTTTTGTTACATAACATATCTTTATTTAGCTTACAAAAACGCATACAAATCCGCATGAAAAAACGCATCAGAAAAGCATCTGCGTTTTCTGCTAAGAGGTCCTGTTTTTGTGCAGAAAATTCAGCAGTCAAATCTGCAACGTGTTCACATACCCTCAAATCCCCGCCAAAGCGAGGGATTCCAATCCCGTGTGGCACCGCTCATTGGCTCAGCCGGCGGGGCGGAGGATTTGAATTCCGGCACTTATCCCCTCTCTTCCCACTCCCCTGTAGCAGTGGGGTATGGGGTAATAAGGGGTTAATATCACCTTGCTATTGTAAGGTGACATTAAGCCCGGTTAATAATGGAGAGGCGTCAATAAGACGCCTCTCCATTATTAATCTTATATTAATAAAGTGTTAAAAAAACAACACACGCATAAGAATAAAATATTTTAATGAAATAAAACACAACACGGTTTTAATATCTTTATTACACGCTCAGATCCAAGCGACGCCCTTGTTCTCCTGTAATAAAAGTAAAAAAATAAAACAACCGTATACTCCCTGTCCGACGCAGTCCAATTAATAACGAATGTCCCACGACGGTCTCCCCTATAGAACAGTGACATCAGGTGATGCCACTGCTCTGTAGGGCCTCTCAGTGATGCACTGACAGGAGACAATGGCTCCTGCAGTGCATCACTGAGGTAACCTAAGTTCATTCTCTCACTTTATGGCACTGCTGTGTGGGAATTTTCTCACCCAGCATTGCTGGTGAGAGAATGAACTGTAGTGACGTCATTCTCTCCCAGCGTCTGAGCGATGCACAGGAGTGTATCGCAGGTGTGGTGTAGAGCGCTGACATCACCCGATGTCAGCGTTCTATACCAGAGATCGTCGTGGGACACTCGTTAATCACTGGACTACGGCGGAAAGGTGATGTATAGGTTGCTTTATTGTTAGAATTTGTATTATGGCAAGAAAAAAACAGCTAAGTAAAGAAAAACGAGTGGCCATCATTACTTTAAGAAATGAAGGTCAGTCAGTCCGAAAAATTGGGAAAACTTTGAAAGTGTCCCCAAGTGCAGTTGCAAAAACCATCAAGCGCTACAAAGAAACTGGCTCACATGAGGAAGACCAAGAGTCACCTCTGCTTCTGAGGATAAGTTTATCCGAGTCACCAGCCTCAGAAATCGCAGGTTGACAGCAGCTCAGATTAGAGACCAGGTCAATGCCACACAGAGTTCTAGCAGCAGACACATCTCTACAACAATTGTTAAGAGGAGACTTTGTGCAGCAGGCCTTCCTGGTAAAATAGCTGCTAGGAAACCACTGCTAAGGACAGGCAACAAGCAGAAGAGACTTGACTGGGCTAAAGAACTCAAGGAATGGACATTAGACCAGTGGAAATATGTGCTTTGGTCTGATGAGTCCAAATTTGAGATCTTTGGTTCCAACCACTGTGTCTTTGTGCGACGCAGAAAAGGTGAATGGATGGACTCTACATGCCTGGTTCCCACCGTGAAGCATGGAGGAGGTGTGATAGTGTGGGGGTGCTTTGCTGGTGACACTGTTGGGGATTTATTCAAAATTGAAGGCATACTGAACCAGCATGGCTACCACAGCATCTTGCAGCAGCATGCTATTCTATCCGGTTTGCGTTTAGTTGGACCATCATTTATTTTTCAACAGGAAAATGACCCCAAACACACCTCCAGGCTGTGTAAGGGCTATTTGACCAAGAAGGAGAGTGATGGGGTGCTATGCCAGATGACCTGGCCTCCACAGTCACCAGACCTGAACCCAATCAAGATGGTTTGGGGTGAGCTGGACCGCAGAGTGAAGGCAAAAGGGCCAACAAGTGCTAAGCATCTCTGGGAACTCCTTCAAGATTGTTGGAAGACCATTTCCGGTGACTACCTCTTGAAGCTCATCAAGAGAATGCCAAGAGTGTGCAAAGCAGTCATCAAAGCAAAAGGTGGCTACTTTGAAGAACCTATAATATAAGACATATTTTCAGTTGTTTCACACTTTTTTGTTAAGTGTAATGTATAATTCCACATGTGTTAATTCATAGTTTTGATGCCTTCAGTGTGAATGTACAATTTTCATAGTCATGAAAATACAGAAAAATCTTTAAATGAGAAGGTGTGTCCAAGCTTTTGGTCTGTACTGTATGTATGTTCTGTATGTTATGTGTTATATGTATGTTCTGTATGTTATGTGTTGTATGTTATATGTATGTTCTGTATGTTATGTGTTGTATGTTATATGTATGTTCTGTATGTTATGTATTTTATGTTATATGTATGTACTGTATGTTATATGTATGTTCTGTATGTTATGTGCTGTATGTTATATGTATGTTCTGTATGTTATGTGTTCTGTGTTATATGTTGTATGTTCTGTATGTTGTGTATGTAATGTATGTTTTTTTTTACATTCAACACATTAGCCGGATGATGGGACTACTACTGTCCCATCATGGGCTAATGTGTCACTCACTGACAGTGTAGCAGGCATAGCTGGATGGGACTTATAGTCTCATCGGACGATACCTGCATACACACACACACAGCCTCGCACACACACACATACCAAAGCAGTGCGGCACCGCTCAGCCAATGGCGGGGAATTTGAGTCCCACGCCGCTGATTGGCTGAGCTGCCCCCCGGCTCTGCCAATGAGCGGTGCTGTACCGCTTTGACGGGGGATTTGAATCCCACGCTGCTCATTGACTGAGCCGGCGGGCAGCTCAGCCAATGAGCGGTGCCGGTGCGGCTTTGGCGGGGGATTTGGATCCCGCGCCGCTCAAAGCCGCGCGGCACCGCTGCACATGTCATCTCGTTGCCCACAGTGTACGTCCTTGCTCATTGGTGAAATAAAGGCGCCTGCAAGCAGTCGGGGAAATCCGACTTGGGCGCTTGGGTCGACGACCGCTTGGCCGACTTCACGCTGTTGTCGGGTTTCGGCCAACGAAACCCGACTTTGGCTAAAATCGGCGACTTTTGAATCTGACCGACCTGTTTCACTCAGCTCTAGTTGGGAGCTCTCTGGTGCCAGCATGTATCAGCTGCTTGAGGTCCTGGCTCCGTATCCTCAGCTGTGTGTAGCTTGCAGCAGATGCTTGAAAGCTAAGTTTTCTCATTCCCTGTCTTTGTCTATCTCGTGCTAGTCACTATCCCCTGTGTTTACACCATCTGTAGTGGTGAGGCTAGCATCCTTGCCAGTCAGTGCACTAGCCAGGGTATAGTGAGGTGACAGCTAGGAACTAGGCATGTGACGGCGGCAGGGGTAAGAACCCTCATAGGGATTTAGTGGAGCTTAGGGATAGGCACAGGCTGTGTTAGGAGGTGCCTCATCCCTCGTTCCTTATTGTTAGGGCCTTCCTCTACCTTTTTCCATCCCGGTTGGTGTTTGTTGCGCAGTCTGTTGGACCGACCCTTGTGGGCCGTGACAGTATCATATACCGCACACTATACCAAGAATACCTTTATGGGCAAAAGCCAAGGAAGAAACCATTACTGAAGAAAACACACAAGAAGGAACGACTGATCTATGCCAAAGAGTACCATGACAAACCACAATCCTAGGAAAATGTTCTTACACCAAAATGTCCAAAAAGTAAATGAAACCTGGCACTTCACAACACTACACACAAAAAAAAATCATACTTACATATAGCAATAGCCGAAAGAAGCGATCTAGAAAATAGCAATAAAAAATGAATAATTTTATTAATATTATTAAAATACAAAATATTAAAATCCAAATAGAAAACAATCCATCTTAGCGCCCAAAACTAGGGGAGACGTCAGGATGTGTATAAATATACGGCTACACAAACACCATAAATAAATATAACTGGTAAATAGAACAGACCAATTACTGCATATAAAATCACAATGTCCCATCAGAGCAAAATTGCCTTACAAATAAATATTGCACTTTACCAGAAAATCGATGAGTAGTGAAGGTAGCAGAAACACACTGAACCTGGCGCCTCCCCTAGTTTTGGGCGATAAGATGGATTGTTTTCTATTTGGATTTTAATATTTTGGATTTTAATAATATTAATAAAATTATACATTTTTTATTGCTATTTTCTGGATCTCTTCTTTTGGCTATTGCTATATGTAAGTCTGATTTTTTGTGTGTAGGAAAATGTTCTATAGACAGATGAAACAGAAATAGAGCTTTTTCGCAATGCAAAACAACAGTTTGTTTACAGATGGCGCAATGAAGCTTATAAGGAAAAGAAAACCCTACCAACAGTTAAGCATGGTGGAGGATCCATACTACTGTGGGTTTGATTTGCTGTGTCTGGTACTTGAGGTCTTGACCGTATCCTATCACAGGTATCATGAAATCAGAGACTTATCAAGAGATTTGAGAGCGAAATGTCCTACCCAGTGTATGAAAACTTGGTTGGAGTCAAAGATCATGGGTCTTCCAGCAAGACAATGACCGAAAGCACACATGCAAACGTACACAGGAATGGTTGAAAAAGAAAAAAATAGACTGTTTTAAAATGGCCAGCAATTAGTCCTGACTTCAGTCCCATTGAAAAACTTTGCGGTGAGCTGAAATCTGCTATTGGCAAAAAGAACCCTGCAAACATTCAAGAGCTTTAACAAACGGCAAAGGAAGAGTGGAGAAAAATACCAGCTGAGAAGTGCAAGAAGCATATTGGTGGCTACAAGAAACGTTTGGAGGCTTTCATCAAATTCAAAGGGTGTGCAGCCAGGTATTAATTAGGGGTGCCTTTATTGCTGCTCATGCTGTTTATTCTGTTTATTCTTTGCAACATGTAAGTTGAAAAACAATGTTGTATTACTTTGGACCACTAATTAAAAAATCATGAGGATATAACTTTCGTACATTTCCATTTATTTCTGAAGATATTGTACAGTCTATGAAAAAAATGAAGGAGTGCCAATAATTGTGAGCAGCACTGTATATATATATATTGTATGCATACAAATATCCCTTTTCACATGTATGCATATATACACATCTCGAATAATAATCAGCACAAATAAATCATGATTGTTGCATCTATTTTGTTAGATGCCTTAGGCAACAATGGACTTTTATCACGTCCGGAGTCTGACGGATCTCTGAACTCTTCAACGAGCATGGATTTAAGCATCATCTCTTCCTTTTCTGGAAAATCTGAGGTACCTGACATACAATACATATCACCTCCTATTTATCAGATGTGTTATTTAAAGTACTAGAAATACATTTTTCGGTATCTTGTTAAATGCTGAATGGCACTGAGCTTTGCAGCTCCATTCCATGTATTTACATTCACGAGCCACCAGAGCTGCTAGCCACATTATGAAATAGCATTGCAGCTGCAGAGGTAAATACAACATACTGTAGTTTTTAATTTTTTACTTCTCGTCTACATTGCTGAAATATTAGCTTGTAAAGTTTAGGTCATAATTTATGTTATAGTTCAACTGGCCATAGCCAGAAATTTTTCTCTGGGGATGTGTTGTACCTCTTTCCCAGCATCAGGATGACCAATCATAAACTGTCAGCCTCATACAAGGGAGAAAAGTACGTGCCCTCCTCTCCTCACTGTTCTCTGCAGCTACTAGATACTACAAAACTGAGTTATGTATTTTTGCAAATACTTCCAGATCTCATCTTACAGCAGTCACTGTGGAGGCAGTGTCCGAGGTGACAGCACTGTGAGATAAGATCTGAAAGGGTTTGTAATGATACATAACTTTGCATCTGCTGTTTAGAGATACAGCTGAGCTGAACTATGTATCATTACAAACATTTCCCAGCTCTTATTTTACAATAGTAAGTGTGGAGTTAGAGTTAGACATGAGAGCATTGTGAGTTGAGATCTAGAAGGGTTGCAGTGATACATAACTCAGGTCTGTTATACGTCTGCAGAGTAGCTGCAGAGATCAGTGAGGAGAGGAGGGTACAACCTGCAGTAACCACAAATCCACCAAACTGCTGCATGACTGCTGCATGCAAACCGCTATTGTATCCTTACTCATCCCTTCTAGATTGTGAGCCTTCGCAGGCAAGGTCCTCTCTCCTCCTGTCCTGAACCAGTCGTGACTTTTATTGTTTAAGATTACTGTACTCGTTTTTATTATGTATATCCCTTTTCACATGTAAAGTGCCATGGAATAAATGGCGCTATAATAATAAATAATAATATGTTCTTTCCCCCCTGCATGACGCTGCTTGCTTATGATTGGTCAACCTTATGCAGGGAAAGTGTATGATGCCAGAGACAAATCTCTGGTAATGTCCCCTTGGTGTTAGTGAGATCATGACTTTTCAAGCTAATATCAACAGAGAGGAGAGATTAAAGAATAAAATTATGTCTTATTCAGCTATCCAGCCACTGTTCCATGATGACACCACCTTAACATACTCAAACTGGTGAAAATTTGTCTTTAAAAAGAACCTGACACCTGTTACATGTGATCCTCATCCTGCTTCTTCAGGGGGCTTCAGACTTCGCCTGCAGAAGTGGGACGAAATGCACGTCGGGGTGGAGGTATATTGGAACTGCCATATATATGTGAGCCAGGATAGCACCTACAGTTGTGCTCAAAAGTTTACATACCTCGGCAGAATTTTTGCTTTCTTGGCCTTTTTTCAGAGAATATGAATAACACCAAAACTTTTTCTCCACTCACGGTTAGTGGTTGGGTGAAGCCATTTATTGTCAAACTACTGTGTTTTCTCTTTTTAAATCATAATGACAACCAAAAACATCCAAATGACCCTGATCAAAAGTTCACATACCCTGGTGATTTTGGCCTCATAACATGCACAGAAGTTCACACAAATGTGTTTGAATAGCTACTAAAGGTAAAGGGCCTTTTACATTTAGCGATGCACCAGTGATCTCGACCACAATACGACCCGGTCAGGATCGCTGGTGCATCGCTAAATGGTCGCTAGTGAGCTGCCACACAGGCAGATCTCACAGCGACTTAGCGACGCAGCAGCGGTCGTTGCTTACCTTTTAGACACGGCGATCCTGACGTCCTCCTGCCCGCTTCCACGCGTCGCTCATCGGCGCCAGCACAAAGTGCCCGACGAGAAATGGAGCTGCACATTCTCGTGCGATCAGCGACAGACAGCAGGGGAGCCGGTCGGAGGTAAGTATCACACATAGCGATATCGCTAGCAATATCGCTGCTGCGTCACCAAATCAGTGATGCTTTAGCGATCTTGCTGGCGATATCGCTATGTGTAAAGGCCCCTTAACTCCCTCACCTGTGACCTGTGACAAATGCCAGGAAAATTGTTCGGGATGTAAAGAAAAACCCACAAATAACATCAGCTGAAATACTGGACTCTCTGAAAACTAGTGGTGTGGCTGTTTCAAGATACACAATAAGGAGACACTTGAAGAAAAATGGGCTGCATGGTCGAGTCGCCAGAAAAAAGCCAAATGACCCTGATCAAAAGTTCACATACTCCATTTCTTAATACCGTGTATTGCCCCCTCTAACATCAATAAAAGCTTGAAGTCTTTTGTTGTACTTGTGGATGAGGTTCTTTATTTTCTCAGATGGTAAAGTTGCCCACTCTTCCTGGCAAAAAGCCTCCAGTTCCTGTAAATTCCTAGGTTGTCTAGCATTAACTGCACGCTTGAGATCTCCCCAGAGTGGCTCAATGATATTGAGGTTAGGAAACTGAGCTGGCCACTCCAAAACCTTCAATTTGATCTGCTGTAGCTAATGACAGGTCGACTTGACCTTGTGTTTTGTATCATTGTCATGTTGGAACGTCCAAGTACGTCACATGTGCAGCTTCCGGGCTGATGATAGGCCTTGCTGACCTCTCTCCAAATGTAACATTTATCTTTGTGGCCAAAAATTTCAATTTTGGTCTCATCACTCCAAATTACCTTGTTCCAGAAGGTGTGAGGCTTGTCTCTGTGCTGTTTTGAGTATTGTAAGTGAGATACTTTGTGGCATTTGCACAGTAATGGCTTTCTTCTGGCGACTCGACCATGCAGCCCATTTCTCTTCAAGTGCCTCCTTATTGTGCATCTTGAAACAGCCACACCGCTAGTTTTCAGCGAGTCCAGTATTTCAGCTGATGTTATTTGTGGGTATTTCTTGGCATCCCGAACAACTTTCCTGGCATTTGTCACAGGTCACAGGTGAGGATGTTACCTCTAGTAGCCATTCAAACCCACTTGTGACAAATTCTGTGCATGTTATCAGGCCAAAATCACAAGGGTATGTAAACTTTTGATCAGGGTCATTTGGATGTTTTGGTTTGTCATTATGATTTAAACCAACCGCTAACCGTGAGTGGAGAAAAAGTTTTGGTGTTATCATTTATATTCTCTGAAAAAAGGCTAAGAAAGCAACAATTCTGCTGGGGTATGTACACTTTTGAGCACAACTGTACATATAGGTATTAACATAAATTCTACTAACAAATATGTGTTTATATATTCCCATCTGCATAAATAGTACTCCATTGGTTGTATGGTAGCAAGCACTTTATATAACTATTAGCATATTAGTTATCAGCATATAATTGTAACCTGGACATTACATACAGTACAGACCAAAAGTTTGGACACACCTTCTCATTCAATGATTTTTCTGTATTTTCATGACTATGAAAATTGTAGAATCACACTGAAGGCATCAAAACTATGAATTAACACATGTGGAATTATACATTACACTTTACAAAAAAGTGTGAAACAACTGAAAACTTTTGCTTTGATTACTGCTTTGCATGCAGAAAAGGTGAACGGATGGACTCTACATGCCTGGTTCCCACCGTGAAGCATGGAGGAGGTGGTGTGATGATGTGGGGGTGCTTTGCTGGTGACACTGTTGGGGATTTATTCAAAATTGAAGGCATACTGAACCAGCATGGCTACCACAGCATCTTGCAGCAGCATGCTATTCCATCCGGTTTGCGTTTAGTTGGACCATCATTTATTTTTCAACAGGACAATGACCCCAAACACACCTCCAGACTGTGTAAGGGCTGTTTGACCAAGAAGGAGAGTGATGGGGTGCTACGCCAGATGACCTGGCCTCCACAGTCACCAGACCTGAACCCAATGAGATGGTTTGGGTGTGCTGGACTGCTCACCGCTTCAATTTTGAATAATCCCCAACAGTGTCACCAGCAAAGCACCTCCACACCATCACACCACCTCCTCCATGCTTCACGGTGGGAACTAGGCATGTAAAGTCCATCCGTTCACCTTTTCTGCATGCAAAGCAGTAATCAAAGCAAAAGGTGGCTCTTTGAAGAACCTAGAATATAAGACATATTTTCAGTTGTTTCACACTTTTTTGTAAAGTGTAATGTATAATTCCACATGTGTTAATTCATAGTTTTGATGCCTTCAGTGTGATTCTACAATTTTCATAGTCATGAAAATACAGAAAAATCTTTGAATGAGAAGGTGTGTCCAAACTTTTGGTCTGTACTGTATATATTAGAATAAGGTCTATTTTTATGTGTCCCTCAAGTTGTGAGGTACCTCTGGCTCTTATTTTTACGTATGTATTCTGTGTATTATATTTAACTAATAAACTTTGATATTTTGCAATGAATTTGGAATACTTACTAGGTATGCCTGCCCATTTATATGTTCAAACATTTAGATTTACTGTATATTTCAAAGTTATATATGATATTTAATAGATTACCATTTTGGACCCCCTATATTGCCATGTGTTGGACAACATGTATGTTGTCAGGTTCCCTTTAAAGCAAGGTTCACATAGCGTTATGGCAGTCCGTTTAACGGATGCGTTAAATGGACTGCGCTAACACTAGTCTTTTTTTTATCGCGTTTGTGCGATCACATTAGTGCATTTGCTTATTCGGCACTAGCCGTGACGGACCCTCGAACGCAGTAGACCGCGTCCACGGGGCCTCACAGCATGACCGGACATCACTAACGCATGCCGATTTTGACATGCGTTAGCGATGCGCTAGGTTATGGCAGCCTATGGGTGCGTTAACGGATGCATTACATCAGTAATGCTGCTTTGTAACACATCAGCTATAAAGCGACTGCCATAACACCATTGAATGGCCATTATGGCTTTTGCACAACCAAGTATTAATAACTTTTTATTTGTCAAATCTCTAGTAAAATCGCAACCCTGTATACAGTGCATTTGTTTTTTGATCTTGAGCATTTGTGGTTAGTATATATTCCTTTTATTAAATTCTGATGCTCTAGGTATGACGTTTTTATTGCATTTTCTCTTTCTAAGGACTTATACAATGGGGAAACAGTTTTTTTAAAGTTTAAAACCAATTCTCCTTGATCTATCTGTAGCAGCATATTAAAACAAGAACACTTCTGACTCATTCACTCTATTGTACGTAAGGTACATTTAACACATGTACATTTTTTGTATTATGTATATTTTTTTTTACTTCTTCCTGTTTTGTGTTTTTTCTGTTTCTACCTTAGCAGAAATTTAAGTTAAAATTGTCATTGACCACATACATTGATTACCACAGTGTGACTGCTTTACATGGATGTGTGTGTCCTTTACTCAATTATTAACCCATGTCTTCTTGCTAATCATTAGCTATTGAGGCTCTACCATACAGTAATGAGTCTGTTTTTCCTTTACATGTCATCAACCCCTCATCATCAAAATTATCAGATAAATTGCCAGGGTTACACGTGTCTTGGAGGTTTATTTATTACTTTTCTTTTTTCTTTTTTAGCACGACAGTGGCAGTCTGGGCAGCACAAAACGTGACGCAGACAGCAAACCTATCAAATACTGCTGTGTTTACCTCCCAGATGGCACCGCTTCCCTCACTGCTGTTAAACCAGGACTTAACATACAAGAAATGCTTGCTGGGGTCTGTGAAAAAAGAGGATATAATTCTTCAGAAGTTAAAGTGTATCTGTCTGGAAATGATCAGGTATTTGTGTAGTGAAGTACTTTTAGAAGACATAAAAGATAATTTAGTGATGTTGGGCTCAGTAGTGTAACTAGAAGTGACAGGGCCCCATTGCAAATTAGGAACAGGTCAGTTCCTATTCTCTTAAGTAGGAGTTGATCTGCAGAATCCGTCAGTGGCTGCTACACATGGAACAAAACTATGTTGTTCATTTCTGTTTCATAGTTTTAAGGTTGAAAGAAGACATAAGCCCATTCAGTTCAAATTGTAACCTAACATGTTGATCTAAAGGAATTCAAAAACACAATGATACTTAACGACCTTGGACATATGGATACGTCATGGTGATCGGCTGTTCGCGTGCAGTCTGACAGCAGACACCCAATACTCAGTGCCAGGAGTGGTGATGCACTGCTCCTGGCACTTTAACCCCCTAAATGATGAGATCGATTTCGCAGAGCAGGCAGAGGGAGGAATCTGCCTCTGACATTGGATCGGCCCCCTGTGACATCATCGCGGGTCACCAGAGCTAGCAAACTTGCTAGATAATGTTCAGTGTATGATCTAACAAGTTTGTCTGTCAGTGAAGTGCTGACAGTTTGTACAGCATAGGAATGGTTCTACTGTAATACCGCGTCCGATATGACCCGACCTATAAAACTATCCTACCCCTTTAGTGAACTCCATAAAAAAATGAGGCAAAAACAGATGCTTTTTATCATCATACCACCGATCAAAAGTGGAATAAAATGCGATCAAAAAGACAAATGTAAATAAAATGTTACCGCTGAAAATGTCATCTTATCCCTCAAAAACCCTCTGCCATACAGCTCAATCAGTGGAAAAATAAAAAAAATATAGCTCTCAGAATAAAATGATGCAATATAATAATTTTTTCTATAAAATAGTTTGGGTATCGCTGTAATCGTACTGACCTGAAGAATAAAGCTGTCTTATCAATTTTACCACACACGGATTGGCATAAAAGAGAACCTCAAAAAAACAATTTCTGAATTGCTGATGTTTGTTCATTCTGCCTTCCACAAATCGGAATGGAAAGCGATCAAAAGATTCATGGGCCTGAAAATTGTACCAATAAAAGCGTCAACTCGTCCCGCAAAAAACATGCCCTCACATGACTGTGTCAGCTGAAATATGGAAAAATTATAGCTTTCAAAATATGGTGATGCAGTTTTTGCAAAAAAAGTGCCTTTTAGTTTGTGACTGCTGCCAAGCATAAAGAAAACAGTATAAATTTAGTATCACTGTAATCGCACCGTCCCCAAGAATAAAGTCATCCAATCACTTATAATGCACGAGGAACAGTGTGAGAAAAATAAATAAAACAAATTATTCACCTGCTGTCGATTTGTTCATTCTGCCTCCCTAAGATTGGCTCACATATTTCCTGGGCTCTACGCTGAGCTCTTAATCTCAGAAATACGTGATTCAAAGAGAACCACCGATGGAAGATTCCCTGTAATGAGGCAGATGAAGGCACCCTGTGGACGCCATCTGACTTGATCCGGCGGTGTCCGTCTTTTTAGAGGTGCATAAAAGTGCAGTCGGCCACAGTTTTGTGCACTTCTTAAAAGAAGGACAACGCTGAACAGAGGCCAGACAGAGTCCAGTGTAACTCTGCTGCCTCATTGTATTGAGTGGTTCCTTCGGGTGTTTCATCTGAATCACGTCACTATGCGATTTTGATAGAAACCCGATATAAGTGCTCAGCTTAGAGCACGGGATAAATATAATCCCAAACATTATGTAAAATGTTCCCAACTAAAGTTTCAAATCAATCCACAAAAAAATCAAGTCAACACTCAGGTCCATCATGTGTCAATGTAAATATAGGGGCTTCCACATTACTGGTAGCATGAAGGCTCTGGAAAAACGCTATGGCTCCTTGCCCCCAAAGGAAATTCAGCGAACTCTGCGCTCCCAAATCAAAATGCCCGTTCCCTTCTGAGCACCACAGTGTGCCTAAACCACATTTAATGTCCACAAGTTTGGCATTTCTGTAGCGATGAGAGCTCACCTAATTTATGGGTGCATGTCTCCAGAAGCACGAGCTGTGCACAACGTACTGGTCACTACAATGTACTGTTCACTACAATGGCAGTTTGCAATTTCCACTCAGCAACATACATTGCTGTCTGTTTCTGGAAAACACAAATGGAATCAAAATCCTCACTATACCTGTAGTGAGGTGTATTAGGTGGTATAATTTCTAAAATGGGGTAACTTGAGGGAGTGGGGATTCTGCTTTTCTAGCCCTTTGGGTTCTGTATATGTAGTCTGCATCCTATTTGTCACAAGGGTGTCATGTCCTCCTGGAAGACCTGGAGTTAGACTGTCACATCATGTAATGAATTGCAGGTCTTCTTTAGAGATGGTGTGATTTGTGTCCCATATTAAATGGATTTAGTTTACTCTGGTACAGAACAGGTTATCGACCCTTTCCATGCTGGTCAGAAACATGCAGCTCCATTTTAGCTGCTTCTGATCTGGTCATTACCTCTTCCTATAAAAACTGGCCAGACCTTCTGGTTCCTATCGGTGAAAGATCTGTCTTCCTGTGCTGTGTGCTAAAACTAAGTGGTTGGAGTGGCATTGTGGTAGTAGTGATCTGTGGTTTGCTGTAGTACGTGTGTGTTCCAATTTGGTATATTCCTCAATGTCGGTATCCTCCTCACTATTGTTGGTTAGTGTGTTTGTATGATAGAATTTTCTGTTATCCTTGTTTTATCTTTGTCCCTTTTTTACCTTACATTTCTGTCCCAGGCCTCATGTGGTGGGCGAGGGGACAGATCAGGAGCATAGTAAGTTCGGAGACTTCGGCCTCTCTACCTTCAAGAGTACCATCGGGACAGGGATAGTTAGGGTCCAAGTTCCAGGGACAGTTTGAGGCCCCCTTTCCTTACCGAAGACTGTCACAAAGTGACATTTTCACCATGATGTATACAATAGAGAACCTTTGGATATCAAGTTGGCTTTTGAGGAGTGGGGTAAGTTTTTGGAGGGGGCAGTTCACCCTGTCACTGTCATTACTGATCATAAAAATCTGTTGTACCTTGAATCCACTAAATGTTTTTATCCTAGACAAGCTAGATGGTCTTTGCTTTTTATCAGGTTTCATTTTATTGTCACTTACCATCCTGGTATTAAGAACGTCAAAGCTGATGCTTTGTCTCGAAGTTTCCCTGGGGTTAGTTGTTCGGATTACTCTGTCCCTATTTTACAGGATCGGGCGGTCTGGTCATCTCTGCCGTGTGTTCTGAGCTGAAGGGAGAAGTATTGACTTCTCAGGGGTTGCCCTGCTTCTCCTTCAGATAAATTATTTGTACCATTGCATCTGTGTCTTAAAGTTTTAGGGGCACATCATATCTCGGCTCTCCCTGGTCATCCAGGTAATAAAGCAACCTTGGACCACTTTTCTCATCGATTTTGGTGCCCAAGGTTGCATTGGGATGTAGTCGACTTTGTTTCTTCCTGTAAAGTATGTGCTTATTCCAAGACCCCAAATACTCATCAGTCTGAGGCTATTCTATCAATAACCATAGCATAGCGGCCATGGACACATTTATCCATGGATTTTAGTACAGATCATCCTTCCTCCTCTGGTAAGATTGGATAGGTTCAGAAAAATGGTGCACTTCATTGCTTTACTTTCTCTCCCTAATGCCAAGACACTGGTGTCTTGTGAAAATAAAAAAGTGGGCCTAAAAGAACATTTCTGTGGCAAAAATGTGATTTTTTTATTTTCATGGATCTACGTTACAAACTTCTGGGAAGTACCTTGGGTTCAAGACATGGGCGGACATACCGCCGGTTCAACCTGTGCAACTGCACCGGGGCCCAGAGCAGGAGGGGCCCCCGACCGACATAGAAAGCTAAGTTGTGAATGACAGCTGGCGGCACTATTACTGCTAACAGGAGAAGCAGGGGGCCCGCTCTGCTGCACACATGTGATATAAAGGTCAAACGGGCCCCCTTCCTCCCCTGTTAGCACTTGCACACATTGTCCGGCTCCGACCGGCTGCCACTGGACCGTACAGTCTGCGGTGAGGTGAAGGGCTGCAGAGTGAGCACGCAGACGCTGGAGCAGGAAGAGAGGAGGGAGGAGGAGCGCCTCTCTCTCTGCTGTTGTGCACGCTTCCCAGAGCCTCAGCAGTGATCCGCAGGACTGGGTCTGGACCTGGCTGGATTATACAGTCATGGCCAAAAGTTTTGAGAATGACACAAATATTAATTTTTACAAAGTCTACTGCTTCACTTTTTCTAATGGCAATTTGCATATACTCCAGAATGTTATAAAGAGTGATCAGCTTAACAGCAATTACTTGCAAAGTCAATATTTGGCTAGAAAATGAACTTTATCCCCCAAAACACATTTCAACATCATTGCAGCCCTGCCTTAAAATGACCAGCTAACCTCTTTTCAGTGATTGCTCCATTAACACAGGTGTGGGTGTTGATGAGGACATGGCTGGAGATCAATCTGTCATGATTAAGTAAGAATGACACCACTGGACACTTTAAAAGAAGGCTGGTGCTTGGCATCATTGTTTCTCTTCTGTTAACCATGGTTATCTCTAAAGAAACACGTGCAGTCATCATTGCAATGCACAAAAATGGCCTAAAGGGAAGAGTATCGCAGCTAGAAAGATTGCACCTCAGTCAACAATCTATCGCATCATCAAGAACTTCAAGGAGAGAGTTGTCTTGCTGCCAAAAAGGCTCCAGGGCGCCCAAGAAAGACCAGCAAGCGCCAGGACCGTCTGTTAAAAGTGTTTCAGCTGCGGGATCGGGCTACCAGCAGTGCAGAGCTTGCTCAGGAATGGCAGCAGGCAGGTGTGAGTGCATCTGCACGCACTGTGAGGCGGAGACTCTTGGAGCCAGGCCTGGTCTCAAGGAGGGCAGCAAAGAAGCCACTTCTCTCCAGAAAAAACATCATGGACAGACTGATATTCTGCAAAAGGTACAGGCAGTGAACTGCTGAGGACTGGGGTAAAGTTATTTTCTCTGATGAATCCCCTTTTCGATTGTTTGGGACATCAGGAAAACGCCTCATTCGGAGAAGACAAGGTGAACGCTACCACCAGTCTTGTCTCATGCCACCTGTTAAGCATCCTGAAACCATTCATGTGTGGGGTTGCTTCTCAGCCAAGGGAATCGGCTCTCTCACAGTCTTGCCTAAAAACACAGCCATGAATAAAGAATGGTACCAGAATGTCCTCCAAGAGCAACTTCTCCCAACCCTCCAAGAGCAGTTTAGCAATCAACAATGCCTTTTCCAGCATGATGGAGGACCTTGCCATAAAGCAAAGGTGATAACTAAATGGCTCAGGGAACAAAACATAGAGATTTTGGGTCCATGGCCTGGAAAATCCCCAGATCTTAATCCCATTGAGAACTTGTGGTCAATCATCAAGAGACGGGTGGACAAACAAAAACCTAAAAATTCTGACAAAATGAAAGCATTGATTGTGCAAGAATGGACTGCTATCAGTCAGGATTTGGTCCAGAAGTTGATTGAGAGCATGCCAGGGAGAATTGCAGAGGTCCTGAAGAAGAAGGGTCAACACTGCAAATATTGACTTGCTTCATTAACTCATTCTAACTGTCAATATAAGCTTTTGTTACTCATATCTTTGCAATTATTATATTTCTGTCTGTGATAAAAACATCTGTCAAACACACATAAAAACCAGAGGGCAGCAGATCATGTGAAAATATAATATTTGTGTCATTCTCAAAACTTTTGGCCATGACTGTACAGACACATGAAAATAGGAGGGCGAGTTGGTGAGAGGACAGAGGAGAAATCACTGGTCTAGATAGGGGCCCGCCCAGAATAAATGTATTAAATGATGATGATCGATCTAGATAGGGGGATTGGATAGACGGCGATTTACAGAGCACCCCTGTTACCTGTCTGGAGTGCACAGTGACATTTGTGCAGCATTACCTTTCAGCCATTTACAGACTTTGCCTTACAAGCACATCTGTGATTGGCTGATGTGATGAGCTGCCAGTGTCTTCTGTGCACTGGAGTCGCACTTTGGGTGGGAAGCTGCTGCAGAGGACGAGTGAGGACCAGGCTGAGGGGATCTCTGCTGCCATTTGGACTTTTTGTAAGCATACAGTATTGTAATTGAAAAAGAAACAAATTTATATATGAACCATGTTGGGAGTAGTGGTTACTGGTCATGAGCGAGCATGTTCGGATAAGGCGTTATCTAAGCATGCTCGAGTGCTAATAGAGCACCTTCAGCATTCTCTAATAATATGTTCGAGTCCCCGCTGCTCCATGATTCGTGACTAGTCGCAGCACGTGGGGATAGCCTGTTTGTTAGGCAATCACTGCATGTGTGGCAGCTGTCGAACAGTCACGAGACATGAAACAGTGGAGGGTCAAAAATATTATTTGAGCAGGCTGAAGTCACTCAGCACACAAGCGTGCTCAGATAATGGCTTATATGAGCACGTTCACTCATCACTAATGCCTGTGACCTAAGGAAAGTGACATATCCTCAAATTCTGTGCACAGTGGCCTGCTAGTGACATGCAGCAGCCTGATTTTTGTCCGGCTGCGATCTCTTTCAATTAGACCAGCAGTTGCATAAAGAATCGCTTATAAGACGCACTTTTTTTCACCCAAATTTGGGGGAAAATGGGGGTGCGTCTTACAATGCGTATATATTTTACAGGTACTGTTGCTGCAGGCCACAGGGTGGGATGAGGTAGTGTCGGCAGTGCTCCAAATGTTAGGCGGTGCTGCTGGTGTCTCCAGCGCTGCTGCAGGTGTCTCTGGCGGTGTCCGATGCTGCGGGGAAGCTCTGCCGACATTTTGTGAAAGGCCAGAGCCCGCGCCGCTGCATGGTTTCCCATGCGGTGGACTCAGGGAAAATGGCCACCGGGTGCGCAGATGGATATCTAAGCACCAAGATCTCGGGAGATGAGAATTCAGCACTAAGATTTTATCTCCCGAGATCTTGGTGCCGAAATCTCCATCTGCGCATGTGCCGCACCCGGCGGCCATTTTCCCGGAGTCCACCGCATGGGAAACCATGCAGCTGCGGGGGCTCTGCCTTTCACAAAATGTCGGCAGAGCCCCACGCAGCACCGTACACAGCCGGAGACCCCCGCAGCAGTGTCAGAGATACCCGCAGTACCGCCAGGCACTCGCAGCACTGCCGGACACCCCCTCGTTTACTTAACTTTGTTGCTGTATGGGGGGGCCGGGGAAGATTTCTTGCACAGGGGCCCTCTGCAGTCTGTGTCCGCCACTGGTTCAAGATGCTCATCGCACATGTAGATATGTTCCCTGGGGGTCTAGTTTCCAAAATTGTGTCATTTGTGGGAGGTTTCCACTATTTAGGCACAACAGGGTCTCTCCAAACGCGACATGGCGCTAATGATTCCAGCAAATCTTACATTCAAAAAGTAAAATGGTGCTCCTTCCCATCCACGCTCTGCCGTGCGCCCAAACAATAGTTTTCCAACCCTTATGGGGTATCAATGTACTCAGGAGAAAATGCACAACAAATTTTATGCTGCAATTTCTCTTCTTACCCTTGTAAAAATGCAAAGTTTGGGGCTAAAAAATATTTTTGTGGGAAAAATGTGATTTTTTTTATTTTCACGGCTCAACATTATAAACTAATATGCAGTATAGCATCCCTATATATCAGGGGTCTCAAACTCGCGGCCTGCGGGCCAACTGCGGCCCTCGGGACACTAGTTTGCGGCCCCCACCTCATGGGCCCTCGGTACATACTTTGCGGCCCTCGGCTGGGACCTCACATGCGAGAAACACCGCATGTGAAATCCCAGTCACTCGTAGTACCGCTCATTAAGGTCATGAATATGGACGCCACTCCTCTCATAGGCGTGGCGCCCATATTCATAAGCTTAATAAGTGGTACCACAGAGAGATGCTGGCGCTGGGCATACTCACCTCATCTCCTGCTGCTGCCGCCCGCGCTTCCTGTCTCTGACACAGAAAGCAGTGCCGCTGGATGACGTCATCATTCAGTGGCCTGCTCTGTCAGAGTGAGGAAGCGCGGGCGCCGTGATTCTGCAGACAGGTGAGAGGTGGTGTGTGTGTGTGTACAGGTGAGAGGTGGGGTGTGTGTGTGTGTGTGTGTTGTGTGTGTGTGTGTGTGTTTTGTAGGAGAGCGATGGGGAAAAGCAATGAGGAAAATCAATGGGGAAAGGCAATGATGGCAGTATTGGGGAAAAGCAATGGGGAAAAGCAATGATGGCAGTAATGGGGAAAAGCAATGGGGAAAAGCAATGATGGCAGTAATGGGGAAAAGCAATGGGGAAACAGTGATGGGAAAAGCAATGATGGAGTAATGGGAAAAGCAATGATGGCAGTAATGGGGAAAAGCAATGGGGAAAAGCAATGATAGCAGTAATGGGGAAAAGCAATGATGGGAGTAATGGGGAAAAGCAATGATGGAAGTAATGGGGAAAAGCAATGGGGAAAAGCAATGATACAGTAATGGGGAAAAGCAATGATGCAGTAATGGGGAAAAGCAATGATGGAAGTAATGGGGAAAAGCAATGGGGAAAAGCAATGATAGCAGTAATGGGGAAAAGCAATGATGGAAGTAATGGGGAAAAGCAATGATAGCAGTAATGGGGAAAAGCAATGATGGGAGTAATGGGGAAAAGCAATGATGGAAGTAATGGGGAAAAGCAATGGGGAAAAGCAATGATGCAGTAATGGGGAAAAGCAATGATGCAGTAATGGGGAAAAGCAATGGGGAAAAGCAATGATGGGAGTAATGGGGAAAAGCAATGGGGAAAAGTAATGATGGGAGTAATGGGGAAAAGCAATGATGGCAGTAATGGGGAAAAGCAATGGGGAAAACAGTGATGGGGAAAAGCAATGATGGGAGTAATGGGGAAAAGCAATGGGCAAAAGCAATAATGGGAATGATGGGGGAAAAGCAGTGATGGGAGTGATGAGGGAAAAGCAATGATGGGAGTGATGGGGAAAAGCAATGATGGGAGTGATGGGGAAAAAGCAATGGGGGAATGAGCGCTGGGGAGAATGAGCGCTGGGGAGGATGAGCGCTGGGGAGGATGAGCGCTGGGGAGGATGAGCACTGGGGAGGATGAGCGCTGGGGGAGAATGGGCGCTGGGGGAGGATGGGCACTGGGGAGGATGAGCGCTGGGGGGAATGAGCTCTGGGGAGAATGAGCGCTGGGGAGGATGAGCGCTGGGGGAGGATAAGCGCTGGGGAGGATGAGCGCTGGGGAGGATGAGCGCTGGGGGAGGATGAGCGCTGGGGGAGGATGAGCGCTGGGGAGGATGAGCGCTGGGGAGGATGAGCGCTGGGGAGGATGAGCGCTGGGGGAGGATGAGCGCTGGGGGTGGATGAGCGCTGGGGGAGGATGAGCGCTGGGGGAGGAAGAGCGCTGGGGGAGGATGAGCGCTGGGGGAGGATGAGCGCTGGGGAGGATGAGCGCTGGAGATGATGAGCGCTGGGGAGGATGAGCGCTGGGGATGATGAGCGCTGGGGAGGATGAGCGCTGGGGAGGATAAGCGCGGGGGAGGATGAGCGCTGGGGAGGATGAGCGCTGGGGAGGATGAGCGCTGGGGAGGATGAGCGCTGGGGAGGATGAGCGCTGGGGGAGAATAAGCGCTGGGGGAATGACTTCTTGCTGTTAACCAGTTAATGTTTACTTGTCCACCACACTGCAGTGTCAAAAGAGGAAGACAGCGAGACAGGCAGCAACATCACATCAGAGAGCGCTTGACCTCGAAACAGAAAATCCTCAGATCCTGGTATTGTAACATAATATTAAGGATAATATTTATTCATTGATATTGCGCTATTAATTCCACAGCACTATACATACATCATCAACACTGTCCCCATTGCGACATTTGATAACATTGGAATGTTTTTGTAAGAGCTTTTCTTGTGGAAAACCTGATGCAGCCCAGCCTCACCCAGATTCTACCTCCAGCGGCTCCCGGGTAAATTGAGTTTGAGACCCCTGCTATATACACTGTGTTCCAAATTATTATGCAAAAATTGTTTAGGAGTGATAAGGTAAGAATTTTTTTGTTTGTCAGTTAAACTCATTGATGGTGATGTGTGTCAGGGCTCTTTATATCACTGTAAGCAATTGCAGACACCTGTGCTAATTAGTTTGGCACATGTGTCCAATGAAAGGCAAGACTACTTAAGAAGGCTGTCCCACATTATTAAGCAGCCTAATTTTCTGCCAAAATGGGAAAGAAAAGGATGTGTCGGCTGCTGAGAAGCAACAAATTGTGGAGTGTTTAGGTCAAGGCATGACTACAATCAACATTGCCAAGACACTTCATCGTGATCATCACACAATCAAGAAGTATGTAGCTGATTCACAGTACACACGTGTGCGTGCTGATAAGGGAAAATTGAGGACTCTTTCCTACAGGCAATTACGTCAGGTTAAAAGAGCAGCGGCAAAAAGCCTTGTCATAGCAGCAGACAAGTTTTTGAAGCTGCTGGTGCCTCCAATGTCCCCTGAACAACAAGATGCAGGGTCCTTCAGAGGTTTGCAGCTGTGTGTAAGCCATCCTGTCGACCTCCTCTATCCACTGCACACAAGCAGAAACGGCTCCAGTGGGCCAAACAATACATGAAAACTGACTTCAAAACTGTTTTGTTCACCGATGAGTGCCGTGCAACGCTCGATGGTCCAGATGGATGGAGTGGAGAATGGCTGGTTGATGGACACCCCATGCAAACACGGCTACAGCGCCAACGAGGAGGTGGAGTAATGTTTTGGGCGAGAATCATGGGAGAGAGATTGTCGACCCCTTTAGGATCCCTGAAGGGGTAAAGATGAACTCCATAGTGTATATTGATTTCTCAAACAGCACTTCCTGCCATGGTTCAAGAAGAAGAACCGTGCATTCCGCAGCAAGATCATTTTCATGCATGATAATGCACCGTCTCATGCTGCACATAACACATCTGCATCTCTGACTGCTATGGGCATAAAAGGGGACAAACTTATGGTGTGGCCCCCATGCTCCCCTGACCTCAACCCCATTGAGAACCTTTGGAGCATCATCAAAAGGAGTGTCTATGATGGCGGGAGGCAGTTCACATCTAAGCAAGAGCTCTGGGAGGGTATTCTGTCCTCATGCAAAACAATTGAAGCAGAAACCATCCAAAACCTGACAAATTCAATGGACGAGAGAGTTCAGAAGCTCCTTTCGAACAAGGGGTCCTATGTGCAAATGTAACATCACCTAGAATAAAGTTTTGAGTTAAAAACTGTTTGATTTCAGTTTGTAATAACCTGCTAATGCTTATAATTTCAAAAATTACCATTTTTTTGTTCTTTATTAAAATGAAAAGGTTGAAAACTCTGCTGTGCATAATAATTTGGAACATGCATTTTGAGTGCAGTTTGAGTGTTTTATTTTTAAAAAAAATATACTGTTATCATAGGCAGTTTATACAAAAACCTTTCAATTGTACTCTAATAGTTATTTGACTGGAAAATTACAATGACTGCAATTCATACAGGTAATTTGGGAAAATCTGAGAAAATATTATTTGCATAATAATTTGGAACACAGTGTATAGTATGATTTCCCCTACAGCTCCCTATATACAGTTAAATGCTTCTTAGCCCCTATATACAGTATGATAGCCTCACATCTCCATATAGACAGTATAATATTCCAATAGCTCCTATTATATGGTAAAATACCCCCACAGATCCCTATATACAATATGATGTCCCCTACAGATCACTCTATACACTGTAATGACCATATAACCAGCAATATACAAATGGCTGCACAGCTCCCTATATAAAGTATGATGTCCCCCTCAGAATTCTATACATTTTGTGAGGGCCCACATAGTTTCTTAAATACAGTGTAATGCCCTCATAGCTTCTATACACATTGCAATATACAGTATGATGGCTGCACAGCTCCCTATATACAGTATGATGTGCTGACACAGGATATCATTCTATATACAGTATGATACAGCTCCCTTTATGATGTATGATGTACCACTCATGTCTATACATTTTGTGATGGCCCCCACAGTTCCATAAATACAGTGTAATGCTCCTATACACAGTATGATGTCTCCCACAGCTTCCTATATACACATTATAACGCCCTCAATGCTTCCTATATATAGTATGATGGCTGCACAGATCCCTATATACAGTATGATGTCCCAGAACAGGACAACATACTATATACTGTATGACCAGCTTCCTATATGAGGTATGATGTGAAACGCATGCCAGGGCAGTGGGGCACTCAGTACCGGGCCGCTTCTTAAAGGGGAAGTTTCACAGCAGCAGGGACCCGGTTCGTGGCCCTGGGCGTCCAATAGAAGGGGAACATTTATAGGGGATGATAAAGAGTTTGTATTGAAGTATTCATGACGCCACCTGTGGTTTCTGGACAGAAGTGGCCAGCGCTGCAGTGCAGATCCTCTGGGACTGGTGGTGTGATGCAGAGCTTGCTGTCCCAGGGCAGATGTAGCAGTGCTGAGTGAGTGTTGCAGGAAGAACTTGAGAAGACACAGTCAGATGCAGTTTCCAAAGCTTTACTCACAGTTCTGGTGTACACAGATGCCCGCTTGGTGCCGTGTCCTCCAGGTGAGGGGCTCAGCAAACTCCCAACTCCCAGGTAGATCAGAATACACCTTTTCAGGATTCCTTTCAATATGTTCCTTTCTCAGTAATCTCACTGTGCTGACTTTCCACCTTTCCTTCCTGTCCAACACCTCGCAATCAGTGTCCCAAGCCACTAGCTGCGGACCTTGGCGGATAACGTCCTTTCTGCTTTTCCCTTCTCCCTTATGGCTACCTTTTCGGAGAAGATAATTGCGGTTCAGTAGCTGAGGCACCTAGAGATGCCACTGCCTCCGGCTTGCTAGTTGAGTCTTAAAGTTCTCCACTAGCCTAGGGGCCGGTGTCCCTTCTGCGACCTGGTCATTCCACAATTGGATCGGGCCCCACGGATGAATCACTCACTATCAGCTACTGTCTGAGTCTCTCTCCTTCCCGCTTTCTCCACCCACCTCCCATGCACTCTTTCCTAGCCAGCCAGGGATAAGACCATCCTCCCTTAAGGTACGTCCAGGGTGCCCTGCTGCTATAGTCTGTGTTGGGTGCAGGTGTTAGAGTCCTGGGTGGTGCTCCCTCCTTACCTGAGAGTAGAGTATCACACCTCTGGATGAGGTGCAATACCTCTGTGGCGACTGAACCCTCAGGGGCACCACAGAAGTCCCTCACAGCTCTCTATACAGTACATTTTGTGATGGCCCCACAGTTCCCTAAATACAGTGTAATGACCGCATAGCTCCTATACACAGTATCATGTCTCCACAGCTTCCTATACACATTTTAAGATCTCCGTAGCTTCATATATACAGTATAATGGCTCCACTGCTCCCTATATTCATACATATAATACAATGCCACCCACAGCTCCCTGTATACAGTATATTGCCAGCTATGCTGAGTATGATGTCCTCCATAGTTTCCTAAATACACTATAATGCTCTCATACAGTATGATGGCTAAGTAGCTCCCTATATCTAAAGTATGATGGCCCAACAGTTTCAAATATTTAGTATGTCTCAACAGCACCCTATATACAGTACAATGGCCAATAGACCCCTATACACAGTATAATGGTTCCGCAGCTCCTTATATACAGTGTGATGGCCCTACAGCTCGCTATATACAGTACATTGTCCCCATAGTCCTATAAACACAGAATAATCTCTCCCACAGCTCTCTCCAGTCACCTACAATTGTGCTCAAAAGTTTACATACCCCAGCAGAATATTTGCTTTCTTGGCCTTTTGTCAGAGAATATGAATGATAACACCAAAACTTTTTCTCCACTCATGGTTAGTGGTTGGGTGAAGCCATTTATTGTCAAACTACTGTGTTTTCTCTTTTTAACCCCTTAGTGACAGAGCCAATTTGGTACTTAACCCCTTCACCCCCAAGGGTGGTTTGCACCTTAATGACCGGGCCAATTTTTACAATTCTGACCACTGTCTCTTTATGAGGTTATAACTCTGGAATGCTTCAACGGATCTTCGCGATTCTGAGATTGTTTTCTCGTGACATATTGTACTTCACGTTAGAAGTAAAATTTCTTCGATATAACTTGCGTTTATTTTTGAAAAAAACGCAAATATGGCGAAAATTTTTAAAATTTTGCAATTTTCAAATTTTGAATTTTTATTCCCTTAAAACAGAGAAATATGTCACATAAAATAGTTAAGAAATAACATTTCCCACATGTCTACTTTACATCAGCACAATTTTGGAACCAAAATTTTTTTTTGTTAGGAAGTTATAAGGGTTAAAAGTTGACCAGCGATTTCTCATTTTTACAACAAAATTTACAAAGCCATTTTTTTTAGGGACCACCTCTCATTTGAAGTCACTTTGAGGGGTCTATATGGCAGAAAATACCCAAAAGTGAAACCATTCTAAAAACTGCACCCCTCAAGGTACTCAAAACCTCATTCAAGAAGATTATTAACCCTTCAGGTGCTTCACAGGAACTAAAGCAACGTGGAAGGAAAAAATGAATATTTAACTTTTTAGCCACAAAAATGATCTTTTACAAACTTTTTTTTATTTTCACAAGGGTAAAAGGAGAAAATGGACAGATAAGGTTGTTATGCAATTTCTCCTGAGTACGCCAATACCCAATATGTGGGGGAAAACCACTGTTTGGGCACACGGCAGAGCTCGTAAGGGAAGGAGCGCCGTTTGACTTTTTCAAACTAAAATTGGCTGGAATTGAGATTAGACGCCATGTCGTGTTTGGAGAGCCCCTGATGCGCCTAAACAGTGGAAACCCCCACAAGTGACACCATTTTGGAAACTAGACCCCCTAAGGTACTTCTCTAGATCTGTTGTGAGCACTTTGAACTCCCAAGTGTTTCACAAAAGCTTATAATGCCTGGGTGTGAAAAAAAAAAAAAACAATTTTCCACAAAAATTATTTTTTAGTCCCAAATTTTTGAATTTTCCCAAGGAAATTGGACCCCAAAAGTTGTTGTCCAATTTGTCCTGAGTACGCTGATACCCCATATGTGGGGGGGGGGAACTGTTTGGGTGCACGGCAGGGCTTGGAAAGGAAGTAGTAACGTTTTGGAATGCAGACGTTGATGGGGTCATGTTCCGTTTGCAGTGCCCCAGATGAGCCTAAACAGTGGAAACCCCCCACAAGTGACCCCATTTTGGAAACTATACCCCCTAAGGAACTTATCTAGATCTTTGGTGAGCACTTTGAACCCCCAAGTGCTTCACACAAGTTTATAATGCCCGGGCATGAAAATAAAAAATCCTATTTTTTTCCCACAAAAATTATCTTTTAGTCACTAATTTTTTATTTTCTCAAGGGTAACAGGAGAAATTGGACCACATAAGTTGTTGTCCAATTTGTCCTGAGTACGCTGATACCCCATATGTGGGTGGGAACCACTGTTTGGGCGCACGGCAGAGCTCGGAATGGAAGGAGCACCATTTGACTTTTTCCAACCAAAATTGGCTGGAATTGAGATTGGATGCCATGTTGCATTTGGAGAGCCCCTGATGTGCCTAAACAGTGGAAACCCCCCACAAATGACCCCATTTTGGAAACTAGACCCCCTAAGGAACTTTTCTAGATCTTTGGTGAGCAATTTTAACCCCCAAGTGCTTCACACAAGTTTATAACGTAGAGCCGTAAAATTTAAAAATCATATTTTTTCCACAAAAATGATCTTTTCACCCCAATTTTTATTTTTCCAAGGGTAACAAGACTCCAAAAGTTATTGTGCAATTTGTCCTGAGTGCGCTGATACCCCATATGTGGGGGTAAACCACTGTTTGGGTGCATGGCAGAGTTTGGAAGGGAAGGAGCGCCGTCTGACTTTTTCAACGCAGAATTGGCTGGACGCCATGTCGTGTTTGGAGAGCTCCTGATCTGCCTAAACAGTGGAAACCCCCATAAATGACGCCATTTTGGAAACTAGACCCCTCAAGGAACTTATCTAGATGTGTGGTGAGAACTTTTAACCCCCAGGTGTTTCACTAAAGTTTATAACGTACAGCCGTAAAATAAAAAATCTTTTTTTTTTTTTACAAAAATGATTTTTTCGTCCCCAATATTTTATTTTCACAAGGGTAACAGAAGAAATTGGAACCCAAAAGTTGTTGTCCAATTTGTCCTGAGTACGCTGATACCCAATATGTGGGAGAAAACTACTGTATGGGCGCACGTCAGGGCTCGGAAGGGAAGTAGTGACGTTTTGGATTGCAGACTTTGATGGAATGGTCTGGGGCGTCATGTCACATTTGGAGAGCCCCTGATGCACCTATACAGTGGAAACCCCCCACAAGTGACCCCATTTTGGCAAATAGACCCCACAAGGAACTTATCTAGATGTGTGGTGAGCACTTTGAACCCCGAAGTGCTTCACAGAAGTTTATAACGTACAGCCGTAAAAATAAAAAATCTTTTTTTTTTTTACAAAAATGATTTTTTCGCCCCCAATATTTTATTTTCACAAGGGTAACAGAAGAAATTGGAACACAAAAGTTGTTGTCCAATTTGTCCTGAGTACGCTGATACCCAATATGTGGGAGAAAACTACTGTATGGGCGCACGTCAGGGCTCGGAAGGGAAGTAGTGACGTTTTGGATTGCAGACTTTGATGGAATGGTCTGGGGCGTCATGTCGCATTTGGAGAGCCCCTGATGCGCCTAAACAGTGGAAACCCCCCACAAGTGACCCCATTTTGGAAAATAGACCCCACAAGGAACTTGTCTAGATGTGTGGTGAGCACTTTGAACCCCGAAGTGCTTCACAGAAGTTTATAACGCACAGCCGTAAAAATAAAAAATCCTTTTTTTTTTTGCAAAAATGATTTTTTTGCCCCAATATTTTATTTTTACAAGGGTAACAGGAGAAATTGGACCCCAAAAGTTGTTGTCCAATTTGTCCTGAATACGCTGATATCCAATATGTGGGAGAAAACTACTGTATGGGTACACGTTGGGGCTCGGAAGGGAAGTAGTGACGTTTTGGATTGCAGACTTTGATGGAATGGTCTGGGGGCGTCATGTCGCATTTGGAGAGCCCCTGATGCGCCTAAACAGTGGAAATCCCCAACAAGTGACCCCATTTTGGAAAATAGACCCCACAAGGAACTTATCTAGATGTGTGGTGAGCGCTATGAAGCCCCAAGTGCTTCACAGAAGTTTATAATGTACAGCCGTAAAAACAAAAAAATATTTTTTTTTGTACAAAAATTATATTTTCGGCCCCAGTTTTTTATTTTCCCAAGGGTAGCAGAAGAAATAGGACAAATTGCACAATAACTCTTGTGGTCCAGAGTACGCTGATACCCCATATGTGGGGATAAACTACTGTTTGGACGCATGGCAGAGCTCAGAAGTGAAGGAGCACCGTTTGACTTTTTCAACGCAGAATTGGCTGGAATTGAGATCAGACGCCATGTCACATTTGGAGAGCCCCTGATGTGCCTAAACAGCTGAAACCCCCCAATTCTAACTCCAACCTTAACCCCAACACACCCCTAACCCTAGTCCCAACCCTAACCACAAACCTAACCCTAACACACCCCTAATCCCAACCCTAACCCTAATCCTAACTTTAGCGCCAACCCTAACCCTAACTTTAGCCGCAACCCTAACCCTAACCCTAATGGGAAAATGGAAATAAATGCTTTTTTTTAATTTTATTATTTTTCCCTTACTAAGGGGGTGATAAAGGGGGTTTGATTTACTATTTATAGCGGGTTTTTATGATTGGCAGCTGTCACGCTAAAAGACGCTTTTTATTGCAAAAATAGTTTTTGCATCATCACATTTTGAGAGCTATAATTTTTGCATATTTTGGCCCACAGAGTTATGTGAGGTCTTATTTTTTGCGGGACGAGTTGACGTTTTTATTTGTACCATTTTTGAGCACGTGACGTTTTTTGATCGCTTTTTATTTCGATTTTTGGGAGGTTAGAATGAACAAAAATCAGCAATTCATGAATTTCTTTTGGGGGAGGCGTTTATACCGTTCCGCGTGTGGTAAAATTGATAAAGCAGTTTTATTCTTCGGGTCAGTACGATTATGGCGATACCTCATTTATATCATTTTTTCATGTTTTGGCGCTTTTATAGAATAAAAACAATTTTATATAAAAAATAATTATTTTTGCATCGCTTTATTCTGCGAGCTATAACTTTTTTATTTTTTCGCTGATGATGCTTTATTACGGCTCGTTTTTTGCGGGACAAGATGACGTTTTCAGCGGTACCATGTTTTTTTATATTGGTCTTTTTGATCGCGTGTTATTCCACTTTTTGTTCGGCGGTATGATGATAAAGCATTGATTTTTTGCTTCGTTTTTTTTTTTTTTTTTAAGGGGTTCACTAAAGGGGTTAACTAGTGGGACAATTTTATAGGGGGGGTCGTTACGGACGCGGCGATACCAAATATGTGTACTTTTATTGTTTTTTTTTTTTTATTTATAGGAAGAAGTGAATTTATTGGGGAATATTTTATTTTTTTTTTATTTATTTTGGATTTTTTTTTTACACATGTTTATTTTTACTTTTTTAACTTTTTTACTTTGTCCCAGGGTGGGACATCACAGTATTTTATCAGATCGCTGGTGTGACAGTGTGCACAGCACTCTGTCACACCAGCGATCGCACAGGCATAGATGCAGGCTTCTCAGTGCCTGCTCTCGGCAGGCACTGAGGTAGCCGCCTCCCTCCAGGACCCCGGCGCCATCTTGGATCCGGGTCCTGGGTGGGAGGAAGCCCTCAGAACAGCGCGATCACATCGCGCTGCTCTGAGGGTCTCAGGGGGGCGCGCAGGGAGCCCCCACCCTGCGCGATCCTCCCCTGTGCCCCCAGTACAACGCGATCATGTTTGATCGCGGTGTGCTAGGGGTTAATGTGCCGGGAGCGGTCCGTGACCGCTCCTGACACACAGTCATGGGTGTCAGCTGTGATAATCAGCTGACACCCGGCGGCGATTAGCTGCGCTCCCCTCAGGAGCGCAGCTGATCGCCTAAGATGTACTATCCCGTCCCCGGTCATACGGGCCCAGGTACCATGGACGGGATAGTACGTCCGATGGCAGTAAGGGGTTAATGACCAAGCCAATTTTTACAATTCTGACCACTGTCAGTTTATGAGGTTATAGCTCTGGAATGCTTCAATGGATCCCACTGATTCTGAGATAGTTTTTCATGACATATTGTACTTCTTGTTAGTGGTAAAATTTCATTGATATGACTTGCATTTATGAAAAAATGGAAATTTGGTAAAAAATTTTGAAAATGTAGCAATTTTCAAACTTTTAATTTTTGTACCCTTAAATCAGTCATATCCATAAAATAGTTAATAAATAACATTTCCCACATGTCTACTTTACATCAGCACAATTTTGGAAACAATTTTTTTTTGTTAGGACGTTATAAAGGTTAAAATTTGACCAGCGAGTTCTCATTTTTCCAACAAAATTTACAAAACCATTTTTTTTAGGACCCACCTCACATTTGAAGTGAGTTTGGGGGGTCAATATGACAGAAAATACCCAAAGTGACACCATTCTAAAAGCAGCACCCTCCAAGGTACGCAAAACCACATTCAATAAGTTTATTAACCCTTCAGGTGCTTTTACTTTTTTGACAAAAAATTTACTTTGGTACCAAATTTTTTATTTTCACAAGGGTATCAGGAGAAAATGGACCACAAAATTTGTTGTGCAATTTCTCCTGAGTACGCTGATGCTCCATATGTGGGGGAAAGCCATTGTTTGAGCGCATGGTGGCGCTCAGAAGGGAGGATGCACCATTTTACTTTTTGAACGCAAAATTGTCTGGAATCAATGGCAGGTGCCATGTCGCGTTTGGAGACCCCTGATGTACCTAAACAGTGGAAATCCCCCAACTCTAACATCAACCCTAGCACAGCCCTAACCCCAACACAACCCTAACCCTAATTCCAACTCTAACCATAACCCTAACCACAACCCTAACCCCAGCAAAACCCTAACCCCAACACAACCCTAGCCCCAAACTTAACCATAGCCTCAAACCTAATACTAGCCAAACCCTAACCCTAGATCTAACCCTAGCCCCAACCCTAACCCTAGCCCAACTCTAATCCTTGCTATAACCCAAGCCCCAACCCTAACCCTAGCCCAACCCTAACCACAACACTAATCCAAACCCTGGCCCCAACCCTAACTCTAGCCAACACTAACCCTAGCTATAACCCCAACTATAACCCCAACCATAACTAACCTTAGTCCAACCCTAACCCTAGCTATAACCCCAACTATAACCCTAACCTTGGCCCCAACCCTAACCCTAGCTATAACCCCAACTATAACCCCAACCATAAGACTAACCCTAGCCCTAACCCTAACCCTAATGGAAAAATGGAAATAAATACATTATTTTATTTTATTATTTTTAACTAAGGGGGTGATAAAGGGGGGATTGATTTGCTATTTTTTATTTTGGTCACTGTGATAGGGTCTATCACAGTGATCAAAATAAACCAATAGGAAAAATGTCCTATTGTTGGAGGGTGACGGCCGGCAGATCTCGGTGGGCGCACTGAGCACGCCCCTGCCATTTTGTTCCCGGAAGAAGACGCTGCCAGCCGGGGGACATAATGGGGGGATGCAGGAGGTGCTGGAGGTACCGGTGTGGGATTGGGGGACCTAATTTCTCTCTCCTCTGATGTGTGATCACATCAGAGGAAAGAGAAATTAAATGGGAAATATGCCTTTTTTTTGCGGTCGCCATTATTCCTAACTGCGATCGCAACACTGGGGTCGGTAAAAACCGACCCAAATCATGTTCTCTGGGGTCTCAGCTACCCCCGGTAGTTGAGACCACAGAGATATTCTGATGCTGGGGTGCACTATACCCTTATTTCTCAGTGCCGTTAAAAGCGGCACTGAGGAATAAGTACCCTTAACTGCCGCCGTTAAGATGCGTATCGGCCGTCGTTAAGGGGTTAAATCATGATGACAACCCCAAACATCCAAATGACCCTAATCAAAAGTTTACATACCCCGGTGATTTTGGCCTGATAACATGCATAGAAGTTGACACAAATGGGTTTGAATGGCTTCTAAAGGTACATACAGATACTTGCATCTTTCATCCAGCCACTGACATTTTTGGATTGTGAGTCATGGGAAAAGCAAAAGAATTGTCAATGGATATACGGGAAAAGGTAGTTGAACTGTATAAAACAGGAAAGGGATACAAAAAGATATCCAAGGAATTGATAATGCTAGTCAGCAGTGTTTAAACTGTGATTAAGAAATTGAAAATCAGAAGCTCTCTAAAAACAAAACCACAGTCATGTAGACCAAAAAAAATTTTGTGCACAACTGCCAGGAAAATTGATTGTGTTGCAAAGAAAACCCACAAATAACATCAGCTGAAATACTGGACTCTCTGAAAACTAGCGGTGTGGCTGTTTCAAGATGCACAATAAGGAAGCACTTGAAGAAAAATGGGCTGCGTGGTCGAGTCGCCAGAAGAAAACAAATCAGCACAGAGACAAACCTCAATACTTCTGGACAAGGTAATTTTGAGTGATGAGACCAAAATTGAACTTTTTGTCCACAACCATAAACGTTACATTTGGAGAGAGGTCAACAAGGCCTATGATGAAAGGAACACCATTCCTACTGTAAAGCATGGAGGTGGATCGCTGATATTTTGGGGATGTGTGAGCTTCAAAGGCACAGGAAACTTGGTCAGAGTTGAAGGAAAGATGAATGCAGCACATTATCAGCAAATACTGGAGGCAAATTTGCAATCATCAGCCCGGAAGCTGCGCATGGAACATACTTCGACGCTCTTACATGACAATGATCCAAAACACAAGGCCAATTCGACCTGTCATTGGCTACAGCATAATGAAGTGAAGGTTCTGGAGTGGCCATAACAGTCTCCTGATCTCAATATCATTGAGCCACTCTGGGGAGATCTCAAGTACGCAGTTCATGCTAGACAGCCCAGGAATTTACAGGAACTAGAGGTTTTTTTTGCCAAGAAGAGTGGGCATCTTTATCATCTGAGAAAATAAAGAACCACAACTACCACAAAAGACTTCAAGCTGTCATTGATGTTGGAGGGGGAAATACACAATATTAAGAAATGGGGTATGTAAACTTTTGATAAGGGTCATTTGGATGTTTTGGGTTGTCATTATGATTTAAAAAAAGAAAACACAGTAGTTTGACAATAAATGGCTTCACCCAATCAATAACCATGAGTGGAGAAAAAGTTTTGGTGTTATCATTCATATGCTCTGAAAGAAGGCCAAGAAAGCAAAAAATTTGCCTGGGTTTGTAAACTTTTGAGCATAAGGCCGGGATCACACATGCAACGAAAACGTCTGATGCTCGCATGTGAAATCCCAGCTCTGGTGCCGGCACTCGGGAGTGGAGTGCGCGGCTGCATGTATTTATATGCAGCCGCTCGCTCCACTACCGAGTGCCGGCGCCAGAGCTAGGATTTCACATGCGAGCATCAGACGATTTCCTCGCATGTGTGATCCTGGCCTTAGTCCCACTGTCCTGGCAGATTAAGGCTTTGTCCCAACTCTACTATCTCTCACAGTATGATGTGTTATCTCCTTCTAGCATGTTAATTTCTCCTTCGCTCTATAGCTCAGCGATGTGGCCGACATCTCTCTGCTCTGCACATGCTTATAATAATTAAATAAACAATTGTCTTATTTTTCTTGTGATCTGGTCCTCCAAAGAAACCGACCCACAACCTGTATCATTGTAAACAGTATCAAAAACTATGAGCTACAGGCTGCAATGAAAAGTACTGGAGAAAATTCTATACTTGAATGTGTATTGTAGATTCTGAAATCACAGTCAGATTGTATCGATACATAGGGATACATCTGTATATACCAGTGCATTTCTATGTCCTTATTACCAGAAAATAAGAGGCAGATTTTTTTTCTTCCTGTAAAGTAACTTAAAGATAATGAAAAACAATTAAAATAATTTAATTTTTAATGCGCTTTTTTTCAAAAACAAACATCACAAATCAGCAAATAACATGGACATATTTAGTGTCCCTTTAATTGTAACAAGCCAGACAACACAGTGAGCAGATTATTTGCGATGATTGGTAAATGACGTAGAAAAATATTGTGATTGATTTTTTTCTCCACTAAACCCATAAAATATGTAATAAAAATGTAAGAATGAGTCCATGTTCACATGTAGCATAAATGCTGAGTTTTTTCTACTGCTTTTCCATGTTTTCTGTGTCTGCACCACATGACGCAATGACAATGTTCTTTGAGGCATTTTCGTTCAGATTTGAAGCAGTGTTTTCAATGTTTTTTAATAGTAGAGAAGCATTGATTCTCCACTTAAGAATGCTACGGGTTTTTTAAATATACCATATTTTTTGGATTATAAGATGCACTTTTTTTCCTCAAAATTTTGGGGGAAAATGGGGATGCGTCTTATAATACGGATATATCTTACCGGCCATGGTGGAGCAGGGTCCCAGGGTCGCTGCTGGAGAAGGCAAGAGTGGAGCGTTGCTGCAGGCCGCAGGCTGGGATGAGGAGGTGTTCCGATGTGCACCACTGCGGCTGTTTGGTGGTGCGGGGGCTCTGCCGACATTTTGTGAAAGCCCATAGCACCTGCACTTACATGGTTTACTGTGCAATGGACTCCGGGAAAATGGCTGTCGGGGCATGCGCAGATGGAGATCTTGGCACCAAGATCTCAGAAGATGAGATCTCAGTGCTGTGCACTGTCGTTGTACTGATCTTGTAGTAAAAGGTCCTCGTATTTGCTGGACTTTCTTGTTCAGCCTTCTTCACAGCAATTGAACCTCTCTCTTTGAAGTTCTTGATGATCCACTAAATGGTTGGTTGTGGGTAGTCTTTGCCCTTTAGATGCAAAGCCATGATGAATGCACAATTTTTTTTGGAGGTAACCATAGGTAACAGAAGAAGAAAAGGATTTCAAGCACCAGCCCCTTCTAAGGCTACGTTCCCACCATGATTTTTTGGTGAGTATTTGATGCTGCAGTATGTATGCACCATCTCTGCATCTAATATTTAACCCCTTTACTCCCAAGGCTTGTTTGCATGTTAAAGCGCGGGCCAATTTTTACAATTCTGACCACTGTCTTTTTATGAGGTTATAACTCTGGAACGCTTCAACGGATCTTCGCGATTCTGAGACTGTTTTCTCATGACATATTGTACTTCATGATAGTGTTAAAATTTCTTCGATATTAATTGTGTTTATTTATGAAAAAAATGGAAATATGGCAACAATTTTGAAAATTTTGCAATTTTCTAACTTTGAATTTTTATTCCCTTAAAACAGAGAAATATGTCACACAAAATAGTTACTAAATAACATTTCCCACATGTCTACTTTACATCAAAACAATTTTGGAACCAAACTTTTTTTTTTAAGGAAGTTATAAGGGTTAAAAGTTGACCAGCAATTTCTCATTTTTACAACAAAATTTACAAAACCATTTTTTTAGGGACCACCTCACATTTGAAGTCACTTTGAGGGGTCTATATGGCAGAAAATACCCAAAAGTGACACCATTCTGAAAACCTGCACCCCGCAAGGTACGCAAAACCACATTCAAGAAGTTTATTAACCCTTCAGGTGCTTCACAGGAGCTGAAGCAACATTGAAGAAAAAAATGAACATTTACAAACAATTTTTTTATTTTCACAAGGGTAAAAGGAGAAAAAGGACAGAAAAAGTTATTGTGCAATTTCTCCTGAGTATGCCGATACCCCATATGTGGGGGAAAACTACTGTCTGGGCGCACGGCAGAGCTCGTAAGGGAAGGAACGCCATTTGACTTTTTCAAACCAAAATTGGCGGGAATCGAGATTGGACGCCATGTCACGTTTGGAGAGCCCCTGATGTGCCTAAACAATGGAAACCCCACACAAGTGACTCCATTTTAAAAACTAGCCCCCCTAAGGAACTTATCTGGATCTTTTCTGAGCACTTGTAACCCCCAAGTGTTTCACTAAAGTTTATAATGCCTGGGTGTGAATAAAAAAAATAAAAAAATAAAAAATTTCCACAAAAATGATTTTTTAGTCCCCAATTTTTCATTTATCCCAAGGAAATTGAACTCCAAAAGTTGTTGTCCAATTAGTCCTGAGTATGCTGATACCCCATATGTGGGGGGAGGGAAACTGTTTGGGCGCACAGCAGGGCTCGGAAAGGAAGTAATAATGTTTTGGAATACAGACTTTGATGGGTGTCATTTTCAGTTTGCAGAGCCCCTGATGTGCCAAAACAGTGAAAACCCCCAACAAGTGACCCCATTTTGGAAACTAGACCCCCTAAGGAACTTATCTAGATCTGTGGTGAGCACTTTGAACCTCTAAGTGCTTAACACAAGTTTATAATACCCGGGCATTAAAATAAAAATTCCTATTTTTTTCCCACAAAAATGATCTTTTAGTAACCAATTTTTTATTTTCCCAAGGGTAACAGGAGAAATTGGACCACAAAAGTTGTTGGCCAATTTGTTCTAAGTAGAGTTTAGCGAAACAGGTCGGTCAGATTCAAAAGTCGCCGACTTTAGCCAAAGTCGAGTTCCGTCAACCGAAACCTGACCATAGCATGAGGTCGGCCATGCGGTTGTCGAAATGAGCGCCAAAGTCGTATTTCCCAGAATGCTTGCTGGTGCCTTTTTTCAGCCAATGAGCAAGGACGTACACTGTGGGCAACGGTATGACATGTGCAGCGTCCACCACCATCGTAGAGAAGGGCATTGCAGAGATTGGCTTGCTTTTGGGGGCGTCATAGTGTCTATAAAAGCCCTCACCGCAGACCTCCATTTTACTTCTGGCGATCTTCACATTAGGGAGAGGTTGCTGTTTATCAGTAGAGAGTTAGGGCTGTAAAGATAGAAGTTCTTCTGTGCATGTGCTGATAGCAGTTGTGATGTACAGTTAGTGTGCAGTGACAGGGCAGGATTTTCTTGTGTGCAGCAGCGCTGGTTATTAGGCTGCTTGATACACTAGCTGTATTGCTGTGTGTACACTGCTGTGCAGACTGCTTTTACACAGCACTAATACTTTTATTCTTTTTTTCTGCACAGTTACTGAGCGTTCATTTTTTCCCACACCGTATAGAGCTGTACGCTCCTCGCACACTACCGTGTACCAGCTGGTATCTCGGACAAATACATGCTGACTATCTGTGTCTAACTCCGGAAATATATACGAAGATTGAAATTTTCCCCTACACATTATACAGCTGTCCGCTTCTGATACAGTACTGTATATCTGCTCTTTGTATTACGGTAAAATCCATACTGAGAGAGCGTCTGTGTGTGACTCCGGAAATATATAGGGAGATTTAAATTTTTCCCTACACCATATACAGCTGTACGCTCCTCATACAGTACCATATATCTGCTGGTATTTTTGGTACATTTTCCCAAACATGAGGAAGTATGGTGGAAGAGGCCGCAGACGTGGGCGGGGTGGGCCAGCTGGTACTGATGGTGGTGGTGGTGCATCTGCTGGTAGTGCCAAAAGCACAATAGCACCTAAAGCAGGAGGTGTTGAGCCTGCATCATCGTCTGGCTTCAGAAGGCCTGGAAGGCTCCCCTTTCTGGGAGTAGGTAAACCGCTTTTAAAGCCGGACCATTAGGAACAGGTTTTGGCTTACATTGCCGAAACAGCCTCCAGCTCTATCGCCTCCTCTTCTGAAGTTTCAAAAAATGCAAGCACTGAGTCGTCAGTGCAGGCTCCTGGTCAGGAACAACACCTTTCCTTGTGTCCTTCACCCCACCAAAAGTGAAGGATGCAGCAGTCCACACTTCAGATTACTCGCTGGAGCTCTTTTCACATACCATGCCTAATTTATCAAGTGAAATCCTGAATTCCCCAGTCCAAGATGAATATGACATGGAGTGCACTGATGCACAGCCAGTGCTATATGATTCTGATGGTACATTCACCCAGAGCACTTCATTGCCCTCGCAGTCTACTGAGCCAGATTCTGACACTGATGAAACTCAGGTGCCCCTTCCCGCATACTATACCACTCTACACGGTGACACAGAGGAAGGTGCAGATGAAATTGAAGAGGAGGTGATGAATGACCCAGTTATTGACCCAGATTGGCATCCATTGGGGGAAGAGGATGCCACTGGCAATAGCTCAGAAGAGGAGGAGGATCCGCAGCAGACATCGACATCGCAGCTGCGGTTATCTGGCAGGCCCGTAGCAGTCCAAAAACGTGTTAAAAAACCAAAAAGTGTTGCAGGACAGCTTGGCCTGACTGTCAAATTAGCACAGCATGCAAGCCCTGAAAAGTTTTCCCATAGTAGGAAGAGTGCAGTGTGGCACTTTTTTGACCAAAATCCTATTGATGAGGCAAAGGTTATCTGTAAGAAGTGCGGAAGGAACTTTAGCCGAGGGAAAAATCTCGGACATTTGAATACCAGTTGCATGCTTAGACATGTAAACACCATGCACTTGCAAGCGTTGACGGACTACAAAACCTCACTGGCTTTGAACGCCTACATTGCCAAACTGATCTCATTAGAGATGATGCCCTTCCGTTTGGTTGAAAGCACAGCGTTCCGAGAGCTCATGGCCTATGCTGTCCCACGCTATGACCTACCCAGTTGGCACTTCTTTTCTAGAAAAGCCATCCCTGCCCTCCACCTGCATGTGAAAGACCGCATTGTCCATGCACTCAAACAATCAGTGAGTGGAAAGGTGCACCTCACAACAGTGCATGGGCCAGTAGGCATGGCCAGGGCCGTTACGTGTCCATCACTACGCACTGGGTGAATGTGGTGGATGCAGGGTCCACCGGGGACAGCGGCAGTGGGACAGTGCTGCCTAGCCCACGGTATAGTCAACAGTTGGCTGTAGGCGTTCGACCCTCCTCCTTCTGCAGAAGCGAAAGCTCATCGACAGAGCGCAGTCGCACGAGCACGCCATCCGCAGCTGCCAGTGTTGCACACGAGGTGTCCCACTATCGAACAGCTAGTGGTAAGCGTCAGCAGACTGTTTTAAAGATGATGTCTTTGGGTGACAACAGACACACCGCAGAGGTACTGGCCGACTACTTGCAGCGAGAAACTGAGTCATGGCGGGGCAGTCTACATATTGAGCCAGGCAAGGAAGTCAGTGATAACGGACGTAATTTTGTGGCAGCCATAGCCCTGGCAAAACTCAGACACATACCTTGCCTGGCTCACACCTTGAACCTGGTGGTGCAGTGCTTTATAAATAATTATCCGGAGTTACCAGCCCTGCTCCATAAGGTGCGAAGACTGTGCTCGCACATCCGTCGCTCGCCCGTAGACTCCAGTCGTATGCAGCGGCTGCAGCGATCGCTCCACCTCCCCAAGCACAGCCTAATCAGAGACGTTGCAACAAGGTGGAACTGCACCATGCACATGATTGAGAGGCTGTGCGAACAGAGGCAGGCTGTAATGCATTTGTGGGAGGATACATGGGCAGGCAGTTTGAGGGCAGACATGGAGTTGTCGGGTATGCAGTGGTCAAAGCTGAAAGACCTCTGTAAAGTCCTTCAGTGTTTTGAGGAATGCACACGGCTGGTAAGCGCAGACGACGCCATCATAAGCATGAGCATCCCACTTATGCGTCTGCTCATGCAAACTTTGATGCACATTAAGGATCAGGCATCTGCAGCGGAGGAGGAGGAGAAGGGAAGCCTTGATGACAGTCAGGCATTGTCTGCTCAGGGAACTGTCCTGGACGAGGTGGAGGAAGAAGAGGAAGAGGAGGAGGATGAGGGGGATGATTATTTTGGGGAGGAGGATGCTTCTCAGGGGGCAAGAGAAAATGTTGGCTTGCCAAGGTCAGATACAGGGTTTGTGTGTGACTGGAGGGATGTGGATTTGGCAGAAAGTGCTCCTCCACCCAGCACTGGCAGTGCATCATTGACACCTGGAACATTGGCCAACATGTGTGATTATGTCTTGCGGATCCTAAAAAGGGACCCCTCGCATTGCCAAAATTTTGAAGGATGATGACTGCTGGTTGACCAGCATCCTCGATCCACGCTATAAAGGCAAATTACAGAATATCATGCCACAGGAGAACCTAGAGCTAATATTGGCGAACAAACAAGCAACTCTGGTAAACCGTTTGTTAGAGGCATTCCCAGCACACAGCAGCGGTGCAGATTCTACCACGAGCCGTACTGGGCAACATGGAAGAAGTGTTCGTGGTGCACACAGGCGAAGTGGCGTTGGAGACGGGTTTCATGACCATGTTGTGGACTGATTTCTCGAGTACCGCTCACACGACTGTTAATACTGAATCGTTTACAACAGACAGGAGACAGCAGTTGTCAACTATGGTTCAAAATTACCTCTCCTCCCCTATCGATGTTCTCCCTCACAGTTCATTCCCCTTTGACTACTGGGCCTGTAAACTGGACACCTGGCCTGAATTGGCACAATATGCCTTACAGGAGCTTGCTTGCCCTGCTGTTAGTGTGCTATCAGAAAGAGTCTTCTGTGCTGCTTGATCAATCCTGACAGAAAGAAGGACCGGCTGTCGACCCAAAATGTTGGTGATCTCACCTTCATTAACCCCTTTCTGTCATCGGACGTACTATCCCGTCCATGTGCCCTGGGAATTAATTCCCAGGGACTGGATAGTACGTCCTAGGCGATAAGCTGCGCTCCCGGAGGCAAGACATACATCATCAGCAGCAAAAAAATTAAAAAGTTATAGCTCGCAGAATAAAGCAATGCAAAAATAATTATTTTTTATCTAAAATTGTTTTTATTGTATAAAAGCACCAAAACATAAAAAATGATATGAATGAGGTATCGCTGTAATCGTACTAACCAGAAGAATAAAACTGCTTTATCAATTTTACCACATGCGGAACGGTATAAACGCCCCCGCAAAAGAAATTAATGAATTGCTGATTTTTGTTCATTCTAACCTCACAAAAATCGAAATAAAAAGCGATCAAAAAATGTCACGTGTTCAAAAATGGTACCAATAAAAACGACAACTCGTACAACAAAAAATAAGGCCTTACATGACTCTGTGGGCCAAAATATGCGAAAATTATTGCTCTCAAAATGTGGTGATGCAAAACCTATTTTTTGCAATAAAAAGCTTCTTTTAGCGTGTGACAGCTGCCAATCATAAAAACCCGCTATAAGTAGTAAATCAAACCCCCCTTTATCTCTCCCTTAGTTAGGGAAAAATAATAAAATTTAAAAAATGTATTTAATTCCATTTTCCAATTAGGGTTAGGGTTAGAATTGCGGCTAAATTTAGGGTTAGAGTTGGGGCTAAAGTTAGGATTAGGGTTAGGGTTGGGATTAGGTTTAGGGATGTGTTAGGGTTAGGTTTGTGGTTAGGGTTATGGTTAGGGTTGGGACTAGGGTTAGGGGTGTGTTGGGGTTAGGGTTGGAGTTAGAATTGGGGGGTTTCCACTGTTTAGGCACATCAGGGGCTCTCCAAATGTGACATGGCGTCTGATCTCAATTCCAGCCAATTCTGCATTGAAAAAGTCAAATGGTGCTCCTTCCCTTCTGAGCTCTGCCATGCACCCAAACAGTGGTTTACCCCCACATATGGGGTATCAGCGTACTCAGCACAAATTGCACAATAACTTTTGGGGTCTTGTTACCCTTGGGAAAATAAAAATTGGGGTGAAAAGATCATTTTTGTGGAAAAAATATGATTTTTTAATTTTACGGCTCTATGTTATAAACTTGTGTGAAGCACTTGGGGGTTAAAATTGCTCACCACAGATCTAGCTAAGTTACTTTGGGGGTCTAGTTTCCAAAATGGGGTCACTTGTTGGGGGTTTCCACTGTTTATGCACATCAGGGGCTCTCCAAATGCAACATGGCGTCCAATCTCAATTCCAGCCAATTTTGGTTGGAAAAAGTCAAATGGTGCTAATTCCATTACGAGCTCTGCCGTGCGCCAAAACAGTGGTTCCCCACCACATATGGGGTATCAGCGTACTCAGAACTAATTGGACAACAACATTTGTGGTCCAATTTCTCCTTTTACCCTTGGGAAAATAAAAAATTGTGATAAAAGATAATTTTTGTGGGAAAAAAATAGGATTTTTTATTTTCATGCCCTGGCATTATAAACTTCTGTGAAGCACTTGGGGGTTCAAAGTGCTCACCACAGATCTAGAAAAGTTCCTTAGGGGGTCTAGTTTATAAAATGGGGTCACTTGTGGGGGTTTTCCACTGTTTAGGCACATCTGGGGCACTGCAAAAGGAACATGACCCCATCATCGTCTGCATTCCAAAACTTACTTCCTTTCCGAGCCCTGCCGTGCACCCAAACAGTTTCCCCCTCACATATTTGGTATCAGCGTACTCAGGACAAACTGGACAACAACTTTTGAGGTCCAATTTCTTTGGGAAAAATCAAAAATTTGGGACTAAAAAATCAATTTTTGTGGAAAATAGTTTTTTTTTTTTTTCACACCCAGGCATTATAAACTTTTGTGAAACACTTGGGGGTTCAAAGTGCTCACAACAGATCTAGATAAGTTCCATAGGGGGTCTAGTTTCCAAAATGGTGTTACTTGTGGGGGGTTTTCACTGTTTAGGCGTATCAGGGGCTTTCCAAACGCGACATGGCGTCCAATCTCAATTCCAGCCAATTTTGGTTTGAAAAAGTCAAACGGCGCTCCTTCCCTTACGAGCTCTGCTGTGTGCCCAAACAGTGGTTTTCCCCCACATATGGGGTATTGGCGTACTCAGGAGGAATTGCACAACAACTTTATTTGTCCATTTTCTCCTTTTACCCTTGTGAAAATAAAAAAAAGTTTGTAAAAGATCATTTTTGTGACTAAAATGTTAAATATTAATTTTTTCCTTCCACGTTGCTTCAGCTCCTGTGAAGCACCTGAAGGGTTAATAAACTTATTGAATGTGGTTTTGAGTACCTTGAGGGGTGCAGTTTTTAGAATGGTGTCACTTTTGGGTATTTTCTGCCATATAAACCCCTCAAAGTGACTTCAAATGTGAGGTGGTCCCTAAAAGAAAATGGCTTTGTAAATTTTGTTGTAAAAATGAGAAATCGCTGATCAACTTTTAACGCTTATAATTCCTAAAAAAAAAAATTTTGGTTCCAAAATTGTTTTGATGTAGATTAGAATGTGGGAAATGTTATTTATTAACTATATTGTGTGAAATATTTCTCTGTTTTAAGGGAATAATAATTAAAGTTTGAAAATTGCACAATTTTCAAAATTTTCGCCATATTTGCGCTTTTTTCAAAAATAAACTCGTTATATAGAATAAATTTTACCAATAACGTGAAGTACAATATGTCACGAGAAAACTTTCTCAGAATCGTGAAGATCCGTTGAAGCGTTCCAGAGTTATAGCCTCATAAAGAGACAGTGGTCAGAATTGTAAAAATTGGCGCCTTCATTAACGTGCAAACCACCCTTGGGGGTTAAGGGGTTAAAATGAACCATGCCTGGGTTTCAAAGGATTTTGTACCACCTTCCCCTGATGACACATAGGTTGCCAGCAAAATGGCTCGCTTTGTCCTCCTCTTCCTCTGACTTCTCCAATTCCTCTATTTGCAGCTGCTGAATGTCCAGCCTACACCTCAACATATGCCAGTTTTTCCACCTCCCTAACTGGGCAGCACCCCCCCAGGGCCAGCGTCAAAACCTGGTGCACCCGGGCAAGTGCCGGGGCCCTGAGCAGGTGGGGGGCCCACTCAGAGACACAGGCGTACTATGAGGGGCCCTGTGCCAGTGTCGGCGCCCACGAGTGCGCCCCTCCTGATTGCTCAGGGCTCCAGCACTTGCAATACTTACCTGGCCCTACTCCACGCTGTGACGTCTTCCGCGTTTCCTGACAGTGACATTCAGGTCAGACAGCGCGATTGACGTCACGTCTGTGCGCCCTCTGCCTGAACAGTCACAGTGCAGAGAGCTGGAAGATGGCAATGCTGAGGAGTCCAGAGTAGAGCAGTGCCCAGCGAGGAGAGGTATTTCATTTTTTTTAATGTTTGGAGCAATAAATGGGGAGCATTATACACTGGAGAATTATATATGGGGCCCATCATACACTTGAGCATCATAGATAGGGCCCATTATACACTGGAGCATTATATATGGGGCACATGATACACTGGAGCATTATAAATGGGGCCCATCATACACTGGAGCATCATATACGGGGCCCATTATACATTGGAGCATCACATGGAGCCCATTATATATGGAGCATTATATATGGGGACCATTATATTTGGAGCATTATATGGGGCTCATCATATACTGGAGCATCATATATGGGGCCCATCATATACTAGAGCATCATATGGGGTTCATTATTTATGGGGCATCATATAGGGCCCTTTATATATGGAGCATCATATGGAGCACATTTGGGGCCTATTCTGTATGGAGCATTATATGGAGCCCATTCTGTATGGAGCAATATATGGGGCTCATTATTCTGTATGGCGCAGTATGCGGTGCCCATAATACTGTATGGAGGACTATGCTGTCCGTTTTTTGAGCTATTGTAGAATATTCAATAGATATCACTCATGTAATGTAAGAAGTGAAGTATTTGTCATTGTACTATACCTATATTTCTCTGCCGTATCGGAGTATCATGAATTGTGGTATGTGTTAAAGGGGCCCACTGAGACTCTTTTGCCCGGGGCCCACAAAACCTGGAGCCTGCCCTGCGCCCCCCCAAAACTTTAGCCAAATATCCCCCAGTTTTCAATGCATTACTATTATTATAAAGTAAATTAAGGTTGACAAGCTTAAGTAATAAGAATTGAGGTCGTTGGCATTGAAATGGGCACTGTAGGTGTGTTTACGGTCCTCCACTCACTGGCGACTTTTATTCCCCATTGACTTGCATTGGCGTCGGGTCTCTGACTGTTGACGAAAAGTCGAGCCGACCGAAACCGACTCAACCCTCCTGAAGGCAAAGTCGCTCATCTCTAGTTCTGAGTACACTGATACCCCATATGTGGGGGGGAACCACTGTTTGGGCGCACAGCAGAGCTCGGAAGGGAAGGAGCACCATTTGACTTTTTCAAACCAAATTTGGCTGGAATCGAGATTGGACGCCATGTCGCGTTTAGAGAGCCCCTGATGTGCCTAAACAGTGGAAACGCCCACAAGTGACACCACTTTGGAAACTAGACCCCTAAGGAACTTACCTAGATCTTTTGTGAGCACTTTGAACCCCCAAGTATTTCACTAAAGCTTATAATGCATGGGTGTGAAAAAAAAATCCACAAAAATGATTTTTTAGTCCCCAATTTTTGATTTTTCCCTAGGAAATTGGACCCCAAAAGTTGTTTTCCTATCTGTCGTGAGTACGCCAATACCCCATATGGGAGGGGAAAACTGGGTGCACGGCAGGACACGGAAAGGAAGTAATGACTTTTTGGAATGCAGACTTTGATGGGTGTAATGTTCAGTTTGCCGAGCCCATGATGTGCCTAAACAGTGGAAACCCCCATAAGTGACCCTATTTTGGAAACTAGACCCCCAAGGAACTTATCTAGATGTGTGGTGAGCACTTTGAACCCCCAAGTGCTTCACAGAAGTTTATAAAGCCCGGGCGTGAAAATAAAAAAAAATCATATTTTTTCTACAAACATGATCTTTTAGACCCCAATTTTTTATTTTCCCAAGGGTAACAGGAGAAATTGGACCCCAAAATGTGTTGTCCAATTTGTCCTGAGTGTGCTGATACCCCATGTGTGGGAGAAAACTACTGTATAGGCCCACGTCGAAGCTCAGAAGGGAAGTATCGACATTTTGGAATGCAGACTTTGATGGAATGGTCTGCGGGCGTCATGTGGCGTTTGGAGAGCCCCTGATGTGCCTAATCAATGGAAACCCCCACAAGTGACCCCATTTTGGAAACTAGACCCCCCCAAGGAACTTATCTAGATGTGTGGTGAACACTTTGAACCCCCAAGTGCTTCACAGAAGTTTATAACATAGAGCCATAAAAATAAAAAATCATATTTTTTCCACAAAAATTATATTTTTGCCCCAATATTTTATTTTCCCAGGGGTAACAGAAGAAATTGGACCCCAAGAGTTACTTTGCAATTTGTCCTGAGTATGCTGATACCCCATATGTGGGGATAAACTGCTGTTTGGGTGCATGGCAGAGCTCGGAAGTGAAGGAGCTCCGTTTTACTTTTTCAATGGGCTGGAATTGAGATCAGACGCCATGTCAAGTTTGGAGAGCCCTGACATGCCTAAACAGTGGAAACCCCCCAATTCTAACTCCAACCCTAACCCCAACACACCCCTAACCCTAATCCGAACCCTAACCACAAACCTAACCCTAACCCTAATGGGAAAATGGAAATAAATAAAAAAAATTTAAATTTATTATTTTTCCCTAACTAAGGGGGTGATAAAGGGGGGTTTGATTTACTATTTATAGCGGGTTTTTATGATTGGCAGCTGTCACACGCTAAAAGATGCTTTTTATTGCAAAAAATAGTTTTTGCTTCACATTTTGAGAGCTATAATTTTTCCATATTTTGGCCCACAGAGTCAAGTAAGGTATTATTTTTTGCGGGACAAGTTGATGTTTTTATTGGTGCCATTTTTGGGTACTTGACATTTTTGATCGCTTTTTATTACGATTTTTGGGAGGCAGAATGAACAAAAGCCATCAATTCATGAATTTCTTTTGGGGGGGGCGTTTATACCGTTCCGCGTGTGGTAAAATTGATAAAGTTGTTTAATTCTTTGGGTCACTACGATTACAACGATACCTCATTTGTATCACTTTTTTATGTTTTGGCGCTTTTATACAATAAAAACAATTTTATATAAAAAATAATTATTTTTGCATCGCTTTATTCTGCGAGCTATAATTTTTTTATTTTTTTCGCTGATGATGCTGTTTGGTGGCTCGTTTTTGCGGGACAAGATGACGTCTTCAGCAATACCGTGTTTATTTATATCCGTCTTTTTGATCGCGTGTTATTCCACTTTTTGTTCGGCAGTATGATGATAAAGCATTGTTGTTTTGCCTTGTTTTTTTAAGGGGTTCACTAACTAGTGGATAGTTTTATAGGGTGGGTCATTACAAACGCAGCAACACTAAATATGTGTACTTTTATCGTTTTTTTTTTTACATAAAGAAATTAATTTATTGGGATTCGGGGAATATTTATTTTTCTTTATTTATGAATTTTTTTAAAATTATTTTTACCCATGTTTATTTATTTTTTTTTACTTTTTTACTTTGTTTACTTTGGTATGATGATAAAGCATTGTTGTTTTGCCTTGTTTTTTTTTAAGGGGTTCACTAACTAGTGGGACAGTTTTATAGGGTGGGTCATTACAAACGCGGCAACACTAAATATGTGTACTTTTATTGTTTTTTTTTTTTTACATAAAGAAATGAATTTATTTAATGTGATGAACGTGCACACGGTCCGCCACATGGTAGCCCGGGGTATCACGGCTTGGATCCCTCCGTTGCCCCAAATGTGACGAAAACGCGCACACACACGACGGCTGCTGCCGTCCAACCCAATGTGTCAGGAATAATCTGCAGGGATTTATTATTATCCCACTTCCACTTGGGAACTTGCAGCTCTCTGGTGCCCCCCTTACCCTCAGGTCAGTCAGGGAACTGCACCTAGGATAATTAGTCGCCAGACGGGCCACTTGGATGTGTGCTGGCTATTGGGCACGCTGCAGTGAGGGAATTATAATTACTCCGGACCGCAGCCAGGCAATACACTTATAAAACCGCTCCGTCACTGCCAACGCCACCCAATAGGTTAACACTTTACACCCCTTCTTTTTAGCTGCCACCAGCTACGATTTACTTAATGAACAATTTATCAAGAGGGTCCGTAGCAACCCCAAATCAGTAGCGTAGTACTTCAGGCACGTGCAAAATTGTTTATAGAGCAGGAGAAACAAACTAATAATTTATAGGTTTATTCCTAAGAGGCAGGCAGTGTTTATACAATATAAAAAGATGTAACAAGCTGAGACAATACAGTTAGTACAATACAGTTAAAAATAAAACAGGATTAAAGTGAAAACTTACATGGCACTTAGGCAGTTACAGGCAAGACAGGCTGGGGGGAGGAGCCACACGTCATAGTTCATTTGCAGATCTGTTAGTCACGTCATCACAGCCTGGAATGACCAGGGGGGGCTAACTGCAGGACTTATACATGTGGGCTGGTGACCTCACAAAAGGGGATGGTTTTCTGGCCACCTCCCCGGGCTGGAAGTTCTAGTTTTAGTTCTGGAAGGTCATCAGGACCATACCTCATCCTGGGAACCTAGCAGAATAATGGCATACCTATCAGTGATCTTACTTTGAAATGACTGTTCAAATGAGCCCAAACTTGGGTGAGATAGTTCATGGTGCATCCGAGAATTCCATTTCTCAGGTTCTGTTGGAGTTACGGGTTCACCAGTACCACGGGAACGACGCCTGATGGACGCACGATTCAAAACAGCAGGTGCCTTGTTTCTATCATAAGCTCACAGCATATTATAGACAGATGATTAGATTACCACTTTATAGAATGGGAGCAGAGAAAGCTGAGCTTGAAGACAAAGGAAATTCCTGAGGGATTCCTGAGGGATTCCTGAGGTGGGGGGAATGAGAGGGGTGGCTTTGCTCTGTGCTGGCAAAACGATGGGGGTCGTAGTTCTATGTGGAAAGTTCTAGAACAGCACAAGTAATGGAGCTTCCAGTATCATCACACCTCCCCCTCTTAGAGGGCGCTAAGGAGGCATGACCTGTCGGTAATTCGCCATGTGCACCTCAGCGGGTTCGCCACGCCGTGACAACCCATCAGCATTCCCATGATCGCTGCCTTTCTTGGTTGTACGGCAAAATCATACTGCTGTAGGGCAAGGCTCCAGCGTAGCAACCTACCATTGGTTCCGGACACTGTGTGTAGCCAGCTCAGAGGGTTGTGGTTGGTGACCACCTTGAAGGTGCGCCCGTACAGGTAGGGCTGCAAACGTTGCAGTGCCCAGACCATGGCCAGGCACTCCTTCTCGATGGTGGAGTATGCCACTTCCCTCGGCAGAAGTTTCCGGCTCAGGTACAACACGGGGTGCACCTGGTTCCCCGAATCAACCTGGCTGAGTACAGCACCGAGGCCAAATTCGCTGGCGTTGGTCTGTACCAGGAATGGCCGACTGCTGTCGACGGCTTTCAACACTGGAGAGCTGCACAGGGCTGTTTTCAAAGCTCGGAATGCCACCTCACAGCCATCGGTCCAGCTGACTGTTTGGGGTAGACCGCCCTTGGTGAGGTCCATCAAGGGTTTTGCAATGGCGCTATAGTTCTGTACGAAACGCCTATAGTATCCTGCAGTGCCCAGGAAGGACTTCACCTGCTTTTTGGTCCTGGGGTGGGCCAGGACACGATCGCGTCCACTTTCTCTGGCTCCGGACTCATGGAACCCCCGCCTACCCGGTGCCCAGGTAGTGGACCTCCCTCATGCCCATCTGCCATTTTCCCTGCTTGATGGTCAGACCTGCCTGGTGAATATGCTTGAGCACCTCCTGGAGATGCTGAAGGTGTTCCTCCCAGGTGGAACTGAAGATGGCAATGTCGTCCAGGTACGCCACAGCGTACTCCTCCAGTCCCTGAAGCAGGTGGTTGACCATCCGCTGAAAAGTGGCAGGGGCATTCTTCATGCTGAAAGGCATGACCGTGGACTCGTACAGTCCAAAAGGGGTGATAAAGGGGATTTCTCCTGCACCGCAGGGCTCAGGGGAATCTGCCAGTATCCCCGGCTTAAATCCATGATGGATATGTACTTGGCTTTCGCCAACCGCTCCAGCAGATCCTCGATGCATGGCATTGGGTGCGCATCAGAAGTAGTGATGGCGTTGAGCCCCCTGTAGTCCACGCAGAACCGGGTGGTCCGATCCTTTTTTGGCACGAGAACTACAGGTGAGGCCCACGCGCTTTTGGACTGTCGGATCACCCCCAGCTGCAACATCTCATTGATCTCCTGGCGCATAATCTGCTGCACCTCCTCAGAGATCCGATAAGGTGTCCGCCGTAATGGGGCATGATTCCCGGTGTCCACTTTGTGGACTGCCAACTTGGTCCTTCTGAGTCGGTTAGTGAACACGGCCCGGAAGGGTTCCAGAGTGGTCAGCAACTGCAACCGCTGGGATACGGTTAGCGAGGCATTTACCTCCATGTCCTCAATGGACCCATTGGCCTTGGCTTGGGCCAGCATGTCTAGGAGGGGGTCCTCCTCCCTGTCCTCGGGTAGGTTGCAGACCGGTAGGACGCAGGCTTCACGTTCGTGATGGACCTTCATCATGTTGACGTGAAAGGCCTTGCGCCTACCCCGAGTGTGGTCAAGCGTGACCACATAGGTGACTGGGTTGAGCTGTTGGTGCACGACGTACGGGCCTTCCCAGGCTGCCTGAAGCTTATCCGTTGGTACGGAGACCAGCACCCACACCTTTTGACCCACCGAGTAGGTCCGCTCCCGGCGTTCTGGTCGTACCAGTGCTTCTGGTCAGCCTGAGCCTGCGTTATGTTGTCATGCACCAACTGCGTCAAGGTCTGCATCTTGTCGCGGAAGCGCATGACATAATCCACGATGGACACTTCCGTGGGGTTTGGCTCATCTTCCCAGGATTCTCTTATCAACCCAAGGGGTCCCCGGACTCGCTTGCCATACAGGAGCTCAAAGGGGGAGAACCCCGTCGAGGCCTGCGGGACTTCTCTGTAGGCAAATAGCAGGTGTGGGAGGTACCGCTCCCAATCGTGTCCCTGGGTCTCAACCAGCATGCGGAGCATCTGTTTGAGGGTACCGTTAAAGCACTCACACAAACCATTGGTCTGTGGGTGATACGCACTCGATACCATACGCGTCACCTGCATTTTGCTGCAGAGAGCCTCCATTAGGCGAGACATAAATTGGGTCCCTTGATTGGTAAGCATCTCCCTGGGAAATCCTACCCGTGAAAAGATTGTCATCAGTGCATCCGCCACCTTATCTGCCTTAGTTGAGGACAGAGCTACTGCCTCCGGGTAGCGTAGTCTACCACAGTAAGAATGTATCGCTTTCCAGAGCTGCTGGGGACAGCCAGCGGGCCCACAATGTCCACCGCGATCCTCTGGAAAGGCTCCTCTATCACTGGCAACGGGATCAGGGGAGCCTTAAGAGCAGGCCCCGCCTTCCCCACTCTTTGACAGGTGATACAGGAGCGGCAGTAGTTAGTCACATCTGTCCCCATCTTCGGCCAATAGAAGTGTTGAGACAGCCGTGCCTTCGTTTTGCTGATCCCCAAGTGTCCAGCGAGTGGAATCTCATGGGCAATCCGCAACAACTCACCTTGGAACTGGTGCGGGACGACCAGCTGTTTTTCCCTCAACCACTCCTTTTGGGAATCTCCGGGTACTGTCTCCCGGTACAATCTTCCTCGTTCCCAGAACACCATCTCCTTATCAGTCACGGAGGTGGGCGTCTCGGCGAGGTGCCTCAAGTTCTCCAGGCTCGCATCTGAGTGCAGAACGGCCTGGAACTCCTGGCTGGAGGCAGCCAGAAGTGACGTCAGGGTTCTTCCTCACTGGGACCCTCTGGGACCGGCTCTGGGTCCAACTCTGGTTCAGTCTCTCCTGTAGCGGAGGAGGGTCCAGATGGCAGGGCGCTACCTGCGATCCGGACACTGTGACTGCGGGTGACAGCAGCTACATATGCAGTCTCCCCGGGGATTTCTATAGACCCATCAGCCTGCGCTGCTATGGGCTCTACCTCCCCATCCACCCTCAACACTTCAGGAGCAGTGCTACTTATGGGCCAGTTACCTTCCTCGGTGGCACTGGTCAGTGTCATGGCATCACCTTCCTCCCGATTCCCATGCACCTCCCCATTTCCTTGAGCACTGTCGCTTGCTCCTAATAGGGGTTCCTCAGCCGTCTCACTCCGCAGAGCGACGTGGCTGAACGCTCCTGTACCTGTGGACACATCTACCACTTCAGAGAAAGGGTTAACAGTTTCAGATGGCACAGATGCATCACTATCAGCATCATTCCTAGGGAAAGAAAGGTTATCAGTTACATAATCACTTCGCAAAGCATTGGCAGGTAACACATTCAGTTTCCCATCATCATCAACATCATCATCATGGTTAACGTTAACCTTTTTATCAGATTGAGGAGGGGTGTCCGGGACATAGTATGCCACCATCCTCCCCAGATCAGTCCCCAATAAAACATCAGTGGGCAGGTTTTCGGACACCCCCACTTCCTTCACCCCGCTCCCGGCACCCCAGTCAATGAAAACCCGGGCTATCGGCAAGGGGAAGAGGACGCCCCCAATCCCGGTGACAGTTAGGGTTTTCCCCGGAATCAACTCTTCAGGGGCCGCCAGTTCGGGTCGGATGAGGGTTCCTTCAGCCCCGGTGTCCTTGAGGCCTGTAGCAAGACGGGCCCCCACACGGACGGGCTGCACATTGTCATCAACCCTCCCCACCACACCACCCACCAAAAGAACAGAGGCGTTGGGCCCGGAGGCCTTGGCTGGGGGGTTCTTCTGCCTCTCTGGACAGGTGGCGCTGATGTGTCCAGTCCGTTTACAGGAGAAACACTGGCGGGGGTCTGATGTAGGCCTGGCACTGGCAAAGGGGATAGTGCCTCCAGAGGGACGGCTGGCAGGGGCACTGGGGTTGGTTGCAAGCTTACCTCCTCCCCAGCGGGCGTTGACGGGCTTCCGCACCTCGGGTTTCCGGTTGGCCTCATAGCTGTCGGAGATCCGTGCTGTTTTGACCGCGTCCTCAGGTTCTCGGTCCAGGATGAACTGTCGGACCTCAGCTGGGCACAGATGCAGGAACTGGTCTTTGATCATCAGGTCCCTCAGGTTCTCAAAGGTGTTAACTGACAGTCCATGGATCCACTGGTCAAAGTGGGTCCTGAGTCCTTGCACCACATCGCTATAACTGTCGTGTGGGCCACGTTGGAGGTTCCGGAACTTCTTTCGGTACACCTCAGGGGTTAGCTGGTACTTGGCGATCAGGGCCTGCTTGATAGCCGCATAGTCACCATCTTGGCCTGGTGGGAGTGAAGCAAACGCCTCCAGAGCTTTGCCCTTTAGCCCGGGGGTCAAGTACCTGGCCCATTGGTCCTCAGGCAGCTGGTACTGTCTGCAGACTTTCTCAAAGGCCCGCAGAAAAGTGTCCAAGTATCCGTCCTTTTCCATCGCAGGAAAGTGCTCTGGCCGGGGCTTCGGACTCTGAGCGCTGCTGGGCACACTGCTCTGGGCTGTGGAGGGCATTGCCCCTTGTCTGAGCAGCTCCAGTTCATGGGCTCTCTGAGCTTCCCGCTCGGCTCTCTCAGCCTCCCGCTGGGCTTGGGCCTCGGCTCTCTCAGCCTCTCGCTGGGCTTGGGCCTCGGCTTTCTAGGCCTCTCGCTGGGCTTGGGCCTCGGCTCTCTCAGCCTCTCGCTGGGCTTGGGCCTCCTGCTGGTATTGCTGGATCAGCTTCAGGCACCCATCAGGTCGTCGTCGGCGAGTTCATCCAGGGCCAACTGCAGGTAAGGGTCCAACCCGCCCTGGGTGTAAGCAGTCAGGGGTTGGGCCTCTGCTCCTGCGCCCTCCTCGCTCTCAGCGTGGTCCCGTGCCTTTAGGGCCTGGATCAATTTGGCCTTGGTTTGGTCCATGGGGACAATCTGCCTCCACTCGCACATGGAGAGAAGAGCTTCCTTGCTACACCGATTATACCAGTCGAATCCCCTCGTAGTCATGGTTGCCAAATAAAAGATAGGATAGAAAACAAAGAGAAGGGAGGAGTAACCGCAAGTACACACAATTGTCTCAGGACTAATAAACACTGAGTCTGTTCTCCAAAACTTTAGTTGCAGGGTCCCTGAAGAACGTGCAAGTTTTTTAGTGAATGGAATGATTGCTCAGACCAGATCACTAATGCTCTATAATCCCACCGCTGCCACCAAATGTGATGAACGTGCACACGGTCCGCCACACGGTAGCCCGGGGTATCACGGCTTGTGATCCCTCCGTTGCCCCAAATGTGACGAAAATGCGCACACACACGACGGCTGCTGCCGTCCGACCCAATGTGTCAGGAATAATCTGCAGGGATTTATTATTATCCCACTTCCACTTGGGAACTTGCAGCTCTCTGGCGCCCCCCTTACCCTCAGGTCAGTCAGGGAACTGCACCTAGGATAATTAGTCGCCAGACGGGCCACTTGGATGTGTGCTGGCTATTGGGCACGCTGCAGTGAGGGAATTATAATTACTCCGGACCGCAGCCAGGCAATACACTTATAAAACCCGCTCCGTCACTGCCAACGCCACCCAATAGGTTAACACTTTACACCCCTTCTTTTTAGCTGCCACCAGCTACGATTTACTTAATGAACAATTTATCAAGAGGGTCCGTAGCAACCCCAAATCAGTAGCGTAGTACTTCAGGCACGTGCAAAATCGTTTATAGAGCAGGAGAAACAAACTAATAATTTTATAGGTTTATTCCTAAGAGGCAGGCAGTGTTTATACAATATAAAAAGATGTAACAAGCTGAGACAATACAGTTATGTACAATACAGTTAAAAAATAAAACAGGATTAAAGGTGAAAACTTACATGGTACTTAGGCAGTTACAGGCAAGACAGGCTGGGGGGAGGAGCCACACGTCATAGTTCATTTGCAGATCTGTTAGTCACGTCATCACAGCCTGGAATGACCAGGGGGGGCTAACTGCAGGACTTATACATGTGGGCTGGTGACCTCACAAAAGGGGATGGTTTTCTGGCCACCTCCCGGGCTGGAAGTTCTAGTTTTAGTTCTGGTAAGGTCATAAGGACCATACCTCATCCTGGGAACCTAGCAGAATAATGGCATACCTATCAGTGATCTTACTTTGAAATGACTGTTCAAATGAGCCAAAACTTGGGTGAGATAGTTCATGATGCATCCGAGAATTCCATTTCTCGGGTTCTGTTGGAGTTACGGGTTCACCAGTACCACGGGAACGACACCTGATGGACGCACGATTCAAAACAGCAGGTGCCTTGTTTCTATCATAAGCTCACGCATATTATAGACAGATGATTAGATTACCACTTTATAGAATGGGAGCAGAGAAAGCTGAGCTTGAAGACAAAGGAAATTCCTGAGGGATTCCTGAGGGATTCCTGAGGTGGGGGGGAATGAGAGGGGTGGCTTTGCTCTGTGCTGGCAAAATGATGGGGGTCGTAGTTCTATGTGGAAAGTTCTAGAACAGCACAAGTAATGGAGCTTCCAGTATCATCACAGCTGATGATGCTGTTTGGCGGCTCCTTTTTTGCGGGACAAGATGACGTCTTTAGCAGTGCCGTGTTTATTTATATCCGTCTTTTTGATGGCGTGTTATTCCACTTTTTGTTCGGCGGTATGATGATAAAGCATTGTTGTTTTGCCTTGTTTTTTTTTAAGGGTTCACTAACTAGTGGGATAGTTTTATAGGGTGGGTCTGTCACGCTGTATAGCAGATATATATATGAGATGTCAGCAATCTATATCAAAAGGGCAACATACTATATAACATGCGCATAGATATATTATAACATGGATTTACCTGACAGAATGTCCACTGGGTCAAAACGGAATCCGTTATACGCTGTCTCCGGCTAGAGGGTGACCGGGGTCTAAGCTGACCCTGAACTGGGGTCCTAACTAATCCCTCAACCTGGAGGTACTGTTAAAGGTACAGAGGTCCAGGCCACCAGCGTAAACCCTGTCTCCTATCAATCCCTGCCAACTGTATTCTAGTCCTAAGAAGGACCCTGAATACCACCAAAGGGAATGAACAGGTAACGGATAATGAACAGAAAGACATACAAGAAAGAGAAGGAATAAAGTAAATAAAGTCTTACATACAACACTCACACACAGTAGGAACACCTAAGGTCTCAGAGATTAACTATAAGCTATAAGAGTAAAAACACCTAATGAACTCTTAGCTTAAATTCTCAGAACCGATCCAGTCTGCTGAACTACATGAATGCTTTCACCGGCGTCTAACACCCAGACTGGCAGAAATATAAAGGAAACTAATTAGAACATAATCAAAAGCAGCCGGGCGAGGCTGCACCTAGCCTTAGCAAAGAGCTAGGAAAAATTAACTCTCACATTACCAAAAAACAAAGAAACAGAAGCTCAGCTGTGAGAAGTCAGAATGTGCAATCGCGACGATCTTCGTGGCGATGCACCCATGACAGTACCCCCCCTTCTACGAGGGGCCTCCGGACCCTCATGACCAGGTCTGTCCGGGTGAGTTGTGTGAAAGGTCCGTCCACGTTATCATTGACCACCACTGAAGGAGGTAGAGGTGACGGTATGACTGGTGCCACATACTTTTTAAGTAATGACTTGTGAAACACATTATGAATTTTAAACGTAGGAGGGAGGTCCAGACGAAATGCCACAGGATTAATTATGGAGCTGATCCTGTACGGCCCGATGAATCTGGGACCCAACCTCCAGGAGGGAACTTTAAGTTTAATATTCCTGGTAGACAACCACACCAGATCATTCACCTTCAGATCTCGACCAGAAACTCTCCCCCTATCAGCCATCCGTTTGTAACGGTTCTCCGTAACCTTCAGTCTTAACTGATCTGGAACTATCAGTCTCCCTGGAAGTCCCACAGGGGCGTCCCCCTGAGCCCCCAATACCTCCCCCTCAAGCTCAGAGCATACAGCTGACACTACAACTCCCTCCTGAGGAATAGGAACCGGATCATCCATCCTCCCGGTCCCAGGGAAAGTACGAGATAAGGCATCAGGAAGCAACTTTATTGAGCAGTCATATGCGCGATGAGGAGGTAACTCTTTACACCCCTCCTCTGAGAACATCTCCCCAAAGTCCTCCAGAAAAGGAGGCAAAGTCCTAGGTACAACCGCACCGATGACCGTGCTCATGCAGTTATTCTTGCAAAATTCACCCCACTGGCTAATCTTTCTGGATTGCCAATCAATCACTGGGTTATGTTTAGCCAACCAAGGAAGTCCCAACACAATAGGAGTAGGTAGACCCTCCAACACATAACAAGACAATTGCTCTTTATGTATTGCCCCTACTCGCAGATCTATGTTATGAACAGCTTGAACCAAGCTACCTTGACCAAGAGGTCTAGAATCAATAGAGAGTATAGGGACCGGTTTGGCCAATACACTCAGTTGCATACCATGCACCTGGGCAAACCGAGCGTCCACAAGATTAGCCCCGGACCCACTATCAAGAAAAACAGAAATCCTCTCAGTTCTAGTACCAATCACCACCTCCGCAGGCACGATAAACTGAGAGGGATTTGGGGACGAAATACAGACTCCCAGGTTAACTCCTTGGGTCAAAGAGGTCCGGGATGGACAACCCCCAACAAAATGTCCCTCTCTCCCGCAAAAGAAACACCTTCTAGTCTTGCGGCGCACCGCCGATTCCCTCCTACAAAATGATGTCCCTCCCAACTGCATGGGTTCCTCAGAACAGACCAGGGGAACCTCAGTATAAGGGACTTTAGTAGTAGGTGGAGTCATCATGGGGGGCGGAGTTACCTCGCGTCTTCCCCGAAGTCGTCTATCAATGCGAATAGCGAGGGCCATAGCAGCCTCCAGTGATGGAGGAGAATCATACTGAGCCAACACATCTTTTAATTTGTCAGACAACCCTTGACAAAACTGGCTCCTAAGAGCTGGGTCATTCCACTGAGTATCTGTTGCCCATCTACGGAACTCAGAAGAATATTCCTCCGCTGGACGATTTCCTTGCCGTATTTTACGTAACTTTATCTCAGCAAGAGAGACCCGATCTGGGTCATCATATACCAAACCCAGGGCAGTAAAAAATCGATCTACTGACTGTAGAGCCGGGGATCCCAGAAGAAGGGAGAAGGCCCAGGATTGAGGGTCCCCTTGTAGGAGCGAGATAACAATTCCTACTCTCTGCTCTTCACTCCCTGATGATCGAGGCCGAAGCCGAAAATACAATTTACATGCTTCCCTGAAGGTAAAAAATTTGTCTCGCCCACCAGTGAACCTGTCCGGGAGAGCTACTTTAGGTTCAAATCTGGTTTGCTCCGAGGGAGACAAAACTTTGGACTTAATGTCCGTCAGCTCCATGGATAATCCCTGCAACTGCAGAGCCAGCTGGGCTACTGGATCCATGGCAACTGGGAATAATTTTATTGGCCAGTGAAAATGTCACGCTGTATAGCAGATATATATATGAGATGTCAGCAATCTATATCAAAAGGGCAACATACTATATAACATGCGCATAGATATATTATAACATGGATTTACCTGACAGAATGTCCACTGGGTCAAAACGGAATCCGTTATACGCTGTCTCCGGCTAGAGGGTGACCGGGGTCTAAGCTGACCCTGAACTGGGGTCCTAACTAATCCCTCAACCTGGAGGTACTGTTAAAGGTACAGAGGTCCAGGCCACCAGCGTAAACCCTGTCTCCTATCAATCCCTGCCAACTGTATTCTAGTCCTAAGAAGGACCCTGAATACCACCAAAGGGAATGAACAGGTAACGGATAATGAACAGAAAGACATACAAGAAAGAGAAGGAATAAAGTAAATAAAGTCTTACATACAACACTCACACACAGTAGGAACACCTAAGGTCTCAGAGATTAACTATAAGCTATAAGAGTAAAAACACCTAATGAACTCTTAGCTTAAATTCTCAGAACCGATCCAGTCTGCTGAACTACATGAATGCTTTCACCGGCGTCTAACACCCAGACTGGCAGAAATATAAAGGAAACTAATTAGAACATAATCAAAAGCAGCCGGGCGAGGCTGCACCTAGCCTTAGCAAAGAGCTAGGAAAAATTAACTCTCACATTACCAAAAAACAAAGAAACAGAAGCTCAGCTGTGAGAAGTCAGAATGTGCAATCGCGACGATCTTCGTGGCGATGCACCCATGACAGGGTCATTACAAACGCGGCAACACTAAATATGTGTACTTTTATTGTTTTTTTTTTTTTACATAAATAAATGAATTTATTGGGGATTTGGGGAATATTTATTTTTCTTTATTTATGAATTTTTTTAACCCCTTAGTGACAGAGCCATTTTGCAGATAATGACCGGGCCAATTTTTACAATTCTGACCACTGTCATTTTATGAGGTTATAACTCTGGAACGCTTTAACGAATCCCGCTGATTCTGAGATAGTTTTTTCGTGACATATTGTACTTCACGTTAGTGGTAAAATTTCTTTGATATGACTTGTGTTTATTTATGAAAAAAACCGAAATATGGCGAAAATTTTGAAAATTTAGCAATTTTCAAATTTTAAATTTTTATGCCCTTAAATCAGAGAGATATGTCACACAAATGTCTTAATAAATAACATTTCCCACATGTCTACTTTACATCAGCACAATTTTGGGAACAAAATTTTCTTTTGTTACGAAGTTATAAGGGTTAAAAGTTGGCCAGCGATTTCTCATTTTTACAACACCATTTTTTTTTAGGGACCACATCACATTTGAAGTCACTTTGAGGGGTCTATATGATAGAAAATACCCAAAAGTGACACCATTCTAAAAACTGCACCCTCAAGGTGCTCAAAACCACATTCAAGAAGTTTATTAACCCTTCAAGTGCTTCACAGGAGCTGAAGCAATGTGGAAGGAAAACATTGACATTTAACTTTTTTTGCAAAAGCTTTACTTCGGAACCAAGTTTTTTTATTTTCACAAGTGTTAAAAGAAAAAATGAACCACAAAATTTGTTGTGCAATTTCTTCTGAATACGCCGATACCCCATATGTGGGGGTAAACCACTTTTTGGGCGCATGGCAGAGGTCGCAATGGAAGGAGCGCCGTTTGACTTTTCAACGCAGAATTGGCTGAATGCCATGTCGCGTTTAGATAGCCCCTGATGTGCCTAAACAGTAGAAACACCCCACAAGTGACCCCATTTTGGAAACAAGACCCCTTAAGGAACTTATCTAGATGTGTGGTGAGCACTTTGAACCTCCAAGTGCTTCACACAAGTTTATAATGTAGAGCCGTGAAAAAAATAATAATTTTTTTCCACAAAAATGTTCTTTTCACCCCAATTTTTAATTTCCCAAGGGTAATAAGACCGCAAAAGATTTTGTGCAATTTGTCCTGAGCATGCTGATACCCCATATGTGGGGGTAAACCACTTTTTGGGCGCACGGCAGAGGTCGCAAAGGAAGGAGCGCTGTTTGACTTTTTCAAAGCAGAATTGGCTGGATGCCATGTCGCGTTTAGAGAGCCCCTGATGTGCCTAAACAGTGGAAACCCCCAACAAGTGACCCCATTTTGGAAACTAGACCCCCTAAGGAACTTATCTAGATGTGTGGTGAGCACTTTGAACCCCCAAGTAGTGTTGAGCGATACTGCTCGATATCTAAAAATATCGGATCGGAATGGTATCGCCGATATCACTAAATATCGGCGATATCCGATTCCGATACCGGAAGTTCCATGTAAGTCTATGGGAACAAAATATCGCAACTAAAAAAAACCTTTATTTCCTTGTAAACACTAAATATACACACATAGAATACATATATATATATATGTATATATATACATGTCATTGTGACATATATATATATATATATATACATATATGTATAGTTTATACACTTCTACATAGTAAAATATCCTCTGATTCAATTGCCGGGTAAAGCCGGCTTCTGTGAAAAGACAGAAGCACCCGACATGAAATGACACTTGGTGTACATAGGGTTAACCATGTATTTTCATGTCGTTTGTAGTGTTGAGCGATACGATACTGCAAATATCGGGTATCGGCCGATATTAGCTGTATCGGGCTTTCGATTCCGAGTACCGATATTTTCGTCATATCGGATACCGGAATCGGATTTGTCACTATCACTGTCAGTGTCCGTCGGTCGGGTCTGTCAGGAGTCAGCGGCACTTACCTGGCAGAAGATCTCCGGCGGTCACGGGCTGGACTGCTTCATGGCCGCCATCATCTTTCCCCGGCGGTCATCATGCAGTTTCTCGCGATAACTGCAGTGACTGCTGGGTAATCCCGGCCGTAAAGCAGTCAGTCCGATGACGTCACCGCCGGGGAAGCAGGTAATCAGCTGTGCTGCGTTGCGATGACAGGCTCTGCCTGTCATTGCGATGTAGCAGAGCTGGATCGTCGTGGGACTGTCGTTACTATGGACTGCGTCGGACAGGTGGTATACTGTTGGTTTGTTTTTCTTCTTTTTTTACAGGAGATCGATGGCGTCGCAGGAATGAGTGTATAATAAAATTAATGAAAACTGTGTTGTCTCTTTTATTTCATTAAAAGACTTTTTTCCTGCTTTGTCTTTTTTTTATACATTATTTTAATAAACGTTTGGATTAATAATATGTGGATCCGGTGTTCTTATTAGACCACCATCAATCCATTGATTAACCCGTGGGCTGTTATTGTCACGTGCCAATCAATGGGCCTTACCATCTTATATACCCCACTGCCACCGTTTTTACTTGGGCAAATAGGGGAACTAGCCGGTTAAAGTGCCCCAATTGATCTTTTATGCGCCAAATATGGCTGCTGTAGCCTGGTATTATCAGGCTTTGAGGGCCAAATCATGGACCTTACAGCCTTAATACCAGGCCGCAGCGTCTGTATTACTTGGCTGGTTAACAAAAATAGGGGGACCCCACGCCATTTTTTTTTCGAGGGGATCCCCTATTTTTGTTAATCAGCCGAGATATGCAGACTGCTGTGGCCTGGTATTTCAGGCTGGCAAGGTCCATGGATCTTGGCTCCTTAATAGCCTGAAAATCCAGGTCTCAGCGGTCTGCTTCATCTGGCTGGTTAACAAAAATAGGGGGGACCCCACGCCAATTTTTTTCGAGGGGATCCCCTATTTTTGTTAATCAGTTCCCTCTGACGTCACTGATTGTGTCCCTGGCTGACCTGAAGTGAAAGTGGAAAGCAATCAATTAAGCTTTCCACTTCCTCTCCTGTCAGCCAGGAGAGGAACTCATTCATTTGGGGGTTTACTGTGAGGCTGCAGCATTAGCTGCGGTCCCTGCAGTAAACATTAACCCTTTCTGAAGGATTACACCGTGGGACCTGACTGTGCATGGGATAGGTAAGAATAATTTTGCTTTTTTATTTTATTTTTATTACAGGAAATGGTTTTTGCAGTCAAATAAAAGATGGTCAAAAACATGTGTCTTTATTTCATTAAAATGATTTTTAATTAAAGTGTGTGTGTTTTATTTTTATTTCATGCAATAGAATTAATAATTGATAGTTGTCTAATTGACAGCTCTCAATTATTAACCTGGCTTAAGGTCACCTTTCAATTGCAATGTGGCTTTAACCCCATATTAACCCATTCGCCACCGCTACAGGGCAATGGGAATAGACGGGCAAAGTGCCAGAAAGGGCGAATCTAATTATAGATTTGTCTTTTCTGGGGTGTCTGGGGGCAGATGTTAGTAGCCAGGGGGGGCCAAAAATAATGGTCCCTCTCTGGGCTATTATTATCTGCCCCATTTCGCTGGCTTTGTCTGTCTGGTTGCGAAAATAGGGCGGGAGCCCACGCATTTTTTTTAAACAATTTTACACCTCATATATATATATATATATATATATATATATACATGTCATTGAATTTGTGACACATATATATATATTTATATTTATAGTTCATACACTTCTACATAGTATAATAGCCGCTAATTCAATTGACGGCTTTTGTGAAAATGCAGAACCCGACATGAAATGACACTTGGTGTACATAGGGTTAACCATGTCTTTTCATGTCCTTTGCTATCTGATTTGCACAAACAATTACATCAGTCTATGTGTGCAAAATTTCACACCTGTAGGGGTTAATTAAAGGTGTAAATTCGTAGCAAAAAAGTCATTTTTTTTACAACGAATTTACACCTTTAATTAACCCCTGCAGGTGTGAAATTTTGCACACATAGACTGATGTAATTGTTTGTGCAAATCAGATTGCAAACGACATGAAAAGACATGGTTAACCCTATGTACACCAAGTGTCATTTCATGTCGGGTGCTTCTGTCTTTTCACAGAAGCCGGCTTTACCCGGCAATTGAATCAGAGGATATTTTACTATGTAGAAGTGTATAAACTATACATATATGTATATATATATGTCACAATGACATGTATATATATATATATATATATGTATTCTATGTGTGTATATTTAGTGTTTACAAGGAAATAAAGGTTTTTTTTAGTTGCGATATTTTGTTCCCATAGACTTACATGGGACTTCCGGTATCAGAATCGGATATCGCCGATATTTGGGGATATCGGCGATACCATTCCGATCCGATATTTTTAGATATCGAGCAGTATCGCTCAACACTAGTCGTTTGCAATCTGATTTGCACAAACAATTACATCAGTCTATGTGTGCAAAATTTCACACCTGTAGGGGTTAATTAAAGGTGTAAATTCGTTGTAAAAAAAACGGACTTTTTTGCTACGAATTTACACCTTTAATTAACCCCTACAGGTGTGAAATTTTGCACACATAGACTGATGTAATTGTTTGTGCAAATCAGATAGCAAAGGACATGAAAAGACATGGTTAACCCTATGTACACCAAGTGTCATTTCATGTCGGGTTCTGCATTTTCACAAAAGCCGTCAATTGAATTAGCGGCTATTATACTATGTAGAAGTGTATGAACTATAAATATAAATATATATATATATGTGTCACAAATTCAATGACATGTATATATATATATATATATATATGAGGTGTAAAATTGTTTAAAAAAAATGCGTGGGCTCCCGCCCTATTTTCGCAACCAGACAGACAAAGCCAGCGAATGGGGCAGATAATAATAGCCCAGAGAGGAACCATTATTTTTGGCCCCCCCTGGCTACTAACATCTGCCCCCAGACACCCCAGAAAAGACAAATCTATAATTAGATTCGCCCTTTCTGGCACTTTGCCCGTCTATTCCCATTGCCCTGTAGCGGTGGCGAATGGGTTAACATGGGGTTAAAGCCACATTGCAATTGAAAGGTGACCTTAAGCCAGGTTAATAATTGAGAGCTGTCAATTAGACAACTATCAATTATTAATCCTATTGCATGAAATAAAAATAAAACACACACACTTTAATTAAAAATCATTTTAATGAAATAAAGACACATGTTTTTGACCATCTTTTATTTGACTGCAAAAACCATTTCCTGTAATAAAAATAAAATTAAAAAGCAAAATTATTCTTACCTATCCCATGCACAGTCAGGTCCCACGGTGTAATCCTTCAGAAAGGGTTAATGTTTACTGCAGGGACCGCAGCTAATGCTGCAGCCTCACAGTAAACCCCCAAATGAATGAGTTCCTCTCCTGGATGACAGGAGAGGAAGTGGAAAGCTTAATTGATTGCTTTCCACTTTCACTTCAGGTCAGCCAGGGACACAATCAGTGACGTCAGAGGGAACTGATTAACAAAAATAGGGGTTCCCTTCGAATAAAAAATGGCGTCGGGTCCCCCCTATTTTTGTTAACCAGCCTGATGAAGCAGACCGCTGAGGCCTGGATTTTCAGGCTGTTAAGGAGCCAAGATCCATGGACCTTGCCAGCCTGATAATACCAGGCCACAGCAGTCTGCATATCTTGGCTGATTAACAAAAATAGGGGATCCCCTCGAAAAAAATTGGCGTGGGGTCCCCCCTATTTTTGTTAACCAGCCAGATGAAGCAGACCGCTGAGGCCTGGTTTTTCAGGCTGGTAAGGATCCAATATCCATGGACCTTGCAAGCCTGATAATACCAGGCCACAGCAGTCTGCTTAGCTTGGCTGGTTAACAAAAATAGGGGATCCCCTCGAAAAAAAAACGGCGTAGGGGTCCCCCTATTTTTGTTAACCAGCCAAGTAAAATACAGACTGCTGCGGCCTGGTATTAAAAGACTGTCAAGGCCCATGGATTTTGGCCCTCAACAGCCTGATAATACCAGGCTACAGCAGCCCCACATTTGGCGCATCAAAAGATGTGCCAATTGTGGCACTTTACCCGGCTCTTCCCACTGCCCTGTAGCGGTGGCAAGTGGGGTAATAAGGGGTTAATGTCACCGTTGATTGCACGGTGACAATAAGCCCGGTTAATAATGGAGAGGTGTCAATAAGACACCGATCCATTATTAATCCCAAAGTTATTAAATGTATAAAAAAAAGACAAAGCAAGAAAAAAGTCTTTTAATGAAATAAAAGAGACAACACAGTTTTCATTAATTTTATTATACACTCATTCCTGCGACGCCATCGATCTCCTGTAAAAAAAGAAAAAAAACAAACCAACAGTATACCACCTGTCCGACGCAGTCCATAGTAACGACAGTCCCACGACGATCCAGCTCTGCTACATCGCAATGACAGGCAGAGCTTCCCCGGCGGTGACGTCATCGGACTGACTGCTTTACGGCCGGGATTACCCAGCAGTCACTGCAGTTATCGCGAGAAAACTGCATGTGACCGCCGGGGAAAGATGATGGCGGCCATGAAGCAGTCCAGCCCGTGACCGCCGGAGATCTTCTGCAAGGTAAGTGCCGCTGACTCCTGACAGACCCGACCGACGGACACTGACAGTGACAGTGACAATCCCGATTCCGGTATCCGATATGACGAAAATATCGGTACTCGGAATCGAAAGCCCGATACAGCTAATATCGGCCGATACCCGATATTTGCAGTATCGTATTGCTCAACACTACCCGCAAGTGCTTCACAGAAGTTTATAACGCCCGGGCGTGAAAATAAAAAATCATATTTTTTCCACAAACCTGATCGTTTAGTCCCCAATTTTTTATTTTCCCAAGGGTAACAGGAGAAATTAGACCACAAAAGTTGTTGTCCAATTTGTCCTGAGTATGCTGATACCCCATATATGGGGGGGGGGACCACTGTTTGGGCGCACGGCAGGGCTTGGAATGGAAGCAGCACGTTTGACTTTTTCAAACCAAAATTGGCTGGAATTGAGATTGGACACCATGTCGCGTTTGGAGAGCCCCTGATGCGCCTAAACAGTGGAAACCCCTCACAAGTAACACCATTTTGGAAACTAGACCCCCTATGGAACTTATCTAGATCTGTTGTGAGCACTTTGAACCCCAAGTGTTTCACAAAAGTTTATAATGACTGGGTGTGAAAAAAAAAAAACAATTTTCCACAAAAATGATTTTTTAGTCCCAAATTTTTTATTTTTCACAAGGAAATTGGACCCTAAAAGTTGTTGTCCAATTTGTCCTGAGTACGCTGATACCAAATATGTGGGGGGGGGAAACTGTTTGGGCGCACGGCAGGGCTTGGAAAGGAAGTAATAAAGCTTTGGAATACAGACGTTGATGGGGGTCATGTTCCGTTTGCAGTGCCGCAGATGTGCCTAAACAGTGGAAAACCCCCACAAGTGACCCCATTTTGGAAACCCCCTAAGTAACTTATCTAGATCTGTGGTGAGCACTTTGAACCCCCAAGTGTTTCACAAAAGTTTATAACGCCTGGGTGTGAAAAAAAAAATCAATTTTCCACAAAAATGATTTTTTAGTCCCAAATTTTTGATTTTGCACAAGGAAATTGGACCCCAAAAGTTGTTGTCCAATTTTTCCTGAGTACGCTGATACCAAATATGTGGGGGGGAACTGTTTTGGCGCACAGCAGGGCTTGGAAAGGAAGTAATAACGTTTTGGAATGCAGACGTTGATGGGGGTCATGTTCCGTTTGCAGTGCCCCAGATGTGCCTAAACAGTGGAAAACCCCACAAGTACCCATTTTGGAAACTGACCCCTAGAACTTATCTAGATCTTTGGTGAGCACTTTGAACCCCAAGTGCTTCACAAAAGTTTATAATGCCCGGCATGAAATAAAAATCCTATTTTTTTCCCACGAAAATTATCTTTTAGTCACTACTTTTTTATTTTTCCAAGGGTAACAGGAGAAATTGGACCACAAAAGTTGTTGTCCAATTTGTCCTGAGTACGCTGATACACCATATGTGGGGGGGAACCACTATTTGGGCGCTCGGCAGGGCTCGGAAGGGAGGGAGCGCCATCTGACTTTTTGAACGCCACGTCATGTTTGGAGACCCCCTGATGTGCCTAAATAGAGGAAACCCCTCAATTCTAGCTCCAACCCTAACCCCAACACACCCCTAATCCCAACGCCTAATCCTAACCCTAATCCCAACCCTAATTCCAACCCTAATTGTAACCCTAACCCTAATTGTAACCCTAACCAAATTGTAACCCTAACCTATTGTAGCCCTAACCCTAATTGTAACCCTAAACCTAATTGTAACCCTAACCCTAATTATAACCCTAACCCTAAGGCTGGGTTAATTTTGCGTTTTACCAGCCCGTTCAACATATAGCGTTGACGGGCTGGTAACGGTATAGCATAACGCGATCGCGTTATGCTATACCCGCTAGCGCAGAGGAATCAGCAGATGATTCATCTGCGCTAGCGGTGACGGAGCCCAGACGCTGCAGACCGCGTCCGAGGCTCCATCACTGAATGATGGCACGTCGCGAACGCATGCCGCTTTACGGCATTCGTCGCGATGCGCCCTCAAATGGGGGTGAATGGCAGCATTAACGGACTGCGTTACACCGCGTTATACCGCGGTGTAACGCAGTCCGTCTAATGGACTGCCATAACGCAGTATGAACCCAGCCTAACCCTAATTATAACCCTAACCCTAATTATAACCCTAACCCTAATTATAACCCTAAGCCTAACCCTAACCCTAGCCTTAACCCTAACCCTAACAGAAAAATGAAAAAAAATATAATTTCTATATTTTATTATATGTCCCTAACTAAGGGGGTGATAAATGGGGGGTTATGTACTGTTTTTTTTTATTTTGATCACTGTGATAGTTTATCACAGTGATCAAAATGTACTTTTGTGAGAATGAATGAAACTTTTTTTGAATCTGCCACCAAGCAGATCGGCGGGCGCACTGCGCATGCGCCCGCCATTTTTTTTTTGCAGGAAGAAGACGCCAGGATCCTGGGGCCTGGAGGAGGACGGAGGACACCGGTAAGTATAGGGGGGGCGATCGGGGGACCCTCATTTTCTCCCCTCTGATGTGCGATCACATCAGAGGGGAGAGAAATCTTTTTTTTTTTTTTTTTGCGGTTGCCATTATACTTAGTATAATGGTGATCGCGACACCGGGGTCGGTAACTACGACCCCGATCATGTTCTCTGGGGTCTTGGCTACCCTCGGCAGCCGAGACCCCAGAGAAAATTGCCCACCCCCCCGGCAGAACGCGGCGGGCGCACTGAGCATGCGCCCCCCATTCAAGATGGCGGCGCCCACCGGAGGAGGAAGGTGGGCCCGCGGGCCACAACGGGACCATTGGGGGACACGAGGGGGGTCCCGGGGACCCTTTTTCTCTGTCCTCTGATGTCCGGTGACATCAGAGGACAGAGAAATTAACTGGCACATCAGATTTTTTTTTTTTGTTGTTGCTGTCGCCGTTATAGGGTTAATAACGGCGACCGCAACATCGGGTCGGTAAAAACCGACCCGATTCATGTTCTCTGGGGTCTCGGCTACCGCGGTAGCCGAGACCCCGGAGAAAATGCGCCTCTGGGGGGCGCTATTCACTTTTTCCACATCGCTGTTAATTAACGGCGATGTGGTTTAAGTACCCTTAATGACCGCCGTTAAAAGGGGTATCGGCGATCGTTAAGGGGATAAAATTATTTTTACCCATGTTTATTTTTTTTTTTTTTACTTTTTTACTTTGTCCCAGGGTGATATCACTATATATTGTCAGATTGCTGCTCTGACAGTTTGCCCAGCAATCTGTCAGGCCAGCGATCTGACAGGCAGTGCAGGAGGCTTCTTAGCGCCTGCTCTCACATGTTGCCGGGTGTCAGCTGTGATAATTAGCTGACACCCGGCTGCGATCAGCTGTGCTCCCCCCGTGAGCACAGCTGATCGCGTATGAACATACTATCCCGTCACTGGGACCTAAGGCCCAGGTCACATGGATGGGATAATACATCATGTGTAGGAAAGGGGTTAAATTAGGTTACTTGTGTTTTTTAAACATGCGTTTTTATCGCATTTTTAATGCTGCATTTTTTGTCTCTTGATGATATGTCATGTTTTATATAAAGCTGCGTTGTTTTTGATACTTCCTATGTGGATTACATGCATTTTTGATGCGGTTCCGCTTCGAAAATGCATGTTTATTTTTTACCTGCGGATTTCCTGCACTAAATGTAAGTCTATGGAGAAATTCTGCACAGAAAACTCAGCATCACACAAGAGAAATTTAAATGCTACAGATTTGAAATACAAACCGCAGGTCAGTTTACGCCTAGTGAATAAAAAGAACAGGGTTCATGATTTTTCTATATTTCACTTTTACTTTGCTGGAACTATAAGATGCTGCATTTTTTATGCCGCAAAAAATATGCAGCGTCAAATAGGCATCAAAAGTTTATTTTAACAGTAAAACAACTAGTCTGCTCTTATAATTCAATCAGCATGACAGTGATATAAGCTACCTTGTCCTCAATAATACTTTCTCCTGACATAATAAGATCACTGAAATCATGAATCATTTTGTGGCAAGACTTCAATTGAGTGGAAATGGCGGTTTAGTGATTAAGTTAATTTTCATAGCAAGGAATGAGTGCAATTTTTTTGCAGTTATAATTACGCCTGATCAAAATCTAGAGTTAATGCAAACTGTTACTAAACTGAAGCTGCAACTTTGTGATAACAAACATTTGTGTAATTCTTATAACCTTTGTCAATTTGTGTTTTGGTAATATTTCTATTTGTGTTTTGGTAATATTTCCAAAAAAGGTGGCAAAAAAATCAGTGTTCCCCTGAAAAGATCCCAGTATCTGTCATATAAAGCCGATTTATTTTTTTTTTGATTTTAAAAGGCAAATCTGAAGTATAAACAAAGGAGGTGAAGGGTGTCTTAATTGTGTTAGTCTGTCAAATTCATAATTTAATACAGTGCCTTGCGAAAGTATTCGGCCCCCTGGAACTTTTCTATATTTTCCCACATATCATTCTTCAAACATAAAGATACCAAATGTAATATTTTTGGTGAAGAATCAACAACAAGTGGGACACAATTGTGAAGTTGAATGAAATTTATTGGTTATTTTAAATTTTTGTGGAAATACAAAAACTGAAAAGTGGTGCGTGCAATATTATTGGGCCCCTTTACTTTCAGTGCAGCAAATTCACTCCAGAAGTTCATTGTGTATCTCTGAATGATCCAATGTTGTCCTAAATGACTACTGACGATAAATATAATCCACTTGTGTGTAATCAAGTCTTCGTATAAATGCACCTGCTCTGTGATAGTCTCAGAGTTCTTTTTGAAGCACAGACAGCATCATGAAGACCAAGGAACACAACAGGCAGGTCCGTGATACTGTTGTGGAGAAATTTAAAGCTGGATTTGGATACAAAATGATTTCCAAAACTTTAAACATCCCAAGGAGCACTGTGCAAGCGATCATATTGAAATGGAAGGAGTATCATACCACTGCAAATCTACCAAGAACCGGCCGTCCCTGTAAACTTTTGTGGAGCCCAGCTTCGCTCAGTTCTACAAATCCAGAAGGGTGCATGAAGGATTGTACCACTAGAGGTCTCACTATACATACACACACCTTCACCCATCCCCTAAGACCACCAGAGGGAGCCTGATAGGAATATAAAAGAGGGTGAAGGCAGGAAGTCAGTTGAGTTCTGCTCAGCGCAGTTCAGTTCAGAGCAGACTTGAGAGTAGTGCAGCTCAGCAGAGTTGAGCAAAAGGCAGAAGGCTGCAGTCTGCAGCAGAGTGAGTTCAGCTCAGTTCAGTAAAGAGCTAGGAGCGTGCCGACGCTCTGAGAGCAGCAGAAGAGGCAGCCCACCAACTGCCAGTGTGTATAATTGTGTGAGGGCCCGAGTAGGCCGAAGGCAAGAGGGGAGTAGCAAAGGGGCAGAAGAGCCTAACCAGCTCACCCCAGCAAGTATACACCGGACGCCGGGTCAGAGCCTATAGGGATCTCAACGACCCATTAGGAGAACACGGGAATTCCTGGAGGACTGCAAGTCCCAGGAGCACCACAGAGCTGATACGTAACAGGGCCAGGAGGACGGAGTTCGTCCCAGGAGCACCACAGAGCTGATACGTAACAGGGCCAGGAGGACGGAGTTCAGGCAAGCAGGGACACTGTACTGTAAGAGTAGGTCCAACCACAAGGTCAGCCGGGTGCAGGACAGAGATTAAGTTAGGCCCAGCTGCAGGCAGGCCAGAAACTCATTACGGAAAGGCAAGGTACAAGGAGGCCTTAAACCTACTTAGTGAGAGAATCTGGATGTGCACCCTTCACCCTACAGTGCTCCGGTGTTGTGAATGTGTTAGAAATGAATTCCGAGCAGAAGCTCCCTCTGGTGGTTACAAACAGTACTGAACCATTCAATGAAGATTGTGAAGATTGGCAATCAGGAGTTACAGACTGGTCTTATATAAGAGAGGTTCCCTCCCACCATGGTGGCCGGTGATCAATTGTTCTTGTCTCAACTATGGTTCCTGGTTCACTTTGAAGCTTGCTGAGTCTTGCCTGCATCTTCTGCTATCAGATAAGATATTTTCTGCTTTTATTTTTGTGCTTGCTTTTTGCATTGTTCTCTGCACTTCTGTGGAGGTCAGCCAGGTCCCCTCCGGGGGCTTGTGCTCCTCTCAGTTTATCTGAGCCACTGTTATTTTTTCATTTGCCTTTTCCAGTTTTTTCAGTGGCTGCGGCTTAGTTTTGTTACACCAGAGAACTAATTTAGGTGGTAGAGGTCGTGTGATCTCAGGTGTTTTTGCAATTAGTAGAGTTGGTATTTTTTAGGGTTTTTTGGATTGCAGTAAGTGTCCTTCCTATCCTTTTCTTTCTAGGAAGATTGGGCCCCAACGTTTGCTCATACTATTTTCTGTCTGTGTCTGTATTTTCCTCTTTCTATCTTTAGGTGTAGTTAACCTCTCAGGCTGTGACGAGGCGTCTAGGACCAACTTAGGAACGCTCCACGGCTACCTTTAGTTGTGGTGGTTAGTCAGGGTACTGCAATCCAGTAGATTCCAACCTCTCTGGTGTATTGCCGTTTTTGCCTGCTCTCCTCAGCTACCAAACAACAAACAGTATCACCGGCCAAAACTGAAAATTATATTGTACTCACAGAAGGGAAAAATAGTGCGAAAAAAAAAAGTCAGAGCTGTCAGAGATTTTTTTTTTTTTTCTGCTTGTTGCATTTTTTTTTTCCCTCTTTTTCTCTGGGTGCTGAGGATTTTTTTTTTCTCTCAATGGAGTTTGCACAATTGTCTGGCCGTGTGGATCAGCTTGCCACTGAAGTTCGAAGTATTGCTACCTATCTTGCAGGGTTGCCGGTTGTGGAACCTAGGATCCCCATGCCAGATTTGTTTTTAGGGGATCGAGCTAAATTTCTGAATTTCAAAAATAACTGTAAGTTGTTTTTTGCCTTAAAACCTAAGTCCTCAGGGAACGCAGCACAGCAGGTTCAAATTGTCATCTCTCTCCTGCGTGGCGATCCTCAGGATTGGGCTTTTTCCCTGACACCTGGGGACCCTGTTTTGAGTAATGTTGATGCATTTTTTCTGGCTCTGGGGTTATTGTACGATGAACCTAATGTCACTGATCAAGCTGAAAAAAGCCTTGTTGGCATTAAATCAGGGGCTTGAGGATGCTGAGTTATACTGTCAGAAATTCCGAAAGTGGGCAGTCCTGACCAAATGGAATGATGATGCTTTGGCAGCCCTTTTTCGGAAGGGTCTGTCAGAGAATGTAAAAGATGTTATGGTGGGTTTCCCTGCTCCCTCTGGTCTCAATGATTCTATGTCATTAGCGATTCAAATTGACAGACGTTTGCGTGAGCGTAGAGGTATGCGTGGAATAGTGTTGCCTTGTGAACCAGCTTCTGAACCCTGCATGGATAGAGTGGCTTCTGGGGCACAGCGTCATGAGTTTCGAAAATGCAATGGGTTATGTTTCTACTGTGGTGACGCCTCTCATGCTATTTCAGTCTGTCCTAAGCGGGGAAGACGTTTTGCAAGCTCAGTTGTCTTGGGTAGTGTTCAGACTAAATTTCTGTTGACTGTTACCCTGATTTGCTCCCTGTCCACATTTTCTGCTCAGGATTTTGTTGATTCGGGATTAACCTGATGGATTTTGATTTTGCTAAACGTTGTGGGTTTCCCTTGATACCCCTACGGAAGTCTATTCCCCTACTGGGGATTGATTCTACCCCTTTGGCTGAGAATAAACCCCAGTTCTCTACTCAGGTGATAATGAGGGTTGAACCTGATCATCAGGAGAGTTGCAAATTTTTGGTGCTGTATAATCTGCATGACATTATTGTACTAGGTTTCCCTTGTTTGCAGTCTCATAATCCTGTTTTGGATTGGAAATCTGTGTCTGTAACCAGTTGGGGTTGCCAATGTTTTAATGCCAACACTCCTGTTTTTTCTGCCTCTCCCCATGCTCAGGATGTTCCTGACTTTTTGACTGATTTTTCTGATGTGTTTAGCGAAAGTAAATCTGCATCCTTGCCCCCCCATAGGAGCTATGACTGCGCTATTGAATTAGTGCCTGGTAGTAAATTCCCTAAAGGTCGCCTTTTTAACTTGTCTGTACCTGAACATGACGCTATGCGGTCTTATATCAAGGAGTCATTTGAGAAGGGTCATATCAGACCATCCTCTTCACCCTTGGGTGCCGGTTTTTTCTTTGTGGCCAAAAAGGATGGTTCATTAAGGCCGTGTATTGATTATCGTCTCTTGAACAATATCACTGTGAAATATCAATATCCGTTACCCTTGATTTCTGACCTGTTTTCCAGGGTGAAAAGTGCTACTTGGTTTACCAAGCTTGACCTCAGGGGGACGTATAACCTTATTCGCATTAAGCACGGGGATGAATGGAAGACGGCATTTAATACCCCAGAGGGGCATTTTGAGTACCTAGTGATGCCCTTTGGGCTCACTAATGCTTCTTCCGTCTTCCAGTCCTTCATGAATGACATTTTCAGGGATTTTGTGGATAAATTTCTGATTGTTTATTTGGATGATATCTTGATTTTTTCCAATGACTGGGACTCTGATGTGAAACATGATCGGACTGTGTTCCAGATTTTGAGAGAGAATGCTCTGTATGTGAAGGGATCAAAGTGTCTTTTTGGCGTACAGAGGATCTCATTTCTGGGATTCATTTTGTCCCCATCTGTTATTGAAATGGACCCGGTCAAGGTTCAGGCCATCTGTGATTGGGTCCAACCTACTTCATTAAAGGCTCTTCAGAGATTCTTGGGTTTTGCCAATTTTTATCGTAAATTTATTGGTAATGTCTCTGTTATTGTTAAACCATTGACTGATTTGACCAAAAAGGGTTCTGATGTGGTGAATTGGCCTCCTGAGGCAGTCTCTGCGTTTCAGGAACTTAAGCAGAGATTCACTTCTGCTCCTGTTCTACGGCAGCCTGATGTTTCTCTGCCATTTCAGGTGGAGGTTGATGCCTCTGAAATTGGGGCAGGTGCCGTTTTGTCCCAAAGAGATCCAGAGACCTCTAAAAGTAACCCTCGTGCCTTTTTCTCTTGAAAATTTTCTCCAACTGAACGTAATTATGACATGGGTAATCGGGAGTTATTGGCCATGAAGTGGGCTTTTGAAGAGTGGAGACATTGGCTGGAGGGAGCCAAACATCAGGTGGTGGTCCTCACGGACCATAAGAATCTGGTTTATCTGGAATCAGCCAAGCGACTTAATCCTAGACAGGCCAGGTGGGCCTTGTTTTTCACACGTTTTAATTTTGTGGTTTCCTTTCTTCCTGGCACTAAGAATGTTAAGGCGGATGCACTCTCAAGGAGTTTCCTTGCGGACTCTCCTGAGTTATCTGATCCTGCTGTTATTTTGAAAGAGGGTGTAGTTCTTTCCGCCATCTCGCCCAATTTGAGACTGGCTCTGGAAGGGTGTCAGGAGGATAAACCCGAGCGCTGCCCTATTGGGAAATTGTTTGTCCCAGACCGGTGGAAAAAGAGTGTGATGTCTGAGATTCATTGTTCCGCGTTGGCCGGTCATCCCGGAATTTTTGGTACCAGAGACTTGGTTAGTCGGTTCTTTTGGTGGCCTACTTTGTCTCGTGACGTCAGGGAATTTGTGCAGTCCTGCGGGACTTGCTCTCGCTCCAAGCCTTGCTCTCGCTCTAGTGGTTTGTTGATGCCATTGCCTGTGCCCAAGAGACCATGGACCCATATCTCTATGGATTTCATTTCCGACCTCCCTGTTTCTCAGAGAATGACCGTTATCTGGGTGATTTGTGATAGGTTTTCCAAAATGATACATCTTGTGCCATTAACTAAGTTGCCTTCCTCCTCCGAATTGGTGCCCTTGTTCCTTCAGCATGTGGTTCGGTTACACGGCATTCCTGAGAACATTGTGTCTGACAGAGGAGTCCAGTTTGTTTCCAGATTTTGGAGGACTTTTTGTTCTAAACTTGGTGTTCAATTGTCTTTCTCCTCGGCTTTTCATCCTCAGACCAATGGACAAACTGAGAGAACAAACCAGACATTGGAGACTTATCTGAGATGCTTTGTGTCTGCTGATCAAGATGACTGGGTCTCTTTTTTGCCTTTGGCTGAGTTTGCTCTTAATAATAGGGCTAGCTCTGCCACTTTGATGTCTCCATTTTTCTGCAATTTTGGGTTTCACCCTCGATTTTCTTCAGGACAGACGGAGGCTTCTGTCTGTCCAGGTGTTGACTCTGTTGTGGAGCGTATGCAGCAGATTTGGGACCAGGTAGTGGAGAGGTTGTCCCTCTCTCAGGAGAGGGCCCAGCGGTTTGCCAACCGGCATAGGACAGATGGTCCTCGGTTTGAAGTGGGGGACTTGGTCTGGTTGTCCTCAAGAAATATCCCTATGAGAGTTGCATCTCCTAAGTTTAAGCCTAGGTTCATTGGACCTTATAAGATCATGAAGATTCTTAATCCTGTTTCCTTTCGTTTACTTCTTCCAGGGACATTTAAGATCCATAACGTGTTCCACAAGTCCTTATTGAAGAGGTTTGTCGAGCCAGTGGTTCCTATGGCTGCGCCTCCTGACCCTGTTTTGGTTGAGGGCAATTTGGAGTATGTGGTTGAGAAAATATTGGATTCTCGTTTTTCTAGACGGAAACTCCAGTATTTGGTTAAGTGGAGAGGTTATGGTCAGGAGGACAATTCTTGGGTGTTTGCTTCGGACATCCATGCTAGGAGACTGATCCGTGCGTATCACAGAGCTCATCCTGACCGACTTGGTTGCCCAAATGAGGGTTCGGTGACCCCTCCTCAAGGGGGGGTACTGTTGTGAATGTGTTAGAAATGAATTCTGAGCAGAAGCTCCCTCTGGTGGTTACAAACAGTACTGAACCATTCAATGAAGATTGTGAAGATTGGCAATCAGGAGTTACAGACTGGTCTTATATAAGAGAGGTTCCCTCCCATCATGGTGGCCGGTGATCAATTGTTCTTGTCTCAACTATGGTTCCTGGTTCACTTTGAAGCTTGCTGAGTCTTGCCTGCATCTTCTGCTATCAGATAAGATATTTTCTGCTTTTATTTTTGTGCTTGCTTTTTGCATTGTTCTCTGCACTTCTGTGGAGGTCAGCCAGGTCCCCTCCGGGGGCTTGTGCTCCTCTCAGTTTTTCTGAGCCACTGTTATTTGTTCATTTGCCTTTTCCAGTTTTTTCAGTGGCTGCGGCTTAGTTTTGTTACACCAGAGAACTAATTTAGGTGGTAGAGGTCGTGTGATCTCAGGTGTTTTTGCAATTAGTAGAGTTGGTATTTTTTAGGGTTTTTTGGATTGCAGTAAGTGTCCTTCCTATCCTTTTCTTTCTAGGAAGATTGGGCCCCAACGTTTGCTCATACTATTTTCTGTCTGTGTCTGTATTTTCCTCTTGTCTAACCGCCATTACATGTTTGGGGGCTTCCTATGTTTTTTGGGGATCTGCTCCGGGGCAGATAGCTTTCCAAAAATAAAAGCAGAAAATATCTTATCTGATAGCAGAAGATGCAGGCAAGACTAGCAAGCTTCAAAGTGAACCAGGAACCATAGTTGAGACAAGAACAATTGATCACCGGCCACCATGATGGGAGGGAACCTCTCTTATATAAGACCAGTCTGTAACTCCTGATTGCCAATCTTCACAATCTTCATTGAATGGTTCAGTACTGTTTGTAACCACCAGAGGGAGCTTCTGCTCAGAATTAATTTCTAACACATTCACAACACTCCGGGATGTGCCTGCAACATCTTCAGTAAAGGTACCAAAGTGACTTGTGTGTGTGTCCACCTTCTTGTCCCTACCCTGCCGGGTTCCCCTCCGTCCTGCATCCCTACACATCTACCTGCCCTGGAAGGAGACAGCCTCACATGTAGGAGGCCTAACATCTAGCTGCACAACACCATCCCTACCAGAGGATCTGCACAGCAGCGCTGGTCACCCTGACCAGGTACTACAGGTGGCGTCACGAATCATCATACAAACATTTATTCCCCTGTAAATATCCCCCATTTATGGTGAGCGCCCAGGGCCACGGACCAAGATGTGTTGCCGTGACATCCCTCCATAGGAGTTAATAGGCTCGCATCCGAGTACCCCCAGTGCCCTGGGAGGGCGGCTCACTTTCATCTCAAACAAGGAGAAGACTGATCAGAGATGCAGCCAAGAGGCTCATGATCACTCTGGATGAACTGCAGAGATCTACAGCTGAGGTGGGACAGTCTGTCCATAGGACAACAATCAGTCGTACACTGCACAAATCTGGCCTTTATGGAAGAGTGGCAAGAAGAAAGCCATTTCTCAAAGATATCGATAAAAAGTTTTGTTTAAAGTTTGCAACAAGCCACCTGGGAGACACACCAAACTTGTGGAAGAAGGTGCTCTGGTCAGGTGAAACCAAATTCGAACTTTTTGGCAACAATGCCAAACGATATGTTTGGCGTAAAGGCAACACAGTTCATCAACCTCAACACACCATCCCCACTGTCAAACATGGTGGTGGCGTCATCATGGTTTGGGCCTGCTTTTCTTCAGCAGGGACAGGGAAGATGGTTAAAATTGATGGGAAGAAGGATGGAGCCAAATGCAGGACCATTCTTGAAGAAAACCTGTTGAAGTCTGCAAAAGACCTGAGACTGGGATGGAGATTTTTCTTCCAACAAGACTATGATCCCAAACATAAAGCAAAATCTACAATGGAATGGTTCACAAATAAACATATCCAGGTGTTAGAATAGCCAAGTCAAAATCCGGACCTGAATCCAATCGAGAATCTGGGCAAAAAATGGGCAAGAATTTCAGTCTCTCGATGTAAAAAACTGATAGAGACATGCCCCAAGCGACTTGCAGCTGTAATTGCCTCAAAAGGTGGCACAACAAAGTATTACGTTAAAGGGGCCCATTAATATTGCACACCCCTCTTTTCAGTTTTTGTATTTCCACAAAAATTTAAAATAACCAATAAACCTTTCAACTTCACAATTGTGTCCCACTTGATGTTGATTCTTCACCAAAAATTTACATTTGGTATCTTTATGTTTGAAGCATGATATGTGGGAAAAGGTTGAAAAGTTCCAGGGGGCCGAATACTTTCGCAATGCACTGTAAATCAGTCCACAGGCTTATTAATGGCTGTCGCACAGTTTTTTAACAATAAAAACTAATGAAAAATAAAGAAAATGAAATAAAGACTTTTTATTTGAAGCTAATTAAGGTTATAAAAGAAAAACTACTTAAAAAATAAATTTGCAAGATAAATGGACTATTCATGGAACATATAAATGTAAACTACTTCTCACTAAATTAGAATATCAAAAAGTTAATTTATTTCAGCTCTTCAATACAAAAAGTGAAACTTATATATCATATAGAGTCATTACAGAGTGATCTATTTCAAGGGTTTATATTTCTGTTAGTGTTGATGATTATGGCTTAACCCCTCTCTGCCATCAGACGTAATATTCCGTCCATGTGACCCTGGACCTAATTCCCATTGACGGAATAGTACGTCATGGGCGATCAGCTGCGCTCCCGGGGGGAGCGCAGCTGATCGCCGCCGGGTGTCAGCTGATTATCACAGCTGACACCCGTGACTGTGTGTCAGGAGCGGTCACGGACCGCTCCCGGCACATTAACCCTTGGCACACCGCGATCAAACATGATCGCGGTGTACCCGGGGCACAGGGGAGGATCGCGCAGGCAGGGGGCTCCCTGCGCGCTCCCCTGAGACCCTCAGAGCAGCGCGATGTGTCGCGCTGTTCCGAGGGTCCGTCCTCCCTCCAGGTCCCCGGATCCAAGATGGCGCCGGGGTCCTGCAGGGAGGCGGCTTCCTCAGTGCCTGCTGAGAGCAGGCGCTGGGGAAGCCTGCAGCGATGCCAGAGCGATCGCTGGTGTGACAGAGTGCTGTGCACACTGTCACACCAGCGATCTGATAAAATACTGTGATGTCCCACCCTGGGACAAAGTAAAAAAGTAAAAAAAGTAAAAATAAAAAGTGTAAAAAAAAATCATAAAAAAAAAAAAAATATTCCCCAATAAATTCATTTTTTCCTGTAAATAAAAAAAACAAAACAATAAAAGTACACATATTTGGTATCGCCGCGTCCGTAACGACCCCCCCTATAAAACTGTCCCACTAGTTAACCCCTTTAGTGAACCCCTTAAAAAAAAAAAAAAAAACGAGCAAAAAATCAATGCTTTATCATCATACCGCCGAACAAAAAGTGAAATAACACGCGATCAAAAAGACCGATATAAATAAACATGGTACCACTGAAAATGTCATCTTGTCCCGCAAAAAACGAGCCGTCACACAGCATCATGAGCAAAAAAATAAAAAGTTATAGCTCGCAGAATAAAGCGATGCAAAAATAATGATTTTTTATATTAAAATTGTTTTCATTCTATAAAAGCGCCAAAACCTAAAAAAATGATATAAATGAGGTATCGCCATAATCGTACTGACCCGAAGAATAAAACTGCTTTATCAATTTTACCACACGCGGAACGGTATAAACGCCTCCCCCAAAAGAAATTCATGAATTGCTGATTTTTGTTCATTCAAACCTCCCAAAAATCGAAATAAAAAGCGATCAAAAAATGTCACGTGCTCAAAAATGGTACCAATAAAAACGTCACCTCGTCCCGCAAAAAATAAGACCTTACATGACTCTGTGGGCCAAAATATGCAAAAATTATAGCTCTCAAAATGTGGTGATGCAAAAAACTATTTTTTGCAATAAAAAGCGTCTTTTAGCGTGACAGCTGCCAATCACAAAAACCCGCTATAAATAGTAAATCAAACCCCCTTTATCACCCCCTTAGTTAGGGAAAAATAATAAAATTAAAAAAATGTATTTATTTCCATTTTCCCGTTAGGGTTAGGGTTGCGGCTAAAGTTAGGGTTAGGGTTGGCGCTAACGTTAGTATTAGGGTTAGGGTTGGTGCTAACGTTAGGATTAGGGTGTGTTAGGGTTAGGTTTGTGGTTAGGGTTGGGACTAGGGTTATTGGTGTTTGGGGTTAGGGTTCGAGTTAGAATTGGGGGGTTTCTGCTGTTTAGGCACATCAGGAGCTCTCGAAATGTGACATGGCGTCTGATCTCAATTCCAGCCAATTCTGCGTTGAAAAAGTCAAATGGTGCTCCTTCACTTCTGAGCTCTGCCATGCGCCCAAACAGTAGTTTACCACACATATGGGGTATCAGCATACTCTGGACCCCAAGAGTTATTGTGCAATTTGGCCTATTTCTCCTGTTACCCTTGGGAAAATAAAAAACTGGGGGCGACAAAATCATTTTTGTAAAAAAAAAAATGATTTTTTTGTTTTTACGGCTATATGTTATAAAACTTCTGTGAAGTACTTGGGGCTTCATAGCGCTCACCACACTTCTAGATAAGTTCCTTGTGGGGTCTATTTTCCAAAATGGGGTCACTTGTGGGGGTTTCCACTGTTTAGGCGCATCAGGGGCTCTCCAAATGCGACATGACGCCCCCAGACCATTCCATCAAAGTCTGCAATCCAAAACGTCACTACTTCCCTTCCGAGCCCCGACGTGTGCCCATACAGTAGTTTACTCCCACATATTGGGTATCAGCGTACTCAGGACAAATTGGAAAACAACTTTTGGGGTCCAATTTCTCCTGTTACCCTTGTGAAAATAAAATATTGGGGGCGAAAAAAATCATTTTTGTAAAAAAAAAAAGGATTTTTAATTTTTACGGCTGTACGTTATAAACTTCTGTGAAGCACTTCGGGGTTCAAAGTGCTCACCACACATCTAGATAAGTTCCTTGTGGGGTCTATTTTCCAAAATGGGGTCACTTGTGGGGGGTTTCCACTGTTTAGGCGCATCAGGGGCTCTCCAAATGCGACATGACTCCCCAGACCATTCCATCAAAGTCTGCAATCCAAAACGTCACTACTTCCCTTCCGAGCCCCGACGTGCGCCCATACAGTAGTTTACTCCCATATATTGGGTATCAGCGTACTCAGGACAAATTGGACAACAACTTTTGGGGTCCAATTTCTCCTGTTACCCTTGTGAAAATAAAATATTGGGGGCAAAAAAATAATTTTTGTAAAAAAAAAAAGGATTTTTTATTTTTACGGCTGTACGTTATAAACTTCTGTGAAGCACTTCGGGGTTCGAAGTGCTCACCACACATCTAGATAAGTTCCTTGTGGGGTCTATTTTCCAAAATGGGGTCACTTGTGGGGGGTTTCCACTGTTTAGGCGCATCAGGGGCTCTCCAAATGCGACATGACTCCCCCAGACCATTCCATCAAAGTCTGCAATCCAAAACGTCACTACTTCCCTTCCCAGCCCCGACGTGCGCCCATACAGTAGTTTACTCCCACATATTGGGTATCAGCGTACTCAAGACAAATTGGACAACAACTTTTGGGGTCCAATTTCTCCTGTTACCCTTGTGAAAATAAAATATTGGGGGCAAAAAAATAATTTTTGTAAAAAAAAAAAGGATTTTTTATTTTTACGGCTGTACGTTATAAACTTCTGTGAAGCACTTCGGGGTTCAAAGTGCTCACCACACATCTAGATAAGTTCCTTGTGGGGTCTATTTTCCAAAATGGGGTCACTTGTGGGGGTTTCCACTGTTTAGGCGCATCAGGGGCTCTCCAAATGCGACATGACTCCCCCAGACCATTCCATCAAAGTCTGCAATCCAAAACGTCACTACTTCCCTTCCGAGCCCCGACGTGCGCCCATACAGTAGTTTACTCCCACATATTGGGTATCAGCGTACTCAAGACAAATTGGACAACAACTTTTGGGGTCCAATTTCTCCTGTTACCCTTGTGAAAATAAAATATTGGGGGCGAAAAAATCATTTTTGTAAAAAAAAAAAGGATTTTTTATTTTTACGGCTGTACGTTATAAACTTCTGTGAAGCACTTCGGGGTTCAAAGTGCTCACCACACATCTAGATAAGTTCCTTGTGGGGTCTATTTTCCAAAATGGGGTCACTTGTGGGGGGTTTCCACTGTTTAGGCGCATCAGGGGCTCTCCAAATGCGACATGACTCCCCCAGACCATTCCATCAAAGTCTGCAATCCAAAACGTCACTACTTCCCTTCCGAGCCCCGACGTGCGCCCATACAGTAGTTTACTCCCACATATTGGGTATCAGCATACTCAGGACAAATTGGACAACAACTTTTGGGGTCCAATTTCTCCTGTTACCCTTGTGAAAATAAAATATTGGGGGCTAAAAAATCATTTTTGTAAAAAAAAAAAAAAAGAATTTTTTTATTTTACGGCTGTACGTTATAAACTTCTGTGAAGCACTTTGGGGTTCAAAGTGCTCACCACACATCTAGATAAGTTCCTTGTGGGGTCTAGTTTCCAAAATGGTGTCATTTGTGGGGGGTTTCCACTGTTTAGGCAGATCAGGAGCTCTCCAAACACGACATGGCATCCAGCCAATTCTGCGTTGAAAAAGTCAAACGGCGCTCCTTCCCTTCCAAACTCTGCCATGCACCCAAACAGTGGTTTACCCCCACATATGGGGTATCAGCGCACTCAGGACAAATTGCACAATAACTTTTGGAGTCTTGTTTCCCTTAGGAAAATAAAAATTGGGGTGAAAAGATCAATTTTGTGGAAAAAATATAATTTTTTAATTTTACGGCTCTACGTTATAAACTTGTGTGAAGCACTTGGGGGTTCAAATTGCTCACCAAAGATCTAGATAAGTTCCTTAGGGGGTCTAGTTTCCCAAATGGGGTCACTTGTGGGGGGTTTCCACTGTTTAGGCACATCAGGGGCTCTCCAAATGCAACATGGCGTCCAATCTCAATTCCAGCCAATTTTGGTTGGAAAAAGTCAAATAGTGCTCCTTCCATTCCGAGCTCTGCCATGCGCCCAAACAGTGGTTCCCCCCCACATATGGGGTATCAACGTACTCAGGACAAATTGGACAACAAATTTTGTGGTCCAATTTCTCCTGTTACCTATGGGAAAATAAAAAATTAGTGACTAAGAGATAATTTTTGTGGGAAAAAAATAGGATTTTTTATTTTCATGCCCGGGCATTATAAACTTGTGTGAAGCACTTGGGGGTTCAAAGTGCTCACCAAAGATCTAGATAAGTTCCTTAGGGGGTCTAGCTTCCAAAATGGGGTCACTTGTGGGGGGTTTCCACTGTTTAGGCTCATCTGGGGCACTACAAACGGAACATGACCCCCATCAATGTTTGCATTCCAAAACGTTACTGCTTCTTTTCCAAGCCCTGCCGTGCGCCCAAACAGTTTCCCCCCCCCCACATATGGGGTATCAGCGTACTCAGGACAAATTGGACAACAAGTTTTGGGGTCCAATTTCCTTTGGAAAAATCAAAAATTTGGGACTAAAAAATCATTTTTGTGGAAAATTGTTTTTTTTTTTTCACACCCAGGCATTATAAACTTTTGTGAAACACTTTGGGGTTCAAAGTGCTCACAACAGATCTAGATAAGTTCCTTAGGTGGTCTAGTTTCCAAAATGGTGTCACTTGTGGGGGGTTTCCACTGTTTAGGCGTATCAGGGGCTCTCCAAACACGACATGGCGTCCAATCTCAATTCCAGCCAATTTTAGTTTGAAAAAGTCAAACGGCGCTCCTTCCCTTACGAGCTCTGCCGTGTGCCCAAACAGTGGTTTTCCCCCACATATGGGGTATTGGCGTACTCAGGAGAAATTGCACAACAACTTTATTTGTCCATTTTCTCCTTTTACCCTTGTGAAAATAAAAAAAAGTTTGTAAAAGATCATTTTTGTGGCTAAAAAGTTGAATATTAATTTTTTCCATCCACGTTGCTTCAGCTCCTGTGAAGCACCTGAAGGGTTAATAAACTTCTTGAATGTAGTTTTGAGTACCTTGAGGGGTGCAGTTTTTATAATGGTGTCACTTTTGGGTATTTTCTGCCATATAGACCCGTCAAAGTGACTTCAAATGTGAGGTGGTCCCTAAAAAAATGGCTTTGTAAATTTTGTTGTAAAAATGAGAAATCACTGGTCAAATTTTAACCCTTCTAATTTCCTAACAAAGAAAAATTTTGGTTCCAAAATTGTGCTGATGTAAAGTAGACATGTGGGAAATGTTATTTCTTAACTATTTTGTGTGACATATTTCTCTGTTTTAAGGGAAAAAAAATTCAAAGTTTGAAAATTGCAAAATTTTTAAAATTTTCGCCATATTTGCGTTTTTTTCAAAAATAAACGCAAGTTATATCGAAGAAATTTTACCACTAACATGAAATAGAATATGTCACGAGAAAACTTTCTCAGAATTGCGAAGATCCGTTGAAGCGTTCCAGAGTTATAACCTCATAAAGAGACAGTCGTCAGAATTGTAAAAATTGGCCCGGTCATTAACGTGCAAACCACCCTTGGGGGTGAAGGGGTTAAAGGCAATGAAAACCCAAAAGTCATTATCTCAGTAAATTAAAATTCTTTATAACACCAGCTTCAAAAATGATTTTAAAATCCGAAATGTTGGCCCACTGAAATGTATGTTCAGTAAATGCACTCAATACTTGGTCAGGGCTCCTTTTGCATGAATTACTGCATCAATGCAGCGTGACATAGAGGCGATCAGCCTGTGGCACTGTTGAGGTATTATGGAAGCCAAGGTTGCATTGATGCAAGCCTTCAGCTTGTCTGCATTCTTGGGTTTGGTGTCTCATCTCTACTCTTGACAATACCCCATACATTCTCTATGGGGTTAAGGTCAGGCGAGTTTGCTGGCCAATCAAGCACAGTGATACTGTTGTTTGTAAACCAGCTATTGGTACATTTGGCAGTGTGGACAGATGCCAAGTCCTGCAGGAGAATGAAATTTCCATCTTCAAAAAGCTTGTTGGCAGAGGGAAGCATGAAGTGCGCTAAAATTTGCTGGTAGACGGCTACGCTGACTTTAGTCTTGATAAAACATAGTGGACCTACACCAGCAGATGACATGGCTCCCCAAATCATCACTGATTGTGGAAACTTCACACTCAACCTCAAGCAGCTTGGATTGTGTGCCTCTCCAATCTTTCTCCAGACTCTGGGACCTTGATTTCCAAATGAAATGCAGAATTTACTTTCATCTGAATACAACACTTTGGACCACTGACCAACAGTCCAGTTCTTTTTCTCATTGGCCCAGGTAAGATGCTTCTGGAGTTGTCTATTGGTCATGAGTGGCTTGACACAAGGAATGCGACACTTGTAGCCCATGTCCTGGATACGTCTGTGTATAGTGGGTCTTAAAGCAATGACTCCAGCAGCAGTCCACTCCTTGTTAATCTCCCCCAAATTTTTGAATGGCCTTTGCTTAACAATCCTTTCAAGGCTGCGGTTATCCCAATTTCTTGTGCACCTTTTTCTACACTTTCTTCTTATACTTAACTGGCCATTAATATGCTTGGATACAGCACTCTGATCAGCCAACTTCTTTAGCAATGATCTTTTGTGGCTTACCCTCCTTGTGGAGTATGTCAATGATTGCCGTCTGGACATCTGTCAAGTCAGCAGTCTTCCCCATGATTGTGGAGCCTACTGAAACAGACTAAGGGACCTTTTTAAATGCATAGGAAGCCTTTGCAGATGTTTTTTGTTCATGATTCAAATTTACTGAGATAATGGCTCTTGGGTTTTCATTGGCTGTAAGCCATAATCATCAACATTAGCAGAAATAAACAGTTGAAATAGATCACTCTGTTTGTAATGACTCTATATAATGAGTTTCACTTTTTGTATTGAAGAGCTCAAATTAACTTTTTGATGATATTCTAATTTAGTGAGAAGAACTTGTATATAAAAATGTATTAATTTAAAATGTAATTGGGACAAGAAAATATAATCCACCATCTTCTCATCACAGCTTTGTTTGCTATGAGCAAACTGATTATAGAATCATTCTGTCATACATAAACTGACCACTAGATGGTGGATTTGATATTTGCAAGATACAAGTAGTGTAATAATAATAATAATCTTTATATAGTGCTAACATATTCCACAGCGCTTTACAGTTTGCACACATTATCGTCGCTGTCCCCGATGGGGCTCACAATCTAGATTCCCTATCAGTATGTTTTTGGAGTGTGGGAGGAAACCGGAGTACCCGGAGGAAACCCACGCAAACACATACAAACTCCTTGCAGATGTTGTCTTTGGTGGGATTTGAACCCAGGACTCCAGTGCTGCAATGCTATCCACTGAGCCACCGTACCGCCCCTACCAAAATGATGCATAATTTCTATGTTTCTGCCGAATTTAACAAAGGCCAAAGAAGTCTACAAATGCAATTTGTTACTGTGCATTATCTGCCATGTCCAAAGAGTTATGTGGACTCCACTGACTTTAATGGAAAACATAAAAATCATTGAGAAGCTGAAGGGAAAGTGTGGCTTCTTTTTGAGAAGCCAAGGAAAGCTTTGCTTTGTACGCCGCTCCTGAAAACTGGACATAGACTAAGGACCTCTTCTCACATAGCGACACACCAGCGATCCCGACAACGATCAGGATCGCTGGTGTGTCGCTACATGGACAGCGACACTGCGGGTAACATCGCTTAGTTACCCGCAGTGTACATTGGATACCAGCGCACTGATGCAGGGAGCTGGTAACCAAGGTACACGTCTGGTTTCCAGGCACTGCGCGGTGCCTGGAAACCCGACGTGGACCTTGGTTACCAGCTCCCCTGCAGCAGCGCGCTGGTATCCAACGTACACGTCGGATTTCCAGGCACAGCCCCGCGCCTGGAAACCCGATGTGTACCTTGGTTACTAGGAGATCGCTGGTCTCCTGCCTGTCACATGTAGCGATGCGTGCCTGCCAGCGGGAGACCAGCGATCAAAAAAAAAATCCTGGCTTTTCTGACACGACCAGCGATTCACAGCAGGGGCCTGATCGCTGGTACGTGTCAGACATAGCGAGATCGCTGCTGAGATCGCTGTTTAGCAGCGATCTCGGTAGCGTTCTCGCTATGTGAGACGGGGCCTTAAAAGAATTTAGTTATCTCATGCAGTATTTTTAAGTGAAATAATATTGATATTAAAAAGCCACTTTATTAGAGGAATTTTGGTAAAGGTAACCCCACTTTAACCCCTTAGTGACAGAGCCATTTTGCAGCTTAATGACCGGGCCAATTTTTACAACTCTGACCACTGTCACTTTATGAGGTTATAACTCTGGAACGCTTTAACGAATCCAGCTGATTCTGAGATTGTTTTTTCGTGACATATTGTACTTCACGTTAGTGGTAAAAAAATTTTTATCTGACTTGCGCTTATTTATGAAAAAAACGGAAACATGGCGAAAATTTTGAAAATTTAGCAATTTTCAAATTTTCAACTTTTATGCCCTGAAATCAGAGAGATATGTCACACAAATTTCTTAATAAATAACATTTCCCACATGTCTAGTTTACATCAGCACAATTTTGGGAACAAAATTTTTTTTTGTTAAGTTATAAGGGTTAAAAGTTGACCAGCAATTTTTCATTTTTACAACACCATTTTTTTTTAGGGACCACCTCACATTTGAAGTCACTTTGAGGGGTCTATATGATAGAAAATACCCAAAATGGACACCATTCTAAAAACTGCACCCCTCATGGTGCTCAAAATCACATTCAAGAAGTTTATTAACCCTTTACGTGCTTCACAGGAACTGAAGCAATGTGGAAGGAAAAAATTAACATTTAACTTTTTTTGCAAAAGCTTTACTTCGGAACCAATTTTTTTTATTTTCACAAGTGTTAAAAGAAAAAATGAACCACAAAATTTGTTGTTCAATTTCTCCTGAATACGCCGATACCCCATATGTGGGGGTAAACCACTCTTTGGGCGCACAACAGAGGTCGCAAGGGAAGGAGCGCCGTTTGACTTTTTCAATGCAGAATTGGCTGGACGCCATGTCTTGTTTAGAGAGCCCCTGATGTGCCTAAACAGTGGAAACCCCCCCACAAGTGACCCCATTTTGGAAACTAGACCCCTTAAGGAACTTATCTAGATGTGTGGTGAGCACTTTGAACCTCCAAGTGCTTCACAGAAGTTTGTAACGTAGAGCCGTGAAAATAAAAAATCATATTTCTTCCACAAAAACGATCTTTTCACCCCAATTTTTATTTTCCCAAGGGTAACAAGACCCCAAAAGTTTTTGTAAAATTTGTCCTGAGTACGCTGATACCCCATATGTGGGGGTAAACCACTGTTTGGGTGCATGGCAGAGCTTGGAAGGGAAGGAGCACCGTTTGACTTTTTTCAACGCAGAATTGGCTGGACGCCATGTCGCGTTTATAGAGGCCCTGATGTGTCTAAAGAGTGGAAACCCCCCACAAGTGACCCCATTTTGGAAACTAGACCCCCTAAGGAACTTATCTAGATGTGTGGTGAGCACTTTGAACCCCCAAGTGCTTCACAGAAGTTTATAACGCCCGGGCGTGAAAATAAAAAATCATATTTTTTCCACAAACCTGATCGTTTAGTCCCCAATTTTTTATTTTCCCAAGGGTAACAGGAGAAATTAGACCACAAAAGTTGTTGTCCAATTTGTCCTGAGTACGCTGATACCCCATATGTGGGGGGGACCACTGTTTGGGCGCACGTCGGGACTCGGAAGGGAGGGAGCGCCATTTGACTTTTTGAACGCCACGGCGTTTTTGGAGACCCCCTCATGTGCCTAAATAGTGGAAACCCCTCAATTCTAGCTCCAACCCTAACCCCAACACACCCCTAACCTTAATCGCAACCCTAACCCTAATACCAACCCTAATTCCAACCCTAATTCTAACTCTAACCCTAATTGTAACCCTAACCCTAATTGTAACCCTAACCCTAGTTGTAACCCTAACCCTAATTCCAACCCTAACCCTAATTATAACCCTAACCCTAATGCTAACCCTAATTATAACCCTAACCCTAATTATAACCCTAACCCTAATGGAAAAATGAAAATAAATAAAATTTCTTTATTTTATTATATGTACCTAACCAAGGGGGTGATATAGGGGGTTTATGTACTTTTTTTTTATTTTGATCACTGTGATAGTTTATCACAGTGATCAAAATGTACTTTTAGAGAATGAATGAATGATTTTTTGAATTTGCCGCCAGGCAGATTCGGCGGGCGCACTGCGCATGCGCCCGCCATTTTTTTTAACTGGAAGAAGACGCCGGCTGAACGGAGGCCAGGGGAGGACCGGAGTCGAGGGGGAGGATCGGACCGCACAGGGGGGGGGATCGGAGGACACGGGACCCCTGCAGGTACGGGGGGGTGAGATCGGGGGTCCCGGGACACTATTTCTCTCCCCTCTGATGTGCGATCACATCAGAGGGGAGAGAAATTTACAGGCAGGGATCGCAGCAGTGATTTCTCTTTTGCGATCGCCAGTATATGGCGATCACAAAAGAGTGGTGACTGGGGGGGCCCCTATTATGTTCTCTGGGGTCTCGGCTACCCCAGGCAGCCGAGACCCCAGAGAAAGTCGCCCATCCCCCCCGTCACCTCGCGGCGGGCGCACCACTCGTGCGCCCGCCATTTTAAAGCATGGCGCCGGCATCGGGGGACACCGGAGGGCCCTGGGGCCATGAGGAGGGTTCGGGGGCCACAGTGGGGGTCCTGGGGACCCTTTTTCTCTGTCCTCTGATGTCCGATGACATCAGAGGACAGAGAAATTAAATGGCACATTGTTTTTTTTTTTTGTTGTTGCGGTCGCCGTTATAGGGTTAATAATGGCGATCACAACATAGGTGTCGGTAAAAACCGACCCGATTCATGTTCTCTGGGGTCTCGGCTACCCCCGGCAGCCGAGACCCCGGAAAAAATGCGCCTCTGGGGGGCACTATTCACTTTTTCCACAGCGCCGTTAATTAACGGCGCTGTGGTTTAAGTACCCTTAATGACCGCCGTTAAAAGGCGTATCGGCGGTCGTTAAGGGGTTAAGCATCATTCAGAAAAAATAAAATAATGACATATGTAAATTGGGATGAAGTATTATATCTTGAAAATACCTCAAAATATCTTTTAGCATAGAATGTGGTAATCAAATTTAACTATAATAGTTTAATAGGAATGAATAAACACTCAAAGATACCTCTCACTTGTCACCATTTGGTATTTGAATTGAACTGTGTGGGAAGGATTTTTTAAAAATATTTTTTTTTATCTAGAAAATGAGAAATCCATTTCGCTAGACTGAACAATCAGCGTCAAGGAGAATATGAAAGAAATTATGACTAGGCACACACTCTAATCCTCATTAAATCTAGGAAACTTTCTATGCCAATATTTAAAAATGCATACCCGATGCAGCATCTCTAAGGGTTCGCTCACACTTGCGTCTAAATAATCAGTCCCATTTTCTCACTTGTCATCCCTGTGCTGTCCATGTGAATTCTGTTATTTTACTCAATAGTACAGATGAGCGAACCCAAACTGTAAATTTCGAGGTTTGTATCGGACACTTGGTTTACTGTATCGAACTCCAATCATGGACTTTTACCAAATTTTTCTATTCTGCAACCGTGTCTGTGGGAGTAGTGTTCCTAAAAACAATTTTTTTTATACTCTTCACCCATGTCTGTGTGAGTAGTGTGCATAAAAACAAATTGTTCTACTTTGCACCCATGTCTGTGTGAGCAGTGTACCTAAAAACCAGTTAAAAAAAATGAAGAGAGCATCAAATAGGGATATGGACGTGGCCGTGGTGCTGCTGGTGTTGGTGGTGTATCTGCTGAAGGGAAAGGATGTTGTCATTCTGTACCTGCTATGTGCCTAAATGAAACACTTTCCTATGGAGCATGCAGGTGACAGGATGTTGTGCGTCATTTCATAGGGCCGAATGCAGCTACATGAATGGTGAGGCCAGAACATGTTGAAACGGTGATAGATTGGGTGGCTGTGAGTGCCTCCAGTTCCTTTGCATTATCTTCCACCTGGTCTCCTGCAGAAAGAGCAGAATTGGTACCTGAAGTTCATGGCAATCGGGCTCCCACCTCACCCCCTTGCAAATCAGCCAAGCAGTCTGAGCCCCAAGTCATTCAGCAGTCTCTTCTGCTTTTTGTTGACTCCGCTGGCTGAGGTTCCATGGTCCATCCACCTGGCTCTATTCCAGAAGTGTAATAAACTAAGTTTATTGATGCTCAACCCCCTGTTTTGTTGGAGGATGAGTACATGGGAGGGCTAATGCACATGGTCTGTGGACCACCGCAGCACATCTCAGATGATGATGAAACACAGTTGCCAACAACAGCGTCTTTCTGCATTGTGCAGAACAACAAGGAGGGCATGTGCGAGGAGTGGGTGAAAGATGATGTGGGGGATGATGAGGTCCTAGACCCCACATTGAGCGATGGCCATCCTAGTAATGTGTGCAGCTTGTAGGAAGAACAGGTGGTCATGCTGCCCCAGCAGCACAGCAAAACAGGATGCAGAGTGCAAAAGTACAGCGGGTGGTCCCTAGCCAGTACGTCGGCTGCCACTACCCACTGCGCCGAGGAAATAAGCAAACAAAAAAACAGCTTAAAAGAGCTCCCTGGCATGGCATTTTTTCAGCCAATGTGCTGACGTCAAGACACAGGTCATTTTCATGCTGTGCCATCAGAGCCTGAAGTGAGACATATATGTTTTGAACTTGAGCACCATCTGCATGATGAGCCATCTGAATTTCAAGCACGAGTTACAGTGGAGTACACACATTAAAATGCAAGAGAGATCTGAGCTTCCTCTTAATTACTGTGGTCTCTGCCTCTTCCTCCCGCTCACAATCAGCATAGCCACCTGCCTCCCCGCAAAGAGAGGATGTGACAGCACCTCCACCACCACCAGTGGTAACACCGAGCATCTCCACACCATCTCGTGAAAGTGTTTAGCTCTCTATCCCCTAAAGGGTACTTCACACATAGCGAGATCGTTAGAGAGATCGCTGAAACGTCACAGGTTTTGTGACGCAACAGCGACCTCGCCAGCGATCTTGCTACATGTGACACATAGCGGCGACCGGCACCCCGCTGCGATATCGCTGATCATGCTGGAATGTCCTAGGCCATTTTTTGATCGTTAGTGTCCCGCTGGCCAGAATGCAGAATGTGTTTGAAGCCATAAAAACGACAAGCAACAAGGTCCCAATGACCGCCGAGATCGTTATATGGATCGCCGTATCGTTGCTGCGTCGTTGAGTAGATCTGCCTGTTTGACATCTTACTAGCGACCATGTAGTGACGTACCAGCGATCCTTACCAGGTCGTATCACTGTTGGGATCGCTGGAGCGTCGTTATGTGTAACGGGGCCTTAATCCTCTAGAGAAAATACCTCCCTAACCACCCACAAGTCATGATCCTGAATGATAGCTAGGAAGGAGGTGTCATCAACTGCACTGCTGATAAGGACTAAGTAGCAGGATAAAATCAAGGCATTTTATTAAAAGGTTTACAGGTCAACGTGTTTCAAGGTCACACATTACCTCTTCATCAGGACAAAAACCTATGAGTGACTATCAAGAGTGTTTGTCTTATAAGCGGTCATTTTAAAAAAAAAACTGCCAACCCGTGCACATGACTGTGTCAATGTTAAAACAAGCAAAAAAAGATCGGGTTGGCGGGTTCCTTAAGGGGTTTAGTTTCCCAAATGATGTCAGTTGTGGGTGATTTTCACTGTTTAGGCACATCAGAGGTTCTCTAAGTGCGACATGGCTCCCGCCAATTGTTCCAGCAAATTTTGCATTCAAAAAGTCAAATGGCTTCCGCGAGTTCTGCCATGTGCCGAAACAGTGGTTTTCTCCCTCATGTGGGGTAGTGACATGCTCAGGAGAAATTACACAACAAATTTTGTGGTCCATTTTTTCCTGCTACCCTTGTCAAAATAAAAATATTTAGATCTGAATTAATTTTTTGTGAAAGAAAGTTAAATATTCATTTTATTTTTCTACATTCCAAAAATTCCTGTGAAGCACCTGAAGGGTTTTAATAAGCTACTTGAATGTCGTTCTGAGCACCAAGACGAGTGCAGTTTTTAGAATGGTGTCACTTTTGGGTATTTTCTGTCATATAGACCCCTCAAAGTGACTTCAAATGTGATGTAGTCCATAAAAAAATGGTTTTGCAAATTTTCTTGGAAAAATGAAAAAAAGATGGTCAACTTTAGTTGGTTCCAAAATTGTGCTGATGTAAAGTAGACATGTGGGAAATGTTACAGTTGTGCTCAATAGTTTACATACCCTGGCAAAATTTTGTTTTCTTGGCCTTTTTTCAGAGAATATAAATGATAACATCAAATTTTTTCACCACTCATGGTTAGTGGTTGGGTGATGCTATTTATTGTCAAACTACTGTGTTTTCTCTTTTTAAACCATAATGACAACCCAAAACACCAAATGACCCTGATCAAAAGTTTACATACACTATTTATTAATACCGTGTATTGCACTCTCTAACATCAATGACAGCTTGATGTCTTGTGGTAGTTGTGGATGAGTTTCTTTATTATTATTATTAATAAACATTTTTATAGCGCCATTTATTCCATGGCGCTTTACATGTGAAAGGCGCAAATATAGACAAGTACAATAAATATGAGCAAAACAAGGCACACACAAGTACAGAAGGAGAGAGGACCCTGCCTGAGAGGGCTCACAGTCTACAAGGGATGGGTGAGATACACTAGGAGAGGGTAGAGTTGGTCATGCGGCGGTTCAGTAGTCTGAGGATCACTGCAGGTTGTAGGCTTGTCGGAAGAGGTGAATCTTCAGGTTCTTTTTGAAGGTTTCTGTGATAGGGGAAAGTCTGATGTGTTGGGTAGAGAGTTCCAGAGCATGGGGGAAGCACAGGAGAAGTCTTGTATGCGGTTGTGTGAAGAAGAGATAAGAGGGGAGTAGAGAAGGAGATCTTGAGAGGATCGAAAGTTGCGTGTAGGTAAATACTTGGAGACTATGTCACAGATGTATGGAGGAGACTGGTTGTGGATGGCTTTGTAGGTCATAGTTAGGGTTTTGAACTGGAGCCTCTAGACAATAGGAAGCCAGTGAAGGGCTTGGCATAGAGGAGAGGCTGGGAATAATGGGGAGATTTATTTTCTTAGATGGTAAAGCTACCCACTCTTCTTGGCCAAAAGCCTCTAGTGTTGTGAATGGACTTGAAATGAGTTCTGAGCAGAGGCTCCCTCTGGTGGTTACAAGCGGTACTGGACTGTCCAGTGAAGATTGTGAGGATTGGGAATCAGGTGTTACTGACTGGTCTTATATAAGGGAGTCACCTTCCCATCAGGGTTGCCGGTGATCAATTGTTCTGGTCTCAATCCTTGAGTCCTGTTTCCTTTGTAACCTGCTGTGTCGTGTCTGCATCTCCTGCTAACAGATAAGACATTTTCTTCTTTTTGTTTTTGTGCTTGATTTTTGCATTTTGTCCTGCACTTCTGTGGGGGCCTTCTGGGTCCCCTCCGGGGCTTCTGCCCTCTCAGTTTTGTTCAGCCACTGATGTTTTGTACATTTGCTTTTTCCAGTTTTTTCAGTGGCTGCTGTTTTGATTTTGTTACACCAGAGAACTAATTTAGGTGGTAGAGGTCGTGTGATCTCAGGTGTTTTTGAAATTAGTAGAGTTGGTGCTTTTCAGGGTTTTTTGGGATTGCAGTAAGTGCCCTTCCTATCCTTTTCTATTTAGATAGTTTGGGCCCCAACGTTTGCTCATACTATTTTCTGTCTGTGTCAGTATTTCTTCTTGTCTAACCGCCATTACATGTTTGGGGGCTTTCTATGTTCTTTGGGGATCTGCTCCGGGGCAGATAGCTTTCCTCTTTCTATCTTTAGGTATAGTTAGTTTCTCAGGCTGTGACGAGGCGTCTAGGACCAACGTAGGAACACTCCACGGCTGCCTCTAGTTGTGGTGGTTAGTCAGGTACTGCAATCTCATAGATTCCAACTGCTCTGGTGTATTGCCTTTTTACCTGCACTCCTCAGCTACCATATCATAACACTCTAGTTCCTGTAAATTCCTGGGCTGTCCAGCATGAACTGTGCGCTTGAGATCTCCCCAGAGTGGCTCAATGATATTGAGGTCAGGAGACTGAGATCGCCACTCAAGAACATTCACTTTGTTCTGCTGTAGCCAATGACAGGTCAACTTGGCCTTGTGTTTTGGATCGTTGTCTTGTTGGAGCGTCCAAGTATGTCCCATGTGCAGCTTCTGGACATATGAGTGCAAATTTGCCTCCAGTATCCTGTGCCTCTGAAGCTCCTACATCCGCAAAACGTCAGCGACCCACCTCCGTGCTTTACAGTGGGAATGGTGTTCATTTCATCATAGGCCTTGTTGACCTGTCTCCAAATGTAACGTTTATGATTGTGGCCAAAAAGTACAATTTCGGTCTCATCACTCCAAATTAGCTTGTTCTAGAAGTTTTGAGGCTTGTCTCTGTGCTGTTTTGCGCATTGTAGGTGAGATACTTTGAGGCATTTGTGCAGCAATGGCTTTCTTGTGGCAATTGGACCATGCAGACCAATTTTCTTCTAGTGCCTCCTTATTGTGCTTCTTGAAACAGCTACATCGCTAGTTTTCAGAGAGTCCAGTATTTCTTTCTGGGTTTTTCCTTGCATCCCAAACAATTTTCCTGGCAGTTTTGGACAAAATTTTTGTTGGTCTACCTGACCATGGTTTTGTTTTTACAGAGCCCCTGATTTTCCATTTGTTAATCACAGTTTGAATGTTGCTGACTGGCTTTATCAATTCCTTGGATATCTTTTTGTATCCCTTTCCTGTTTTATACAGTTCAACTACCTTTTCCTGTAGATCTGTTGACAATTCTTTTGCTTTACACATGACTCACAATCCAGAAACGTCAGTGGCTGGATGAAAGATGCAAGAGTCGGTCTGGATCCCAGAAACTCACTCAGCTTTTATGCACACACAGATTACAAGCAAACAGGTCACAGGTGAGGCTGTTACGTTTAGTAGCCACTCAAAACCATTTGTGTCAACTTCTGTCTGTGCATGTTATCAGGCCAAAATCACCAGGGTATGTGAACTTTTGATCAGTGTCATTTAGATGTTTTGGGTTTTCATTATGATTTAAAAAGAGAAAACACAGTAGTTTGACAATAAATGGCTTCACCCAACCACTAACCATGAGTGGAGAAAAAGTTTTGGTGTTATCATTCATAGTTTCTGAAAAAAGGCCAAGAAAGCAAAAATTCTGCCGGGGTATGTAAACTTTTGAGCACAATTGTATTTATTAACTATTTTGGGTGACATATTCCATGATTTAATGGCATGAAAATTCAAAGATTAAAATGAAAATTAAAAATTACAAAATGTTCAAAATTTTGACCAAATTTCTGTTTATTTTTCACAAATAAACTCAAGTCATATTGAAGAAATTTTACCTCTGTCATGAAGTACAATATGTCAGGAAAAAAAATCTCAGAATCACTGGAATCTGTTGAAACGTTACAGAGTTATAACCACATAGAATGTAGAATGTAAGTCCGCAAGGATAGGGTCCTCTCCCCTCTGTACCAGTCTGTCACTGTAAATTTGTTTACTGTAAACGATATCTATAACTTTGTATGTAACCCCTTCTCATGTACAGCACCATGGAATTAATGGCGCTATATAAATAAATACCGTAATAATAATAATAAAAAATTGTAAAAATTAGCCTATTCATTAACATGCAAACCACCTTCAGGGGTAAAGGTGTTAAATCTCCTCCTCCTGGTTCAAGATCATTTTTTAAATTCTATTTTATTTTAAGTCATCTCCCTACCCACTTTTGTTTGCAAGGCAATTGTCCTGCTCTTACCCCCAGTTGCTTCCTTTTGCCACCCCTTACAATTTTATAGCAATTTTAAAGCACCAAAGTTCAGGTCCCCATTGATTTCTTTTGGTTTTGGGGTTAAGTTTGAATACCGAACCGAACTTTGAACTAGAGTTTGGCAGGACCTGATCGTTCATGGGTCCTCTCATTCCTACTAAAAATCTTTTTTTACAGGACCATTTACAGTTTCCTATGCTACAGAATTGTAATGTATCCATAAAAATCGGATGCCATTCTGTATGGAATGTGATTTTTTTTGTCTTGCATTGTTTAATTTCGGAGTGAAATTGCAACATGCTGTGATTTTGTTCTCATGACGAATACAGCTGAGAAAAAATATGCAAATATGCCCTGCCTGTACAGTCCGATATTTAATTGGAGTGCACTCATCCAATTTATACGCTAATGTGAACGAACCCTAAGGATGAGCGACTCTTCAAAAATTGCAGATTTGCTCAAATTTGTCCTGGAAGTTTCATTTGCATCAAATGTATTTTATGTGAATTTATTTGATGTCAATCAAATGGACTTATTATGCATAATGCATGTGTAGAGTAAAAAAAAAAATACTCATCCCCTCTGCACAGCTTCTTGCTTCGTCCTCATAGTAACAGTTCACTCCTCAGTCACAGAAGCGTTCAGTCTTCTACAAAGGTCCTTTCTAGTCTTTGGTTTCTACAGTGCTACCACTGAGCCTCCTGGTGTCCTAAAGTAGCGGAGAGATGGATGTCATGATGTCACACAAGGACCATTCAGAAACTGGATTGGACATGTGGGGAAGACTGAAGACAAGCTGTGACTAATGACTGGACCAGAACTGTGAGGGTCAAGTAGAGGTAATATAATTTTTTAACCATTTCCGGACCTTTTAAATCTAGCAAAACGGTGGCAGCCACCATTTTGCTGGAATTGAGTAAATATCAGAAAAAATGTATTCACTTGAATCTGAATTTTTTTTTGTGAAATTTGCGGCAAATGTGAGCTGTCTCAAATTGTTTAGCTCATCTATACTCACTCTAATATGTGCATTCCTATAGGCCTCCTGATAATTAGTGCCAAGGCTAGTATTTCAGCATTTAAGTTTCATACAGGATATGCAACAAAACTTCTTTAAGATGGCCTCCCAAAATTGGTGTAAGAAGGTTCTTTTAGAATCTAGAGAGAAAGTCCTCTGAAAGACGAGGTCATATATACAGTGGCGTAGCAACTGTTTGTGGCGCCCGGGGCGGCAAATTTTAGGCCACACCCCTAGCCACACCCATTTCACTGGTCATTCTTTACGACCTGGCAATTCGTTATCATGTATGTCCCCAAGGCAGATCCATTTTTAGCTCTGACATCAGCGCTGTGAGCACCTGTGTCTCTTGGGGCACGTTCTCCCCATCACTGAGTGATTACACATTTGTGCATGGCCCAAGCTCACAGATACCGTGTTTACATTAATAGAGCAGTGGCACACACAGATAGAACAGGCCCCCTGTGCAAGGACAGACTGTGGGCTCTTTTTTGTTCAATAGTTCTGCCATGACAAAAGCTCCTTGCTGCTTTTGGGGGTGGAAGTTGGCCCTGGTGGGGCTGCATATGGGCCACAGATGATACAGTATGTCCACCCCTGAAATAGAGTATGACAGAGCTGAAAATATGGTGTTGCTATACATTGGTCCTACAGGGAGGTTTCTGAACTCCACCTGTTGGCTCTCCTGGATTGTGACATATTGCATTGCAATAATCCTTCTAATGGCAATACTGTATCTGGGTTGTTCTTGCAGAAGGCACTGGCCCTTGATCAGGAATGCACCGTTCTTACTGACCAGGAAGTGAAGTTGGAGAACAGGATCAGTTTTGAGTAAGTTCAGTTTCCTTACTTGAACAGTTTGATAGCGTCTGACTCTTTACAAAAGAAATTATAATTTCTTTAATGACTGGAACCTCTGACAATTGTATCCTTAGGGACCTAACAACATGAATTTCTTATTGGTCTGATTAAAGGGTGGTCTCAACATCATTAATTGTTAGAATTGAAGCTCTTATTAAAAATCCTTTCTATTCTCAAGAATGAGGGGGTTTTAATTCTACGATCTACTGCCTGTAGCCCAGTTTATAACAAACCACCACAAAGTATGTTAGAGGCAGCTTTTTTCTTTAGCAAGGAGCTATGCTACAGAGGCAAAGCTGTGGACAGTTCAAACCAACAGTCTGAAAATGCAACAGGTTTGACCTGTCAATCATTTAGGAGCACACTGCTCCCAGAGAGGCAGCAAACCAAGAGGCAATGGAGAGGTATACTCCTGAACATCCATCATGAAAAAACTCTTTAATCCCTACATGACATTCACCATACATGTATAGCAGATTAATAGCGTGGGCTCAGGAGTTGATCTCTATACATGACAGCGTATGGCGAGGATGGTTTTACTTACTCACACCGCCTAAACAGGCCCCGAACTAAAAGAGGGAAAAACCCCTTCTCTTTTCCCCTTAATCCGATGCTCCCCCCTACCTTTCTTAAATGAAACACGCTACAACTTAATTGTTTGGATAAATTTTTGGCCACAGCGGCCATATTTTATTTAAAAACAACATATATAACAATAAATGATAACATATCATATAAAAATGTAATTTATGAGGGGGAGGTTCTTGGAGCTAAAAGATCTGGCTTCAACACTTTGCTATAAGCAATGAAAAACTCACCCACCATGTTACCCTCAGCCAGTCCATCACCAGCTCGAGGGCACCGTACTTCCCGTTCCGGGAAGAATATCCAGCAGAGCTCCCGGGGAAACCCCGTCCAGAGCCCATAAGCAAAGCCAGACCAACCCCTTACCATTTTAAAACTGCCAAGAAATTTTCCTCAAATTCCTTCTCGGAACAATCCTCATCAACTCCAAGAACCCCACCCCCCGCCAACCACGAACAGCCCTGACCACCTCAGGTCATGAGTGCCCCAAAGCCACCAACGCCCTCTTGATACCCTCCTGTATGGCAAGGGCCCACAAATCGATTCCAATCGTATTCAAATGAACCCCATCCTGCAACCAAAAATTACCTACACCAGCTTCTAACTCAAAATGCCTGACCCCAACAGCCCCGTTCCGAACCACGAAACCAGACACAGCCCTGTTTAATTTTACTCTGGCCCTATTTATCCCCTTCACCGATCTGACCTGTCTCCATTTTTTTCTGGGTACGACATCGGACCATACAACAACAACGTTAGGGAAAGACATCCACAACCTCAATAAGTCGAAACAAATGTCCCTAATCAATTCCCTAATGGGCCGAACACCTAAATCATTCCCGCCCAAATGCATCACCAAAATGTCAGGCGGTCTATCCAGGCGGGTGGCTCTAGAAAACTCAGGGAGCACCCTACTCCAAACCAAACCTCGAAATCCCAGCCATCGAATTAAAACCTGCTCTCTATGAAAACCCAATTGCCTAACGTCAGGCCTGACGTCAGCTCGCAACGCCCCAATGTACATAGGAATGTCCGAATATCCACACTAATAATGAGACGGCACCTGAAAAACACACAAAACAAGCAAGTTGCCAACCTAATTACCATAATTCTAGAACAAAATTAATGACGCACATACTGTAAATAGCGATCCGACTTCCACCTGCCGATTCTTTTAATCACATCAGCCCCCAATCCAAGACTGTCTGCCTCCGAAGCCGCCCCAATCCTGAACGAATGTGACCCATAACTACCCGGGGGGAGGCCCAACTTCGACAAACCCTTCTTCAGGACAGTGACAAACTGATACCGGGATAAGAAAGTATCATCCGAATGACACAATAAAGTGCCGACCCTACCTGACCAGACTTGCCAATACACTTCCAAGCACCTTTTTGGACACATCAATGAACCCTCAACTTGCCCCAAAACCACCTGTCTGCCTCTACCCATCTGATCCGTCTTTGATCGTCTTATCTAAAATACAATTGCCCAAAAATCCATATCCTCCGCCAATAAACCGCCAGCCCCGTTCTTGCTGCACGAAACTACCTCACCAATACGCATTTCTCCGAAGAAAGCCAAAGAGAAAGCTAACCGAAACAATGCTAGCTCAAAAACAGAACAACAGATACCCTCCAATGCAGTGCCCAAACACTCCAATGTACTAAATGAAATAGGCCTACGCTTATCCGACACCTTGTTCCCCTTGCGAAAACCCCGCAATGCACTGTTTAAACCAAAAATCTTTTAGTCACGTCCTCGACCCCTTGCAACTTGAATCCAAATGACAAACCCGCAATAAGCTTGTTCAACTTAGAAATCGACCAACCCACTTCGGAGGCCCGTCCAACTAAAAACAATACCGCCAGCATCTTATCCTCTGCAGACTCGACCTCACCCCAACTAGCCACCCAACTCTGCCATACTCGCCACGAAGATTCATATGATGACCAAGTCCGGCTCGCGACCGACTCCTGAATCAACCGTCCAGCTCTCCTGTAACCTCCCACAGACACGAAGGGCATTCCACACCAGAAACGTCCACTCCCGGAGCCAGCTCTCGAAAACGCTCCCACTGAAAATGAGACAAAGCATCCGCGATAGAGTTATTAACGCCTTGCACATGCACCACCGAAATCCATGCATTCAACTCAAGACACCTTAAAACCAGAAACCTGACCAGTCTGATTACAGGAGGGGAAGAAGCAGACAAGCTGTTAATTATTGAAACCACACTCGCATTGTCACAATGAAAGTGCACCCTTCGATTCTCAAACATGGATCCCCATATCAAAACAGCAACGACAATCGGCAACAGTTCCAACAACGCCAAATTCTTTGTAAAACCCGCCGACTTCCATGCCTCCGGCCACTTCTCAACACTCCATTTTCCTTTACAATACGCCCCGTAACCACAGCCACCTGCTGCGTCCGTATAAATCTCGTAATCAAAGTTGCTCAAAGTCTCTTTCTGCATGAACGACCTACCATTGTAATTCCCCAAAAAACGCCTCCACACAATTAAATCCTCCCAATGCTCTTTGTTTAAATGAATAAAATGATGTCCGGCTTTCACCCCTGCCGTCGCCCCAGCCAACCTTCGACAAAATATGCAACCCATGGGCATAATCCGACAAGCAAAATTCAGCCTCCCCAACAACGACTGCAATTCCTTCAGCGTCACTTTCTGCAACCTCCCAACTCTGTTAACTTCCCGCTTTAACAACGCCAATTTGTCCTCCGGCAACCGACACTCCATCTGCACTGAATCGATAACAATGCCCAAAAAACTGATAACTGTTGAAGGGCCCTCAGTCTTGTCAATCGCTAAAGGCACACTAAAACGCTCTGCCACCCAGGACATTGCTGCCAGTGTGTTTTGGCACAACGACGAATCCGCAGGCCCGATGAAAAGAAAATCGTCCAGATAATGAATAATGGACTTAACGCCTGCAACGTCCCTCACTGCCCACTCCAGGAACGTGCTAAAATTCTCAAACAACGAACAAGACAGAGCAGCCCATTGGCAAACATCAAACCAAATAAAACCCCCCCTTCCAAAAACAACCCAACAATGGAATGCTATCCGGATGAACCGGAAGTAAATGAAAAGCCGATTCGATATTCGTTTTTGCCAACAAAGCTCCCGGCCATAACTGCACACCCATTGTACCGCCACGTCAAACGAAGTATATTCCACCGAACACAACTCTTGGGCAATACCATCGTTAACTGACAACCCTTTTGGATACGACAAATGCTGAATCAAACGGAATTTATTCGTCTCTTTTTTCGGTACGACCCCTAAAGGAGAAATAATTGCTCCCGCTACCGGAACACAAGCAAATGGACCCGCTATTCTACCCAGTTCCACCTCCTTCTTCAATTTAACATCAACAACCTCGGACTGTAACATCGCTGACCGCAAATTCTTAACGGAAAAAGGAACAACATGTCAGGGAGGAGGAATCCGAAAACCGTCGGCAAAACCCTCTCCAATCATCATAGCTTCAGCCCGCTTTGGATACCTATTTAGAAAGGGGGCCATCTCTTGAAGTCTCACCGGACTCACCCCCTTGACTTGCACCCACTGCTGGCTTCCCTTTTCCCTTCTTGAAACATTTGGAAGCTCCATGTGAGCTTCCGTTGCAGTGGGAACACACGTGCTTGAATTTACAATTGCTCCCATACTTGCACTGGCCGTCATTAAACTGCCAACACGTTCCCAACTTCTCTTTTCCTCCCTGAGACCCTTGACTGCCACTCCCATGTTCCCCTTGCTGACTACCGTTACCTCCGCTCCCGTGAAAGGACTGCCCATACCTGACCGGGGCTATAACCTTCAGCCACAGGCCGATGTCCTTCTGATCCCATTTTATCTCAGGTCATACGGCCTTCATTTGTCTAAACTGCTTGTCATACCTGAGCCATGCTTGCCCCCCATAGGTGCGGTGCACCTCATCTATAGCGTCCAAGTAACAGAAAAGGCCTGAACAATTCTCGGGAGACTTTTCCCCTATGACGCTTGCCAAAATAGCAAACGCCTGTAACCAATTTACGAACGTCTGCGGAATCAGCCTCCATCTCCATTTATCCTCTTCCTCCTTTTTGCTGTCCACCTTTTTCCCCTTATCTACAGTAAATTGAATTTCTCCAGAGGCAAAAGGGAGAATATCTCCACATAGTCATCCCGCCAAATCTTTTCCTTTATTTCCTTCTTTAAATGCGCCCCCAAAGGCCCTTCAAAGCATATGTAAACCTCCCCTTTTGCCCTGTCATCCAACTTAATCGTGTCCCCTTTTTCCTTTTCGGTCTGCACCGATACCGAAACACACGACGATGGCCCTGCGTCCTCCCCACCGGGCCCCAACACATCGCTGCCTGTTTGAGTCCCACAAACCTGCCCCGGTAACCATGCCCCGACTGGCACGCCACCGCCCTTTGCCCCGTTCCACCCTCTAGCCTCTTTAAAAACTGCGTCATACTATACTAAACAACACGTCCCGCAGCCCTGGCACCTCAGCCCCGCTAGGCCCTCTACACCCCGCAACCCCCTGCATAGACAACTGACTATCCTCAACCCCCTGCAACATTGCCCCTGTGGGCAACATACAAAATGTAGAGCCATACTCACGCAGCTGCCCGGGTGCTGTGTCCCCGCCAGCCGTAAGTCCGGATTCCTGCCGTACTTCGTCCTCATGATAGTCGCTGCTGGAGTCAGATACGTCTGCCCCACTCTGCTGTTCCCGGCCTGCGCCCCTGCCTCCACATCACCAGGGGGGACCTGCATGCGTGACTCCTGTCGCACGGCTGACCGACGCCTGGAGCGGGACCTGACATAGTCCCTAGACCCGAGCCGTTCTGCCCGGTCCGTTTCCTGCTGAGATGTAGTATCAGACAGCCGACCCCTGCTGCCCATTGCCCCCGTGGGCCGATGATCACCAGATAAGCCATGCAGGGGGTCCTCTCCTGCCCCCTACTGCTCACTGCTGCCCTAGGTTCCTGAACCTGCCCCCGCCTGCCCGCGACACCGCGCTGTCTAGCGCTCCTTCTCAAGGGCCCCCCATCCCGGACATCCCAGGGGCCCCCGACGAAGGCGCCGCTCTGTGCTCCCTCAACCGCTGCACCCGGATCAATCACCGCCGCTCCGGATGCAGCAGAGCCGACATTCTTCTGCTGCTGAGCCTAGAAACCGAGGCCGCAAGCCAACCGCGGCCTTCCCCCGGCTGTATCCGCAGGCCCAAATGCCACCGAGTCGCTAGATGCCGCCTTTGCAGGCCGCACTTCCTGCCCGGCCTGCACTTCCGGTCCGGCGCTTGCCTCTCGTTGAGCAGCGCCAGCAGGCCGGCTGTGTGGATTCCTGCTGGAGCGGACGCCGCGCGGAATGGTTCTGCTGGCCGGCGCACCGTCCACAGGGTCCCCGGAGGGGCTCCGGAGCCTGCACCTGCCGCGCGCAGCTACCTCCGGCGATAGTCTCTCTGGGGGCCTGGTCCTCCTGCCCCTACGATTCGTCGCCGCCTCACCCGACGCCTGGAGGAGAGATGTCAGCTGGGCTTCCAGCCATCCCCCACGCCTGGACCGGGCCACGTTCTGGAGCCGGGACTTAAGGGTATCCACGGACTCCTTTCTCTGATGGTTAGTACTACTGCCTGCTTGTCCTTCCAAAGTGGAAATGGCGGTTTTCCCGCACTTTTCACTGTACCCCCACCACTTCCTCAAACCCCACCTCATACAATCATCGTTTAACCAATCCCTGACAAGATAGCCACCTTTTCTATCAAACCTCTCCCCCCATCGCAGTCATGGGGGGGCTTCCTCCTGGCTGCGCCTCCTCCAGCCCCATCTTTAGCTGAGGGTATATTGCATATTGATGTATATTGCAAGCAAAAAATGTAGTTGTTTCACCCTCTAGATGTTTAATTCTTAATCCAGGGCAAGCACCTCTAGAATCTCTGGTTAACAGCATCAGCAGTATGTAAATGGTTAATAGCATGAGCTATGGCAAACCAGTGCTAAACAATGGCTTTCAGATCTGAAAATCACAGAGGCCTGTTAGTCCCTGCCACAAGCAGAGTCTTGCAAGCCAAATGTCAGTATAAAACTGACAAAAATCAGATCATTGAAAGTTTGAGTCTCATAGTCGGACTAGGTAAGAAGGTAAAAAAAGTACAATTAAATTTGTAAAAATATTTAAAAAACTAACAAAATATAACCCAACAAATCACACAAAAAATGTTTCACCACAAAAAAAAACACAATTTTACCTAAAAATAAAATAAACAAAGAGACAGACATATACAGTGCTCAGCATGAATGAGTACACCCCAACATAGTTGTCAGAAAACCTTTCAGAATCAACAATTTTTTTTGGATTTCATACTATAAAATACTGCCACAAATGTTGGCATTACATTGATTGCAAACAACATTTGTTACTTTTTACACCCAAAAAAGTAATTTTTCGCAACAAAGTCAATAAAGACAGTGTTACAAAAATGAATATACCCCAATGAAAGTTTTAGGTCCAAAGTTAAAGTTTAGATTACAAAATTCTAATTAACAAAAATTCAACCACATATAAGACTAATTATTCATTAAACTAGTGCACAGCAGACAGTGGACAATAAAAGGGCATTACTCTAAACAAAAAAAAACTTTCTATTTCATGCTGACAGCAATGGCACCACATGGAAGAGAAATGTCATAAGACCTGAGATGTAATATAATTTATTTACACAAGATAGGGGAAAGCTACAAGAAGATCAGCAAAGCTCTACTTATCAGTAAGAATACTGCAATAAAACTCACTGATACAAAGAATTATGAAATATGAAACTGAAAGTATCTCACAGAGACATCCAGGTCGACCACGGAAGTTAACCCTTAAACAAGAGCATTGAAGAAGGTTCGAATAACAATGACATGCAAGTTCACTGCAGTTAGTTAAAAATGTAGAAAGCCAAACCAGGTGAGTGTTTCACAAGTCACAATACAACGTACACTGCAGAGGAATGGCATAATGTGATGCGGGGCTATAATCGTGGGCGAGGTACACATCTTCCACAGCACGGCATGCTAGATGTAAATGGGGGTCTTAGCTGGGTGTGTGGGCTTTAACTACTGGGGCACTACACCCTTTCAGGCCACATGATGCCGATGTCGTCAGATGGCCTGGACCAGATGTTGTCAAGTTCAACGAAGGAAACTACCACTCAAAAATAAACTGTCTTTTACTGAACAACAGCATAGGCAGGGGTATGTACCATAGATAGTGGGTGCAAATCTTCATGAACATTTCTCTTAGCACATAGAATAGTTTCATATACATGCTCTCTTTCCTTCCTAAATGCACCCAGTTCCTCTGCCTTTACCACAACCCAGCACAGTGCTTCGGGAGCTTCCCATTTCCCCAACAGCACCACAGTCCAGTATGCGAGAGTCCTGTACTTTAACCCATGGTTCCGTGTCATTTTCCCATTAGGGAGCTAATTATGCCACTATGGCCATTACTTAACTTTTCTATTTTTCCTGACGGCTTGGAACTACCTCATGGGACACTCTTCACCTCGGGTTTTCTACTTTGATTCATTCCATTACCTCTCTGGCTTGTGAATTATGGACTGTCCCGCTAGGCCTCTTGTCTCCTCTGGTAAATCACTCAATCTGTCTATCACTCTTCCTCGTCTCTACTCTGGATCTCACTATCCGATGCCTCGGTCTTCTCTAACTTCAGGGACACCCACTTCATGCGAACATGCTCACTGGTCAGAACTTAGATGTGCCTCTGCTGTACGCTAGAAACTATCTGCCTCCTGACATGAAACTCCCTCTCTCCCTTCACTTTAGCTACTCCCACTCTGGGCTAGTCCCAACTGTTAACCCTAACTGTCTTTAGCAACCACTTAGTGCTAGACAAAACAGAACTCTATTACTATAAACATACTTTACTAAACATGCTACACATCACATAACATCACATGACTTTAATACACATCTTCAGTATAATGCACATATCTTCAAGGTGGAATGTGGGCAAAACTTCCATTTTCTTACAATGGCATGCATGGGTGTCATCCACAAAGGAAGCCTCTCCTAAAGCCCATGTACAAAAAAAGCCAACCTACAATTTGGCAGGACCCATGCTAAAAATATGGGACACTACACTCTGGAGTGATGAGACCAAGATAACTGTTTTTTTTTTAATTGATGGCATCAAAAGTTTATGGACTTTGCAAACTTTAGGAGTACTAAGAAAAATGCATGGTGCCTACCGTGAAATATGGTAGTGGCAGTGTCCTTACATGGGGCTGCACGAGTGCTGCTGGTGTCTGAGAGATACATTTCATAGATTGTATCATGAGTTTACAGATGTCCTGCTCCATATTGAAAGAGAAGATGCTACCACTTCATGCCATTGGTAGACATACAGTTTTCCAACATGACAATGATCCAATACATACATCTAAGGCCACTGTTGTATTTATGAAAAACAGGGTGAAAGTGATTCAGTGGCCAAGTATATTTTATGATCGGCGAACCAAAGCTCATTTAAAATCGACTGAGGCATAATAGAAAACTTGTCTGGTCAGGTGAATCGAAAGTTGAAATTCTTTGATATTCTTAATGGAAACCATGGATGCTGTGTCCTACAGACTCAAGAGGAGAGAGACCATCCTGCTTGTTATCAGTGTACAGTTTAAAGACCTGCATGTCTGATGGCATGGGGTTGCATTATTGCCTCTGGCGTGGGCAGCTTACACATCTTCGGAGGACTGTCAATGCTCCACACTATATAGAGGTTGTAGAACAATATATGCTCCCATCAAGACAACATCTATTTCAGGAAGGCCTTACATATTTAAGCAAAGACAATGCAAAAACATATACCGGTACTTCATCTATCACAACAGCATGTCTTCACAGAAAAGTTTTGGGGGATGATCTGGCCACCTCCAGTCCAGACGTTTCACCAGCAGAAAACATTTGATGTATTACGAAACAAAAACTTTGGCAAAGATCCAGAACCGATGAGCAGCAAGGCTCCTACATCTGACAAAAATGGGACAACATTCATCTCCAAAAACTTCAGCAATTCATCTCTTCTCTTCCAAGACGTGTACAGACTGCTGCAAAATTAGAGGAAATAAGAAATAATTGTAGAGGTGTTCCTGTCCCAATTTTTAGATGTGTTGCTGTCATCAATTTCTAAATTACCAATAGTTTTTTTTTTTTTTTCAAATTAAATAAACCATATATCAGAAGTTCAAAGTTTGACACTTTTCCATGTTCTTTAGTGTATACACTATGGCTCTAAGAGATTTATAAATCATCACATTCATGTACCAACTTTTCAGAACTGGGGTTGTAAGCAACATGACAGACCAAGACAAGATACAATCTCAGCAGCTTCATGGCAGTTTTCAAAAATTTATGTGCTGTAAGTGAAACCTAAATCTTTAATTTATAAAAACTAAAATTTATATAAGCCATTGTGTTTTTATATACAGTATTTCCTGTGGAAGCAAAGTCAACAATTCAAGCAACTCTAATCCAGTAATTTCTACTTGGTGACATTTCTAACAGATTGTATTTTTTGGCAGATTCTATAGATATTGTTATCAGTTTAATGCTTTTGCCATGGATATTGTACTTCTGTCAAATAGCAACCAATATGGCAAGTCCTGTAAATAAATATCTAATATTTATTCCCATTTTACAGGGGTTTCCCACAATAAACATTTGTCACCTACACACTGGATATACAATAAATGTCTGATCATTGTGGGCCCCATCTCATACTGAACTGCCAATTCATTTCTATGGTAATCAATCCTGCCTGAAAAAGTGACACAGGCAAATTATATGGAAAGACTCGTTAACGCATTTTTGTTAAAATTGTTTGTGCTGTAAATTGATAATTGGCATATTTTAAGTTTACAGATTGAGCCCATGAATAAAAGTTTGCACATTGTGTCTAAGCCTACAAAGACCATACATGAAGCTTTACAGTCAACATTGAAGAAATATGGACTATGTAACAAACATGTCGTTCTACTAAAGGTAGGTACTGGGATTGATTTCCCTAATCTCTTCTTATGGCTGGACTTGTTTCTCTTACTAGCAAGAATATTTAATAAAAAATCTGACTACTTCTCTACAGAATTATAGATGAGCATACCATGGACCTATCACCCAATCATAGGTCTCTATAAAAATACGTATTGTGTATGTAACCTTCTACAGACCTAAATCCCTGCTTTTCTCTTTACATAGTACAAGGCCAGACTCAGACTAATGTGCAGCCACCACCAGGGGGATCTCAGTATATATGAATTTTTACAGCAACTCAGTAGGTGTGCCTGAAAACAAAATACTATGAATACCTGAAAGCAAGAGTTAAGTTCTGGGCCTGCTTCTAAAGGTACTGCCACACTAAGCTATCCCGCTAGCGATCTCGTTAGCGTTGTATACTAATGAGATCGCTAGCGGGATTGTTTCTATATCGCTAAATGCTGCCGCATTTAGCGATATAGTTAACGACGCTATCGCCGTTAGCGATCTTCTTAACGACTTTAGCGTACAAAAGTACCGCTAAATCGCTAAGAAAAGGTGCCACACAGCGATAAGATACTTACCCAGCGGGAGCGCCAGCGATGAAATAGGGTCCGGAGCGATTCCAGCGACGAGCGAGATCACAGCAGGAAGCTCGTCGCTGGAAGCTGCCGCACTGAACAACATCGCTAACGGGATCGCTAAATAGTGACGTTTTTTAGCGATCCCGTTAGCGATATTGTTTAGTGTGGCATACCCTTAACTGTGGGCTCTATTCCCTTATCATGCAATAGGTACACAACCTTAAATTGCCAGATATAAATCTCTTTTGTAAACCTTTCCAAACACCTGTTGCATATGCAGATGTTGGTTGCATGTATACAGAGCAGGCTCAGGAACTGAGCCTGGTCCTTGTACTGTGGTTGCCAGCAGTTTTATACAGATAGCACCTGCTTATCATAACCATGACTGCTAATTTTAACTAAAAAATAATCAAACTATTTTACAAATATTTAAATAAAAAACCCAAAAAGTTTACATCCCATTGCAAAAATGAAAGAACAACATTTTTTTTTATTTTTTAAGCACATGTGGTATCACCAAATCTGTTAAAGTTTTATCTTCCAAAGTATAAAAGTATTTCTTTGAAAAATATTTTTGCAACCTCACTGTTATCCTAAACACTACAAAACTACAGTTCGACCCCAGAAAAGCAATTCTGAACAGACCTTCTTGAAAAAAAGATGAAAGTTACTGGTCTCAGGAAATAGAGACACAACCCATCCCCACCCAAAAGGGAACCTCACTCCTGTGTGACAAGCCAAAGCATATGGCTATGGCTACCTACAGGGGAGATGAAATGGAGAGATGTGTTGCACAGCTTCTGAATCCACACCTTTGCAGCAGTAAACTCCACAGAGCAAGTTGCATGGGATAACAAGCGTTTACTTCTTTGAACATGAAGTAAAGGAATAATGTCATTACAGCATTGCATCAGCAAGCAGGAACAAAACGAGAAGAGACTAATTCTTATACAATACATTAAAGAAGGAAACGTTACACAACATCGCCATCTACTGTCAGGTCAGCATAAAGTCCTCCTGTTACACATACTGTATATAATAAGTTCTGATCTGTTGCATATGACAACACCCTTTCTCAACTGTAAGGACTTATTCAATCAAACCCAACTTTTTATTAGTCTCTGATGTTTATCAGCATTCAACGCCTTCATGAAAATGTCCGCTGTCATTTCTTCAGTAGGACAATGCTCCAACTTCAGTACTCCTTGGTCCTGATGATCTCTCAAGAAATGATATTTCACATCAATATGCTTGGTTCTTGGATTGACTCTTTCCATCTGAGCAAGAACAAGACATCCTTGATTGTCCTCTTTTATTTTTGTTGGTTCCAACTGTGGTTGTCCTAATTCTGTCAACAATTGTCTTAACCACAGTACTTCTTGTCTTTCTATCTGTATTCCTAGGTACTGTTTTACATTTCCCAAGTCTTTGATTTCAAAATGTTGCTTCAGGATTTTTAGAATGTTTTCTTTATCCCTTTCTTGTTTAAAACAAATCAAAATGTCGTCTACATATATGAGTACATAAATCCATCTATTTCTCAGCCTTTTTGTGTACAAGCATGGATCAGCTTTGCTTCTTTGAAATTTTTCATTTGTTAGTACTTCCGTGATTTTCTCATTCCTCGCTTTAGCTGCTTGTTTTAAACCATATATGCTTTTCTGTAGTTTGCAAACTTTGTTTGGATTTCTTTCATCTTTGAATCCTGGAGGTTGTTCCATGTTAATGTCTTCTGTTAAATCTCCATTCAAAAAAGCTGTCTTTACATCCAGATGTCTTAGTTCCATCTGTTCCACTGCTGCAACTGTAAGTAAAGTTCTTATTGTAGTGTGTTTGACAACTGGAGCAAATGTTTCATCATAGTCTTCTCCATATTTTTGAGAATACCCTTTAGCTACGAGTCTTGCTCGATATCTTTCAGGTGTGCCATCTGTTTGGTATTTTACTTTAAAAATCCATTTACATCCTATGGCTTTTCTTTCTTCTGGCAAATCTGTTAGTGTCCATGTATTTGAATCATGCATGGATTTAATTTCTGTTTCTGTTGCTTCTATCCATTAATTAGCTTCTTCTTCAGGAAGTTTAGATATGTCTAGAGACGTTTTGGTGGTTTTCCTTTGTTCTCTCTTATTGAACGTCTTGGTTCTGTGTCTGTTTGTAGTTGTGATTCTTCACTTTCAGTATTTTGTTCTACATTCATTTCTACTTCTTTCTCATCAGATATTTCTTCAGTTATGTCATTATTGTTTTTCTCATTTTTTGTTTCAACTGAAATCATAATGTCTTCATTTAAATCTTCAATGAATGTCACACTGTTACTCACTGTAACTCTGTCTGTTTTGGGATCTAGGATTCTATATCCTTTGCAGTTTTCACTATATCCAACGAATATTCCTTCCATGGATCTGTTTTGAAGTTTGGAACGTTTTTCTGTTGGAATGAATATAAAATCTTTACATCCAAAAACTTTTAAATGATTGACACTTGGTTTCATACCTTGCCACAGTTCATATGGAGTTTTTTTCAGTTTTCTGGAAAAAAGTCGGTTCTGTAGATATTTAGCTGTCATTGCTGCCTCACCCCAATATTTCTCTGGTAGTTTAGAATCTGTCAGCATACATCTCATCATTTCTGTTAGAGTTCTGTTTTTCCTTTCTGCTACTCCATTTTGTTCAGGTGTGTATGGAACAGTTTTCTGATGTTATATTCCATTTTGTCTTAAGTAGTCTTCTATTCTGTGACCTGTAAATTCACCTCCATTATCACTTCTGATGACAATTGGCTTCCTTTGAAATTTGTTACTTGATCTTGTTACATAGTCTACAAGTTTATCAAAAACTTCACTTTTGTTCTTAATTAAGTATGTGACTGTGTATCTTGAGTAGTCGTCTATAAAAGTCAACATGTGTCTATTGCTTCCTGATGTAGTCACTTTCATGGGTCCACATGCGTCAGTATCCACCAAATCAAGTGTTTTTTTGCTTTTCATCTCACTTTCCTTATGGCTTTCGATTTTATACAACATTCACATCTTACGGTAATTGAGCAATCTGATATCTTTAAATCTTTTGTCAATTATTTTCTCTGTAGTTCCCTTATACTGTCCGGGTGTCTATGTCCTAGACGTATATGCCACATGTGAATACAGTTTTTGTGATCATGTGTACATACCTTCATCTGTTCCTTTGGTTTGTCAAAATGATATAATTGTTCATCTGCCTTGACTTTGGTTATCAACTTGTTTCCTGCAATAATTGCACACTCATTATCTTTGAATTTTACTGTAAGTCCTTTTGCTGTTAAGCGTTTCACAGATAATAATCCGCCTTCCAATTTTGGAACATACAACACATCCTGTACAAGTATCTTTGAATCTTGTCCGAACTTTTTTGAACAATTTAGCATACCTTGTCCGATACCTTCTGCGGTTATTTTGTTTCCATCTGCAAGATAAATGGCTACTTTCTTATTTAAATCAAGATCGGTAAAGAAATTCTTGTCACTTGTCATATGACTCATTGCTCCTGAATCAATAAACCAACCAAGTGATGATTTCTTATTAGTTACTTTAAATGTGCCATTCCAATTATTTTCACATGAATCAGAAATTGTGTTTTTCACCTTCTGTATATTATCTTTATGGTGTAATTTCTTTCGTTCTGCTTTCCATATAGTACAGTCTTTCTTTAAATGTCCTTTTTTCTTACATCTGAAGCATTCTCTTGTCTCTTTATTATAGGGTTTTTTAAGTTCTGTAGCTTTAAGAGCATTTCCATTATCTTTTTCAGTAGAAGAATCATTGCTTTGTTCTTTCCTTCTCTGATATTCATCTATGAGTCTGGTCTTCACAAACTCTAATGTAATGTCAGTTTCTGGTCTTGTCTCTAGTGCATTCATTAAAGCTGTATATGAATCTGGTAAACTGCACAATAAAATTGCTGCTATATGGCTTTCCTTAATATCTTCACCAATAGATCTTAGCTGTAATATAACTTCAATAATAGAGAATATATGCTTCTGCATGTCACTGTCTGCATTTAGTTTCATACTGTACAGCTTTCTTAGTAGAAATAACTTGTGATTTAAGCTGGGTCTCTCATATAGCTTTCTTAATTGTTCCCACATTCCTTTTGCTGTTTCTTCATTTCTTATATGTATTAATTGAGCATCATCCACTAATAAGCTGATGGTAGCTCTTGCTTGTCTATTTTTCTTATCCCATGTCTGATTATCTTCATCAGGTCTATCTGTAGTGATTACTTCCCATAAGTCATCTTTAGACAATAACATCTCTACTTTGAACTTCCATAGCTGATAGTTCTCATCATTCAGTTTAGCTACTGTGAGTTTTAGCTCTGTGCTATTCATCATTTTTAACTTATCTTACTTGTTTGGAGAGACTTGCACTGAAGAATTCTTCTGCATTCACCAGGGTCTTGATGAGAGTTCCAATGTCCTGGGTATCTGGTATTCTTGGGTGTCCTGGGATCTGTGGTGTCTGGATACTCTGTATCTGGGTAAGCTGTATCTGGGTCCCTGGGTCTGGGTGTCTGAGCCCATAACCTGTTACACAGCTTCTGAATCCACACCTTTGCAGCAGTAAACTCCACAGAGCAAGTTGCATGGGATAAAAAGCGTTTACTTCTTTGAACATGAAGTAAAGGAATAATGCACAGTCATTACAGCATTGCATCAGCAAGCAGGAACAAAACGAAAGTGAAACTAACTAGAGAAGAGACTAAAGGGTATGCCACACTGAACAATATCGCTAACGGGATCGCTAAAAAACGTCACTATTTAGCGATCCCGTTAGCGATGTTGTTCAGTGCGGCAGCTGCCAGCGACGAGCTTCCTGCTGTGATCTCGCTCGTCGCTGGAATCGTTCCGGACCCTATTTTCTCGTCGGCGCTCCCGCTGGGTAAGTATATATCGCTAGTGTGGCACCTTTTCTTAGCGATTTAGCGGTACTTTTGTACCGCTAAAGTCGTTAAGAAGATCGCTAACGGTGATAGCGTCGTTAACTATATCGCTAAATGTGGCCGCACTTAGCGATATAGAAACAATCCCGCTAGCGATCGCATTAGTATGCGTCGTTATCGTGATCGCTAGCGGGATTGTTTAGTGTGGCAGTACCTTAATTCTTACACAATACATATAAAGAAGGAAACGTTACACAACATCGCCATCTACTGTCAGGTCAGCATAAAGTCCTCCTGTTACACATATATAATAAGTTCTGATCTGTTGCATATGACAACAAGATGGTGGTGCATGTGCATGGTTCCCTCAGTTATGGAGACAGACAAGCCTTGCCTTGCCAAATAGGGTTTGTGATTGTGACTTACTTTTTTTCTGAAAAGATTGTAGGTCCTGAGGTGAGGTTTCCATCTCTCAGACATACAGGCATAATCTGTGTTCAGACTATAAATGTGTGATGTGTAGACACCTTTTCTTTTTCTTTTTTTTTCTTAAATGTATGGATCTGGGGCAAAAAATCATTTTTTTGCAATTGGGTATCATTAAAAAATTTGCATCGTTTTGCTTTTACCAGCTGTTTGTTTCCTGCACATTCAACTTTTATGTGGTCTATATAGTATAGGGTAAACTTTAAATCTCCGTATATATTTCCGGAGTCACACACAGACGCTCTCTCAGTATGGATTTGACCGTAATAAAAAAGGCAGAAAAAAGATACTGTATCAGAAGATACCAGATGTATACAGTATTGGGTAAAATTTAAATCTCCGTATATATTTCCGGAGTCACACACAGACGCTCACTCAGTAAGGATTTGACCAGAATACAAAAAGCTGAAAAAAGGAACTGTATCAGAAAATACCAGGTGTATATAGTTTAGGGTAAACTTTAAATCTTCGTATATATTTCCGGAGTCACACACAAACGCTCTCTCAGTATGGATCTGACCGTAATAAATGAGGCAGAAAAAAGGTACTGTATCAGAAGCGTACAGCTGTATACAGTGTAGGGGTAATTGTAAATCTCCATATATATTTCCGGAGTCACACACAGACGCTCACAGGCTCAGTATGGATTAGAACCGAACATAAAAAGCAGAAAAACGGTACTGTATCAGAAGCATACAGCTGTATACAGTGTAGGGGTAATTGTAAATCTCCGTATATATTTCTGGATTCACTCACAGATGCTCACAGGCTCAGTATGGATTAGACCAGAATATAAAAAGCAGAAAAAGGGTACTGTATCAGAAGAGTACAGCTGTAAACAGAGTAGGGGTAATTGTAAATCTCCGTATATATTTCCGGAGTCACACACAGACGCTCCCTCAGTATGGATTTGACCAGAATACAAAAGGCAGAAAAAAGGTCCTGTATCAGTAGATACCAGGTGTATATTGTGTAGGGGAAAATTTCAATCTCCGTATATATTTCCAGGGTCACACACACAGATAGTCAGCATGTATTTGTCCATGATACCAGGCGGTACACTGTAGTGTGTGAGTAGCGTACAGCTCTATACGGTGTGGGAAAAAATGAACGCTCGGTAACTGTGCAGAAAAAAAGAATAAAAGTATTAGTGCTGTGTAAAAAGCAGTCTGCACAGCAGTGTACACACAGCAATACAGCTAGCAGGCAGCCTAATAACCAGCGCTGCTGAACACAAGAAAATCCTCCCCTGTCACTGCACACTAACTGTACAGCACAATTGCTACAAGCACAAGCACAGAAGAACTTCTCTTTCCTGCCCTAACTCTCTCCCTACTGATAAACAGCGTCAGCAAACTCTGATGGCCGCTGCCCATGTCATCTCGTTGCCCACAGTGTACTTCCTTGCTCATTGGCTGAAAAAAGGAGCCTGCAAGCATTATGGGAAAACCGACTTTGGCGCTCTGGTCGACAACTGCATGGCCGACTTCACGCTATGGTCGGAAACCAGACTTTGGCGTAAGTCGGTGATTTTTGAATCTGTACCGATCTGTTTCGCTCAACTCTAGTCAGCACACATTGAGTGGCAGCAGTAAACATGCCCCAGCACTTTGACTGACAGTTTGTGTTTGTGTTACCATTTCTGAGCCTCACAGTGCTGTAAGCGGTGACTGTATCCTGTACGGTGCGGACTGTATCTGCGCCAACGCACACTGTATGACTGAAAGTTGGTGGCTCCTGGGTGCCATACTTTCACTATGGTGGCTGAGCTCATTCATAACGCTGTCAACCTGCAGATTTACCCTGTACCTGTTAGTGTTATCATCAGATGTGAAAGATTCCCTTTAAAGTAAAAAAAACAACACTAACTTGCAGATATTGGGTTAATCTGCATTGTGAACCTTCCTGGTGTCTTCACTTAGACCCCTGCTGCTGGGAGGAAATTAACTTTATTTACTGCCCCCCACCTCGGCACTAGAATAAATACACAAAAAGCATTATTTGGGTTGTCAAAATGGCCACAGCTTTATTTAAATCACAGGATTAAAACAATCACAGTAGGAATCAGGTGAAGTGCTAGTACATTGGGATTCACAAGTAACATAGTAACATAGTTAGCAAGGCCGAAAAAAAGACATTTGTCCATCCAGTTCAGCCTCTATTCCATCAGAATAAATCCCCAGATCTACGTCCTTCTAAAGAACCTAATAACTGTAAGATACAATATTGTTACGCTCCAGGAAGACATCCAGTCCTCTCTTGGACCCCTCGACTGAGTTCGCCATCACCACCTCCTCAGGCAAGTAATTCCAGATTCTCACAGCCCTAACAGTAAAGAATCCTCTTCTATGTTGGAAAAACCTTCTCTCTTTCAGACGCAGAGAATGCCCCCTTGTGACCGTCACCTTCTTTGGTATAAACAGATCCTCGGAGAGATATTTGTATTGTCAACTTATATGCTTATACATGGTTATTAGATCGACCATAAGTCGTCTTTTTTGTAGACTAAATAATCCTAATTTTGCTAATCTCTCTGGGTATTATAGTTCCCCCATCCCCTCTATTAATTTTGTTGCCCTCCTTTGTACTCGCTCTAGTTCCACTACATCCTTCCTGAGCACCGGTGCCCAAAACTGTACACAGTACTCCATGTGCAGTCTAACCAGGGATTTGTACAGAGGCAGTATAATGCTCTCATCATGTGTATCCAGACCTCTTTTAATGCACCCCATGATCTTGTTTGCTTTGGCACCTGCTGCCTGGCACTGGCTGCTCCAGGTAGGTTTATCATTAACTAGGATCCCCAAGTCCTTCTCCATGTGAGATTTACCCAGTGGTTTGCCGTTCAGTGTGTAATGGTGATATTGATTCCTTCTTCCATGTGTATAACCTTACATTTATCATTCTTAAACCGCATCTGCCACCTTTCAGCCCAAGTTTCCAATTTATCCAGATCCATCCGTAGCAGAATACTATTTTCTCTTGTATTGACTGCTTTACATAGTTTTGTATCATCTGCAAATATCGATATTTTACTGTGTAAACCTTCTACCAGATTGTTAATAAATATGTTGAGGAGAATAGGTCCCAATACCAACCCTAGCGGTAAGCCACTGGTCACAGCGACCCAGTTAGAGAATATACCATTTATAACCACCCTCTGCTTTCTATCACTAGGCCAGTTATTTACCCATTTGCACACATTTTCCCCTAGACCCAGCATTCTCATTTTGTGTACCAACCTCTTGTGTGGCACGGTATCAAACGCTTTGGAAAAATCAAGATATAAGATATACCACGTCCAATGACTCACCTTGGTCCAGTCTATAGCTTACCTCTTCATAAAAACTGATTAGATTGGTTTGACAGGAGCGATTCCTCATAAACCCATGCTGATATGGAGTTAAACAGTTATTCTCATTGAGATAATCCAGAATAACACCCCTCAGAAACCCTTCAAATATTTTATCAACAGTAGAGGTTAGACTTACTGGCCTATAATTTCCAGGTTCACTTTTAGAGCCCTTTTTGAATATTGGTACCACATTTGCTATGCACCAGTCCAGTGGAACAGATCCCGTTACTATAGAGTCCCTAAATATAAGAAATAATGGTTTGTCTATTACATTACTTAATTCTCTTATTACTCGTGAGTGTATGCCATCCGGACCCGGAGATTTATCTATTTTAATCTAATTTAGCCTGTTTCGCACCTCTTCTTGGGTTAGAATGGTGACCCTTAAGGGTATGCCACACTAAGCGAGATCATTAACGAGATCGCTAACGAGATCACTACTGCGTCACCATTTATGATGCAGTAGCGATCTCGTTAGCGACTTAGGTGTGTGTGACATGTAGCAGCGATGTTGCCCCTGCTGAGATGTCGTTGATCGCTTATAAACGTTCTGAGCTGTTTTTTGGTCGTTGGTGTCCCGCTGGTGAGCCTGAATCGCTGAGTGTGACACCCTTTATGAACGACTTCACCAGCATCGCAGGTGGGACTAGGTTTTCCCAACGACCGCAGAGGTCGTTATACAGATCGCTGATGAGTTGTGTTTGGAATCACATATCGCTGATGAGTTGTGTTTGGAATCTAACAGCTAAGTTGCTAACGAGATCGCTACTGCATCATAAATGGTGACGCAGTAGCGATCTCGTTAGCGATCTCGCTTAGGCCTCTTTCACACATCCGTTTTTCTCCTTGCGGCGCCCCGGCATTTTTCCGCAGCGCCGCATCACAAAACCGTATGCACCGCATGCGGTTTTTTTCCCATAGACTTTCATTAGCGCCGGATGGCGCCGCATGTCACTGCGGCGCGTCCGGTTGGTGCCGGATGCGGTGTCTGGTCACCGTCCGGTGTCTGGAAAAAACGTTGCATGTAACGAAAAAGCCGCATGCGCCGGATGCGACGCGTGCGGTTTTTTTTTACAATGAAAGTCTATGGACGCCGCAATGCGCCGCATCCGGCTTGAGCCGCATCCGGTAGCAGCATCCGGTTTTTTAATTGATATACCAGCCCACAACAAACAGATACCAGACAGATACCACCCCTCAGCAAACATATAAAAAAAAATTTTGTGGGACATCAGACACATCCACAGAAGCCACAGAGCCACAGAGAGCCACAGAGAGCCACCGACGCAGCCACCGACGCAGCCACCGACGCAGCCACCGGAGACTCAGCCACCGGAGACTCAGCCACCGGAGACTCGCAGCCAGGATCCGCACCATGGAGCGCCAGGAAAACAGACGGTAAATATGCCCCCCCCCCAAAATCCAAAATTTACAATACATATGTCCCCAATGTTGTGTGAGCTGATGTTTATTTTTGGCACCCTGGTACATTTTATATTTCATGTTTTTTCTGTGATGGGGATTGGTTCCCCTGGTATTGTATGAAATTAAATTGCCGATGATGGGGTGGGTCCCCGAGTTTAAAATGCATTTGTTTGGGAACTTTATTGTGTATTCCCTGCTACTGTTGTGAATGTTGATAATGTAGATCTACTGGCACTGTTTTTTTGCAGTGATGTGCTTGGTCTCCCTGCGACAATATGAAATGTGGATGTATTTGTGTATCATATAATTTTTTTTTTTTGTTTTTAAATCTTTTTTTTTTGGGCCTGTGATGTGGTTGCTTGTCCTGCTACTATCTGAAATGTGCATGTGTTTACTATCCTAATATGTTGATGTTGTGTATTTTTGTTTTGCCTTATTTTTTTTATGGCCTGTGACGGGTATTATGTACTACTGCTATGTGAAATTTTTTTTTTTTTTGTTAGCTCAATCTTTTTTTCTTTAAAATTTTTTAAACATTTTCTTGGCCGCATGATGCTTTTGCTAGTCATCATGCTATGTTAAATGTGCATGTGTTTACTATGGTAATGTTTATCTCCATTTTTTTTGCCAATGTTTATTTTTTGTGGCCTGTGATGGTTTTTCTACTAATGCTCTCTTGCATTTGTTTAGTATGCTAATGTTTTTTTGTTTGCAATCTTTATTCTTTGTGGCCTGTCACGGTTTATCTACTCATGGTCTCTTGCATTTGTTTAGTATGCTAATGTTTTTTTGTTTGCAATCTTTGTTCTTTGTGGCCTGTCACGGTTTATCTACTCATGGTCTCTTGCATTTGTTTAGTATGCTAATGTTTTTTTGTTTGCAATCTTTGTTCTTTGTGGCCTGTCATGGTTTATCTACTCATGGTCTCTTGCATTTGTTTAGTATGCTAATGTTTTTTTGTTTGCAATTTTTGATCTTTGTGGCCTGTCACGGTTTATCTACTCATGGTCTCTTGCATTTGTTTAGTATGCTAATGTTTTTTTGTTTGCAATCTTTGTTCTTTGTGGCCTGTCACGGTTTATCTACTCGTGCTGCTATTACATTTGCATGTGTTTAGTAACCAAATGTTGATCTACTTTTCTTTTTGTTGCAATGTTTTTTTTTTGGGTGCCTCTGACCTTAAATCTACTCATGCTCGTATGTGAAATGTCCTTGTTTTTATTATCATTATGTTTGTACTGTTTTTTTTTTTGTTATTGGGGATCGGTTGATTCACACTGTTAATTTTTTATTTATTTTTTATTTTTTTTTTGTCCAGGGATACGGTTTACCCATGGTACTGTTGATGGCTACAAATGATTGCATGTGGTCGGAATAATGTCCTTGTTTGAATGTTATATTTTAACCCCTTCATGACCCAGCCTATTTTGACCTTAAAGACCTTACCATTTTTTGCAATTCTGACCAGTGTCCCTTTATGAGGTAATAACTCAGGAACGCTTCAACGGATCCTAGCGATTCTGAGATTGTTTTTTCGTGACATATTGGGCTTCATGTTAGTGGTAAATTAAGGTCGATATTTTTTGCATTTATTTGTGAAAAAAATGGAAATTTGGCGAAAATTCTGAAAATTTTGTAATTTTCAAATTTTTAATTTTTATTCTGTTAAACCAGAGAGTTATGTGGCACAAAATAGTTAATAAATAACATTTCCCACATGTCTACTTTACATCAGCACAATTTTGGGAACAACATTTTTTTTGTTAGGAAGTTATAAGGGTTAAAAGTTGACCAGCAATTTCTCCTTTTTACATCAAAATTTACAAAACCATTTTTTTTAGGACCACCTCACATTTGAAGTCACTTTGAGGGGTCTATATGGCAGAAAATACCCAAAAGTGACACCTTTATAAAAACTGCACCCCTCAAGCTACTCAAAACTACATTCAAAAGATTATTAACCCTTCAGGTGCTTCACAGGAACTAAAGCAACGTGGAAGGAAAAAATGGACATTTTAATTTTTCCAACAAAAATTTTCTTTTAGCATCAATTTTTTCATTTTTACATGGGCATCAGGATAAAATGGATCCTAAAATTTGTTGGGCAATTTCTCCTGAGTACACAGATACCTCATATGTGGTCATAAACCACTGTATGGGCGCACAGCAGGGCTCAGAAGGGAAGGAGCGCCATTTGACTTTTTGAATAGAAAATATGCTGGAATATTTAGCGGTTGCCATGTCACATTTGGAGAGTCCCTGTGTGCCTAAACATTGGAGCTCCCCCACAAGTGACCCCATTTTGGAAACTAGACCTCCTAAGGAACTTATCTAGATGCATAGTGATCACTTTGAACCCCAAGGTGCTTCACAAATTGATCTGTAAAAAAAAAAAGTACTTTTTTTTCACAAAAATTTTCTTTTAGCCTCAGTTTTTTTCATTTTCACATGGGCAACAGTATAAATTGGATCCTAAAATTTGTTGGGCAATTTCTCCTGAGTACACAGATACCTCATATGTGGTCATAAACCACTGTTTGGGCGCACGGCAGGGCTCAGAAGGGAAGGAGCGCCATTTGACTTTTTGAATAGAAAATATGCTGGAATATTTAGCGGTTGCCATGTCGCATTTGGAGAGTCCCTGTGTGCCTAAACATTGGAGCTCCCCCACAAGTGACCCCATTTTGGAAACTAGACCCCCTAAGGAACTTATCTAGATGCATAGTGAGCACTTTGAATCCCCAGTTGCTTCACAAATTGATCCGTAAAAAAAAGAAGTACTTTTTTTTCACAAAAATTTTATTTTAGCCTCAGTTTTTTTCATTTTCACATGGGCAACAGTATAATTTGGATCCTAAAATTTGTTGGGCAATTTCTCCTGAGTACACAGATACCTCATATGTGGTCATAAACCACTGTTTGGGCGCACGGCAGGGCTCAGAAGGGAAGGAGCGCCATTTGACTTTTTGAATGGAAAATATGCTGGAATATTTAGCGGTTGCCATGTCGCATTTGGAGAGTCCCTGTGTGCCTAAACATTGGAGCTCCCCCACAAGTGACCCCATTTTGGAAACTAGACCCCCTAAGGAACTTATCTAGATGCATAGTGAGCACTTTGAACCCCCAGGTTCTTCACAAATTGATCCGTAAAAAAAAGAAAGTACTTTTTTTTCACAAAAATTTTCTTTTAGCCTCAGTTTTTTTCATTTTCACATGGGCAACAGTATAAATTGGATCCTAAAATTTGTTGGGCAATTTCTCCTGAGTACACAGATACTTCATATGTGGTCATAAACCACTGTTTGGGCGCACGGCAGGGCTCAGAAGGGAAGGAGCGCCATTTGACTTTTTGAATGGAAAATATGCTGGAATATTTAGCGGTTGCCATGTCGCATTTGGAGAGTCCCTGTGTGCCTAAACATTGGAGCTCCCCCACAAGTGACCCCATTTTGGAAACTAGACCCCCTAAGGAACTTATCTAGATGCATAGTGAGCACTTTGAACCCCCAGGTTCTTCACAAATTGATCCGTAAAAAAAAGAAAGTACTTTTTTTTCACAAAAATTTTCTTTTAGCCTCAGTTTTTTTCATTTTCACATGGGCAACAGTATAAATTGGATCCTAAAATTTGTTGGGCAATTTCTCCTGAGTACACAGATACTTCATATGTGGTCATAAACCACTGTTTGGGCGCACGGCAGGGCTCAGAAGGGAAGGAGCGCCATTTGACTTTTTGAATGGAAAATATGCTGGAATATTTAGCGGTTGCCATGTCGCATTTGGAGAGTCCCTGTGTGCCTAAGCATTGGAGCTCCCCCACAAGTGACCCCATTTTGGAAACTAGACCCCCTAAGGAACTTATCTAGATGCATAGTGAGCACTTTGAACCCCCAGGTGCTTCACAAATTGATCCGTAAAAAAAAGAAAGTACTTTTTAATCACAAAAATTTTCTTTAGCCTCAGTTTTTTTCATTTTCACATGGGCAACAGTATAAATTGGATCCTAAAATTTGTTGGGCAATTTCTCCTGAGTACACAGATACCTCATAAGGTCCTTCTCAAAAAATTAGCATATAGTGCTAAATTTCATTATTTTCCATAATGTAATGATTAAAATTAAACTTTCATATATTTTAGATTCATTACACACCAACTGAAATTTTTCAGGTCTTTTATTGTTTTAATACTGATGATTTTGGCATACAACTCCTGATAACCCAAAAAACCTGTCTCAAAAATTAGCATATTTCATCCGTCCAATAAAATAAAAGTGTTTAAAACAAAATAAAAAAAAAACATCAAATAATAATGTTCAGTTATGCACTCAATACTTGGTCGGGATTCTTTTGCAGAAATGACTGCTTCAATGCGGCGTGGCATGGAGGCAATCAGCCTGTGGCACTGCTGAGGTGTTATGGAGGCCCAGGATGCTTCGATAGCGGCCTTAAGCTCATCCAGAGTGTTGGGTCTTGCGTCTCTCAACTTTCTCTTCACAATATCCCACAGATTCTCTATGGGGTTCAGGTCAGGAGAGTTGGCAGGCCAATTGAGCACAGTAATACCATGGTCAGTAAACCATTTACCAGTGGTTTTGGCACTGTGAGCAGGTGCCAGGTCGTGCTGAAAAATGAAATCTTCATCTCCATAAAGCATTTCAGCCGATGGAAGCATGAAGTGCTCCAAAATCTCCTGATAGCTAGCTGCATTGACCCTGCCCTTGATGAAACACAGTTGACCAACACCAGCAGCTGACATGGCACCCCACACCATCACTGACTGTGGGTACTTGACACTGGACTTCAGGCATTTTGGCATTTCCTTCTCCCCAGTCTTCCTCCAGACTCTGGCACCTTGATTTCCGAATGACATGCAAAATTTGCTTTCATCAGAAAAAAGTACTTGGGACCACTTAGCAACAGTCCAGTGCTGCTTCTCTGTAGCCCAGGTCAGGCGCTTCTGCCGCTGTTTATGGTTCAAAAGTGGCTTTACCTGGGGAATGCGGCACCTGTAGCCCATTTCCTGCACACGCCTGTGCACGGTGGCTCTGGATGTTTCTACTCCAGACTCAGTCCACTGCTTCCGCAGGTCCCCCAAGGTCTGGAATCAGTCCTTCTCCACAATCTTCCTCAGGGTCCGGTCACCTCTTCTCGTTGTACAGCGTTTTCTGCCACATTGTTTCCTTCCAACAGACTTCCCATTGAGGTGCCTTGATACAGCACTCTGGGAACAGCCTAATTGTTCAGAAATTTCTTTCTGGGTCTTACCCTCTTGCTTGAGGGTGTCAATGATGGCCTTCTCGACATCAGTCAGGTCGGCAGTCTTACCCATGATGGCGGTTTTGAGTAATGAACCAGGCAGGGAGTTTTTAAAAGCCTCAGGAAACTTTTGCTTGTGTTTAGAGTTAATTAGTTGATTCAGAAGATTAGGGTAATAGCTCGTTTAGAGAACCTTTTCTTGATATGCTAATTTTTTGAGACAGGTTTTTTGGGTTATCAGGAGTTGTATGCCAAAATCATCAGTATTAAAACAATAAAAGACCTGAAAAATTTCATTTGGTGTGTAATGAATCTAAAATATATGAAAGTTTAATTTTAATCATTACATTATGGAAAATAATGAAATTTAGCACTATATGCTAATTTTTTGAGAAGGACCTGTATGTGGTCATAAACCACTGTTTGGGCGCACGGCAGGGCTCAGAAGGGAAGGAGCGCCATTTGACTTTTTGAATGGAAAATTGCTGGAATATTAGCGGTTGCCATGTGCATTGAGATCGTGTGCAACATTGGGCTCCCCAGACCCCATTGGAATGCCCCTAGGACTTATCTAATCATATGAGACTTGAACCTCCAGGGCTTACAATGACAAAAAAGAAAGTACTTTTTTTTCACAAAAATTTTCTTTTAGCCTCAGTTTTTTTCATTTTCACATGGGCAACAGTATAAATTGGATCCTAAAATTTGTTGGGCAATTTCTCCTGAGTACATAGATACCTCATATGTGGTCATAAACCACTGTTTGGGCGCACGGCAGGGCTCAGAAGGGAAGGAGCGCCATTTGACTTTTTGAATGGAAAATATGCTGGAATATTTAGCGATTGCCATGTCGCATTTGGAGAGTCCCTGTGTGCCTAAACATTGGAGCTCCCCCACAAGTGACCCCATTTTGGAAACTAGACGCCCTAAGGAACTTATCTAGATGCATAGTGAGAACTTTGAACCCCCAGGTGCTTCACAGAAGTTTATAACGCAGAGCCGTGAAAATAAAAAATCATTTTTTTTCTCAAAAAATGATTTTTTAGCCCACTTTTTTATTTTCACAATGGTTACAGGAGAAATTGGACCCCAAAAGTTGTTGTGCAGTTTGTCCTGAGTACGCTAGTACCCCATATGTGGGGGGGAACCACTGTTTGGGCACACGTCAGGGCTCGGAAGGGATGTGGTGACGCTTTGAAATGCCGACTTGATGGAATGGTCTGCGGGCATCTTGTTACGTTTGCAGAGCCCCTGATGTGCCTAAACAGTAGAAACTCCCCACAAGTGACCCCATTTAGGAAACTAGACCCCGCAAAGAACTTATCTAGATGTGTGGTGAGCACTTTGAACCCCCAAGGGCTACACAGAAGTTTATAACGCCCGGCATGAAAATAAAAAAATCAATATTTTTTCCACAATCAGATCTTTTAGTCCCCAATTTTTTTATTTTCCCAAGGGTAACATGAGAAATTAGACCCCAAAAGTTGTTGTCCAATTTGTCCTGAGTATGCTGATATCCCATATGTGGGAGAAAACTACTGTATGGGCACACGTCGGGGCTCGGATGGGAAGTAGTGACGTTTTGAAATGCCCACTTGATGGAATGGTCTTCGGGCGTCATGTTACGTTTGCAGAGTCCCTGATGTGCCTAAAGAGTAGAAACTCCCCACAAGTGACCCCATTTTGGAAACTAGATCCCCCAAGGAACTCCTATAGATGTGTGATAAGCACTTTGAATCTCCAAGTCCTTCACAGAAGTTTATAACGCAGAGCCGTGAAAATATAAAATCATTTTTTTTCCACAAAAATAATTTTTAGTCCCCAATTTTTTTTCCCAATGTTAACAGGAGAAATTAGAACCCCCAAAGTTGTTGTGCAATTTTTCCCGAGTACGCTGATACCTCATATGTGGGGATAAACCACTGTTTGGGCATACGTCGGGCTTGGAATAAAGGGAGCACTGTTTGACTTTTTGAACGCAAAATTTGCAGGAATCAATGGTGGCGCCATGTCGCGTATGGAGACCCCCTGATGTGCCTAAATAGTGGAAACCCCTCAATTCTAACTCCAACACTAACCCCAACACACCCCTAACCCCAACCCTAACCCCTACACACACCTAACCCTAATACAAACCCTAATCATAACCCTAACCCCAACACACCCCTAACCCTAATCCCAACTCTAACCATAAACCTAACTACAAGCCTAACCTTAATTCCAACCCTAACCCTAATTCCAACCCTAACTCAAATTCCAACCCTAACCGTAATTCTAACCTTAACCCTAATGCTAACCCTAACCCTAGTTCTAACCCTAAGGCTGGGTTCATATTGCGTTTTACCAGCCCGTTCAACACGTAGCATTGACCGGCTGGTAACGGTATAGCATAACGTGATCGTGTTATGCTATACCCGCTAGCGCAGATGAATCAGCAGATAATCAGCCGCGGATCCGCAGCAAAATCAGTCGCGGATCAGCAGCAAAATCCGCCGCGGATCAGCAGCAAAATCTGCCGCGGATCAGCAGCAAAATCCGCCGCGGATCAGCGGCGAAATCAGCCGCGGATCAGCGGAGAAATCCGCCGCGGATCTGCGGCGAAATCCGCCGCGGATCAGCGGCGAATCCACAGTGGATCAGCAGCGAAATCCGCCGCGGATCAGCAGCGAAATCAGCCGCGGATCAGCAGCGAAATCAGCCGCAGATCAGTAGCGAAATCAGCCGCGGATCAGCAGCGAAATCAGTCGCGGATCAGCAGCGAAATCAGCCGCGGATCAGCAGCGAAATCAGCCGCGGATCAGCAGCAAATCAGCCGCGAATCAGCAGCGAAATCAGCCGCGAATCAGCAGCGAAATCCGGCGTGGATCCGCAGCGAATCAGCAGCAAAATCAGTCGCGGATCAGCAGCAAAATCCCGCCGGATCAGCAGCGAAATCCGCCGCGGATCCGCAGCGAAATCAGTCGCGGATCCGCAGCGAAATCAGTCGCGGATCCGCAGCGAAATCAGTAGCGGATCCGCAGCGAAATCCGCCGTGGATCAGCAGTGAAATCCGCCGCGGATCAGCAGCGAAATCCGCCGCGGATCAGCAGCGAAATCCGCCGCGGATCCGCCGCGAATCAGCAGCAAAATCAGTTGCGGATCAGCAGCGAAATCCGCCGCGGATCAGCAGCGAAATCAGCCGTGGATCCGCAGCGAAATCAGTCGCGGATCCGCAGCGAAATCAGTCGCGGATCCGCAGCGAAATCAGTCGCGGATCCGCAGCGAAATCAGTAGCGGATCCGCAGCGAAATCCGCCACGGATCAGCAGTGAAATCCGCCGCGGATGAGCAGCGAAATCCGCCGCGGATCAGCAGCGAAATCCGCCGCGGATCCGCTGCGAATCAGCAGCAAAATCAGTTGCGGATCAGCAGCGAAATCCGCCGCGGATCAGCAGCGAAATCAGCCGTGGATCCGCAGCGAAATCAGCCGCGGATCCGCAGCGAAATCCGCCGCGGATCCGCAGCGAAATCCGCCGCGGATCAGCAGCGAAATCAGCCGCGGATCAGCAGCGAAATCCGCCGCGGATCAGCAGCGAAATCCGCCGCGGATCAGCAGCGAAATCCGCCGCGGATCAGCAGCGAAATCCGCCGAGGATCAGCAGCGAAATCAGCCGCGGATCAGCAGCGATATCCGCCGCGGATCCTCAGCGAAATCCGCCGCGGATCAGCAGCGAAATCCGCCGTGGATCAGCAGCGAAATCCTCCGCGATCAACAGCGAAATCCGCCGCGGATCAGCAGCGAAATCAGCCGCGGATCAACAGCGAAATCCGCCGCGGATCGGCAGCGAAATCAGCCGCGGATCCGCCACGAAATCCGCCGCGGATCAGCCGCGATATCCGCCGCGGATCCGCAGCAAAATCAGCTACGGATCAGCAGCAAAATCCGCTAGGAAAAAAAAAAAAAATTATTTTTTTTATTATTTGTCCCTACCTATGACGGGGGGGGTTCATTTACTTTTTTTTTATTTTGATCACTGTGACAGTTTATCACAGTGATCAAAATAAATTTTTTTATAATGGAGGGCGCACTGCGCATGCGCCGGCCGGCGGGCGCACTGCGCATGCGCCCGCCATTTTCCAAGATGGCGGCGCCCATGAAGAATCCCGGGCAGCCGCCGGGACGGATCCAGGGACATCGGTGGACCGGGAGAGGTGAGTAGGGGACGTCGGAAGGTGAGGGGGGGATCGGAAGGTGAGGGGGGGTGATCGCAGGAGCAGGGGAGCAGACAGCGACGGCGGTGACCGATCGCTGCCATCTTTCGATGGCGGCGGCCGATCACCGCCGTGACATGGTGTGGGGGGGTCTGATCGCGGTCTCCAGCCATGGCAGATGCTATTGCAGCATCGGCCATGGCTGGATTGTAATATTTCACCAGTTTCATTGGTGAAATATTACAAATCGCTCTGATTGGCAGTTTCACTTTTAACAGCCAATCAGAGCGATCGTGGCCACGTGGGGGTTAAGCCAACCCCCCTGTGGTGATGCAGTAAGGGTCCTGTTACTGCGGGTCGGGTGACCTTTCAGTGACCCCTGGACCCCCGACCCGCAGTAACATGATTTATAGCATGACGCCTACGTCGGCGTCATGGGTCGGGATGGCACAGGTTTTCATGACGCCGACGTCGGCGTCATGGGTCGGGAAGGGGTTAAAACAGGGACAATCAATACATATAAACACAATTCCTTTTTGTCTGTTAATTCCACTGCAGAAGAATTGATGCTGCTGATCCAAGGGCGCAGGAGATCCTGGATGCAAGGAGGCAAGCCAGTAGAAAGTAAATATGACATTCCCCCATGTGCCTAAAAATTAAATGTTTGTTTTTCTCTTTCAGCCAGGGACAAGGAATCCACATATATTCACTGTCCCTTTTTGTGTCCTTATTCAACAGCAGAAGAATTCAACGAGCGGCGGCGGCGGCTGAAGCGCAAGTTGAGCAGAGGGGAGGAGAGGACCTCCAAGCTAGGAGGCTAGCAAGCAGAAAGTAAGTATTACAGCACACATTTTGCTCTAAATTACATGTTTGTTTTTCTCTTTCAGCCAGGGCAAAGGAATACAGATATATTCACTGTCCGTTTTTGTGTCCTTATTCAACAGCCGAAGACTTCACCGGGCGGCGGCGGCGGCTGAAGCGCAAGTTGAGCAGAGGGGAGGAGACCTCCATGCAAGGAGGCTAGCAAGCAAGAAAGTAAATATACAGCACACATGTGCTCTAAATTAAATGTTTGTTTTTCTCTTTCAGCCAGGGCAAAGGAATACAGATATATTCACTGTCCTTTTTGTGTCCTTATTCAACAGCAAAGAATTCAACGGCGGCGGCGGCGGCTGAAGCGCAAGTTGAGCAGAGGGGAGGAGAGGACCTCCAAGCTAGGAGGCTAGCACGCAGAAAGTAAGTATTACAGCACACATTTTGCTCTAAATTACATGTTTGTTTTTCTCTTTCAGCCAGGGCAAAGGAATACAGATATATTCACTGTCCGTTTTTGTGTCCTTATTCAACAGCCGAAGACTTCACCGGGCGCGGCGGCGGCTGAAGCGCAAGTTGAGCAGAGGGGAGGAGAGGACCTCCAAGCTAGGAGGCTAGCAAGCAGAAAGTAAGTATTACAGCACACATTTTGCTCTAAATTACATGTTTGTTTTTCTCTTTCAGCCAGGGCAAAGGAATACAGATATATTCACTGTCCGTTTTTGTGTCCTTATTCAACAGCCAAAGACTTCACCGGGCGGCGGCGGCGGCTGAAGCGCAAGTTGAGCAGAGGGGAGGAGAGGACCTCCAAGCTAGGAGGCTAGCACGCAGAAAGTAAGTATTACAGCACACATTTTGCTGTAAATTACATGTTTGTTTTTCTTTCAGCCATGGACAAGGAATATAAAATTTACAGTCCCTTTTTACTTAACAGCAGAAGACTACAACAAGAGGGGGAGGCGGCGGCTGGAGATAGACGAGAGGAGGAGAGGCGGGCAAGGAGGGAAGCCAGTAGAAAGTAAAGATTACATCCCCCATTTCAATAAAAATACATGTTTGTTTTTCTCTTTCAGCCAGGGCCAAGGAATATAGAAATATATTCACTGTCCCTTTTTGTTTCTTCCACAGCAGACAACGTCAAACAGCTGCTGCAGCTGCCGCAATGGCGGTGTTGGCGGAGGAGGCAGCGGCTGAAGCGGCGGCGGCAGCACCACCGGCATCGCCATCTCCTCCCTCCCAGCCAGAGCCAGAGCCGCCACAGCAGGACACATCTTCTTCTGGGAGCCCTCCTAGCCATCGTCAGGAATTGGCGGTAAAAATATGTATTTTTAATTTTTCTATCCACAATCCATCTGTGGGCTATATGTCTTGATTGGGTTTTTTTAATAACAGTAATCTGAAGATGACGAGGAGCTCCCAGAGGAAGAAGGACGGGGTGGAGAGATACCCGGAGTGGGCTCACAATTCGTAAGTATCCTGCATCAATCGCAGAAACACACCATCACAGTACACACAACACATAGAAAAACATTTAGTAGATACTTCACACAGCGGCCAACACCTGCCAATATCCTAATTTTTCTTTTCATCTTTAGTCTCTCGCATCTGGGAGCCAGAGGGTTTCTCCCAGCGCCTCCCAGAGTCGTCGTGAGACTGTCGGCGGTTCTCAACGTGTAAGTTTTTTTTTTTGCCATTTTCTATAATTTTTCATTTTTACAAAACGTGTTATCTAAAAATGTTTTGTGCATTAATTTTCCCATTGTAACATGTATAATTTTGAAAATTTCAAACAATGTGTCTGATGATTTTTTTTTTTCCTTTGTTAATTTCACAGGCTTCACAGCGTGCTCCCGACTCGGACACGGAGGAGGGATTGGACGTGGAGTTGATGATCGACCTGGTCCGAGAAAGGGAGCCGCTGTGGAACATGGGGGACTGCCAGCATGCGGATCAAAATGTGACACGACGGCTCTGGACAGAAGTAGCAGCAGCAATGGTGCACCGCTGGGAGGACCTCAATCCTAGGTCCCAGACTAAATTACGTAAGTATAGTTCAT
>JARQOD010000004.1:103187190-103208807 GCA_033576555.1 Oophaga sylvatica | reverse complement strand
TTCCAAAATCTTGTATTAGTTACAGTGAACAGTAGGTAAAAAGGAGTAATCTGTACAGGATAGTGCACATGCGTCTTGATGAATGGCTGCTATAGACTAAACTGAGGAAGAAGGGAGGAGCAACCTAATACTGAGCCCAACTATGGGAAGGACATAGGGACAATCTTCACACAGTCTAATTCTGCCTAGCAGCAACACGGAATTTTGCTGATTGGAGGAAAAACTCAACACAGAGAAATATACATTACAGGTTGTTCCCATTCGTGGGACACAACAATTATACATTAGCAAATGTGGTCAGAAGGTCCTCAATGCTCCGCTAAACGACCCAACTTTCTTGTAAAAAACTTGTCTAAACTTCCGGGCAGTGGGATCTCAAGATCTTGCATTTTATCTTGAGATCTTGCACTTTGCTGTAACCCAACCCTACTCATCCTTTACTAAGCAGTTACTGAACAGTATCAGCTGTAACCATATTAGCTTTTGGTAACCGCCTTATAAAGGGAGTTCATGAGCCGCCCGCCAGGGCCGTGGGGTACTCAGCACCGAGTCCGTCGACTTCTATGGGGGATGTCACGGCGGCCACGACTCGGTCCGTGGCCCTGGGCACTCACCAAAAAGGGGATATTTACGGGGGATTAGTGTTTGTATGATGATTCGTGATGCCACCTGTAGTACCTGGTCAGGGTGACCAGCGCTGCTGTGCAGGTCCTCTGGAAGGGATGGTGTAGTGCAAATAGATGATAAGTCTCCTACAGGTGAGGCTGTGTCCTTCCAGGGCAGGTAGATGTGGTAGTGCAGGAATGGTGCTTGCGATGTAGCAGAGAGGAGAATGCGATGCTGGAATAACTCTAGGAGACAGTCCAAGTGCAGTTCAGGGTTTTTACTCACAGTCTGATGGGCGCCATACAGATGCCCGCCTGGCACTGTGTCCTCTGGATGAGTGGTCCAGCAACCCCCAGGTAGATTGGTCGCACTTCCCAGGACTCCCGTTCAGTATGTTCCTTTCTGCCTTTGCTCTCTCTGTGCTTATAACTTCTTTCCTTCCTTGCACCTTCACCCAGTCAGAGCTCTCAGACTAAGGGAGCTGTGAGCCCTTTCGGTAAACAGATCAATTCTATATCTGCATGTACTTGACCCCGTAATGCTGCCTTCCGGTAGAGATGCTGGTGGTTGATGGCAATGGCCTATAAAGTGACCACCGCCGTCGGCTTACTAACAGAGCTTGAAGCTTTCCTGCTAGTCTAGGGGCCGAACCCTGATGGCTTGGTCCTTCCTTCTTCGCATTGTCTGATTCCAATTAATCTATCAGGTCACAAGGGGTGCATTTACCCTTAGAGGATTGTATATACCTCCGGGTAATTTTATTATCTGTGTCTGTCATTATTTGTGTGTTTATTATTATTATTATTTTTTCATCTGGCACTTGTTTTTTCACATTTTTTGTTGGTTAGTCCTTTTTAAAGTTTCATTAAAAGTTATATTTTATCCATTGCTTTTTCACACTGCTCTCTAATCTAACACGCAGCCTAAGTGCTGCAGCTAACTCCACCCACCCACCTAGACACCCTTTTCTAACCAGGCTGAGTCAGACCATCCTCCCTAAGGGTCCGTCCGTATGCTCAGCTGTCATGGCGTGTTGGATGCAGGTGTGGAGTCCTAGGGGTGCTTCCTCCTTACCTGAGAGTCAGGTGTCACACCTCTGGGTGAGATGTAACACCTCTGTGGCGACTGAACCCTCAGGGGCGCCACATTCACACCATCATATTTTTGGTACAAGCGATGGCCGGGAAAAATCAGACAACCCTCGGACCATTGTTATTTAATTGTGCTTTGTCATTTCCCTCTCTGAGCCACAGCCCGATTCTTCTCTGTCCAAATGCTGATGGTTCTTTTGTCTTTGCTTTCATTCTCTTGCTTTGTTTCACTTCAGATGTTTCTCTTTTTCTCTTTTGGTTCTGTCCTATCACATTTTGGGATGAACTTAATCACCTCTCACTGATAGTGATGAGCGAGTATACTCGTTGCTTGGGTTTTCCCGAGCATGCTCGGGTGTCCTCCCAGTATTTTGGAGTGCTCAGAGATTTAGTTTCTGTCGACGCAGCTGCATGATTTGTGGCTGCTGGACAGCCTGAATGCATGTGGGGATTTCCTAACAAACAGGCAATCCTCACATATATTCAGGCTGTCCAGCAGTCATAAATCATGCAGCTGCATCGACAGAAACGAAATCTCCGAGCACACCAAAATACTCGGCGGACACCCGAGGATGCTCGGGAAAACTTGAGGAATGAGTATACTCGCTCATCACTACTCACTGACTTTCTTTGCTGGCTATACTTCTGTGTAGATGGTGTTAGGAGTTCCAGCTCCTCAACTAGGGATTATCTTACTTGATTAACCCCAGTTGCTTTTCCTGTGGTTTGACTGTGAGAACTCCTCCCCATCATCCTTCCCTTTCTTTTACGTTTGGGATTCTGGGAGGTTTTTCAATTAGACCATTTAGTTTTTGGTTCTCTGTATATTTCCCTGTCTGTCATGTATGAAAATGTTTAGTATCCTACCCAGGGTTCTCATGTCTCCCTGCACGCTTTCCTTTCCCTTTGCAGGATTTGTGTTGTGGCTTCCCCTATGGTTCCTCAGGAGCCACGAAATACCCCCTCGACGGTCTTTTAGGGAGGCAGGTTGAGGACGTGTTTTTAGTGGTGTGCTTAGGGACTTTCCTAGTCCATACAAGGGTGAGTTGGGTGCAGGTACGGTGTCTGAAGTCCTTTCTAAGTTCTTTCCTTCTGTCACCCTTTGTGTGAGTGTGTGAACATGTTCATAACAGGTGATAGTTACTGTGATGAAGGAACATCCACCATCTTGGATATGGGGCCATTGCTCGCCCCATGTCTGAGCCTGGCCTGTCCCAGCTGCCATTTTGTCTGAATTCACAGCCACAGGCAGCTAACTGCTCCTAAACCCCCATGGCCTGTAGGCATATTGAAGACAACAGAGTTTAGTCTCCACTGTGAATAACAAGGTCTTTAGTATGCTAAGTTGGTCAGGCCAAAACAGGACTTCAAAGCTTTAGTATGGAGCCACACCAGCATGGGGCCTGGAGATGCCTGGGGTCTTCAATTAGATTATACCTGTCAGCTAGACACAGAAAACACATCCATTGTCTCTCCCAGCCACTACGACTCCATTCTAGGATTATGAATTATGAGCACATCTTTCAAGGTACAGACTCATAAAAAATATCTGCATGATCCTGCGGACCTCGGGCATCTGACAGTGTGACTCCCGAGTCGGTGATGGCTTGGAGACCTGAGATATAGAGATTGGGTTGCGATGGAGGGCCAATCAGGCCATGTTTGATCTCCACGCGACAGGCAAAACAAACTGCATTCGCTGGTACCTCTTGTGTCCTGATCCGATCGTCCTGGAGAAAGTTAACCCATTTCTTAGATATTGGGAATAAATTCTGCAGGGAGCTAGGGTGGAGATTATTAGCCCACCCTCTGACACGGAGGGGAGGGACCTAGCAGGTTTAAGAACTGTGAGCGGATGGCAGACTCACTCTATTCACACAGAAGAACAAGATGATGAAGATCTAAGAAGGAACAAGGGACAGATCTGCCAAGGGGGCAGCGGCACACGTTGTAATTCCGTTGTATAGCTTACTGTATATTTCTGTAATTACCTAGTGCGCCCTTAAGGCAATTAAACCATAAAATTAATTTTGGGCTGATGCTTTTACTCTGATCACGAATCTTAGAATACCCAGTGGGTAACAGGACATTCTCCCCGGCGGCCATTTGCTCTAGGTGCAGTTCCCTTACTGACCTGAGAGACAGAGAGGGCGCCGGAGAGCTGTGCCTGTGTAGTTACATCACAGTGGTGACGTGGGAGGAACCGGGTTTCCTTCACAGTTACTCTTAAAGCTTGCTTAAAAATCATCGGTCCTGGAAGCACATTATGCTGTGTAAACAGGACCTGTGCTGCTGAAAACAGTGACAGCTTATACAAGCTGATCATTCTGTCCGAATCATAAGTACCGTTAGCCTGTCTAAACAGGCTATTAAATGACTGTCGATTGACTTTTATGTAGTCAATCAACTATGGCCCTAAGTACTGGACTACCTATTTCACAAAAACTAAACACATAGACAAAATAGACAGCATCAGTTTATATTTTGTCTTTCTATCAATCTAATGAGATATTGTTTTCTTTAAACAGATGGGTGAGACACAAGGTTTAGACCAAGCTGCTTCTGTCAGAGAGCTGGCAGGACAGACTCTTGTTTTGCAAGTACATCCAGGTGAGACCATAACCTTTGTTATCAGCTGTTGTGATCTTAATTTGCAGTCAGCAAATATTCATCATCGGAGTAGTGTTCAAAGTATGGGTTGGTATGTGACCGAGAACTGTGCTCATCTGCAATAAGAGTCATCGTGGCTTTCTACTGTATAATTAGAAATTCATTGTAAATTTATGGTTCATTTTTAATGCCTATGAGTTTGATATTTTGATAAGGGTACGGCCAAGCGGAGTTTCAGCTACAAAAGCAAGCTTTATTTACAATCATCCAAATGATTTTGTGAGTTTGGCCATGTTCACAAGTTCTGTATTTGGTCAGTATTTTACCTCAGCATTTGTAGACCAAAACCAGGAGTGGATGATAAATACAGAAGTGGTGACGTGTTTTTATTATACTTTTCCTTTGATTGTTCCCTCCTGATTTTGACTTACAAATACTGATGTAAAATAGTGACCAAATACTGAACGTGTGAATGTAACCTTAAACAAAAATCATTCAGCTGGTTTTGAAGATATAAAGAAAATTCAAGAGCAGCTCTATTGCTTTGGCTATGATCAGACATTGCGTTTTTGCTGCATTTGTTTCTGCAACCAAAATTTTATCTCGGCAATAAAAAAAGGCTGCAACTAAGATGCAGTTATGCTGCCATACTTGCAGCTTTTTGTTGTATTTTTTACTGCATTTTTTAGGATCCTAAAGTTCAGCTTTGCTTCTACCTTGCAAGCATGAACAATAAAAAATGTTAGGGCACCAATGCAAGATGTATGTGAAGCCATAAAATATTTTGGAAAAAAGGGCAATTTGATTAAATGATTTAGGTGAAAGTTTTTTTTATGTCTGAAAACAGTGACTATTATGAACAAAAAAGCTGGATTTGATGTATGAAGGGAACCTATCATATAAGGTAACATGAGTTCATGAAAAAATACATAAGTACAAATGTAAAAACAGCAGTGGGAAGCTGAATTAGTTGGGCATTGTTTACTTTCACATACTGGTTGGCATTTAGTTGGTAGGGCACTGTTTATTTTCACAAATTTGTTGCCATTGAGTTGATAGGATATTATTCACTTTCACACATTGGTACGACATTGTTTACTTTTACACATTTGTAGAGCACTGAATTGGTCATGCATTGCTTACTTTTACGCATATCACTAATTTAATTAGACTACTAATACGAACATCCATGCTCATGTGAGGAAACTAAGACATTATGATTTAAACTTGGTGAAATCACAAAAATAAATGTGTTTCACATCCTGCTGTATCTGTTTTTTTCTGCACCAAAAATGATCTGTCAGTATATACACACCTTTTATGAAAGGCCATAGAGGATGCTACACCATTAAGCAAAAGGCATCAGAGATTGGGACCTTTTTTTGTAAGCCAGCCCTGACTTGCACTTCTCAAAAATGTTGTCCCTGACTTGTTTAGAGATCTTCTTGGTCTTCATGGTGTTGTTTGGTACGACACCATGAAGACCAAGAAGATCTCTAAGCAAGTCAGGGACAAAATTTTTGAGAAGTGCAAGTCAGGGTTGGGTTATAAAAAAAAAGTCCCAATCTCTGATGATCCCTCGTAGCACTATCAAATCCATTATTATTACATGGAAAAAATATGGTACAACAAACCTGCCAAGAGAGGGGTGGCCACCAAAGCTCTCAGCCAGGCAAGGAGGGCATTAATCAGAGGAGCAGCACAGAGACCAAAGGTAACCCTGAAGGAGCTACAGAGTTCCCAAGAAGAGACTTGAGTATCCGTGAATACAACCACAATGAGCGGTACACTCCAGAGAGGTAGCCTTTATGATAGTGTGGGCAGAAAAAAATCTTTACTTGCACACAGAAATTGTAAGGCTCGTTTTGAGTTTGCCAAAAGACATGTGGGTGACTACCCAAATGTACTGAAGGAGGTGCTTTGGTGAGATCACCCTAAGAACACCATCCCCCCCAATCTGACCATCTGCTAGAGTTTCAAATGTGAGACTGCCATCAATTTATAGACAATCATCTAAGCCGTCACATACATAAATATGACCTGCAACTATTTAGCATATGATTAGTTATGCAGATTCTTGTCATGGCACTGCATTGTTACTGTTTGCTACTGGTGGTAGAAAAATCTTTTTCTTCCTGTATTCTACAAATTACAACCTGTTCTCACATTCTCAAACATCTCAGTGTGGTAGTAGGTTGATTCCCAAGCAAAAGCTAACTGGTTCAAATTGCGGAGCAGCTACAAAGATTTCCCAGCGAGAGAGAAACAGTGTCATCCTGCTTGTCAATAGCGGTCTTTAGGCCAAGAAAATTGCCAAACTGCATCATGTGAGTGCCATGACAGTTGGAAGAATACAAAATATATTCTGGCCATCCAATCAAAAGCCAAGAGGCGGACGTTCAGACAAAATATCTGAGTCACCAAGTTGTCTTATCAGAAGATCAATCAGTACTGCCGCAACAAACATGACTGGAGCTGGCTTGTATGCTTCATAATAGTGAGATCATAGGTGTCCATGCAAGCACCATACAATGCAAATTACAGTCTGGAATGGTGGTCCGATATGCAAGGGGTGGCACAAGGACCACAAGAACACGACCACAGATCCAATATAATTGAAAATTACAAAATTTATTTACTATGCAATATTAAGACACAGGTAAAAAATGACAACAGAGCCAGTAATACGTGGAAAAGCGTGCAGCGATGAAAAAGGCGCACACAGAGCACCGAAAAAAACTGAGCAGATGAATAAATATTGCTGAACAGATGAGACAAAAAATGCACCAATATAAAATGATTATACAAAATTACATAGTCATACAGTAAGGAAATACATACTGTCATATACTAATGTCTAACGAGGTCCTCAATAGAATGACTATAATGTCCTCCAACATTGAATGCAAAGAGGAAACTGATAGCACACTGTGTCACTCAGGAGGGACATTACAATATTATATGCTGGTAAATTGTGGTAATGGCTGGTCTATTATAACTCATGGTTCAATACACAGGTGCCGATAACATAACAGCTCAACTTAGCAGAATACAGACAAAAGCCTACGAGAATGTATACCTTAATAAGGTGTATATGTGGCGTGCTCAGAGTCCGGTGCCCGGAGCATCCTGCCTCGACGCACGTTTCGGATTCACTCCTTCGTCCTTATTAAGGTGTATAATTTTGTTTTGGAAAAAAAACTAATAAATTATTCTGTAATTTGTACAAATGCAGATATGAAGGACGTCACACATGCTTTAGGGAGTACAACTGAAGCACACAGCAAGGTGAGTCTTACAAATAAGTCATAGTGTTGGAATATGTTTGGTGCAACAACTCCATACCTGTCTATGAGTGTCTAGATTTGTATGCTGTTTATAAAGTTAAAACAAAAAAACTCCCAGAGGCTCACACAGGGAGAACATGTGACTGTACTTCCTGTTTTTCCTGTGTCTGTGTATGAGAGAAGCAGCCTGCTGTAGATGCTGCACAGCTAGAGACACACAAATGATTTATTCCTGATCTAGTAAGCGTATCATATATTGTTCCTGGATAAAGAAGCTCTGTTGTCACACGCTTGGAGATTATCATGAGCAATCCACAGCCAACACATAGGAACTTTCTATAAAAGTTATATTGTTTTATCGGCAATGTTAACCAATAGGTAGGTGATAAATGTATTTAATGGATAATCCCTTTAATAAACCTGTAATTAAAAATAATCTTTAAGTGTGCTTCTACTTCTGATTTACCAAAATATAGCACATTTCATGTATTAAGTGGATGTACTTTTTAATGTAATGTATCAGATATTGTTGTACAATTGGTCTGGCAACCTAAAGGGCTAGTGGACCCTCAGATCAAACCAAAGATACAATACCTGGAATATTGTCTCTCATATACAAATTACATGGCCATGTATGTAAAACAATATGTTATATATTATACAATGATTCTATCCCAAATTGAAATAGTGGTAGATTTTCATTTGAAATTATATTTTGTCCATATAAAGAGGACTTATGGAAAGAAAGGAATACAGTGTGTACTCTAATAGTACGAGATGCTGTGCTGCAAGAATGATACTAATGATCATTATACAATTCATTCATAATACAGAAAGAACCTATAAGAGAAAAACCTGAAATGCGTGTGCCAATGATAGATCTTCATCACTTGTCACAGAAAGAAGCTGATAGTGATACCCATACATCACCAACACACAGACGAAGTGGAATAACACCAGACAAACAGAAGATATTTCGGCATAACCAGGATATTGAAGGTATGCACATTAATTGTGCTTGCAGAATATTCTATTGTCTTGTGGTATAACCAGGGGCACTTCTATCACTTTTTGCTTCCTGAGACAAAAATTGAAATTATGCCCTTCCCCTCACTAGCAATAGGAGTGCGGATATCACTAGATTTTGCCTGCTTTGGAACTTTAGTCTGCCCAGCGCAAAGACTGGAGCAGTGCACCAGGGCAACGGGGGCAAGGTGAGAAGCATTTTTTTTTACTGTCATTCACATGTGGGGCCATCACACTGTGTTCTGGTGACTAAGAAGAATCATAATGTTGAGGGGATCTGTTACGGACTTACCTGGTTGGAGTAGTGATATTGCAACCACTAGGTGCAGCACCGGGCAGATAGCATAGTCTGGAATAGCCAAGTAGTCGATACACAGAAACAGCAATGTAGATTGAAGGAATAAGCAGAAATCATAGTCAAGGAAGCCAAGGGTCGTTTACCCGGAGCAGCAGTGTCGTTTGAAGGAATAGCAAGTGGAAGGAAGTTTGACTAAAGGCAGGTAGCTCAATAATCATGCAAGTAACTAAGAGCAAGGCCAGGTTTAAATAGGGTGTGCAATCAGAATGAGCCAATCAGGAACTCAGGGTGGATATTTGAATAAGCAAGGAACTGTCCAGCTAGCTGAATAGCTCAGAAGGAAAAGCTGCCGACTGGTGCACAGGAGCTGCTAGGTCCGAATCCTGACACAGTCATCATTCTGTATTTTAGGGATGTGGGGCATCATACTGGTTTGGGGGCTGTTGAGACCATCATACTGTGTGGGGGTATGGAGATCCTGATGGCGTCTCCCTGGCAGAATCCCGACTTCGTAAGATAAGCAGGGGGGCTGGCAGGCTGGAGGAGTACTACTCAGAGTTCAGGAGGTGGGCCAATGACACACGGTGGAATGACCCTGCCCTTAGGAGTCATTTTATTCAGGGTCTGTCTCCAAGGTTGCAGGAGGTGTCCATTCCCCCGTTCCCTATCGCAGGGTCTACCGTTGTAATTGTGTCCCTGGTGTTCCCTTGTGTGTTGTGCCATTTGATGACCGACCAGCCGTTGGGTCATGTCACACTAGGACAGTCACTTCGTGACATCTACCCAATACAATCCCAAAAGTGAAACATGGTGGTGGTAGCATCATGCTATGGGGGTGTTTTTCAGCTGCAGGGACAGGACAATTGGTTGCAATTGAAGTAAACATGATTGCGGCTAAGTACAGAGAAATCTTGGATGAAAACCTCTTCCAGAGTGCTCTGGACCTGAGACTTGGCCGAAGGTTCACCTTCCAACAAGACAATGACCCCAAGCACACAGCTAAAATAACAAAGGAGTGGCTTCAGAACAACTCTGTGACCATTCTTTACTGGCCCAGCCAAAGGCCTGACCTAAACCCAATTGAGCATCTATGGAGAGACCTGAAAATGGCTGTACACCAACGTTCACCATCCAACCTGAAGGAACTGGAGAGGGTCTGCCAGGAAGAATGGCAGAGGATCCCCAATTTCAGGTGTGAAAAACTTGTATCATTCCCAAGAAGACTCATGGCTGTACTAGCTCAAAAGGGTGCTTCTACTCAATACTGAGCAAAGGGTCTGAATGCTTATGACCATGTGATATTTCAGTTTTTCTTTTTTAATAAATTTGCAAAAATTTTTACATTTCTGTTTTTTTCAGTCAAGATGGGTGCAGAGTGAACATTAATGAGAAAAAAATGAACTTTTTTTGCATTTACCTAATGGCTGCAATGAAACAAAGAGTGAAAAAATTAAAGGGTTCTGAATACTTTCCGAATGCACTGTATAACACTGTCTCTTATTACGTAGTATCCTGTCTAGCTATGTATGGGGTGGCCCTTTATCATATACCGTATTTTTTGGACTATAAGATGCACCGGACTATAAGACGCACCCAGGTTTTAGAGGTGGAAAATAGGGAAAAATATATTTGAAGCAAAAAATGTGGTAAAATATTTAATAACATAAATAACATACTATTATATGTGGTGTTATTATATATAATAGCATGTTATTATGTAGGAAGCTACGGGTAGAAGATGGTGTTGCGGGACCAGTGTGGTGTCTGTAAACTACTATGTGAAGACGCTGGAGGGTGAATATAAGGCCGGGGTCACACATGCGAGAAATTTGCACCATTTTTGTGCGAATCCCTCTCGTGAACACCCGCCACTGCCGCTGGCACTCAGACTGGAGCGTGCGGCTCCGGTCCGAGTGCCAGCTGCAGTGCCGGGTGTTCATGCGAGAGATTCGCACAAAAATGTGCAAATTTCTCACATGTATGACCACGGCCTAAGAATGGGGGCATAGGGCTTATATTTAAAGCCACACTCCAGCACTGATAACACTGGAGTGCTGCTTCAAGATTCCATGGGAGAACTATAACTCCCAGCATGTCCTGCAGATCCTATGGCATGCTGGGAGTTATAGTCCACCACAGGAAGGCAGAGTGCTTTTTAATGTGCTGTATTTACTAACCTTTAATTATTTTTTTCTTGTACAGTGTGTCTGCAGGATCTGTGATGACATCATGAAGAGGCAGGGCTTTGTGTGGTCATGTGATGCTCCAGCCCGCCCTCTTCATGACCTCATCACAGGTCCTCCACAGGAGCATTCAGCATGGCATCAGCACAGCCCCAGGCTGTCAGGTATGCGATGCCTCCTGCTCCTGCCGCCTCCTTCTCCTTCCAACACACATCTCCCCAGCTGCTGCAGGAATCAGGTGCTGGGGAAACCATGTGGTACTGTTATTTGCTGCTCCCCGCTCACTGCTCAGCTGATAGGTGGGCGGGGAAGCAGCTAATTAACATTCACTGCACTTAAGTATTGGGACCAGTGGTTTCCCCAGTGCTGGATTCCTGCAGCGGAGGGGATATTTTCCTGCCTCCTGCGATCCCACTCCACCGCTGCCCCCTGCCCCCCTCCCCACGTTACATTCCGACCATAAGACGCACCCACACTTTCCTCCCAAATTTGGAGGAAAAAAAGTGTGTCTTATGGTCCAAAAAATACGGTACATCCTCTGTTGCTATGTAAAGTACTGTCCCATTATTACCCAGTTAATCTCTTTATATGTTTAGCACCGGCCCTGACATAACATATTCTTGTTATTCACAGCACCCTCTCTTTATTACATAGTCCTCTCTGTTAGATTTAAAATGACTGCTGATGGAGCAGCCAAAGACCAGAAGACCAGTCCATCAGCTCCTCCATTAGAACATAAGCTTTCTCAGGCTCCATCAGTCATCATTGCATTATACAGTATATCTAACAAAAGAGGAGAGTATGTAATAAAGAACAAGGCGCTATAATTAAGAAAAATAGGGAGAATCCGATATGTAAGGTACGGTGCTGTACTGTACATAACCAGAGAAGGCACTGTGTAGTAAGGTATGGTGCTGTACATAACAAGAGAAGACACTATGTAATAAGGGATGCAATGTAAAGTGACTTTAATGTAATATATAATATATGTAATCTATAAAATCTGTAGCTTGGTTCGCATAAAAGGAGGGGGTCACAAATACATTTTTTGCACAGGGCTTCGAAGCTGTCATTGTCTGCCCCTGTTGGGACACATTCTCTGCTGAGTTCCTACAAGAACTGTTGGCAAATGAACCTAAAAGAATTGATCATATTTAAAAGATAAAGGTCATTCTGTATTCGATTTGAACAGTACTACAGTCATGGCCAAAAGTTTTGAGAATGACACAAATATTATATTTTCACATGATCTGCTGCCCTCTGGTTTTTATGTATGTTTGACAGATGTTTTTATCACAGACAGAAATATAATAATTGCAAACATATGAGTAACAAAAGCTTATATTGACAGTTAGAATGAGTTAATGCAGCAAGTCAATATTTGCAGTGTTGACCCTTCTTCTTCAGGACCTCTGCAATTCTCCCTGGCATGCTCTCAATCAACTTCTGGACCAAATCTGACTGATAGCAGTCCATTCTTGCACAATCAATGCTTTCATTTTGTCAGAATTTTTAGGTTTTTGTTTGTCCACCCGTCTCTTGATGATTGACCACAAGTTCTCAATGGGATTAAGATCTGGGGAGTTTCCAGGCCATGGACCCAAAATCTCTATGTTTTGTTCCCTGAGCCATTTAGTTATCACCTTTGCTTTATGGCAAGGTGCTCCATCATGCTGGAAAAGGCATTGTTGATCGCCAAACTGCTCTTGGAGGGTTGGGAGAAGTTGCTCTTGGAGGACATTCTGGTACCATTCTTTATTCATGGCTGTGTTTTTAGGCAAGACTGTGAGAGAGCCGATTCCCTTGGCTGAGAAGCAACCCACACATGAATGGTTTCAGGATTCTTAACAGTTGGCATGAGACAAGACTGGTGGTAGTGCTCACCTTGTCTTCTCCGAATGAGGCGTTTTCCTGATGTCCCAAACAATGAAAAGGGGATTCATCAGAGAAAATAATTTTTCCCCAGTCCTCAGCAGTCCACTGCCTGTACCTTTTGCAGAATATCAGTCTGTCCATGATGATTTTTTCTGGAGAGAAGTGGCTTCTTTGCTGCCCTCCTTGAGACCAGGCCTTGCTCCAAGAGTCTCCGCCTCACAGTGCGTGCAGATGCACTCACACCTGCTTGCTGCCATTCCTGAGCAAGCTCTGCACTGCTGGTAGCCCGATCCCGCAGCTGAAACACTTTTAAGAGACGGTCCTGGCGCTTGCTGGTCTTTCTTGGGCTCCCTGAAGCCTTTTTGGCAACAATGGAACCTCTCTCCTTGAAGTTCTTGATGATGCGATAGATTGTTGACTGAGGTGCAATCTTTCTAGCTGCGATACTCTTCCCTGTTAGGCCATTTTTGTGCATTGCAATGATGACTGCAGTGTTTCTTTAGAGATAACCATGGTTAACAGAAGAGAAGCAATGATGCCAAGCACCAGCCTCCTTTTAAAGTGTCCAGTGGTGTCATTGTTACTTAATCATGACAGATTTATCTCCAGCCATGTCCTCATCAACACCACACCTGTGTTAATGGAACAATCACTGAAAAGAGGTTAGCTGGTCCTTATAAGGCAGGGCTGCAATGATGTTGAAATGTGTTTTGGGGGATAAAGTTCATTTTCTAGCCAAATATTGACTTTGCAAGTAATTGCTGTTAAGCTGATCACTCTTTATAACATTCTGGAGTATATGCAAATTGCCATTAGAAAAAGTGAAGCAGTAGACTTTGTAAAAATTAATATTTGTGTCATTCTCAAAACTTTTGGCCATGACTGTATATATTGCTGAAATATGGCAGATGAGAAAACATTATTTTAAATTGACCATGAGGGATTTGAACCTATGGATGGCAGCTTTATACATAAACAATAAACTGATGGCGCTTTACCAGTTTCAAAACACAGATAGCACTCGTGTGAAAAACACAGACATCTGAATGAGCCCTACGTAGAAGAAAGAGGACTCTTCACTCAGTATTGACTGAGAAGTTAAGTCTGGATATAGAAGTGCTTTCTTTCACTATTAGCAGTGCTCTGCTGGCCTTTACTCCTAATCAGAGAAAATAAAGCACAGAACAACATATTCCACCAGAAAAAAAAGTTTATTCTAATCAAAATTGACTTATAAATTACTTATTTTGAGATATGCATTAGCTGTTGGTTCACTAAATCTGACAGAGGACTCCGGAAACTATCTAATGTACTGTATATCCCCTTCATGACCTTATAATTGTCAGTTTTTACGCTTTCGTTTTTTCCTCCTCTTATTCCAAGAGCCATAACTTTTTTATTTTTCTGTCCCCATAGCCATATGAGAGCTTGATTTTGCAGGACAAGTTGTAGTTTTGAATGACACCATCCATTTTATCATGTGATGCACTGAAAGCAGGAAAAAAATTAGCAAAAAGAGAAAAGTGTCACATTTGTTTTTTGGGATTTTTATTTGGCATGTGCCCTGTATAGTAAAACTGACCTGGCAATACGATTCTTTGGGTCAATGTGAGTATGCAGATATCAAACATGTCTAGGTTTTTTTCGTTTAAGTTGTGAAAAAAATTCAGAAATTTGTAAGAAAAAAATGTTTTTTGCTTGTGTTGCCATTTTCCAAGACCCATAACGTTTTAATTTTTCAGGATCTGGGGCTGGGGAATGACTTATTTTTTGTGCCTTGAGCTGGCATTTTTAGTGATTAATTTTGGGATAGATACTATGTTTTGATCGCCTCTTATTGCATTTTAATTGCATTGTTGCTGTTGCCAAAAATCATAATTCTGGCAATTTAATTTTTTTCTTGTTACGCCGTTTACTGATCAGATTAATTTATCTTGCATTTTGATAGACCTGAGATTTTTGAACACAGCAATACCAAATGGTTTTTTTTTATTTTCTATGCGGCAAAAGGGGGGTGAATTGAACTTTTTTGTTTTATTATTTTTTCAGATTTTTAAACTTTTTTTCTACCTAATTTAATAGTCCCCTTAGGAGACTTGAAGCTGCGATCATCATATCACCTGTACTATACATAGCAGATGATGAAGTCACAATCTCCTATGAATGCCATCCTGGAGCTGGCATTCACAAGAGTATTGTAATGACAGTCACCGGGGTCTTCAGCAGACTCCAGCTGTCGTAACAAACCATTGGCACCACGTGATCATGTGACAGTCATCAAATGCGGGAGAAGGGGGAGAGCCCACATCAAAGGCTGGAGAGCCCACATCAAAGGCAGGGACATGATCTTTGAGGTAAATATATATCAAAGGTTATGGAGGTGTTCCAACTTTCCCCTGACAGCAGATGTTAAGGAAAGAAAACAACTGCCATGTTGGGTTTCTCCTATCCTAATTGAAATCTTGAGACAAGTGTACACATGAATGGGGGGTCAGGAAAGATAGCTGACATCTGAACAAAAGTTCGGCTGATAGCTATCTGAAGTATAAGGCTGGAGTCACACACACCGAGTAAAAAATCTGACCGTTTTAGTCGGTCGATAATCGGATTAAAATTTCATGAACATTGATGCGACTGGCATCCGATTTTTTGTAGTTGATGCGATTTAGTCGCATCTGACCGTAGTTGTCACATCCGATTTACATCCGAATTGCGAGAATTTCTCGCAGGCTTGCAAAAATGACATATAATGGATCCAAAAGAATAGTATTTAAATCACAATAGAAAGAATAGATATATACACATAGAACACATATATATATATATACACATGTCATTGTGACATGTGTATATATATATATTTATAGTTCCTAGACTTCTACATACTGTAATAGCCGCTAATTCAATTGCCGGCTTTTGTGAAATCACAGAAGCCGACATGAAATGATACATTGTTTAGACACAGTTAACCATGTATTTCCTGTATTTTGATATATGGTTTGAACTTACAATTACATAAGTGTATGTGTACAAAATTTCAGACATGTAGGGGTTAATTAAAGTTGTAAATTCGTTGTAAAAAAAATGTGTCAAATCTCTAATTAGATTTGCCCTTTCTGGGGTGTCTGGGGGCAGATGTCAGTAGCCAGGGGTGGCACAAAAAAAATGTACCCTCCCTAGGCTATTATTATCTGCCCCCACTCACTTGCTTTGTCTGTCTGGTGGAGAAAATACAGCGGGAACCCCCGCATTTTTTTTACAACGAATTTACACCTTTAATTAACCCCTACATGTCTGAAATTTTGTACACATACACTTATGTAATTGTAAGTTCAAAACATATATCAAAATACAGGAAATTACATGGTTAACTGTGTCTAAACAATGTATCATTTCATGTCGGCTTCTGTGATTTCACAAAAGCCGGCAATTGAATTAGCGGCTATTACAGTATGTAGAAGTTAGAACTATAAATATATGTATATATATATGTCACAATGTATATATGTATTCTCTGTGTGTATATGTATTGATTCTATTCTTTAATAAAGCTGTCAGTATGATTTTACAGTATAGCCGGGGATGAATTGCCGGCTTTTCTAAAGGACACCGGTGCGATTTCATCGCAAGTCACACGTGCGGTCCGTTTGTAATCAGATTTTTCAGCGCTCCCATTGACTTGCATTGGCGATAGTCGACCCACAATCGGTGACAATCGCAGCATGCTGCGATTGCACTCGGACGTTTAAAACGGACCACAAAAAATCTGATACTGGGAGCAGGGGCAGAACTATCGTGGAAGCAGGGGAAGCAGCTGCCATAGGGCCCGGGCTAGCAGGGGGCCCGTCCCTGCTGCAGCTGTCTCCCCTGCGGCTGTGTTCCGCCGCCCATGGCCTGAGAGTCGGCGGTTCCCTGTGCTGGCTGTCATGCTGACAGCCGGCGCAGAGAAGCTGCTGCGTGCCGTCTCAGTCCCAGGAATCAATTGCACTGGTGTCTATACAGACGCCAGTACAATTGAAGCTCTGACCGCCGGGTCAGAGCGACGTCTGCAGCGTGATCATGTCATGTGATCACGCTGCTGACGTCACTCGTCGGCGGCGCCCAGAAGGGTGAAGACTGGTGGTAAGTGTGCTCCACTGTGGAGCTGAAGATACCACCGAAGATTAACGGGGGCACATACTGTGTGAGTGATAACTCTGCATTCTTGGCTGCATTACTACTTGAGGGGCACATTACTACTGATGGGAGAATAAGAGGGCTTAGTACTAGTTATGGGGGCATAATGTGCCTGCATTAATAGTTATGCGGGACATGGTTACTAGTAATGGTAGCATAAGGGGCTGCATTGTACCAGTCCATTATATTATATTGTGTTTCCATAATGTCTGCTTTAAATACAGCTCTGATTTGGGCAAAAAGCTGGCCGTTATGAGACTGAAGAGTATTTTTTGGGCCTAGAGAATTGCTGTGATTTGCTCCGCCCACTGCTATTGGCTCCGCCCACTATCAGAACCCCGCCCCCCGCCTCCCGTTTGGGAGAGGGGGCCCCGTTCAAAATTTTGCTGTGGGGCCCCGCCATTTCTAGTTACGCCACTGACTGGGAGCTGCTCCATAGATTAACATAGGTCCGACTGCAATGCGATATTTCATCGCATTGCAGTCGTCCGATTTTGTCGCTAGTGTGACCCCAGCCTAAGATCTCTTGTAATACATAAGATGTTGCTAAGGAGACCACACATTTTTAAGATTCAAAAATTAAACTGGAGGTACATGCAGTTTATTTGTGATATTTAGTGTAGTTGCATATACTTTTCATAGAATATTAGAAAACCAATGCAATTAATGTCTTCTTAATGCCGTTTTAAAGGAATTTTAGTGCTATATCTCACCTTGGTCCGAATTAGCAGTTGTTATGCAGCATGGACAGATGATGTAGGTGCAAGGGGTTGGTCCAGTTGGTGGTTGATGGTAGGATGGCATTTTGCATAGCAGATAAAAAATCCAGAAGGAACAGGATTGTCTCAGCTATAGTGTTGAGCGATACTGCTCGATATCTAAAAATATCGGATCGAAATGGTATCGCCGATAGCACTAAATATCGTCGATATCCGCTTCCGATACCGGAAGTCCCATGTAAGTCTATGGGAACAAAATATCGCAACTAAAAAAAACCTTTATTTCCTTGTAAACACTAAATATACACACATAGAATACATATATATATATATATATATATATATATACATGTCATTGTGACATATATATATATATATACATATATGTATAGTTTATACACTTCTACATAGTAAAATATCCTCTGATTCAATTGCCGGGTAAAGCCGGCTTCTGTGAAAAGACAGAAGCACCCGACATGAAATGACACTTGGTGTACATAGGGTTAACCATGTCTTTTCATGTCGTTTGCAATCTGATTTGCACAAACAATTACATCAGTCTATGTGTGCAAAATTTCACACCTGTAGGGGTTAATTAAAGGTGTAAATTCGTTGTAAAAAAAACGGACATTTTTGCTACGAATTTACACCTTTAATTAACCCCTACAGGTGTGAAATTTTGCACACATAGACTGATGTAATTGTTTGTGCAAATCAGATAGCAAAGGACATGAAAAGACATGGTTAACCCTATGTACACCAAGTGTCATTTCATGTCGGGTTCTGCATTTTCACAAAAGCCGTCAATTGAATTAGCGGCTATTATACTATGTAGAAGTGTATGAACTATAAATATAAATATATATATATGTGTCACAAATTCAATGACATGTGTATATATATATATATATATATATATGAGGTGCAAAATTGTTTAAAAAAAATGCGTGGGCTCCCGCCCTATTTTCGCAACCAGACAGACAAAGCCAGCGAATGGGGGCAGATAATAATAGCCCAGAGAGGGACCATTATTTTTGGCCCCCCCTGGCTACTAACATCTGCCCCCAGACACCCCAGAAAAGACAAATCTATAATTAGATTCGCCCTTTCTGGCACTTTGCCCGTCTATTCCCATTGCCCTGTAGCGGTGGCGAATGGGTTAATATGGGGTTAAAGCCACATTGCAATTGAAAGGTGACCTTAAGCCAGGTTAATAATTGAGAGCTGTCAATTAGACAACTATCAATTATTAATCCTATTGCATGAAATAAAAATAAAACACACACACTTTAATTAAAAATCATTTTAATGAAATAAAGACACATGTTTTTGACCATCTTTTATTTGACTGCAAAAACCATTTCCTGTAATAAAAATAAAATAAAAAAGCAAAATTATTCTTACCTATCCCATGCACAGTCAGGTCCCACGGTGTAATCCTTCAGAAAGGGTTAATGTTTACTGCAGGGACCGCAGCTAATGCTGCAGCCTCACAGTAAACCCCCAAATGAATGAGTTCCTCTCCTGGCTGACAGGAGAGGAAGTGAAAAGCTTAATTGATTGCTTTCCACTTTCACTTCAGGTCAGCCAGGGACACAATCAGTGACGTCAGAGGGAACCGATTAACAAAAATAGGGGATCCCCTCGAAAAAAATTGGCGTGGGGTCCCCCCTATTTTTGTTAACCAGCCAGATGAAGCAGACCGCTGAGGCCTGGATTTTCAGGCTGTTAAGGAGACAAGATCCATGGACCTTGCCAGCCTGATAATACCAGGCCACAGCAGTCTGCATATCTTGGCTGATTAACAAAAATAGGGGATCCCCTCGAAAAAAATTGGCGTGGGGTCCCCCCTATTTTTGTTAACCAGCCAGATGAAGCAGACCGCTGAGGCCTGGTTTTTCAGGCTGGTAAGGATCCAATATCCATGGACCTTGCAAGCCTGATAATACCAGGCCACAGCAGTCTGCTTAGCTTGGCTGGTTAACAAAAATAGGGGATCCCCTCGAAAAAAAAACGGCGTAGGGGTCCCCCTATTTTTGTTAACCAGCCAAGTAAAATGCAGACTGCTGCGGCCTGGTATTAAAAGACTGTCAAGGCCCATGGATTTTGGCCCTCAACAGCCTGATAATACCAGGCTACAGCAGCCCCACATTTGGCGCATCAAAAGATGTGCCAATTGTGGCACTTTACCCGGCTCTTCCCACTTGCCCTGTAGCGGTGGCAAGCGGGGTAATAAGGGGTTAATGTCACCGTTGATTGCACGGTGACAATAAGCCCGGTTAATAATGGAGAGGTGTCAATAAGACACCGATCCATTATTAATCCCAAAGTTATTAAATGTATAAAAAAAAGACAAAGCAAGAAAAAAGTCTTTTAATGAAATAAAAGAGACAACACAGTTTTCATTAATTTTTTTATACACTCATTCCTGCGACGCCATCGATCTCCTGTAAAAAAAGAAAAAAAACAAACCAACAGTATACCACCTGTCCGACGCAGTCCATAGTAACGACTGTCCCACGACGATCCAGCTCTGCTACATCACAATGACAGGCAGAGCCTGTCATCGCAACGCAGCACAGCTGATTACCTGCTTCCCCGGCGGTGACGTCATTGGACTGACTGCTTTACGGCCGGGATTACCCAGCAGTCACTGCAGTTATCGCGAGAAACTGCATGTGACCGCCGGGGAAAGATGATGGCGGCCATGAAGCAGTCCAGCCCGTGACCGCCGGAGATCTTCTGCCAGGTAAGTGCCGCTGACTCCTGACAGACCCGACCGACGGACACTGACAGTGACAGTGACAATCCCGATTCCGGTATCCGATAAGACGAAAATATCGGAACTAATTATCGAAAGCCCGATACAGCTAATATCGGCCGATACCCGATACTTGCGGTATCGTATCGCTCAACACTACTCAGCTATGTAGCAGAATACAATGTTAAAGAACTGGCCAAGCATTATTGCAAAGCTGCAGAGCTGAGTTTGTCACAAAGTCCAAGGTACTGTCACGATTACACTTATCGGTGTGTGTGGATGCAGTAAATGATTTTTCTGTAGTTCAGTTTAGGGCAGGGGCATGCTAAGTAGTCAGTATTGGGATGGAAAACTCAGCCTTCCAATTGGAAGATGAGGCATGCTAAGCTGTCAGTGTCTTAATTGACAGTTTTGCCGTCCAATCAGGGCCAGAGCATGCCCGGGCTTTCTCCATGTGTCTCCTGTTCAGAGTAATTACCTGGATAGTTATATTGTCAATTGTAGCTTACATCAAAAGGTGTGTGTTTGCACTGTGCTCCTAACCTTGTATTCTGATCTTTGCTGTTCGACCTTGGTTTTGCCTTGACCATATGTTAGCCTAGTTTTTTTGTCATGATCCCCTACCTTCTTGGAATACTGACCCCGGACAGTGACCTGACTGTGCCTTTGTCTCACTGCTCTGTCTAAATCATACCCTCCTGGCTTTGGACCTCGGACCTCTAGATTATTCAGCCTCACGGCTCACTATCGTCACAGGCAGTGAAGTATAGTTGCCCAGCAATATAGTAGAGCTGGGTTTTCACAAAGTCCAAGGCAGTACTGGCTAGGGGAGTAGCAGAATTGCCCAATGATATAGCAGAGCTGGGTTTTTCAGGAGTTTTTAGGCAGTGCTGGACCCCATGGTAACCTGACATGCAGAAGAACAGAGAAAACTAGAGGATGCAGGAGGATGACACAATTCCCAGCACTGGATAAATTACAGGTG
>JARQOD010000004.1:103091967-103187090 GCA_033576555.1 Oophaga sylvatica | reverse complement strand
CTTCTATAGTGTTTGCAACCAATGTATTGTATACGGATGGAAGCGCGTCACACTAATAGATTAGATTTTTTTCCACTAAAATGGAGCAGCACCAATTAGAGAAAAATGTGAAGGATGAGGCAGTGACACACGCTCAGCAGACTACAACCAGCAGTGGTTGAAGAACTAACTGGAGCGTGATCTGCACTCAAAAAATCAAAACCTCACAGACTGCAGTGAACACTGAAACACAACTATTCACTATCTGTGAAAAGCTCCTTTGTGTACTTCTATAGTGTTTGCAACCAATGTATTGTATACGGATGGAAGCACGTCACACTAATAGATTTGATTTTTTTCTAATATAATGGAGCTGCACCAATTCCACTAAATAAAATAAAAAAAAAAAAGAGTCAGTGACACGTGCAGATGCCTACAAACAGCGGTGGATGCAGAGCAAACTGCAGCGTCACCTGCACTGTCACACACACACCTTGCACAGAGCTGTTAAAACAACACTGGCAAAATGAAGCTTTACACAGCGGTTGGTAAACTAGCCTGCCTCAAGCACAGTAGTACACAAAATCGCAATATCTAACTGTCCCTCAGAGTCAGCACAGCAGCGTTCTGTCTGGGTTGACCCGCCACCACAATTGTGGATTACCAGGGCAATGGGGTACTCAGAGCCGAGCCCATGGAAGTCTATGGGGTTTGTCACAGGTAGCTGTGGCTCGGTCTGTGGCCCGGGCGGTCTGGCGTATGTTGGGGATATATTTACAGGGGATTGATTTATGTACAGTTCGTGACGCCACCTGTAGTATTCTGGTAATTAGTACCAGCGCTGCTGTAGATCTCTGAGGGGATGGTGAGGCAGCTAGATGTCGGGTCCCCTACAGGTGGGACTGGTCCCTCAAAGTCTATGAAGATAGTGAAGTCGGGTGCAGATAAATAACACAGTCTCACACGGTCAGCGTCTTTCCATACCTTTACTTGTAAGATGTTCAGGCAGGTCCCAGGGAGGCTGATCCAAGGAGAGTGTATCTTGAGACAGCAGCTGGACAAGTTAGGGGCCTCCTTTACTTCCAATACAATGAGTACAACCAGCCTGAAGCGTAGTTCCCTCAACAACTCCAGCTAATCCATAGCTGTACTGCCCAGTCAGTTTTGTGTTAGGAGCCTTCCTGCGAGAGAGCTGAATTCTTGTTTTGTCGTGCACTGACTCAAAGTCTTCACTCCCCCTGACCCCAGTTACGTACTGACTATAAGGGGCTTGTTTGCCGCGACCTAAGGTCCGGTAAATTCCTGGTTTTCTTACCACTATGCTTGTAACAATAGTGATCCTTCGGTCCCCAGTGACCGGTAGCAATGTGCAGGACTTCTTCAATCCGTAAGCACTATTCCAATAAACCACTGTGCCTTTCGCCTTGTCCTCGCTGGTAACATAAGCACTCACACTAGCCAAGGGTCGAGCAGTCACTTCTTTCTTTTCCTTCACTTCAAAGTTAGTTACAAATGCTCAGTTATCAATAGGCAGGAGCACGTCTCTGAACCTTATACCGTCCTTTAGACAGGATACTGAAGACTTTCTGCACTAAACTTCTTCTTTCCTTCCAGTGTATTCTGATAAGGTACAGCTCTGACTAGGCTGAGGTGAATTAAACCACCTGTACTAGACTCCACTTTCCGAACTGATGATAGAGCAATCTGGACTGCTTCCTCCTCCAGACGTCTTCTCTCTCTGAAGTCCAGACACAGACTTCTCGACCTCCTCCTCTGAAGTCTGGACACTGACTAAATCACTCAACACACACACCTTGACCACTCCCTCAAGAGTAAACTACACTACCCTAAGGGTGTGTCTAGTATATGTTGAGTGAATGGATATTTAGCATTAAACTGCTGTCTCGCCACACACTCTCCAGGGTACTGCGTGTGCCTAACACCAGGGCTACACATTCCCCCATGGTAAAAGACAGCACTCCCGGGCTGTAAAATACAAAAGAGACATTTTGTTTATGCATGAAAACATTAAACAATTAACATTGGTTCGTCCCATCCGGGAGGTGAGGATATCTTGAACGTTGCGAACAATAACATTATATATAGAAATACAAATATTAAATAGCATTCAATAAATATACAGTATACTTGTGAAGGACCCGCACCAAACCTTCAACGTGGGTCCTGGGTGGGCTGCAGGACATCCGAATGCAGACCTCACTCAGTGCCACACCACACGGGTTTTTGTATTCAGAGGTAGTTGTGCTGGTTTATGTAAAACCAAAATAAGGCACCGAAGCGCAACTATGTACAAATAAGTTCTGGGTTGGCACAGTCCTCAACCTCAAAGTCCATTGTAAAACCAAAGACACAGATATAATATCACATTATTATACTAAAGTGCAAAACTTTTTCTGGTTACCCAGCCGGGCATTCTACGGTTAGCAAAATATATATGCATCATATACGTTGTACTTTTCAACTTGTGCAAAAACTTATAAAACATTTTCAAACTTTCTACTTATGGTAGACCCGATATGGATCTCACCGATTCTTCTTTTCTATCTATTCATTTTCAAATAATACACTTTCCACCCCGGGGGCTTGAACAATGCAATGGGCCCTAGATCCCAGGACTAACAAATCATGCGCTGCGATTAGGGTCTGAGTCGCCACAGTTCTTGTGCGAACCTCTAGGGGCGCAACGGGTACATTCTCTTCACGTGACACCGATTGCGTTTCAATCACAGTTAACGATATGGACCGTGTCATGGATTGCGATTGAGACTGGGTCGCATGTTGCGATGTAGAGGTGGCTTTCCTTTGCGATGAAATCTGGGTCGCTAGTTGCGATGAATTTGCAGGGGGCGATGCTGGGGCACGGCCGGATACTGCTTGAGCTGGAGACGGGGACGCTGCGGTAGTGGTGACGTTACCTGCGTCGGGGACGGGGTCACGGACGATGGTGACGTTAAGGGCATACCATCCCTTCATTCCCCAATGCCGTGTGTAAGTGACAATGTCTCCATTTACTAAGTCCCTCCCGGGATGGCCTTGCGGCAGGTGAGATTCTACGTCACGCCTGCTGACAAAGACCTCTGGGTAGAGGCCCGGTTCACGGATGAAGCCCCAGCCCTTCCGGAGCTGGAACTCAGTCACACACCCCTGCCGCCGCGGTTCCCTCAGGGTACCTTTCTCTCTCCGGACACTCTCTTTGTCCGCGATCAGCTCTGCATGTTGTCGCTGACGATTCCGCTGAGCTTCCCGCTCTTCCTCCTGCTGGCGTTTCTGCTTCTCCTCACGACGCTGCCACTCATATTCCCACTGGGCGGTGTAGGCGACGTCATCCAGGCGCGCCATTTCGTCCCAGTCCACGTCTGGTAGTGACGGACAGGACCCCTCCGGTGTCCCTGCCGGGGACCGATCATCTGCTGCGGCCTCCTGGCCGGGCGGGCGTTCCGGAACTGGCGGTACCTCCTCAACCTCCTTCGCCTCCACCGCTTCACCGGTGGGATCAGGATCGGTACTTTCGGGGGCAGCCTCCGGTTGCTCCTTCGCCTTGGGCAGCAGAATCTTCGGTAACTGGAATCGTGGGGGGTCGTTGAGGGGAGAGATCACCGTGTCCCACAGCCTCCGCTGCTCCAGGGTACGCCGGCGTCTCTCGATCTCTTCAAATCCAGGTTGGTGCTGGACCATCTTCTTCAGGCGTGCATTTTCTTCTTGAATCTCTAGCAACGCCTGCTGCAGGTGCAGGACCACGGATGACTCCTGTGCTGGTGGCAGCTTGGCTGGGGAACGGGGCCTGCCTTCCTCCGCTTCCCTGCTCGGCTGCACACGTCCTGCTTCCATGATGTTCCAGAAGATTCTTTCTTCTTTCTGCGGAGACATCCGGTCTCTTCCGTGGAGGTGGGGTTTGCGTCTCCTCCTCCTCGCAGGGAAGGTGAAGAGGAGGCGGACCTCCTTTGCTGTAGGGCAGGATCGCATGTTGTAATAGCACTTTGAGAGGGCAGGCATTTTCTTCGCGCCACAGGGGGGTAGACGCCCACGAAGGTACGCCCACCTTCTTCTCCAGCGCCTGAGGGCGCGAATATGGCGACAAAAATGGCGATTTTGGCGCCAAAAGTGAAAACAGTCCTTTTTCACAAAAACAATTCCTTAGGCACACAGGGCTCGCAATTCTGCGAGTTTCGCATCCTGTTCGTGACGCCAAAATTGAGTCGACCCGCCACCACAATTGTGGATTACCAGGGCAATGGGGTACTCAGAGCCGAGCCCATGGAAGTCTATGGGGTTTGTCACAGGTAGCTGTGGCTCGGTCTGTGGCCCGGGCGGTCTGGCGTATGTTGGGGATATATTTACAGGGGATTGATTTATGTACAGTTCGTGACGCCACCTGTAGTATTCTGGTAATTAGTACCAGCGCTGCTGTAGATCTCTGAGGGGATGGTGAGGCAGCTAGATGTCGGGTCCCTACAGGTGGGACTGGTCCCTCAAAGTCTATGAAGATAGTGAAGTCGGGTGCAGATAAATAACACAGTCTCACACGGTCAGCGTCTTTCCATACCTTTACTTGTAAGATGTTCAGGCAGGTCCCAGGGAGGCTGATCCAAGGAGAGTGTATCTTGAGACAGCAGCTGGACAAGTTAGGGGCCTCCTTTACTTCCAATACAATGAGTACAACCAGCCTGAAGCGTAGTTCCCTCAACAACTCCAGCTAATCCATAGCTGTACTGCCCAGTCAGTTTTGTGTTAGGAGCCTTCCTGCGAGAGAGCTGAATTCTTGTTTTGTCGTGCACTGACTCAAAGTCTTCACTCCCCCTGACCCCAGTTACGTACTGACTATAAGGGGCTTGTTTGCCGCGACCTAAGGTCCGGTAAATTCCTGGTTTTCTTACCACTATGCTTGTAACAATAGTGATCCTTCGGTCCCCAGTGACCGGTAGCAATGTGCAGGACTTCTTCAATCCGTAAGCACTATTCCAATAAACCACTGTGCCTTTCGCCTTGTCCTCGCTGGTAACATAAGCACTCACACTAGCCAAGGGTCGAGCAGTCACTTCTTTCTTTTCCTTCACTTCAAAGTTAGTTACAAATGCTCAGTTATCAATAGGCAGGAGCACGTCTCTGAACCTTATACCGTCCTTTAGACAGGATACTGAAGACTTTCTGCACTAAACTTCTTCTTTCCTTCCAGTGTATTCTGATGAGGTACAGCTCTGACTAGGCTGAGGTGAATTAAACCACCTGTACTAGACTCCACTTTCCGAACTGATGATAGAGCAATCTGGACTGCTTCCTCCCTCCAGACGTCTTCTCTCTCTGAAGTCCAGACACAGACTTCTCGACCTCCTCCTCTGAAGTCTGGACACTGACTAAATCACTCAACACACACACCTTGACCACTCCCTCAAGAGTAAACTACACTACCCTAAGGGTGTGTCTAGTATATGTTGAGTGAATGGATATTTAGCATTAAACTGCTGTCTCGCCACACACTCTCCAGGGTACTGCGTGTGCCTAACACCAGGGCTACACATGTCCCTTACTGAGTTCACAGCACAGTGACGCTAAAATGGCTGCGGCGCCTTTTATAGTGCATTCTGACATCATTTCAGCAGCCAATCACAGCCATGCCATTAGTTAAGATGACCGCAGCATTACAGGATGTGCCCACACTTCATAAGATTCATCATTGGCTGACTAACATCACATTGCCTCTCAAAGAATTATGGGAACTTCCGATTCCGGTATACGATATTGAAAAAGTATCGGAATTAAGTATCGGAATTCCGATAACGCGAATATCGGCCGATACCCGATACTTGCGGTATCGGAATGCTCAACACTAGGCACGAGTCTGCGGCCTAGGCCGAGTCGCTGGACCCTCCACCGCCTGCCTGCTGGCTCCACTGCCTCCACTCACTGGACCTGTGCTCTGCTGTGAGGGCTCCGCAACTTCTGGCTCCCCTCCACTCTGGACGGGCTCCTCTGCCTGCGTCCACCGCGCGTTGCTAGCTGGTTAGAAAGTCGCTCCGGAGGCCGAGTCCTCCGGCCTCTGCTGCTCACTCCCTGTCTGCCGGGATCCCCCAGGAGAGAGGACAGCTGCTCTTCCAGCCATCCCCCCTTCTAGATCGCGCCACATCCCGCAGATGGTCCATAAGAGAATCCACAGACACCATGCTGGACTTCTCGTCAGGATTTCACTAAGGTCCCGCACTTTTCCACTACCCCACCCCTTATACCGCCCCCTTCCTCAAATTCCCTGACCCCAGCCACCAATCACCTCACTTCCATTTAAAAAAGGCACTTTTTCCATAGAAAACCCCTCCCCCCGCCCAAGTGCAGTCATGGGGGCTTCCACCCAGCTGCGCTCGTTACAGCCCCTACTGGACTAAGACCCTAATGGTGTCGATCACGCTTTGTCATAAAAACAGACTGTGTGTGGCTGCTCTATTGACTGTGCTCTATTAACCATGAATTGTCTTTGTTTTAACTTAAATTTTAAGTTTAAAAAAAGTTTAAGAGCAGCACACTTGTTTTTTAAAGGGCCGTACTCTGTAAAAAGGAGGGAGTGGGAAGCCTGAACAGGAAGAGCCGAGGAGCGAGCCGAGTCAGGAACTACATGGACTGTGGGTGCTCCTGGACTATTGGAACTGTGGTGAGTTGGACACTGGGCCATTATGTTTGTTCACATTTATTTCCTGTGTTTGGATACCTGGAATAGGAAATGGACTGGCCAACGGGCCTGTTGTGTCCTAAAGTGAATCGGATGTGTGTTCGGGTCCCAGGAGCAAGGGACCGGGGTCAGTCGGACTTGTTTAAATAGGAACTTGAACACTTTGTCGGGGTCCTTGAAGAAAATGTATCAAGGGTCACAAGGACCCGTGCTTGCAAAGGTACTTAGACACACTGTGTCATGGTCCCCATGGCGAAGGGACCAGGGACAAGTGGCCCGGTAGTACTAAACTGACAACTCGAGGGTTGTGCCGGTTATAGGGACTGTGCCCATGCGTCTTTTGGCAAATATGTATTGTTATCCAAAGGGCCAGGTTAACATAAAGACTTGGACTCATTCCAGATTTCCAACCGAGTGGAACCAGGTTCACGGTTGACAGACAAGAAGCACTGGACGAAGAGTGTATTGATTTTATGTGTATTAAAAGTAAGAAATGCTAATGTTTAAAGGTGATTTTATGCATGTCTGAATATCTTGGTATCTTACCGGTATTTTATGATCAGAGATGACCGTATTTTAGGAGGGAGGTATGTAAGGGGTGACAGAGTCTGTCATGTGCCTCTTTCTCTCTAAACAGTGTAGGTATTAAATGTGTGCTGATAGTCACTGTTATACTATGTGCTGCTGCATAGAATTTTATGAACATTACTGTATTTGCTTAATGTTATTATATAGTGATTAAATGTCACTTATGCATAGTGATTAGGAAAAGATGTAAAGGATAAAATAAGAGGGTAGCTATACATTAGGATAGGATTGGGTTTAGTATAGTGGGGCACAATAGAGTCAGGAAGCTAGGGTGCCAGTATAAGAATAGTTAAGGAAATAAGAGGATTTCCAAGTTGTGGAGGGGTAAGAGTGAGTGATTGAGTTTGTCAGTAGGACACTTTCTTCCTGATTCTTGGTCAGTCAGTGGGAGCAGTGTACAGTAATGTGTTATAGTTGTAACGTTAAGAAAGTGCTGGAGAGTGATTCAGGAGAAAGCAGAACAGGCCAGAGGGCCACACATTACGGAAATGTCACAGAACGCTTGGGAAAAGCAGAATGCGGTCGGCCACCACTTGGTACGATGGTGTCCCTTACAGAATCCGGGGCCTATGGCTCAAATCAGAACAGAGGAACCTTTTTCATCTCCCAGTGAAGGGGAGATGGATTGGGATCCAGTAAGAGAAAGTGGCACAGGAATATGGGGACCCCAGAGCCAGGATGAGCATCTCAGAGGCTAGAGAAGCCAGCATTGAGAAGGAACGCTCAGGCTGAGTATGGGATCACAGGGCCAGTTAGAGCAGGGGTCCCCAACCACCGGTCCGGGGCCCAGGACCAGGCTGTGGCAGCTCTGTTGCTGGGCCGCGGAGCCACGGCTCAGAATGCTGGACACAAGGGGAGCCGGCGGCTTTAGCACTGTAGTGACAGCTACAGCCGCCGTCTTCCAGAAGACATCAATACTCACCTTCCGTCGTTGCATCCCTGTCCCAGGGCGGCAGCTTCATCCTGCGCTGAGCGGTCACATAGTACCGCTCATTAAGGTCATGAATATGGACGCGACTCCACTCCCATAGGCGTGACGTCCATATTTATGACCTTATTGAGCGGTACCACGTGACTGCTCTGCAAGAAGCTGCCGCACCAGGGATAGAGGTGCAGGGACCTGCAGCGACGGTGTGAGGGTAAGTATGATGGGTGAGGAAGGGGGAGCGGAGCCCAGCCATGCTTACAAGAAGGGGAGCAGAGCCATGCATACGAGGGTGGGAGCAGAGCCATGCATACGAGGATGGGAGCGGAGCCATGCATACGAGGATGGGAGCGGAGCCATTCATACGAGGATGGGAGCGAGCCATGCATACGAGGATGGGAGCGGAGCATGCATACGAGGTGTGGGAGTGGAGCCATGCATACAAGATGGGACAGGGGAGCCATGCATACAACAGGGGGAGCCACACAGAGCTGGACAGGACGGGCTTGTTGCAGGAAAACAATCCCGGTGCTCCCACTCATTCTAAACCTATGGTGAGTTGAGTCATATTCACATTATAAATGTTATAATTAAATGATAAGTATGCACTACTAAACCCCGCCCCTGCCACACCTCCATCCCCGCCCTGCCGGGCTATGGAAGAATGGTCTTGCTTGAAGCCATCCCTGGTGCAAAAAAGGTTGGGGACCACTGACTTAGAGCATCTCAGAGGCTAGAGGACCCAGCGATGAGAAGGAAAGCTCAGGCTGAAAACATGAACTTGTGCTGTACTGAAACTGCCATGGAGTGTTTGTTGTCAAGTAAAGTTACACTGTTAAAGCAGACAGGGCCAGCACCAGGTTTTTATGGGCCCCAGGCGAAAGAGTCTCAGTGAGCCCCTTTAACATAGACCACGATTCATGATGCACAGATACGGCAGAAAAATATAGGTAGAGTACAATGACAAACACTTCACTTCTTCCATTACATGAGTGATATCTATTGTAAATTCTACAATAGCTCAGAAACCACCAAATCCTCACAGCGCACAGTACAGACTGGACAGTACAGTCCTTTATACAATATTATGGGCACCACATAGTCCTCCATACAGTATTATGGGCCAAATATAATGCTCCATAAGGAAAATTGGACCCCAAATAATGCTCCATACAGGATACTGGTCCCCATATAATGCTCCATACAAAATATGAAGCTCTCCTCTGCACTGTGCTGCGTTCTGCACTGTTACGGCTCAGGAAAGGGCACTGTGGAAAGACTCCCCATTATCATCATCATTGCCTTCCCATCATCATCATTGGCTCCCCATTATCATAATTGACTCCCCATTATCATCATTGCCTCCCCATCATCATTACCTCCCCATCAATATCATCATTGCCTCCCCATCATCATTGCCTCCCCATCAATATCATCATTGCCTCCTCATCATTGCCTCCCCATCATCATCGCCTCCCCATCATCATCGCCTCCCCATCATCATCATTGCCTCGTCACCACCATCACTGCCTCCCCCCCACCACCATCACACATACAGCACCACACACAGACAGCACCGCAGCACTCTCTCACATACACAAAGCACCGTACTACATACACACACACTGACACACACACACACACCACATCTCACCTGTCCGGCGTCCGCACCGCAGGCAGTCCATGCCGCAGCATCACCGGTGCGGCGCTGCTGTGAGGAAGCGAGGGCGCCCTGCAGGCGCACCCTGGATCCCGGAGCTGAGGAGGCACTGGGAGAGGTAAGTATTGTGCCAGCTGCTGCTGTGGCCCTGAGCCAGGGGGGGGCGACGTCGAGGTGCCCGCTGGCGAGTGGGCCCCCCGCCTGCTCAGGGCCCCGGCACTTGCCTGGGTACGCCGGGTGCTGACGCCGGCCCTGAAAGCAGAATACGATGTCTGTTCCTGAGTGTGTGATATCATCTGGAGATGGGACTATGGGATCAGCAGGATCAGCAAACGTGAGTTTTGTGCAATACTCCCATACCACACAGCAGACGAGACATTATATTTTCTTTTTAGGGTGCCAGGGTGTGCCAGAACAGCAGCCCCTCGCCATGACTACCACCCTGGCCACCTCACACACTGACAACATTATTCCAACAGGAACCTGGCAGTAAGAGATGCATCCTGGGGTCTTCCCTATACTGTTCCTATTCCATGTCAGCAGTGTTTCCATCCGTTTCAGCAATTTTCCAACCCCCATACCTCCTGGTAGGGTCTGCTAGAAAAATGCTTGAGTTTTCCATTGACTTCCATTATCATCTTTACTTGAAACGATTACCAGAGCATTATGATTTATTTGATTTGAGTAACGAGCACCCAAGCATTTTAGTGCTCGACGATCACTAGTCAGACTGTTTTGTCCATCAAGTAAACTACCAGTACCTGTCTGTTCACCTCCTATACTCTCCTTTGTAGCCTAAGTAAATGCCTCAGTGAGGTGGAAAAAAAAGCAAACTTTACTGGCTCTGAGTGTCATATGTCAATGAGCTGTTTGAAGTAAAAGAGGTGTAGGCTGTTCCAGTAAGAGACTAGATGTCTGTAATCCCAACAGATCTGTCTTGAATGATGTCTATACAGTAGTGTAGCTACCAAGGTTGTGGGGCAGAGGGTGCTGCCCGGCGCTCAGAGGGGCCCAACCAGAGCAACACTACTGTTAACTGTTATGTTTCGGTAGCTGAGGAGTGCAGGTAAAAAAGGCAATACACCAGAGCAGTTGGAATCTATGAGATTGCAGTACCCTGACTAACCACCACAACTAGAGGCAGCCGTGGAGCGTTCCTACGTTGGTCCTAGACGCCTCGTCACAGCCTGAGAAACTAACTACACCTAAAGATAGAAATAGGAAAGCTATCTGCCCCGGAGCAGAACCCCAAAGAACATAGAAAGCCCCCAAACATGTAATGGCTGTTAGACAAAAAGAAATACTGACACAGAAAGAAAATAGTATGAGCAAACGCTGGGGCCCAAACTAACTAAACAGAAAAGGATATGAAGGGTACTTACTGCAATCCCAGAAAACCCTGAAAAGCACCAACTCAACTAATTTCAAAAACACCTGAGATCACACGACCTCTTCCACCTAAATTAGTTCTCTGGTGTAACAAAATCAAAACAGCAGCCACTGAAAAAAACTGGAAAAAGCAAAAGTACAAACATCAGTGGCTGAACAAAACTGAGAGGGCAAAAGCCCCCGGAGGGGACCCTGAAGGCCCCCACAGAAGTGCAGGACAAAATGCAAAAATATAGCACAAAAACAAAAAGAAGAAACTGTCTTATCTGTTAGCAGGAGATGCAGACACGACACAGCAGGCTACAAGGGAAACAGGAATGAAGGATTCAGACCAGAACAATTGATCACCGGCAACCCTGATGGGAAGGTGACTCCCATATATAAGACCAGTCAGTAACACCTGATTCCCAGTCCTCACAATCTTCACTGGACAGACCAGCACCGCTTGTAACCACCAGAGGAAGCCTCTGCTCAGAACTCATCTCAAACCCATTCACAACAGTACCCCCCCCTTGAGGAGGGGTCACCGAACCCTCATTTGAGCAACCAGGTCGGTCAGGATGAGTTCTATGATACGCACGGATAAGTCTCCTAGCATGGATGTCCGAAGCAAACACCCAAGAATTGTCTTCCTGACCATAACCTCTCCATTTAACCAAATACTGGAGTTTCCGTCTAGAAAAACGAGAATCTAATATTTTCTCAACCACATACTCCAGATTGCCCTCAACCAAAACAGGGTCAGGAGACACAGCAGCAGGAACCACTGGCTCAACAAACCTCTTCAACAAGGACTTGTGGAACACGTTATGGATCTTAAATGTCCCTGGAAGAAGCAAACGAAAAGAAACAGGATTAATAATCTCCATGATCTTATAAGGTCCAATGAACCTAGGCTTAAATTTAGGAGATGCTACTCTCATAGGAATATTCTTTGAGGACAACCAGACCAAGTCCCCCACTTTAAACCGAGGACCATCAGTCCTATGCCGGTTAGCAAACCGCTGGGCCTTCTCCTGAGAGAGGGACAACCTCTCCACTACCTGGTCCCAAATCTGTTGCATACGCTCCACAACAGAGTCAACACCTGGACAGACAGAAGCCTCTGTCTGTCCTGAAGAAAATCGAGGGTGAAACCCAGAATTACAGAAAAACGGAGACATCAAAGTGGCAGAACTAGCCCTATTATTAAGAGCAAACTCAGCCAAAGGCAAAAAAGAGACACAGTCATCCTGATCAGCAGACACAAAGCATCTTAGATAAGTCTCCAATGTCTGGTTTGTTCTCTCAGTTTGACCATTGGTCTGAGGATGAAATGCCGAGGAGAAAGACAATTGAACACCCAGTTTAGAACAAAAAGTCCTCCAAAATCTGGAAACAAACTGGACTCCTCTGTCAGACACAATGTTCTCAGGAATGCCGTGTAAACGAACCACGTGCTGAAGGAACAACGGCACCAATTCAGAGGAGGAAGGCAACTTAGGTAATGGCACAAGATGTATCATTTTGGAAAACCTATCACAAATTACCCAGATGGTGGTCATTCTCTGAGAAACAGGAAGATCGGAAATGAAATCCATAGAGATATGGGTCCATGGTCTCTTGGGCACAGGCAATGGCATCAACAAACCACTAGAGCGAGAGCAAGGCTTGGAGCGAGAGCAAGTCCCGCAGGACTGCACAAATTCCCTGACATCACGAGACAAGGTAGGCCACCAAAAGGACCGACTAACCAAGTCTCTGGTACCAAAAATTCCGGGATGCCCAGCCAATGCGGAACAATGAATCTCAGACATCACACTCTTTTCCACTGGTCCGGGACAAACAATTTTCCAACAGGGCAGCACTCGGGCCTATCCTCCTGACACCCCTCCAGAGCAAGTCTCAAATTGGGCGAGATGGCGGAAAGAACTACACCCTCTTTCAAAATAACAGAAGGATCAGATACCTCAGGAGAGTCCGCAAGGAAACTCCTCGAGAGGGCATCCGCCTTAACATTCTTAGTGCCAGGAAGAAAGGAAACCACAAAATTAAAACGTGTGAAAAACAAGGCCCACCTGGCCTGTCTAGGATTGAGTCGCTTGGCAGATTCCAGATAGACCAGATTCTTATGGCCCGTAAGGACCACCACCTGATGTTTGGCTCCCTCCAGCCAATGTCTCCACTCTTCAAAAGCCCACTTCATGGCCAATAACTCCCGATTACTCACGTCATAATTACGTTCAGTAGGAGAAAATTTTCGAGAGAAAAAGGCACAAGGGTTACTTTTAGAGGTCTCTGGATCTTTTTGGGACAAAACGGCACCTGCCCCAATTTCAGAGGCATCAACCTCCACCTGAAATGGCAGAGAAACATCAGGCTGCCATAGAACAGGAGCAGAAGTGAATCTCTGCTTAAGTTCCTGAAATGCAGAGACTGCCTCAGGAGGCCAATTCACCACATCAGAACCCTTTCTGGTCAAATCAGTTAATGGTTTAACAATAACCGAGAAATTACCAATAAATTTACGATAAAATTGGCAAAACCCAAAAATCTCTGAAGAGCCTTTAATGAAGTAGGTTGGACCCAATCACAGATGGCCTGAACCTTGACCGGGTCCATTTCAATAACAGATGGGGACAAAATGAATCCCAGAAATGAGATCCTCTGTACGCCAAAAAGACACTTTGATCCCTTCACATACAGAGCATTCTCTCTCAAAATCTGGAATACAGTTCGAACATGTTTCACATGAGAGTCCCAGTCATTAGAAAAAATCAAGATATCATCCAAATAAACAATCAGAAATTTGTCCACAAAATCCCTGAAAATGTCATTCATGAAGGACTGGAAGACGGAAGGAGCATTAGTGAGCCCAAAGGGCATCACTAGGTACTCAAAATGTCCTTCAGGGGTATTGAATGCCGTCTTCCATTCATCCCCGTGCTTAATGCGAATAAGGTTATACGCCCCCCTGAGGTCAAGCTTGGTAAACCAAGTAGCGTTTTTCACCCTGGAAAACAGGTCAGAAATCAAGGGTAATGGGTATTGATATTTCACAGTAATATTGTTCAAGAGACGATAATCAATACACGGCCTTAATGAACCATCTTTTTTGGCCATAAAGAAAAAACCGGCACCTAAGGGTGAAGAGGATGGTCTGATATGACCCTTCTCCAATGATTCCTTGATATAAGACCGCATAGCGTCATGTTCAGGTACAGACAAGTTAAAAAGGCGACCTTTAGGGAATTTACTACCCGGCACTAATTCAATAGCGCAGTCATAGCTCCTATGGGGAGGCAAGGATGCAGATTTACTTTCGCTAAACACATCAGAAAAATCAATCAAAAAGTCAGGAACATCCTGAGCCTGGGGGGAGGCAGAAAAAACAGGAGTGTTGGTATTAACACATTGGCAGCCCCAACTGGTTACAGACACAGATTTCCAATCCAAAACAGGATTATGAGACTGTAACCAAGGGAAACCCAGCACGATAATGTCATGCAGATTATACAGAACCAAAAATTTGCAGCACTCCTGGTGATCAGGTTCAACCCTCATTATCACCTGAGTAGAAAACTGGGGTTTATTCTCAGCCAAAGGGGTAGAATCGATCCCCAGTAGGGGAATAGACTTCTGTAGGGGTATCAAGGGAAACCCACAATGTTTAGCAAAATCATAATCTATCAGGTTAATAGCTGCTCCAGAATCAACGAAAGCCTGAGCAGAAAATGAGGACAGAGAGCATATCAGAGTGACAGTTAATAAAAACTTAGTCTGAACACTACCCAAGACAACTGAGCATGCAAAACGTCTTCCCCGCTTAGGGCAGACTGAAATAGCATGAGAGGCATCACCACAGTAGAAACATAACCCATTGCGCTTTCGAAACTCATGACGCTGTGCCCCAGACACCACTCCATCACACTGCATGGGTTCAGAAGCAGGTTCACAAGGCAACACCATTCCACGCATACTTCTCCGCTCACGCAAACGTCTGTCAATTTGAATCGCTAATGACATAGAATCATTGAGACCAGAGGGGACAGGGAATCCCACCATAACATCCTTTACATTATCTGACAGACCCTTCCGGAAAAGGTCTGCCAAAGTGTCGTCATTCCATTTGGTCAGGACTGCCCACCTACGGAATCTCTGACAGTATAACTCAGCGTCATAAGGCCCCTGATTTAATGCCAACAAGGCTTTTTCAGCTTGATCAGTGACATTAGGCTCATCGTACAATAACCCAAAGCCTGAAAAAATGCATCAACATCACTCAAAACAGGATCCCCAGGTGTCAGGGAAAAAGCCCAATCCTGAGGATCGCCGCGCAGGAGAGAGATGATAATTTGAACCTGCTGCGCTGCGTTCCCTGAGGACTTAGATTTTAAGGCAAAAAACAATTTACAATTATTTTTGAAATTCTGAAACTTAGCTCGATCCCCTAAAAACAAATCTGGCATGGGAATCCTAGGTTCCACAACAGGCAACCTAGCAAGATATGCAGCAATACTCTGAACCTCAGTGGCAAGCTGATCCACACGGCCAGACAACTGTGCAAACTCCATGGAGAGAAAAGATCCTCCCCAGCACCCAGAGATACAGAGGGAAAAAAAAAAAATGCAACAAACAGAAAAATATCTCTGACAACTCTGACAACCTTTTTTCTTTCACAATATTTTTTCCCTTCTGTGAGTACCATACAATTTTCAATTTTTAGGCCGGTGATACTGTTGTGTTTCGGTAGCTGAGGAGTGCAGGTAAAAAAGGCAATACACCAGAGCAGTTGGAATCTATGAGATTGCAGTACCCTGACTAACCACCACAACTAGAGGCAGCCGTGGAGCGTTCCTACGTTGGTCCTAGATGCCTCGTCACAACCTGAGAAACTAACTACACCTAAAGATAGAAATAGGAAAGCTATCTGCCCCGGAGCAGAACCCCAAAGAACATAGAAAGCCCCCAAACATGTAATGGCTGTTAGACAAGAAGAAATACTGACACAGAAAGAAAATAGTATGAGCAAACGCTGGGGCCCAAACTAACTAAACAGAAAAGGATAGGAAGGGTACTTACTGCAATCCCAGAAAACCCTGAAAAGCACCAACTCAACTAATTTCAAAAACACCTGAGATCACACGACCTCTTCCACCTAAATTAGTTCTCTGGTGTAACAAAATCAAAACAGCAGCCACTGAAAAAAACTGGAAAAAACAAAAGTACAAACATCAGTGGCTGAACAAAACTGAGAGGGCAAAAGCCCCCGGAGGGGACCCTGAAGGCCCCCACAGAAGTGCAGGACAAAATGCAAAAATATAGCACAAAAACAAAAAGAAGAAAATGTCTTATCTGTTAGCAGGAGATGCAGACACGACACAGCAGGCTACAAGGGAAACAGGAATGAAGGATTCAGACCAGAACAATTGATCACCGGCAACCCTGATGGGAAGGTGACTCCCTTATATAAGACCAGTCAGTAACACCTGATTCCCAGTCCTCACAATCTTCACTGGACAGACCAGCACCGCTTGTAACCACCAGAGGAAGCCTCTGCTCAGAACTCCTCTCAAACCCATTCACAACAGTTAACTATATAGGCGTGCACAGCATGCCGGTATAGTTAAACTCTGCGGCAGTGCGAGGAGGTATGGTCCACTGTCCGCAGGTCACTTTACGCCTGCAGTCTACAGAACTGGCTGAGACACCAGCACATGCCAGGTATCACGTACTGTGCGTGCACTGGGGAGCACGTTGGTCAGGATCGTAGATTACATGACTATATGATGTTTTTTATTTTGTTCAAAACTTGTGGTATAATCATTGAGTATGGGGCACCCCTCATACATTGTAGGGATCTACTGTGGGGACCCCTTATACATTGTGGGGGCAATCATACAGCATGTGAGCTAATGTTAGGACAATTCTACAGTGTGAGCAAATTTGTGGGCCATTATACAGCGTTGGTGTTATTGTGCGGCCATTATACAGTTTATGGGTTAATGTGTGGCCATTATGCAGCGAGGGAGCTAATGTGAGGTAATTACACAGCATGGGAGCTAATGTGCGGCCATTATACAAAGTGGGAGCTCCTGTGTGGCCATTATACAAGGGAGCTAATATGGGGCCATTATACGGCAAGGAGCTAATGTGGGGCCACTATAAAGCAAGGGAGCTAACATGGGGCCATTATTCGGTGAGGAAGCTAATGTGGGGCCATTGTACAATGTGGGTGCTAATGTGAGGCCATTATACAACGCAGGAACTAATATGCAGCCATTATGCAGCATGGGAGCCATTATACAGAGCGGGAGCTATTATGGGGCCATTATACAGCAAGGGAGCTAATATGGGGCCACTATGTGGTGGTAATATGTGGCCTGGTCATGGTGTGGCGGTATTTTTTCCTTTTATGTGGTACTATTGGTCACTGTGTGGTTTTAACTCCTTAACGACCGCCGATACGACTTTTAGCGGCGGTCATTAAGGTTATTTAATGACTTAATTAACGGCGCTGTGGAAAAAGTGAATAGCACCCCCCGCAGTCAGATTTTCTCCGGGGTCTTGGCTGCTGAGGGTAGCCGAGACCCCAGAGAACATGAATCGTGTCGGTTTTTACCGACCCCGGTGTTGCGATCGCCGTTATTAACCCTATAACGGCGATCGCAACAAAAAAAAATGATGTGCCATTTAATTTCTCTCTCCTCTGATGTGATCGGACATCAGAGGAGAGAGAAAAAGGGTCCCCGATCCCCCCTTGTGGCCCCCGATTTTCCCCCCCTTGTGGCCCTAGGGCCATCCTGCCTCCTCTGGTGGGCGCCGCCATCTTTAATGGTGAGAAAATGGCGGGCGCATGCGTAGTGCACCCGCCGCGATGTGCCGAGGGGGTTTGGCAATTTTCTCCGGGGTCTCGGCTGCCAGGAGTAGCCGAGACCCCAGAGAACATGATCCGGGTCGGTATTTACCGACCCCAGTGTTGCGATCGCAGTTCTAACAGTATAATGGCGACCACAAAAAAAAAAAAAAAAAAGATTTCTCTCCCCTCTGATGTGATCGCACATTAGAGGGGTGGAGAATTAGGATCCCCAGTACCCCGATTTTCCCACCCCGTACCTCCCGGTGTCCCTCTGTGTCCGGCAGGTCTCAGGCTCCCGGCCTCTTCATCCTGCCTGGTGGCAGATTCAAAAACTGAATGAATGAAAGTACTTTTTGATCACTGTGATAAACTATCACAGTGATCAAAACAAAAAAACAGTACATAAACCCCCCATTATCACCCCCTTAGTTAGGGACATATAATAAAATATAGAAATTGTATTTATTTTAATTTTTCGGTTAGGGTTAGAGTTACAATTAGGGTTAGGGTTAGCATTAGGGTTAGGCTGAGTTCATACTGCATTATGGCAGTCCGTTAGACGGACTGTGTTACACTGCGGTGTAACGCAGTCCGTTAACGCTGCCATTCACCCCCATTTGAGGGCGCATCGCGATGCATGCCGTAAAGCGGCATGCGTTCGCGACGTGCCGTCATTCAGTGATGGAGCCTCGGACGCGGCCTGCAGCGTCTGGGCTCCATCACCGCTAGCGTAGATGAATCATCTGCTGATTCCTCTGCGCTAGCAGGTATAGCATAACGCGATCGTGATATACTACACCGTTACCAGCCCGTCAACGCTATGTGTTGAACGGGCTGGTGAAACGCAAAATGAACCTAGCCTTAGGGTTAGGGTTGGAATAAGGGTTAGGGTTGGAATTAGGGTTAGGGTTAGGGTTGGGATTAGGGTTAGGGGTGTGTTTGGCTTAGGGTTGGAGCTAGAATTGAGGGGTTTCCACTATTTAGGCACATCAGGGGGTCTCCAAACACAATGTGACGTTCAAAAAGTCAAATGGCTCTCCCTCCCTTCCGAGCCCTGACATGCGCCCAGTGGTTTACCCCAACATATGGGGTATCAGCGTACTCAGGACAAATTGCCCACCAATTTTGGGACTCTAATTTCTCCTGTTACCCTTGGGAAAATAAAAAAATAGCTGGCTAAGAATCATTTTTGAGGAAAAAAATGATTATTTTCACGGCTCTGCGTTTATAAATTTCTGTGAAGCACTTGGGTGTTCAAATGGCTCACCACACATCTAGATAAGCTCCTTGGGGGGGTCTAGTTTCCAAAATGGTGTCACTTGCAGGGGGTTTCTACTGTTTAGGCACATCAAGAGCTCTACAAACACAACATGATGTCACGCTGTATAGCAGATATATATATATGTGATGACAGTAATCTATATCAAAAGGGCAACATACAATATAACATGCGCATAGATATATGATAACATAGAATTACCTGACAGAAAGTCCAGTGGGTCAATACGGAATCCGTTATACGCTGTCTCCGGCTAGAGGTGACCGGGGTCTATGCTGACCCTAAACTGGGGTCCTAACTAATCCCTCTACCTGGAGGTACTGTTAAAGGTTCAGAGGTCCAGGCCACCAGCGTAAACCCTGTCTCCTATCAATCCCTGCCAACTGTAATCTAGTCCTAAGAAGGACCCTGATTACCACCAAAGGGAATGAACAGGTAAGGGTTAATGAACAGAAAGACATACAAGAAAGACAAGAAATAAAGTAAATAAAGTCTTACATACAACACTCACACACAGTAGGAACACCTAAGGTCTCAGAGATAAACTATAAGCTATAAGAGTAAAAACAACTAAGGAGCTCTTAGCTTAAGTATTCTCAGAACCGATCCAGTCTGCTAGACTACATAAAGGCTTTCACCGGCATCTAACAAGCAGACTGGCAGGTATATGAAGGAATCTAATTAGAACATAATCAAAAGCAGCCGGGCGAGGCTGGACCTAGTCTTAGCAAAGAGCTAGGTAAAATTAACTCCCTCATTACCAAACACAAAGAAACAGCAACTCAGCTGTGAGAAGTCAGAGTATGTAATCGCGACGATCCTTGTGGCGATACACCCATGACAGTACCCCCCCTCTACGAGGGGACTCCGGACCCTCAGGGCCAGGTCTGCCCGGGTGAGTTGTGTGAAAGGTCCGAACCAATCGATCTGCGTTAACATCAGACGCAGGGACCCACGTCCTCTCCATAGGACCATACCCCTCCAATGAACCAAGTACTGAAGGGATCGGCGACTGAGACGTGAGTCAATGATTTTCGACCCATGAAATTCCACGTTATCATTGACCACCACTGAAGGCGGAGGTAGAGGTGACGGTATGACTGGTGCCACATACTTTTTAAGTAATGACTTGTGAAACACATTATGAATTTTAAACGTAGGAGGGAGGTCCAGACGAAATGCCACAGGATTAATTATGGAACTGATCCTGTATGGCCCGATGAATCTGGGACCCAACCTCCAGGAGGAAACTTTAAGTTTTATATTCCTGGTAGACAACCAAACTAGATCGTTCACCTTCAGATCTAGACCAGAAACTCTCCCCCTATCAGCCATCCGTTTGTAACGGTTCCCCGTAACCTTCAGTCTTAACCGATCTGGAACTATCAGTCTCCCTGGAAGTCCCACCGGGGCGTCCCCCTGAGCCCCAATACCTCCCCCTCAAGCTCAGAGCATACAGCTGACACTACAACTCCCTCCTGAGGAATAGGAACCGGATCATCCGTCTTCCCGGCCCCTGGGAAAGTACGAGATAAGGCATCAGGAAGCAACTTTATTGAGCAGTCATATGCGCGATGAGGAGGTAACTCTTTACACCCCTCCTCTGAGAACATCTCCCCAAAGTCCTCCAGAAAAGGAGACAAAGTCCTAGGCACAACCGCACCGATGACCGTGCTCATGCAGTTATTCCTGCAAAATTCACCCCACTGGCTTATCTTTCCGGATTGCCAATCAATCATTGGGTTATGTTTAGCCAACCAAGGAAGTCCCAACACAATAGGAGTAGGTAGACCCTCCAACACATAACAAGACAATTGCTCTTTATGTCTTGCCCCTACTCAAAGATCTATGTTATGAACAGCTTGTACCAAGCTACCTTGACCGAGAGGTCTAGAATCAATAGAGACTATAGGGACCGGTTTGGCCAATACACTCAGTTGCATACCATGCACCTGGGCAAATCGAGCGTCCACCAGATTAGCCCCAGACCCACTATCCAGAAGAACAGAAATCCTCTCAACTCTCGCACCAACCATCACCTCCGTAGGCACGAGAAACTGAGAGGGATTTGGGGACGAAATACACACTCCCAGGTTAACTCCTTTGCTCAAAGAGGCCCGGGATGGACACCCCCCAAGAAAATGTCCCTCTCTCCCGCAAAAGAAACACCTTCTAGTCTTGCGGTGCACCGCCAATTCCCTCCTACAAAAAGATGTCCCTCCCAACTGCATGGGTTCCTCAGAACAGACCAGGGGAACCTCAGTATAAGGGACTTTAGTAGTAGGTGGAGTCATCACGGGAGGCGGAGTTACCTCGCGTCTTCCCCGAATTCGTCTATCCATGCGAATAGCGAGGGCCATAGCAGCCTCCAGTGATGGAGGAGAATCATACTGAGCCAACACATCTTTTAATTTGTCAGACAACCCTTGACAAAACTGGCTCCTAAGAGCAAGGTCATTCCACTGAGTATCTGTTGCCCATCTACGGAACTCAGAAGAATATTCCTCCGCTGGACGATTTCCTTGCCGTATTTTACGTAACTTTGTTTCAGCAAGGGAAACTCGATCCGGATCATCATATACCAGACCCAGGGCAGTAAAAAATCGATCCACTGACTGGAGATCTGGGGAGCCTGGAGGAATAGAGAACGCCCAAGATTGAGGGTCCCCTTGTAAGAGCGAGATAACAATTCCCACCCTCTGCTCTTCACTCCCAGATGACCGAGGCCGCAGCCGAAAGTACAATTTACATGCCTCCCGGAAAGTAAAAAATTTGTCCCGCCCACCAGTGAACCTGTCCGGGAGAGCAACCTTAGGTTCAGATCTGGTTTGCTCCGGGGGGAATAAAACCTTGGACTTAATGTCTGCAAACTCCATGGACAACCCCTGCAACTGCCGGGCCAGCTGGGCTACTGGATCCATGACAGCTGGAGAGAATCTTTAGTAAGGCCGGTGAAAATGTCACGCTGTATAGCAGATATATATATATGTGATGACAGTAATCTATATCAAAAGGGCAACATACAATATAACATGCGCATAGATATATGATAACATAGAATTACCTGACAGAAAGTCCAGTGGGTCAATACGGAATCCGTTATACGCTGTCTCCGGCTAGAGGGTGACCGGGGTCTATGCTGACCCTAAACTGGGGTCCTAACTAATCCCTCTACCTGGAGGTACTGTTAAAGGTTCAGAGGTCCAGGCCACCAGCGTAAACCCTGTCTCCTATCAATCCCTGCCAACTGTAATCTAGTCCTAAGAAGGACCCTGATTACCACCAAAGGGAATGAACAGGTAAGGGTTAATGAACAGAAAGACATACAAGAAAGACAAGAAATAAAGTAAATAAAGTCTTACATACAACACTCACACACAGTAGGAACACCTAAGGTCTCAGAGATAAACTATAAGCTATAAGAGTAAAAACAACTAAGGAGCTCTTAGCTTAAGTATTCTCAGAACCGATCCAGTCTGCTAGACTACATAAAGACTTTCACCGGCATCTAACAAGCAGACTGGCAGGTATATGAAGGAATCTAATTAGAACATAATCAAAAGCAGCCGGGCGAGGCTGGACCTAGTCTTAGCAAAGAGCTAGGTAAAATTAACTCCCTCATTACCAAACACAAAGAAACAGCAACTCAGCTGTGAGAAGTCAGAGTGTGTAATCGCGACGATCCTTGTGGCGATACACCCATGACAGTACCCCCCCCTCTACGAGGGGACTCCGGACCCTCAGGGCCAGGTCTGCCCGGGTGAGTTGTGTGAAAGGTCCGAACCAATCGATCTGCGTTAACATCAGACGCAGGGACCCACGTCCTCTCCACAGGACCATACCCCCTCCAATGAACCAAGTACTGAAGGGATCGGCGACTGAGACGTGAGTCAATGATTTTCGACCCATGAAATTCCACGTTATCATTGACCACCACTGAAGGCGGAGGTAGAGGTGACGGTATGACTGGTGCCACATACTTTTTAAGTAATGACTTGTGAAACACATTATGAATTTTAAACGTAGGAGGGAGGTCCAGACGAAATGCCACAGGATTAATTATGGAACTGATCCTGTACGGCCCGATGAATCTGGGACCCAACCTCCAGGAGGAAACTTTAAGTTTTATATTCCTGGTAGACAACCAAACTAGATCGTTCACCTTCAGATCTAGACCAGAAACTCTCCCCCTATCAGCCATCCGTTTGTAACGGTTCCCCGTAACCTTCAGTCTTAACCGATCTGGAACTATCAGTCTCCCTGGAAGTCCCACCGGGGCGTCCCCCTGAGCCCCCAATACCTCCCCCTCAAGCTCAGAGCATACAGCTGACACTACAACTCCCTCCTGAGGAATAGGAACCGGATCATCCGTCTTCCCGGCCCCTGGGAAAGTACGAGATAAGGCATCAGGAAGCAACTTTATTGAGCAGTCATATGCGCGATGAGGAGGTAACTCTTTACACCCCTCCTCTGAGAACATCTCCCCAAAGTCCTCCAGAAAAGGAGACAAAGTCCTAGGCACAACCGCACCGATGACCGTGCTCATGCAGTTATTCCTGCAAAATTCACCCCACTGGCTTATCTTTCCGGATTGCCAATCAATCATTGGGTTATGTTTAGCCAACCAAGGAAGTCCCAACACAATAGGAGTAGGTAGACCCTCCAACACATAACAAGACAATTGCTCTTTATGTCTTGCCCTACTCAAAGATCTATGTTATGAACAGCTTGTACCAAGCTACCTTGACCGAGAGGTCTAGAATCAATAGAGACTATAGGGACCGGTTTGGCCAATACACTCAGTTGCATACCATGCACCTGGGCAAACCGAGCGTCCACCAGATTAGCCCCAGACCCACTATCCAGAAGAACAGAAATCCTCTCAACTCTCGCACCAACCATCACCTCCGCAGGCACGAGAAACTGAGAGGGATTTGGGGACGAAATACACACTCCCAGGTTAACTCCTTTGCTCAAAGAGGCCCGGGATGGACACCCCCCAAGAAAATGTCCCTCTCTCCCGCAAAAGAAACACCCTCTAGTCTTGCGGTGCACCGCCAATTCCCTCCTACAAAAAGATGTCCCTCCCAACTGCATGGGTTCCTCAGAACAGACCAGGGGAACCTCAGTATAAGGGACTTTAGTAGTAGGTGGAGTCATCACGGGAGGCGGAGTTACCTCGCGTCTTCCCCGAATTCGTCTATCCATGCGAATAGCGAGGGCCATAGCAGCCTCCAGTGATGGAGGAGAATCATACTGAGCCAACACATCTTTTAATTTGTCAGACAACCCTTGACAAAACTGGCTCCTAAGAGCAAGGTCATTCCACTGAGTATCTGTTGCCCATCTACGGAACTCAGAAGAATATTCCTCCGCTGGACGATTTCCTTGCCGTATTTTACGTAACTTTGTTTCAGCAAGGGAAACTCGATCCGGATCATCATATACCAGACCCAGGGCAGTAAAAAATCGATCCACTGACTGGAGATCTGGGGAGCCTGGAGGAATAGAGAACGCCCAAGATTGAGGGTCCCCTTGTAAGAGCGAGATAACAATTCCCACCCTCTGCTCTTCACTCCCAGATGACCGAGGCCGCAGCCGAAAGTACAATTTACATGCCTCCCGGAAAGTAAAAAATTTGTCCCGCCCACCAGTGAACCTGTCCGGGAGAGCAACCTTAGGTTCAGATCTGGTTTGCTCCGGGGGGAATAAAACCTTGGACTTAATGTCTGCAAACTCCATGGACAACCCCTGCAACTGCCGGGCCAGCTGGGCTACTGGATCCATGACAGCTGGAGAGAATCTTTAGTAAGGCCGGTGAAAATGTCACGCTGTATAGCAGATATATATATATGTGATGACAGTAATCTATATCAAAAGGGCAACATACAATATAACATGCGCATAGATATATGATAACATAGAATTACCTGACAGAAAGTCCAGTGGGTCAATACGGAATCCGTTATACGCTGTCTCCGGCTAGAGGGTGACCGGGGTCTATGCTGACCCTAAACTGGGGTCCTAACTAATCCCTCTACCTGGAGGTACTGTTAAAGGTTCAGAGGTCCAGGCCACCAGCGTAAACCCTGTCTCCTATCAATCCCTGCCAACTGTAATCTAGTCCTAAGAAGGACCCTGATTACCACCAAAGGGAATGAACAGGTAAGGGTTAATGAACAGAAAGACATACAAGAAAGACAAGAAATAAAGTAAATAAAGTCTTACATACAACACTCACACACAGTAGGAACACCTAAGGTCTCAGAGATAAACTATAAGCTATAAGAGTAAAAACAACTAAGGAGCTCTTAGCTTAAGTATTCTCAGAACCGATCCAGTCTGCTAGACTACATAAAGACTTTCACCGGCATCTAACAAGCAGACTGGCAGGTATATGAAGGAATCTAATTAGAACATAATCAAAAGCAGCCGGGCGAGGCTGGACCTAGTCTTAGCAAAGAGCTAGGTAAAATTAACTCCCTCATTACCAAACACAAAGAAACAGCAACTCAGCTGTGAGAAGTCAGAGTGTGTAATCGCGACGATCCTTGTGGCGATATACCCATGACACATGACGCCCGCAGAACATTCCATCAAAGTTTGCATTACAAAATGGCGCTCCTTCCCTTCCAAGCTCTCCCATGCGCCCAATCAGTGGTTCCACCCCACATATGGGGTATAAGCGTACTCAAGAAAAATTGCACAACAACTTTTGGGGTTCAATTTCTCCTGTTACTCTTGGAAAAAAAAAAAAATAGCGGGCTAAAAATCATTTTTGAGGAAAAAAAATGATTTTTTATTTTCACAGCTCTACATTATAACCTTCTGTGAAGCACTTTGGGGTTCAAAGTGCTCACCACACATCTAGATAAGTTCCTTAGGTGGTCTAGTTTCCAAAATAGGGTCACTTGTGGGGAGTTTCCACTGTTTAGACACATCAGGGCCTCTACAAACGCGACATGGCCTCCATCCAATTCTGCGCTGAAAAAGTCAAACTGCGCTCCTTCCCTTCCAAGCTCTGCCATGCACCCAAACAGTGGTTTACCCTCACATATGGGGTATCAGCATGCTCAGGACAAATTGCACAAAAAATTTTTGGGGTCTTGTTACCCTTGGGAAAATAAATTGGGGTGAAAAGATAGTTTTTGTGGGAAAAATATGATTTCTTATTTTCACGGCTCTACGTTATATACTTCTGTGAAGCACTTGGAGGTTCAAAGTGCTCACCACACATCTAGATAAGTTCCTTAAGGGGTCTAGTTTCCAAAATGGGGTCACTTATTGGGGGTTTCCACTGTTTAGGCACATCAGGGGCTCTCTAAACGCGACATGGCGTCCAGCCAATTCGGCGTTGAAAAAGTCAAACGGTGCTCCTTCCCTTGCGACCTCTGCCGTGCGCCCAAAAAGTGGTTTACCCCCACATATTGGGTATGGGCGTATTCAGGAGAAATTGCACAACAAATTTTATGGTTCATTTTTTCTTTTAACACTTGTGAAAATAAAAAAATTGGTTCCGAAGTAAAGTTTTTGCAAAAAAAGATAAATGTTAATTTTTTCCTTCCACATTGCTTCAGTTCCTGTGAAGCACGTAAAGGGTTAATAAACTTCTTGAATGTGGTTTTGAGCACCTTGAGGGGTGCAGTTTTTAGAATGGTGTCACTTTTGGATATTTTCTATCATATAGACCCCTCAAAGTGACTTCAAATGTGATGTGGTCTTTAAAAAAAATGGTGTTGTAAAAATGAGAAGTCGCTGGTCAACTTTTAACCCTTATAACTTCGTAACAAAAAAAAATTTTGTCCCAAAATTGTGCTGATGTAAAGTAGATATGTGGGAAATGTTATTTATTAAGAAATTTGTGTGACATCTAAGGGCATAAAAATTTAAAGTTTGAAAATTGCTAAATTTTCAAAATTTTCACCATATTTCCGTTTTTTTTCATAAATAAACACAAGTCATATCAAAAATTTTTTACCACTAACGTGAAGTATAATATGTTATGAAAAAACGTCTGAATCAGCAGGATCTGTAAAAGCGTTCCAGAGTTATAACCTCATAAAGTGACAGTGGTTAGAATTGTAAAAATTGGCCCGGTCATTAAGCTGCAAATTGGCTCTATCACTAAGGGGTTAATATGTGGTCTGGACATATGATGGTGTGTATCCCTTGTATTTGGTACTATTCAGTCACTGTGTGGTGATAATATGTAGTCTGGTCATGGTGTGGAGGTATTTGTTCTTTGTATGTGGTATTATTGGTCTTGGGATAGCGCATTGTGTTGTGTATGGAGGGTTACTTGTTCTCTCTGGTATCATTAAGGGGAAAACTCTTTATTTATTTGAAGCCCATGACAGCACCTAACGAGAGAGGGGATCCACCCTCCAGGAACAGGAAACCTACAGATACATAAGGGGGGCACCTCTCCCACGCATCAGTTGGTTTCCTGTTCCTGGAGGACAGGATCCCTACAGAATCCTTTTGGATGGACCCAGGCCGGTCGGTCGACCCAAGTAGCGGGCAGTCCCCTACCTCGATCAGGTGCGGGGACCCTGGAAGCGCCACGGTGGGTTCGGGGAGGATGTCACGGCTGTGTGCGGAGCAGTGGGGAGCGGTGTCCGGAGGATTCCGTCTCCTGGATCGGCGCCGGAAGGTAAGTATAGGCCCCCTCCCCTGGGTCGGGGTTGTTTCCCTCCCCTTGCGGCCTAGTACGCCCTGCCCCTTTCTCGGCTGCCCAGCGACGGAGACGGCAGGGCCGGGTGCCGGTTCCAGTGGCTTTACCTCCGGGGTCGCGAGCGGCAGCGTCCGGTCCAGGCGGTGGTGGGGTCGGCGGCATCTGTCCTGGCGCGGCGCCTCCGGGCCGTCCTCCTCGCGCGCTTCCTGGCCTTCCTCTGAGGGGTGGATGTGACGCGACACGGGGGGCGGGGCTTGGAGCGTCGGGCCGGAAGTCGAGGTGCCGGCGATCTCCTACTTAGTTTTGCAGCCCAGTGTCGCCTCTAGAGAGCGGCTGAGGCATGGGATACACAGGGAAAGGGAGCGGGAGGGAGACGGCGGACCCGGGGTGAGAGGAGCCGAACCCCTGGTCACATCCTACTTACCCGGATATCCGGGGTTGACCTATATTAAGGAGCTTGACATGCTGCCAAGATGCTTCGGTTTTCACTATGGAGATGCCAGAAGCCTCGGCGGAGCAGCAGAATGCCCTGCCAGCTGAACAGAAGAAGGAGAAGAAGCAGGGTCCAAGCAGGCCTCGCATCAAGCCCAGCTGAAGTCCAGAGGACGGACAAGTGGCCAGTCCAGCCACAAAGGTTCCTCCAGAGCAGTGGAGGCATCCTCATCAGCTGCATCCCCCCGTGATCCGGTACCTATTGCTGCAGACGGGTAAGAGATCTTCGTGAAAGTACACCCGGTGACGCAGTTTTTTCCCCTAATTTTTTAATGTCCTGCAGGGCAAGAAAGTTTGGAAAAATCAAGGCATAGGGAATGTGCCCTTTGCGGTCAGCCCCTGCCCGACGCCTACCCTAAAAAGTTGTGTCTATCTTGTGTACGGCAGACGGTAGGAATCTAGGAAGGGGTAAAGGGTCAGAGTCCATGATCATATTATACCAATATCTTACATTTCCCCGCCCCTCCCTACAGGTAGCGGAAGGAACTCCGGACTTCACCTCAACCCTAAGGGACCTAATTAGGACTGAGATGAAATCTTATACACCAGATCAGTCACCTAAGGGGAAACATGGAACAAGAGTGTCAGACTCCGATTCCCCGGCTAGGCCTAGGAATGTAAGGTTCTATGTATATATTCCTGAAACTCAGTTTGTTCGTCAGCCATTTTACTTTCTGTCTTGCTGCAGCTATCTTGCCCTCAGTCAAAATGGAGTTTCCAGCTTGCATGTTCCCGCCCTGATTCTCTCCTTTGCTTCTTAAGCAGCCACAGCTGAGCAATCAGTGCTTCAGAATCTAGCCTGCAGTGAACCTGTGACTTGACTCCTGTAAGCCTTGGACCTTGTACTCCAGCTATTCCTACTGAGGAACTCTGAAGCACTTGTGGACTCTGAACCCTGCTCTTTGAAAGACCCACGTTTGCATGGACTTACGGTAACAGAGAAGAAGATCCTGAATCTGTATTGGAGAGTGATTGCTGAGCTTGGATTACTCTGGCCTGCTGTGTCTCCTGTTTCTGTGTCTGCAAACTGTGTGACTATTTCTGCCAACTTGTATGAAGTAATACAGGACTTTTCTATATCAAACCTGTGACTCCTGTGTTTTCATCGCACCCAAGCACAAGACGCTATATGAACTGTACTACATACATTACAAGATTCTGAAGCCAAAACGTTAGTGTCTGCTGGGTCTGGAAGGCTGTGTCTGCTGTACTGTGGATATCAGACGTCCGGTTGTACTTTCTGTGATGACAGTGGTTGTGACTTCTCACAACCATTCCAGGTGAGCAATTCCCTTAAGTTTTTTCTTTTTGCAGTGTTACCACAGGTAAACACTATTGTTTTTTTTTTTTTCCTTTCTTTTCTCTTTTTTGTCTGCTGTAACTCTGGATATCAGATGTCTGGTTGAAACTTTCTGTGATGACAGTGGTTGTGACTTCTCACAACCATTCCAGGTGAGCAGTTCCCTTAATTTTTTTTTCTCTCTGCAGTGTTGCCACAGGTGAACACTATTGTTTTTTTTCTCTCCTCTTCTTCCAGTAATCCTGTCTTAAAAGATCTGGAAAATGGAGGCCCGCATAAAGGAACTTTGCGGAGTGACTGATAATATCCTTGCAGATTTGCAGAATATAAAGACCCGTTTTACAAATCTACAGGACCTCAATAATCACAATTTGCAAGTGGTTGGACAGACTACCCAGGATTTGCGAGCCAGGATTGAGGTTCTAGAGGGGCGAGTCCAGGCTCCTGCCGTAGCCCCGAGTGCTGGGATTCCCAAGTTGCCCCTTTTCGTTTTGGCGGTGAACGTGAGAAATTCAGGGGATTTATTAATCAATGCAATCTTTTTTTTTCTGCACATGCTTCACAATTTCCCACTGAACGATCTAAGGTGCTTACTATAATTATGTTGCTTACCAACAAGGCTTTAATGTGGGCAAACCCTCTGATTGAGACTGAGGATGATTGTTTGAATCACCTTGATGATTTTATTTCAGCCATGGGGCAGGTGTTTGATGACCCCAATCGAGGTGCAACAGCTGAAGCAGCCATGTTAGCTTTGCGCCAAGGTAAGCACTCGGTAGCTGAATATGCCTTGGATTTCAGGAGATGGGCCCTTGATACCACCTGGGACAGTTCCGCCAAAAAATCTATTTTTCGAAAGGGGTTATCTCCACTGATTAAGGATGAACTTGCTCGTGCCGACCCTCCCACTGCGTTAGGTGACTTTATTAACTACTGCATCCGTATTGATACTCGTCTGACTGAACGCAGGCAAGAGAGATGGTTCGAAAGCAATCGTACTAACCTTTTCCTACCTTCCTCTCCAGCTAAGGAACCTTTGAGTAGGATTACACGGGAACCTGAACCTGAACCCATGCAGGTAGACTCTTTACAACGACGGGTTAGTGATGCACGCAAGGAACATCGTTTTAAGGAGAATCTATGTTTCTATTGTGGTAAGTCAGGGCACTTCATTATAAACTGCCCCAGCCGTTCTCGTAAGACTACTGCAGCACTCATTCATTGTGAGTGTTGCGAGAGGGGATCTGTCAGGTCCGAGCCTCAGGCTCCAGAGAGATCTGCAGCAACAGATCTTGATTTCTCGGACTTAAACTCCGTTACCTCTGAGGACGTTGACTGTGTAAACGCTGCCATTTTTCAAGTTTCCTCAGCGGTGTCCCAGCTGAGTTGTAAGAAAAACAATTCTCATTGCTTTCTTTCCATCAAACTCTGGGTTGACTCAGCTTGGGTGTCTAGCTCTGCTATGATCGACTCAGGGGCAAGTGGAAATTTTATGGATGTCTCCTTTGCTCTGAAACAGGGAATACGTTCAGTGAAGAAGGCTACTCCAGTACAGATGGAAACTGTGGATGGCTCCCTGCTGACCTCTGGACCAGTGGATCAGGAAACAGAGCCTTTGAGGGTTCTTATGGGTAAAGATCATCAAGAGAAACTGTCCTTTATGCTTATCTCTTCTCCCCACTTTCCCATTATTCTAGGGCTACCATGGCTGCAGGCTCAGAATCCTACCATTAACTGGGAGACCAAGGAATTACACTTTCCAGAGAAACAGATGAGTCCAAAAGTTTCAGCTTGCTCTGTTCCTAAAGGAATCATGTCAGTCCCTGAACTACCAGCTGTATACCAGGACTATGTGGATTTATGTGACAAGAAGAACGCTGACCAGCTTCCTCCTCACCGTCCATATGATTGTCCAATTGAATTATTGCCTGGAGCAGAGATACCTTTTGGTAAGATCTACCCCCTGGCGGGGCCCGAGCTAAAGGCTTTAAAGGATTACATAGATGAAAATCTAGCCAAGGGCTTCATACGCCCCTCTTCATCTCCTGCAGGTGCACCCATCTTCTTTGTAAAGAAGAAAGATGGATCTCTGAGACCATGCGTAGACTATAGGGAACTCAATAAGGTTACTATTAGAAACCGTTATCCATTGCCTTTAATCCCTGCGTTATTGGAGAGAGTGCGACATGCCAAAATTTTTTCTAAACTAGATCTTCGTGGGGCCTATAACTTAGTCCGTATTAGACCTGGGGATGAATGGAAGACTGCATTCAGGTCACGCTATGGACACTTTGAATATCTAGTTATGCCTTTTGGTCTGAGTACCGCCCCAGCCACTTTCCAAACTTGGTGAATGACATCTTCAGGGATCTCCTAGATACATTCGTGGTAATTTATTTGGATGATATTCTAATTTTTTCTAACTCCACAGAGGAACATCATGGACATGTGAGAATGGTCTTGGAACGTCTAAGACAAAATCATCTTTACATCAAACTTGAAAAGTGTGAATTCCATAGGACCGAAATTCAATTTCTGGGGTATGTACTGTCTACACAAGGAATTAGTATGGATGGAAGCAAAACCCAAGCCATCAAGGATTGGCCAAGTCCTAGAAATGTGAAGGAGGTACAGCGCTTCATCGGGTTTGCCAACTTCTATAGACGTTTCATTAGAAATTTCTCTGAGGTAGTGTCACCTATCACTCAACTTACCCGGAAAGAGTCTAGGTTTTCCTGGACTCCCCAAGCCCAGGAAGCATTTTCCCGTCTAAAAGATAAATTTACCACTGCACCTATCCTAGTACATCCCAACCCCGAGCTTGCCTTCATAATAGAGGTGGATGCTTCAGACTGTGCCGTTGGAGCTATACTCTCTCAGAGAACAGGTGAGAAGAATGTCTTGCATCCCTGTGCCTTCTTTTCCCAGCAGTTGTCTTCGGCTGAGAGGAACTACGATGTGGGCAATAGAGAGTTGTTGGCCATTATTGCCGCCTTCAAAGAATGGAGACACCTTCTTCAGGGAGCTGCACAGCAAATAGTCGTCCTGACAGACCATCGTAACCTTGAGTTTATCAGGTCGGCTAAGTGCCTGACTCCTCGCCAGGCTCGCTGGAATCTTTTCTTAAACCAATTTAATTTTATCATCTCTTATAGACCAGGATCGCGCAATGGAAAGGCTGATGCACTCTCTAGGATTTACTCAGCAGAGACACGTCCAATTACTCCTCCTAAGACTATTCTTCCTGACTCTAGATTCCTAGGAGTAATTCATAATCAAGACCTACTTAAGGACATCAAGGAAGCATACCATGCGGATTCCTTTTTGGCACAACCCCCAAGGGACGTAAGTCTTGTCTTTAAGAATGGTGTGTGGATTCAGGGACAACGTCTGTATATTCCTGAAACAGTCAGATTAAGAGTATTGCAACTCATTCACGATTCCAAGATAGCTGGGCATAGAGGAATTCTAAAGACACAGGAATTTCTTTCTCGTTTCTTTTGGTGGCCCACTTGCAGGAAGGATGTTTTGAATTATGTCACTTCATGTGAGGTCTGTGCAAGATGCAAAACACCTCGCTCCTCACCAACTGGTCTGTTACAGCCTCTTCCCACCCCGTCCCGCCCGTGGGGATCCATTTCTATGGAGTTCATTGTGGAGTTACCAACCTCTCAGGGGAAGAACACCATTCTAGTGGTGGTTGACCGTCTAACAAAGGCAGCTCATTTTATCCCTTGTGTCGGCTTACCCACTGCAAAACAGACATCAGATTTGATGATTAAAGATGTGTTTCGCTTACATGGAGTACCGGATGAGGTTATTTCGGATCGAGGGGTGCAATTCACTTCTAGGTTTTGGCAAAATTTCTGTGCAGCATTGGACATTAAAGTAAACCTTTCTTCTGCTTTTCATCCCCAGACTAATGGACAGACCGAACGAACCAATCAAACCCTGGAGCAGTATCTCTGCTGCTTTATCTGCCACCTACAGGATGATTGGGTGGATCTACTTCCATTAGCTGAGTTCTCGTATAACAACTCTCAGAGTGCCTCCACTAAACAGTCTCCTTTTTACTCTAATCTAGGTTATCATCCTAACATTCTACCACGATTTCCCATAGAAACGCCTTTACCAGCAGTGGCTGAAAGAATCACGTCTTTACAGAAGAATATGGATCTTCTAAAGGAAAATCTGGAATCGGCTCAAGAAAGGTACAAGAAAGCAGCAGATAAATTTCGTAAACCTGCACCAGCTTTCAAGGTAGGAGACTTGGTCTGGCTGTCAACCAGAAATCTTAAGTTAAGGATTCCATCGTCTAAGTTGGGACATAAGTACATTGGACCCTATAAAATCAGTAAAATTATAAGTGCCGTTGCTTGTCGTCTTCAACTGCCCAGAACTATGAGAATCCACCCTGTCTTTCATGTATCCCTACTAAAGGCTGCGACACCCAATACGTTTCCTGAACGTTCCTCTCCTTGCCCTGACCCAGTGCTAGTCGATGGTCAGGAAGAATTTGTGGTGGAAAGGATTTTAGATTCCAGGTTGTATAGAAATCAGTTACAATATCTGATTAAATGGCAGGGCTACCCAGTGGAGGACAACTCATGGGAACCGGTCAATAACGTTAATGCTCCTCGCTTGCTCCGTCAGTTTCATCAGAGGTACCCACACAAGCCTGGTCTGAGGTCATCCGGAGGTTGTCCTTAAGGGGGGAGTAATGTAAGGTTCTATGTATATATTCCTGAAACTCAGTTTGTTCGTCAGCCATTTTACTTTCTGTCTTGCTGCAGCTATCTTGCCCTCAGTCAAAATGGAGTTTCCAGCTTGCATGTTCCCGCCCTGATTTCTCCTTTGCTTCTTAAGCAGCCACAGCTGAGCAATCAGTGCTTCAGAATCTAGCCTGCAGTGAACCTGTGACTTGACTCCTGTAAGCCTTGGACCTTGTACTCCAGCTATTCCTACTGAGGAACTCTGAAGCACTTGTGGACTCTGAACCCTGCTCTTTGAAAGACCCACGTTTGCATGGACTTACGGTAACAGAGAAGAAGATCCTGAATCTGTATTGGAGAGTGATTGCTGAGCTTGGATTACTCTGGCCTGCTGTGTCTCCTGTTTCTGTGTCTGCAAACTGTGTGACTATTTCTGCCAACTTGTATGAAGTAATACAGGACTTTTCTATATCAAACCTGTGACTCCTGTGTTTTCATCGCACCCAAGCACAAGACGCTACATGAACTGTACTACATACATTACAAGGAAAGGTGAAGATTCACCAGAATCCAATGTGTCTACATCCCTCTCTCACTCATCGTCCTCCTCTGAGGAGGATTCTACCCGGTTTTGCCTTCCCCTGGACCAGGTGGACAGATTAGTTAAGGCAGTCAGGTCCACCATGGGGATAGAGGATTCAAAACCAGAGCTTTCAGTGCAGGACTTTATGTTTGGGGGATTAGACCCAAAAAAGCGTAAGTCCTTCCCCTTGAACAACACAGTTCAAAACCTAATAAACAGGGAATGGAAGAAGCCGGAGAAAAGGGGTTCTTTGGCACCAGCGTTTAAATGTAGATACCCCTTTGAAGACCCCCTGGTGAATTGTTGGGATAAGGCCCCAAAACTCAACGCTGCGGTAGCCAAAGCCACTAAAAAATCCTCTATACCCTTTGAGAATATGGCCAACTTAAAAGACCCACTAGATAAGAAAGCAGATTCATTCCTCAAGGGCACCTGGGAGATGTCAGCAGGAGCCTTGAGACCAGCGGTGGCTGCCACCTGCACAGCCAGGTCCGTGATGGTCTGGCTAGACCAACTTAAATCACAAATAGGAGACGGGACCCCCCGAGAATCTATAATAAAATCACTGCCGATAATTCAGAGCGCAGCAGCCTTTTTGGCAGACTCTTCGGCGGACCCTGTGAGAATGGCTGCCAGGGCAGCAGGTTTATCAAATGCAGCGCAGAGAGCACTATGGTTAAAAGGTTGTCCAGGAGATATTCGGGCCATATCCCGTCTCTGCTCTATCCCCTGTGAAGGGGAATATTTGTTTGGCCCTGTCCTGGATGAACTCTTGGAGAAGGCAGGGGATGACAAGAAAAAATTCCCCAGCATGCCGAATCCTTCATACAGACGTCCCTTCGGTAGAAGGAGATTCGACCGTAGAAGGTCGTCTAGAGAGCGAGTCAGATGGGAGGATAGGAGGAGGAAAGGTACGGGATACACGTTCAACCGCTTGTCTCGAGAATCCAAAAAAACCTCCCAATGACTATTGGCGCCGGTGGGAGGTAGATTATCAGCCTTCTATCAGGCCTGGTCTCAAATCTCCAACAGCGGCTGGATTCTAGGCCTGGTGGCTTCGGGACTCCGGTTAGAATTTTCCTGGATTCCTCGGGAAACCTTTAAAATCACTCCTACCCTATCTTCCTCGGCAGATCAGGCAGTCTTGGAGTTGGAGTTGCACGACTTATGTCATAAAAAAGTCCTGGTGGATGTGCCGGAGGTAGAGAGAGGTAGAGGCCTCTACTCCCCTCTATTTCTTGTCCGAAAACCGGACGGTTCCTTCAGAACAATAATTAACCTAAAAGCTTTAAATAAATTTCTAGTCATGCGACCATTTAAAATGGAAACTGTTAGATGCACAATAAAACTGCTATTTGAAAACTGCTTCATTGTGATGTTAGACTTGAAGGATGCCTATTACCATGTCATGCAGATCATCAGCAATTTCTTAAAGTTGCAGTTTGGTTAGAAAGCTCACTCCGGCATTTCCAGTATAGGGCCCTTCCATTCGGGTTGGCAGTAGCCCCTCGGGTCTTCACAAAAATTATAGCAGAGGTTATGGCCCACCTGCGAGAATTCCAAATCCAAATAATACCCTACCGCAATGACTTTCTTATTATAGGTAAAACCGAGGACCATTGTCGAGAACAGCTGCATAAGTCAATATCTGCCCTAGAACAATTAGGATGGCTACTGAACATCACTAAGTCTCGGTTACAGCCATGAGAATACAGCAGTTCCTAGGCCTAACCTTAGATTCTCAGAAACAGGAATGCCGTCTGCCACCCGACAAATTAATACGCTTACGCTACCAGGTCCTTAATGCTTCTAACAACCCTACCTTGTCCCTTAGGAAGGCCATGTCCTTGTTAGGATCTCTCTCTTCCTGCATCCCTGCTGTACAATGGGCACAGTGGCATACTAGAACCCTTCAGAGTGAGGTTCTCCACTATGATAGAAGTCTTAGTGGTCTCCTGCAAGGCCAACAATTAAAGCCCATCAATGGTGGCTGGATGAGTGTAACCTATCTAGGGGGTGGCCTGGGAGTATAATGTAAACCGAGTAATCACCACAGACGCAAGCCCCACGGGTTGGGGTGCCCTTATGGGTGATTGCATGATACAGGGCCTGTGGGAACATCATCAGGTGGACATGTCCTCTAATCTAAAAGAGTTATCAGCAGTGGAACAAGCAGTAAAAACACTTCTTATTTATCTACAGGGTCATCATGTGCGGATTCTATCCGACAATCAGGTCGCAGTGTCATATATAAATCACCAGGGTGGCACTCGATCCAGACTCCTCATGCAAGTAACAGAGCGCCTGTTCTTCCTGGCAGAAAGACATTGTCTATCTTTAACAGCGCTGCATATAAGGGAAAAGGAAAACATTACTGCCGACTACCTGAGCTGCAACCTTCTGAGACAAGGAGAGTGGTCTCTAAAGAAGGTTATCTTCGACCTAATCGTACAGAAGTGGGGATCCAGAAGCCAGATGTGGATCTCTTCACCACCAGGAAGAACAGAAAGGTGAAACGGTTTTGCTCCATAAATCCCAGAGAAGGTCCACTAGCGGTAGACGCCTTTCTGATAAAGTGGGACTTTGCACTAGCTTACTCCTTTCCTCCTCTGGCCATGATACCCCTAGTGATCAGGAAAATCAGGAGGGACAAAGCAAAAGTAATACTAATCGCTCCCTTTTGGCCCAGGAGGGCTTGGTTCTCGAGGCTCAGAGCCATGTCGATTTCAGATCCATGGGTCCTTCCAGACGTTCCGGATCTCCTTTCCCAGGGCCCAGTATACCATCCTCAGGTGAATGGCCTACATCTGAGGGCATGGATTTTGAGCGGTCTCTACTAAAAGACGAGGGGTTTTCTCCAGGCTTGATTAGTACCCTTCTTAAAAGCAGAAAGGAAGTTACTACAATAATCTATGCCAGGACCTGGAAGAAATTCTTACAGAACCCGAGAACTGTAGTTCGAGATTCAGTTCCTATAGCTCAAATCCTAGAATTCCTGCAAAAAGGTCTAGATATGGGTCTTTCCACCAGTACCCTTAAAGTACAGGTTGCCGCCCTGGGAGCTCTCTTTAGTTGTGAAATCGCCAAAAACTATTGGGTCAGTAGATTTATTAAAGCAGCCGCTAGATCCAGACCTATAGTTAGAAATAGGTTTATGCCCTGGGACCTAAACCTGGTTCTCACAGCCATGACTGAGCCCCCCTTTGAGCCCATTACAGATGCCTCAATAAAAACTCTCTCCTTTAAAGTAGCCTTCTTAGTGGCATTAACATCAGCGCGAAGAGTGGGGGACATTCAGGCATTGTCTAGGATTCCTCCTTATACACAGTTCCAGGAAGATAGGGTAGTACTCAGAGCCGATCCGGCATACTTACCTAAGGTAGCTTCCACTTTTCATAGAACTCAGGAGATAGTTTTTTTCCCTCCTTTCTACCCAATCCAATCAACAAGAAAGAACAGAAACTCCACACGCTTGATGTGAGGAGATGTCTCTTAGAGTATCTGACGGTAACTAACCCCTGGAAAAAGGATGACGCCTTATTTGTCTCCTTCCAAGGCCCTAGAAAGGGCTGTAGAGTATCGAAGGCCACACTAGCTAGATGGATAAGGGAAGCCATTTCTTTAGCATACTCCTCGAAAGGAAGGCCAGCACCGGAGAAGCTGAGGGCACATTCCACCCGGGCCGTAGCAACCTCGTGGGTGGAAAGGTCGGAAGTCTCCATCGACCAGATATGTAGCACATATCACATTCTTTAAACATTATAGACTAGACTTGGGTGCTTCCTCTGATATCTCCTTTGGTGTAAGGGTGCTGCAAGCTGTAGTCCCTCCCTGAGTAGTTATTACTCTCTGTAATTCTCTCGTTAGGTGCTGTCATGGGCTTCGAATAAAGTCTTAGTTACTTACCGTTAACGGTATTTTTCGAAGACCATGACAGCACCCTTGGATTCCCTTCCCTATTTATCATTTGGCATGCACTTCCTCCTCTTATAAGTTTCACTTAGAATGAGATACTTAGACGCATTAGTGTCGTATGAAAATTATTTATGTCATTAACCTTGATGGTCCTCTTGTGCTCTGTAAACCAACTAATGCGTGGTAGAGGTGACGCCCTTATGTATCTGTAGGTTTCCTATTCCTGAAGGGCGGATCCCCTCTCTCGTTAGGTGCTGTCATGGTCTTCAAAAAATACCGTTAATGGTAAGTAACTAAGACTTTCCAATGGAGATCAATTACTTGGATGCATAACAAATATGCACTTACAGGTGTTCGCCTATCCTAAGGCCACGTTCACACGTTAGTATTTGGTCATTATTTTACATCAGTATTTATGTAAGCCAAAACCAGGAGTGGTGTACTGGTTTCCATTATACGTTTCCTCTGATTGTTCCACTCCTGATTTTGGCTTGCAAATAAGTGATGTAAAATACTGAACGTGTGAACGTGGCCTAAGGATTAGTAATTGATTTGTCTGACTGCTGGGACCAGGCCGATCTCACACTTTTCATCTATTACAAATATTACCAAGAACAGGGGTGACATAAGATGTAGCAAGCCAAAATAAGGGCAACAAATATTTTTCTTTCACTTCCCTAGGCAATAAAATGAGATGCAGGCGACTCGGCATACGTGATATTAATGATTATAAAATATCAACCAGCAAAGAATGTCATGAAAAGAAGTATTGTTAATATTCACATTAGAATTAAGCTATGTGTGAATCCAAAGTTGAAAAACTGATGCGAGGGTGGAGACATGGCTCCTTAATTAGCATAAAACTGTGAACAGCAGAATATCTATGTAAAACAGGAATAAAAAATTGAATATTTTCATAAAATATTTTTCATAAAAAAAATCGTATTACCCCAAGCAGGCTCAAAAAATATATATATATACATGAAAAAAGAATTAAAACTTTTCAGAGATCTTAAAGGAGCAATGAGGATTTAAACAATGCCTAAAGATTATTTTACTCTAGTCAACTGGTGGCACTGCTTTGCTGGTAGGCAGTTGTTTAATAGCCTGTTTACACAGGCAGACTGTAATGGCTTGTTCTGTGCACAGTGGCTGCCATTGTTATGGTCTGCCTATGATATTGTGGACAGTTACATTGGATTAGGCAAGCATAGACCAATTATCTAGAGATCAAAGGGAGATTAGTGACAGGTGGACAGGTCAAGAGATTGTTTTGTCATCAATAGGGTTAAAACAGAATTTTTAGAGAGAGAAACCTATCAGAAAAAGCTAGACATTAAAAAGGCTTCCACTAAATGGGGCTCAATTAAATGAGCCAACAGCACCTGTTAAACAACTGATGATCAGTTATACACAAGATGATTGGCAGTCATTTAATGACATGTTTTTATAGGCAACCTGAACTCTATACACACAGAACAATCATTAATGTGATGGTTGTGCGCACATATAATACCATCATTGTCAGCAGAACGTCTCTTATTCACACAGGACAACCTTCTGCTGGGATAAAGGATTTTATTGCTGGAATGAATGATGAAATCATCTGTATTTTATTTGATTGGCTATTCTCAGGTTCTGCAACTTAGCTCTCATTGTAGTGAATAGGATCTGGCTGTGGTACCCAAGAATGGCCACTATGCATGTGCTATTCCATCTCTGGAAACACCAGCTGATTAGTGAGTTTATCTGATGACTTATGATATTCATGACCTATGCAAAGGATAGGCTATTAATATCCTGTTAGTGGGCAACTGATTTAAAATATTAGTTAAGTGAGTGCAAACAGCCAGAGAGTGAGACCAAAAACACTTCTGTTCATGGATGAAAAACAACAAAACAGGAAATGTGGGAGGAAAGAAGATCAACACTACTTTGGGACTGAGATAATTTTGTTACATGGCGACGCACATACTGTAGTATTATCAGCAATTTAGTCACAGCTAGTGATGGGCGAACCCGAACAGTAAAGTTCGGAGTATGCACCGGAAACCTATTGTCTGTGCACGGACTCCGAACACAGGCTTCTCATGGAAATTCGTTTTACTGTCAGCCCAAACAAAGCTTGTTGACAGGCTGTAGCACAGCCAATCAGCAAGTTTTTCCAGTGTGGGCATTTCTTGCCTTTTGCCTGGTTCTTCCCGCTTGCCCTGGTGCATTAGCAAGAGGGGCAGTGGCGTAACTTGAAAGCGAAAGCTCTAATAGGGCCCCCAAATATTTTAAATCTTTAATAGCAGTAGTCTTTTTCCTTAGGCCAAAGGGACTTTTAGGGCCCCCTAGGCTCCAGGGCCCGGGTGTGTTTGCCACCCCTGCACCTGTTGTAATTACACCCCTGAAGAGGGGTAATATTTTGGGGTTGATGTCAGTTGTGTAATGTCAGCTGACATCAAGCCCAGAGGTTAGTAATTTGGATGGAGTCTATAAGACACCCCCATTACTAACCTTGTAAATGAATTAACAGCTGACATATTTTTCAAATAGAGATTTTTTTTCAATGTGGTTTTTTTTTTTTTTTTACTTTTTATAAAGTTTGGCCGAACCCGACGGACCCGAACATCCATGGGTCTGCCCAGCCCTAGTCAGTGTGTCTCATTGCTTAGAATAAAATTTTTAACATAACACACTTGTAGCTCGTTTGTGCCAATCTTGTGTAAATTAGGACGTTCAAAGCACATTATTCTGAAAATGATTATTATTATTATTATTACAGATTTATATAGCGCCATTTATTCCATGGCGCTTTACATATGAAAAGGGAAAATATAGACAGGTACAATAAACGTGTGCTAGACAAGGGACACACAAGTACAGAAGGAGAGAGGACCCTGCCCGCGAGGGCTCACAGTCTACAAGGATGGGTGAGGATACGCTAGGAAAGGGTAGAGCTGGTCGTGCGATGGTTCAGCAGACTGAGGATCATTGTAGGCTGTAGGCTTGTCGGAACAGGTGGGTCTTCAGGTTCTTCTTGAAGGTTTCCGTTGTTGGCGAAAGTCTGATGTTTTGCGGCAGGGAGTTCCAGAGTATGGGGGAAGCCCGGGAGAAGTCTTGTATGCGGTTGTGGGAAGAAGAGATGAGGGGGGAGTCGAGAAGGAGATCTTGAGAGGATCGAAGGTTGCGTGTGGGTAGGTAGCGGGAGACCATGTCACAGATGTATGGAGGAGAAAGGTTGTGGATGGCTTTGTATGTCATGGTTAGGGTTTTGAACTGAAGCCTCTGGGCAATAGGAAGCCAGTGAAGGGCCTGGCATAGGGGGGAGGCTGGGGAATATCGGGGAGACAGGTGGATTAGTGGGGCAGCAGAGTGTAGGATGGACTGGAGTGGTGCCAGAGTGCTAGAGGGGAGGCCAGACAGTAGGAGGTTGCAGTAGTCGAGGCGGGAGATGATAAGGGCGTGCACTAGTGTTTTTGTGGTTTCATGGTTGAGGAATGAGCTTAATTGTGACTTTGGTCTTGGAATCCGATTCATTATCTAGTGATTCTCTGGTTCTGATGTAGATATGTGGACAGTCTTACCCTGTTCCTGCACTTGAAGACAACAAACGCGTCATGTGAATACTGTCGTGCGGTTTCATGTTTAAAAGTGATGTGCATCTTATGTAATGTATTATGGCAATGTACAGCATGTGATGTGTTAATGCATAATGCAAGTAGAATATAGTATAGGATAAGTTTAAGATAGCATAAGTATGACTTATACAGTATGTGGTTTAGCAATAGCATTTCGCCTCCAAGACTTCTACAGAATATCCCCCATCCGACTTCCGCCCCCTACATTCGACTGAAACTGCACTCATCAAAGTGACCAATGACCTTCTGACAGCAAAACGTAACGGCGACCACTCTCTGCTCATTCTACTCGACCTTTCTGCAGCTTTCGACACTGTTGACCACTGTCTCCTACTGTCTAGGCTCCAGTCACTAGGTATTAAGGACACTGTTCTCTCCTGGTTCTCTTCCTATCTTTCTGACCGCTCCTTCAGTGTTTCGTTCTCTGGCTCCACATCATCTCCTCTTCCTCTCACTGTCGGTGTACCCCATGGCTCAGTCCTTGGCCCCCTTCTCTTCTCTCTCTACACGGCCCCAATTGGACAGACCATCAGCAGATTTGGCTTTCAGTACCATCTTTATGCTGATGACACACAACTATACACGTCATCCCCGACCTTACCTCCGCTGTTCTACAGAACGAGACCGACTGTCTGTCCGCAGTCTCCAACATCATGTCCGCTCTCTATCTGAAACTTAACCTCTCCAAGACTGAACTCCTTCTGCTCCCGCCGTCTACTAACCTCCCTAAATCTGACATTTCCCTCTCTGTGGGCAGCACCATAATAACACCCTGGCAGCAGGCTCGCTGTCTGGGTGTTATGTTTGACACCAATCTCTCCTTCACCTCCCATATACAATCTCTTGCCCGCTCTTGCCGTCTACACCTAAAGAACATCTCTAGAATCCGCCCTTTTCTCACCATGGAAACAACAAAAACCCTCACTATAGCATTGATCCACTCCCGCCTGGACTACTGCAACGCTCTATTACTTGGCCTCCCCATTACTCGACTATCCCTCTCCAGTCCATCCTTAATGCAGCAGCCAGGGTCATCCATCTGGCTAATCGGTACTCAGACGCGTCCGCTCTTCGCCAGTCCTTACACTGGCTGCCCATTCATTATAGGATCCAATTCAAAGTACTGGTTCTCACCCACAAAACTCTCCACAGTGCTGCACCCCCCTACATCTCCTCCCTCATTTCTATCTATCGGCCTAACCGACTGCTGCGCTCTGCAAACGACTTTCGACTAACCTCTGAACTAATCCGTACCTCCCACTCCCGACTCCAAGACTTCTCCCGCACTGCACCAATCCTCTGGAATGCTCTACCCCAAGAAATTAGGACTATCCACAATTTGCATGGTTTCAGGCGCTTCCTCAAAACACATTTGTTCAGAGTGGCCTATCACATTCACTAATCAAAGTCGTTCTATGTTTAAGTGTGTATGTGTAGCCCATTCACTATCTCCATCCATCCCTCACTCCCTCAAGATGGCTGGACCATCATTGTAAATGCACCATTGTATATACACACCTGTACTTTGTATCTCCCCCACCTCATTGTAGATTGTAAGCTCTCACGAGCAGGGTCGGCTTATTTTGCTTTAATTATTGTATTGTTAACGTTGTTACTTATGACTTATGTTTTCAAAACTGTTAAACTGTAAAGCGCTGCAGAATATGTTGGCACTATATGAATAAAGATTATTATTATTATTATTATTATTATCCTCTGGAATTCTGTGCCCCAACGCCTCCGGTTATCCACCACATTTGGATCCTTCAGATGGAACCTGAAAACCCACTTCTTCAGGAAAGCTTACAGCCTGTAATGACCACGCGGCTACCTCAACACCATCGGAGCTACTGCAACCCCTGACCTTCTGTCTCCTTACCCATAATCCTGTAGAATGTAAGCCCGCAAGGGCAGGGTCCTCTTCCCTCTGTACCAGTCTGTCATTGTTAGTTTTGTTTACTGTAAGTGATATTTGTATTTTGATGTAACCCAGTCTCATGTACAGCACCATGGAATTAATGGTGCTATGTAAATAAATAGATAAATTACTAATAATATGAGCTGGGAATTAATCATAGAACTAGCCCAGTGGGTGGGCACTAGGCACTACCTGATAGAGTAAGTTCAGAGGGTGTTAGAAGTGCAGTGTCAAGTTCAAGTTCAGGTGCAGTGGGCTGCTAGGAAAAGAATGTGTCAATAGTTCAAGGCAGTGGGAGACCAAACTGAAATCCATGATGAACATTCCTGTAAAGTCTGGAGCCTAGGTCTCGGGCCATTTACTAAGGAGCGATCCTGGTATTCTGACATCTCAAGGTCAGTGGACGTGGAATCGCGTGGGGGTAGCCGTTCCCGGGTGCACTGCTGAAGTGGACAAGGAATCCCTGAGTCAGTGGGCATGAGAGTAGTCCAAGATGAACACGTGACACTGCTGAAGAGGGATGGTGCAAAGGAGGAAGGAAATTTCTGTGTCCTATCCCTCATGTCACCACCAGATGAACTTTTACTGACCAGGAAACGCTAGCATGTTATAAAGAACTTGGTGTCCCATGAATTGTATGCAGTGACTCCTGAGGTGCACACTGGAACTGGTACACCCCTTGTGTATACAGTGCCAGAATGAAATCGGACAGCAGCTTGTTCATGACTACTACTCTGCAACACTGTACATTTGGCATATTTGGCAGGATCAATCCAAGCATCAATATAATGTGACAGATCCAGGGAAGGATCCAGTGAAAACAAAGATGGCACCGAACACCGACTGCAAAATGGTGGTGAGTGGCGCAAAATGGCAAGACGGACTCACCCATTGTGGGCGTAAAAAGTGAAACATCGTGAAAAGCCATCCAGCCCGGAGTTTAGGCGATGTTGGCCTATGTTGAGCATTGTCCTCCCCAATGGGAGCGGTGGAAGAAAAATAAATCCCGCCTGTTATAGCAAGTCAATGTAGAACTTGCGGGAGAGCAGGACATAACCCCACCCAAGGAAGGGCAGGGTCCTGAAAAATACAGCCAGCCTTCAATCAGGGATTGGACGTGTGGCACACCAGTGCAAAAAAATAATCAGTATGTGGCGATGTTCACACTAGGAATGCAGAGCATTGGGCGTCACTAATAGGCTTCTAAAGAATAGGCGCTTGTTATTAACATTGGCTGCGCTGAAATTGTCAAAATGTAATTTTTTCAAAATGATTGTGTTACTTTTATGAAAAAAAAACTCGTTAGTCTGTAACTGGTTTGTGCCAAACTCCCCATAGTCTATATCTCTAAAGTTCGTATCAAATGCAGTGAGCCACGAGGGAGTAGTTTGACTACCAGCGGAATTTTATATCACGGTATATCATGGTAACTGAAGTGGGTTGCTGGGCTCCTAAACCAGGGCCGGCTCCAGGTTTTCGTGGGCCCTTTAAAACATACCACGAATAATGACGCACTGTTAAGAAATATAGATATAGTAAAATACCAAAGATTTCATTTCTTACATTACATAAGTGATATCTATTGTAAATTTCACAATAGCTCAGAAATCAGCGAATCCTCGCAGAGCACAGTGTGTGCCTTGGGGTGATTCAAAAGTCTGCAGTCATAGAGTGACTGCAGACTTTTCATTTTGGACTAGACAGTATAGTCCTCCATACGATATTATGGGCACCACATAGTCCTCCATACAGAATTAATAGCACCATATATGGCTTCATGCACTATCATGGGTCCCATATATTGCTCCATATAGTATAATGGTCTCCATATATTGCTCTATACAGTATATTGGCCCCATATAATTCTCCATAGAGATAATGGGCTCCATATATTGCTTTATACAGTATAATGAGCCCCATATATTGCGCCTTACAGTATAATGGGCCCCACATAGTTCTCCACACAGTATAATGGGCCCCACATAGTGCTCCATACAACATAATGGCCCCATGCAATGCTCCATACAGTATATAATGGCCCCATATATTGCCCGTACAGTATATAATGGCTTCATATAATGCTCCATACAGTATTATGGGCTCCATATAATGCTCCATGCAGTATCCTGTGCCTCATATATTTCTTCATAAAAAATAATGGTCCCATATAATTCTCCATACAATATAATGACCCCATATATTGAACCATACAGTATAATGGCCACATATATTGCTCCATACAGTTTAGAATGGTCCATATATTGCTCCATACAGTATAATGGCCCCATATATTGCTGCATACATAAAAAATAAATGATCAAGTACTCACCTCTCCTCATTCCCCGCTGCTGTGGTCACCTCAGTGTTTTCTAACTCTCTGCACTGATCGGCAGATGGCGTGCTTTAGTGATGTCATCGCGCCCTCTGTCTTGAGAAGTCACAGAGAGTCAGAAGACGCTGAAGAGACTGGAGCAGTGTTGAATGGGGAGAGGTGACTATTTGAGGAGGGGCCTGGTGCCAGCGCTGGTACCAGGCTCCTCCAACTCATGGGTCATAGCGCGCCGTGTCCCCAATGGTGTATGGGCCACCCCCGTTCATCCAATGCCCAAGCACTTGCCCGGATGTGCTGTGTGTTGATGCAGGCTCTGCCCTAAACACTTCCCTCTTGTTCACAACAGTTGTCAATAGCGGGAGATGGCACTTATGAAGATGGTATAGGACCCCCTGGGGGCAATTTTGTAGTGGTCGTATCAGGGTACAGCGCCCGTGATGTTCATGCAATTTCAAGCAGCCAAACGTGAAAATGTAAATGTAACACTTTACTAAGGGAGAAAACAAGGTACAGTGTCTCTATTAACAGCAAAGTGGTGGCAGTTCATAGGATAGGTTACACGCATATGGTGCTTATGAAAAGAGGTGTCTTCTCCTTATGAAACAAACAAGTTTAAGGCCTCTGAGGGCAGCTGGAGCACAGTTCTTTTCACTCACTATTGGAGGACATATTCAATGTTCTACATATTTTCAAAAGTTGTCAGATTCAGGTATGTATTGAGCCATTTCTTAAAGGGAACCTTTTAGCAGGATTGTGCTGAGTAACCTAAATACACTGTCAGATTGGTGCCATTATACTGATTACAATGATACCCTTGGTTGATGAAATCGTCTTGTGGTTGTTGTTTAATCTTTATTTTCAGTTAATGAGATTCTCGTGCTCCAAGGCGGGCCTGTGGGGGGTCTTCTTGTGGTGCTCTGATTACATATTCATCTCTATGGCTTCTGACAAGTCACTGATCCCTCATTGACCTGCCCCCTATGTTACAAAATGCATATTATGTATATATTGAAAAAGAAATCACCTGCAGCAGGCAGGCGCCGGCACTGCAGCCTGGTCGCATGTGTAATGTACAGTTCATTCTTTTATATTATGCAATAAATAAATTCATCAGTAAAAAAGTGTCTGAAAATGGCGCCGGTATATCGCTTGAGGATCTCCTGAGAGAGCAAAAATCAAGTACAACAGGTATGTTCCCACCAGGCAGTTTCCCCAAATCGGCAAAGTTTCCGTCTTGTCGATATGTCCAGCGATTTAAATATTTACTAAACTTGTAATACAGGATTTTTGGGAGATATCAAGCCTGGGTTTTGTGGTTAATTTGACATCCATACAGAGACAAGCCCTGCAAAAATTAAGATATATCTATCGTGATAAAACCGTCCGACAAGGGAGGAAACATCTATGGCCCAAAGTCATGTACGAGAGGGAAGCCTCTAAACCTCTTAGCGACAGGAATACATATCTCAGACTGGACCATAGCCCATTAAATTCCTTCTCTAATGAACTTCAAGAAATTTTGGTACGAGCTTTTGAGAGGGGAATTATCCCCAAACAAATCCTTCATGGACTTCTTACAAAATCTCTAAAGATTCCCACATTGTACTTTATCCCTTAGGTGCACAAAAATCCCATTGATCCTCTAGGCCCCCCAATTGTTTCTGGCATAGGAGGGCTATGTGCCCTTATATGAAAATTCATTGATTATCACTACCTCAAACCTTTAGTAGCGTCGCTTCTCTCCTACGCCAGAGATACAATGGACGTCTTGTCGAGGATCAATGAGATTCATTTGGAGGATGATATGATCCTTGTTATAGTGGATACTGAAACGCTGTGCACATTCATTCGCCATGAGGATGGCTTGGAGGCAGTCCGCTTCTTCTTGGGGACGAGAAATTTTTTCGCATTTAGGGATGTCTTTTACTTGCTGCAGCGAGGCACTGCCATGGGCGCGGCCTGTGCACCATCCTTCGCCAACCTTTTCCTGGGGATGGCGCACGGACCACAGACCATGTACCGTGCTGGTTATGAAATATTGATGACTTGTCATTTGGCAAGGTTCGGAATATCAATTGCAGCAATTCATGCAGCAACTGAACTATAACTGATTTAACATCAAGCTCACTTATTCAATGAACAAAACTGCGGTGAACTTCCTGGACATCAAAATTAAAGCTGACGAACATCGAATCGACAGTTGCAGACAGACGAGTTTCCGAAGTCCACCTCAGTTAACGCGTTGCTGTGTAAGGAGGTGGCGAGGAACCTCACGTAGCTTCTTTCACTTGGTCACTGTTCGCACATTCGCATTAGGCACCTCCTGGTTTATTAATGGTATATACTGTGATGACATGTATTGTAATGCAAATGTACTATGTGTTGCTGTGTTGTGTACGTAATGTGTACTGCATAGCGTTAGGGTTAATATAGGATCTTAGATAGCATAGAGCCATAGGGGTATAGTAGAGGGGGGAATTATAGAGTTAAGGAATAGGATAGCATAGAGTGATAATAGAGTACAGGCATCACAGGGGTTAACTAAATGGGAGAAACAGCACAGAGCAAGGAAGTATAGTCAGGATACTTCCTGATTAGAGCGGGAAGCCCTGGCAGCCTGCCCAAGGGCAGGACGCATGCAGTATAGGAGACAGTTGCAAGCCGTGGGGATAAGTCCGTGGATGGCAGTAAGGGGCCCCAGGCTGGAGAATAGTGCAGATGGGCACCAGCTCAGCAGGACCATCCCCAGGAAGGATGCAGGGTCTAAGACTGGGGCGGGAGTCATTAGGATGGCACTCCTGGCACCTTTCCCTATTGGAACTGGATGAGGGGCTGACAGGGAACTGGTGACGCAGGAAGTACAGATGGGACACGGCTTGTCCACGGAGACGGCCAAAATTGCTGGGAGAACAGAAGGAGAGGATATAGAAGGAAAGGAGTCTGCCCGAAGGCAGGGAAAGTGCAGGATATTCGGCTCTGTGTGAATTGTGCTGCCAAAGTGAGGAGTACCCATGTTATCAGTAAAGTTGAACTTTTTGAAAAGGACTGTGACTCTGCAGTGTTTCATGGAACCTGGAAATCAGATGCTGGAGTGACAGAGACCGAGGGGACTCCAGCAACTGAAGTGAGGACTCTGCTGCACACATCACACACACAACAGAACGGACTGTGTATTTCATCTGTGGGGCGCCAGGGTGTGGGAACACTACAGCTCGTTGCCACGACTATCACCCTGGCCACCTTACAGCTGCATGCCAGTTCTAGCCATCCCTATATCACCATCAAGGCCATCCCAGCTGGTCAATACCTCAGGATGAGGCAGATCTGTTCCTCTAAGTCTAAATTTGAGTCCCAATCAATTGATCTCCAGAACAAATTCAAAGCAAGGGGATACAGTAATAGGTGCATAAAAGAAGGGTATTCTGCAGCTAAACATCATACTCGTGATATACTATTAAATCCCCAAATAAAAAAGAACAGTAAAGATGACATAGTTTGTTTCATCTCTACCTACAATGGGGAATGGGCTTCCATGAGAAGTTGCCTTCAAAAACATTGGAGCATTCTCAAAACAGACCCTATGCTTTCTAGGCATCTAACTGATTATCCCCTTATGACATCCAGGAGGAGTAGAAACTTAGGGGACATATTGGTAAATACCGTATATACTCGAATATAAGCCGAGATTTTCAGCCCATTTTTTAGGGCTGAAAGTCCCCCTCTCGGCTTATATTCGAGTCATATACCAGGGGGTCGGCGGAGGAGGGGGAGCGCAGCTGTCCTATATACTCACCCCTCTGCCAGCCCGGTCTCTGCAGCCCCTGCTCTCCTCCCACAGTCCCGGCGCCTGTGTTCAGCCCTCAGTGGTACCGCTCATTAAAGTCATGAATATGCACATATTCATGACTTTAATGAGCGGTAACACGTGACCGCTGAACACTGGCGCCGGAGACTGTGGGAGAAGAGCAGGGCAGAGACGCGCCGGCGGAAGGGTAAGTATAATATTTACCTGTCCCGTTCCACCGATGCGCTGCTGTGTCCTCGGGTCCTCTTGCTGCGATGTTCAGGCAGAGGGCGCGATGACGTGGTTACTGTGCACCGCGCCCTCTGCCTGAGCATTCACTGCTGGAGGACCCGGAAGACAGCGGCGAGCAGCGGTGAACCCGGTGACAGGTAAATGTCTCAGGTGCCGGGCCCTGAGCGAGGGGTTACACCGGCACCTGTCCCCCATAGCGCGCCGGTGTCCCGGGCATAATCTCATTTTCCACCATAGGCTTATACTCAAGTCAGTAAGTCTTCCCAGTTTTTTGTGGCAAAATTAGGGGGGTCGGCTTATACTCGGGTCGGCTTATACTCGAGTATATACGGTAGTCACTCTGTCCTTATTATCAAAAAAATGCCCTTTGGATCTAGTGGACATACCTCTGGCTGTTTCCCATGTGGAAACTGCATCTCCTGCAAAAACATGTGTCGCACCTATGTCTTTGACTCAGCCAACGGAAGAAAGATTTTTTTCTTCCATCAGACAGCATATAACCTGCAATACAACCAGGTTATTATGCTAAATGCAGCTGTCCCAAAATATACATTGGACTGACGTTAAGGCGGTTGAGAACTCATACTTGAGAACATGTGCATTACATTACTGCTGCAGAAACAGACGGATTTCACGCAGTTAAAAACAGTACCCCGTCACTTCAAGTATCTCACAAATGTAATCCTATGTCCTTCTCGGTCAGAGGCATTGAACAAGTCCAGTGTGGCATTAGGGGGATGATATTAAGTGCCTCCTTGCTCAAAAAGAATGGAGGTGGATTACAATCCGGGCACAATGACACCCAATGGCCTAAACGAAACACTGGGACTCTCCTCTTTCTTATAGAACCCCAAAAGAACAATGGGATTCTGTTTCTCTTTTCAAGACATTTTCCATCTCTGTTTCACCTATAACCCATCATGTTATTTTAATTCACATTTTAGACCAATTATTATGTTACTAATATGTTTTTTAATTTACTTTTTATGTAGTTGGAATCCTTTTAGCTGCATGTAATTTCGGTGTACTTGTGGTAGGAGGGCCATCTGGTGGACATTTGAGGCGGATGGAACCATTCACAGGAAAAGAAGAGAAAGAATATTTTTATTCTAGTGTATATATACGGTGTGTGTGTGTGTGTATGTATGTATTTTTATATATATATATATATATATATATATATATATTATTTTACACGTGGTCAAAATCGTTTAATGGCAGAAAAACCCACAATGGTGACAGAAATAACTTGAATCTGACAAAATTAATAAAAACTAAAAAAATCTATGATAATGAACAAATGCTTCCATAGAACTTAAAAAAATAAAACTCTTGAAATAGGCCTGGACTGAAATGATGGTACAATTAACTTAATATTTTGTTGCACAACCTTTTGAGGCAATCAAACAATTCTTATAACTGTCAATGAGACTTCTGCACCTCTCGACAGGTATTTTGGCCCTCTCCTCAAGAGCAAGCTGCTTCAGTTGTCTCATGTTTGAAGGTTGCCTTTTCCAGACAGCATGTGTCAGCTCTTTCCAAAGATGCTCTAAAGGATTTAGGTCAGGGCTCATAGAAGGCCACCTCAGAATAGTCCAATGTTTCCTCTTAGCCTTTTTGGCTGTTTTTAGCTGTGTGTTTTGGGTCATTATCCTGTTGCAAGACCCATGACCTGCGACTGAGACCAAGCTTTCTGACACTGGGTGGCACATTTCTCTCTAGAATCCCTTTATAGTCTTGTGATTTCATTGTACCCTGCACAGATTCTAGACACCCTGTGCCAGTTGCAGCAAAGCAGCCCCAGAACATAACAGAGTATCCTCCATGTTTCACAGTAGGGACAGTGTTCTTTTCTTGATCTGCTTCATTTTTCTGCCTGATGTAGAGCTGATGTGCCTTGCCAAAAAGTTACATTTTTTTGTATCATCTGTCCATAGGACATTCTCCCAGAAGCTTTGTGGCTTGTCAACATGCAGTTTGGCAAATTCCAGTCTGGCTTTTTATGATTTTTTTTTTCAACAACGGTGTTCTCCTTCGTCGTCTCCCATTAAGTCCCCTTTGGGTCATACAACGACAGATAGTGTGATCTGACACTGATGTTCCTTGAGCTTGAAATTCACCTTTAATCTGTTTAGAAGTTTTACTGGGCTCTTTTGTTACCATTCGTATTATCTGTCTCTTTGACTCGTCATCAATTTTCCTCCTGCGGCCACGTCCAGGGAGGTTGGCTACAGTCCCATGGAGCTTAAATTTCTAAATAATATTTGCAACTGTAGTCACAGGAACATCAAGCTGCTTGGAAATGGTCTTATAACTTTTACCTTTAACATGATACACACCATGTCACCAAACAGCACAGTGAGTATCTGTAGCCGCCTATACAGGCCCACTCACTGCTTCCAAGATTGTAGACACCTGTGATACTAATTAGTGGACACACCTTGATTTAACATGTCCCTTTGTCACATTATTTTCAGGGTACCATCATTTCTGTCCAGGCTTATTTCATGACTTTTATTTTTTTTAAAATTCTGTGGAAGAATGGTTGAAAAACAATGTCTGACTTTCATTTGTTCATTTTCATAGATTTTTTATTTATTATTACTTTTGTCAGATTCAAGTTATTTCTGTCACCATTGTGGGTTTTTCTGTCATTAAACGAGGGATACCAACAATTTTGACCACGTGTGTATATGTATATTTATATGTGTGTGTATATATATATATATATATTGTGAGACAGTGAGAGTATGTGTATTGAATGGGGTGTATATTTCACCTAGCTACTTTACTGACTGGTATAAGGGAGGTGTGTGGCTTTGTAGACCTAGTGGTAGAGAAAGGTCACTACACCTTACATTCAGTACACACTTGCAGCTCAGGCCTGAAATCACTCAGGTGTTAATTAGGAGACCAGAAGTAGGTGTGTTGGAACACAGTCAGAGAGCTCGCTTAGTCTGGACACAGGACGGGTCCAGGCACAAGAAGCAGTCTCCAGGAGTGTGAGCTATCTCAGTCTGGGTGCTCGATGTACCCCGGACACAGGAGTAGTCTCAGTGAGAATCCGTGCGAATATCTGCTGAATAGGAGGGGAGCTCTCTCAAGTCTGGACGTTGAAGGTGCCTTCAGACACAAGGAGGAGACTCTGTGTAACTCCACGCTGGTAACTACTGAACATATGTGTTGTTTTGGGCACAGACTGGTAGAGTCTGGACCCGGATAGAAAGGGAAACTTATCTAAGTGTAATTAGTGGCTGGACAAGCCCAGGTCTTATGTTTATGATTTATTTTTATCTGTTTGCTGTGGACTTTAATAAAGCTGGTTGCGGCCAGTTTTCACCAGAACTGCTGTGTGAATGAACTGTTTTCGTGCCACTCTGTCTACCCAGACGGCGATCCTAGAGCTATATCCCCTGAAAAGCTTACAATATATATATATATATATATACACAGTACAGACCAAAAGTTTGGACACTCCTTCTTATTCAAAGATTTTTCTGTATTTTCATGACTATGAAATTTGTACATTCAATCTGAAGGCATCAAAACTATGAATTAACACATGTGGAATTATATACTTAAAAGAAGTGTGAAACAGCTGAAAATATGTCTTATATTTTAGGTACTTTAAAGTAGCCACCTTTTGCTTTGATTACTGCTTTACCTCTTGAAGCTCATCAAGAGAATGCCAAGAGTGTGCAGTCACCGGAAAAGGTCTTCCAACAATCTTGAAGGAGTTCCCAGAGATGGTTAGCACTTGTTGGCCCTTTTGCCTCCACTTTGCGGTCCAGCTCACCCCAAACCATCTCGATTGGGTTCAGGTCTGGTGACTGTGGAGGCCAGGTCATCTGGTGTAGCACCCCATCACTCTCCTTCTTGGTCAAATAGCCCTTACAAAGCCTTAAGGTGTGTTTGGGGTCATTGTCCTTTTGAAAAAAAAATGATGGTCCAACTAAATGCAAACCGGATGGAATAGCATGCCGCTGCAAGATGCTGTGGTAGCCATGCTGGATCAGTATGCCTTCAATTTTGAATAAATCTCCAACAGTGTCACCAGCAAAACACCCCCACACCATCACACCTCCTCCTCCATGTTTCACGGTGGGAACCAGGCATGTAGAGTCCATCCGTTCACTTTTTCTGCGTCGCACAAAGACACGGTGATTGGAACCAAAGATCTCAAATTTGGACTCATCAGACCAAAGCACAGATTTCCACTGGTCTAATGTCCATTCATTGTGTTCTTTAGCCCAAACAAGTCTCTTCTGCTTGTTGCCTGTCCTTAGCAGTGGTTTTCTAGCAGCTATTTTACCATGAAGGCCTGCTGCACAAAGTCTCCTCTTAACAGTTGTTGTAGAGATGTGTCTGCTGCTAGAACTCTGTGTGACATTGACCTGGTCTCTAATCTGAGCAGCTGTTAACCTGCGATTTCTGAGGCTGGTGACTCGGATAAATATTCTCAGAAGCAGAGGAGACTCTTGGTCTTCCTTTCCTGGGGTGGTCCTCATGTGAGCCAGTTTCTTTGTAGCGCTTGATGGTTTTTTCAACTGCACTTGGGGACACTTTCAAAGTTTTCTCACTTTTTCGGACTGGCTGACCTTCATTTCTTAAAGTAATGATGGCCACTCGTTTTTCTTCACTTAGCTGCTTTTTTCTTGCCATAATACGCATTCTAACAATCTATTCAGTAGGACTATCAGCTGTGCATCCACCAGACTTCTGCACAACACAACTGATGGTCCCAACCTCATTTATAAGGCAAGAAATCACACTTATTAAACCTGACAGGGCACACCTGTGAAGTGAAAACCATTTCCGGTGACTATCTGTTAAAGCTCATCAAGAGAATGCCAAGAGTGTGCAAAGTAGTCATCAAAGCAAAAGGTGGCTACTTTGAAGAACCTAGAATATAAGACATAATTACAGTTGTTACACACTTTTTTGTTAAGTGTATAATTCTACATGTGTTAATTCATAGTTTTGATGCCTTCAGTGTGAATGTACAATTTTCATAGTCATGAAATACAGAAAAATCTTTAAATGAGAAGGTGTGTCCAAACTTTTGGTCTGTACTGTGTATATATATATATATATATATATATATATATATATATATATATATATATATACAGTCATGGCCAAAAGTTTTGAGAAAGACATAAATATTAATTTTTACAAAGTCTACTGCTTCACTTTTTCTAATGGCAATTTGCATATACTACAGAATGTTATAAAGAGTGATCAGCTTAACAGCAATTACTTGCAAAGTCAATATTTGGCTCGAAAATGAACTTTATCCCCCAAAACACATTTCAACATCATTGCAGCCCTGCCTTAAAAGGACCAGCTAACCTCTTTACAGTGATTTCTCCATTAACACAGGTTTGGGTGTTGATGAGGACATGGCTGGAGATCAATCTGTCATGATTAAGTAAGAATGACACCACTGGACACTTTAAAAGGAGGCTGGTGCTTGGCATCATTGTTTATTTTCTGTTAACCATGGTTATCTCTAAAGAAACACGTGCAGTCATCATTGCAATGCACAAAAATGGCCTAACAGGGAAGAGTATCGCAGCTAGAAAGATTGCACCTCAGTCAACAATCTATCGCATCATCAAGAACTTCAAGGAGAGAGGTTCCATTGTTGCCAAAAAGGCTCCAGGGCATCCAAGAAAGACCAGCAAGCGCCAGGACCGTCTCTTAAAAGTGTTTCAGCTGCGGGATCAGGCTACCAGCAGTGCAGAGCTTGCTCAGGAATGGCAGCAGGCAGGTGTGAGTGCATCTGCATGCACTGTGAGGCGGAGACTCTTGGAGCAAGGCCTGGTCTCAAGGAGGGCAGCAAAGAAGCCACTTCTCTCCAGAAAAAACATCATGGACAGACTGATATTCTGCAAAAGGTACAGGCAGTGGGACTGCTGAGGACTGGGGGTAAAGTTATTTTCTCTGATGAATCCCCTTTTCGATTGTTTGGGACATCAGGAAAACGCCTCATTCGGAGAAGACAAGGTGAGCGCTACCACCAGTCTTGTCTCATGCCAACTGTTAAGCATCCTGAAACCATTCATGTGTGGGGTTGCTTCTCAGCCAAGGGAATCGGCTCTCTCACAGTCTTGCCTTAAAACACAGCCATGAATAAAGAATGGTACCAGAATGTCCTCCAAGAGCAACTTCTCCCAACCCTCCAAGAGCAGTTTGGCGATCAACAATGCCTTTTCCAGCATGATGGAGCACCTTGCCATAAAGCAAAGGTTATAACTAAATGGCTCAGGGAACAAAACATAGAGATTTTGGGTCCATGGCCTGGAAACTCCCCAGATCTTAATCCCATTGAGAACTTGTGGTCAATCATCAAGAGACGGGTGGACAAACAAAAACCTAAAAATTCTGACAAAATGAAAGCATTGATTGTGCAAGAATGGACTGCTATCAGTCAGGATTTGGTCCAGACGTTGATTGAGAGCATGCCAGGGAGAATTGCAGAGGTTCTGAAGAAGAAGGGTCAACAGTGCAAATATTGACTTGCTGCATTAACTCATTCTAACTGTCAATATAAGCTTTTGTTACTCATATGTTTGCAATTATTATATTTCTGTCTGTGATAAAAACATCTGTCAAACACACATAAAAACCAGAGGGCAGCAGATCATGTGAAAATATAATATTTGTGTCATTCTCAAACATTTTGGCCATGACTGTATTTGGTATCGCCGCATTCAGAATCGCCCGATCTATCAATAAAAAAATTAACCTGATCGCTAAATGGCGTTTTCACCACTTTGGTAAAAAAGAACCTAGACATGTTTGGTATCTATGAACTCGTAATGACCTGGAGAATCATAATGGCAAATCAGTTTTAGCATTTAGTGAACCAGAGGGCAGCAGATCATGTGAAAATATAATATTTGTGTCATTCTCAAAACTTTTGGCCATGACTGTATGTATATATATATATATATATATATATATACATAAGTAGGTACAGAAAGTATTCAGACCCCTTTACATTTTCACTCTTTGTTTCATTGCAGCCATTTGCTAAATGCAAAAAAGTTCATTTTTTTTCTCATTAATGTACACTCTGCACCTCATCTTGACTGAAAAAAACAGAAATGTAGACATTTTTGCAAATTTATTAAAAAATAGAGTTGAGCGATACTTTCCGATATCCCTAAGTATCGGAATCGGAATGGTATCGCCGATAACATTAAAATATCGGCGATACCCGATACCGATACCGGAAATCCAATGTAAGTCTATGGGAACAAATATCGGAACTAAAAAAACCCCATTCTTTCCTTGTAAACACTAAATATACACACATAGAATACATATATATATATATATATACATGTCATTGTGACATATATATATACATATATGTATAGTTTATACACTTCTACATAGTAAAATATCCTCTGATTCAATTGCCGGGTAAAGCCGGCTTCTGTAAAAAGACAGAAGCACCTGACATGAAATGACACTTGGTGTACATAGGGTTAACCATGTCTTTTCATGTCGTTTGCTATCTGATTTGCACAAACAATTACATCAGTCTATGTGTGCAAAATTTCACACCTGTAGGGGTTAATTAAAGGTGTAAATTCGTTGTAAAAAAAAGGACTTTTTTGCTACGAATTTACACCTTTAATTAACCCCTACAGGTGTGAAATTTTGCACACTAAAGGTACTGCCACACTACACAATCCCGCTAGCGATCTCGTTAGCGTCGCATACTAATGAGATCGCTAGCGGGATTGTTTGTATATCGCTGAGTGCGGCTTAACTTAGCGATATCGTTAAGGACGCTATCGCGGTTAGCGATCTCCTTAACGACTTTAGCGGTACAAAAGTACCGCTAAATCGCTAAGAAAAGGTGCCACACTCAGCGATAATACTTACCCAGCGGGAGCGCCGGCGATGAAATAGGGTCCGGAGCGATTCCAGCGACGAGCGAGATCACAGCAGGAAGCTCGTCGCTGGCAGCTGCCGCACACTACAACATCGCTAACGGGATCGCTAAATAGTGACGTTTTTTAGCGATCCCGTTAGCGATGTTGTTTAGTGTGGCATACCCTTTACACTCATGTAATTGTTTGTGCAAATCAGATATCAAAGTACATGAAAAGACATGGTTAACTCTATGTAAACCAAGTGTCATTTCATGTCGGGTTCTGCATTTTCACAAAGCCGGCAATTGAATTAGCGGCTATTATACTATGTAGAAGTGTATGAACTATAAATATATATATATATATATGTGTCACAAACTCAATGACATGTATATATATATATATGAGGTGTAAAATTGCTGAAAAAAAATGCGTGGGCTCCCGCCCTATTTTCGCAACCAGACAGACAAAGCCAGTGAGTGGGGGCAGATAATAATAGCCCAGAGAGGGACCATTATTTTTGGCCCCCCCGGCTACTAAAAATCTGCCCCCAGACACCCCAGAAAGGGCAAATCTCTAATTAGATTTGCCCTTTCTGGCACTTTGCCCGTCTATTCCCATTGCCCTGTAGCGGTGGCGAATGGGTTAATAAGGGGTTAAAATGACCTTGCAATTGAAAGGTCACTTTAAGCCAGGTTAATAATTGAGAGCTGTCAGTTAGACAACTATCAATTATTAATCCTATTGTATGAAAGAAAAATCAAACACACACACTTTAATAAAAAAGAAGTTTAATGAAATAATCACACAGTTTTTGACCATATTTTATTTACCTGCTAAAACCATTTCCTGTAATAAAAATAAAATAATAAAGCAAAATTATTCTTACCAATCCGATGCACAGTCAGGTCCACGGTGTAATCCTTCAGAAAGGGTTAATGTTTACTGCAGGGACCGCAGCTAATGCTGCAGCCTCACAGTAAACCCCCAAATGAATGAGCTCCTCTCCTGGCTGACAGGAGAGGAAGTGGAAAGCTTAATTGATTGCTTTCCACTTTCACTTCAGGTCAGCCAGGGACACCATCAGTGACGTCAGAGGGAACTGATTAACAAAAATAGGGGTTCCCTTCGAAAAAAAAATGGCGTGGGGTCCCCCCTATTTTTGTTAACCAGCCAGATGAAGCAGACCGCTGAGGCCTGGTTTTTCAGGCTGGTAAGGATCCAATATCCATGGACCTTGCAAGCCTGATAATACCAGGCCACAGCAGTCTGCTTAGCTTGGCTGGTTAACAAAAATAGGGGATCCCCTCGAAAAAAAAACGGCGTAGGGGTCCCCTATTTTTGTTAACCAGCCAAGTAAAATGCAGACTGCTGCGGCCTGGTATTAAAAGACTGTCAAGGCCCATGGATTTTGGCCCTCAACAGCCGATAATACCAGGCTACAGCAGCCCCACATTTGGCGCATCAAAAGATGTGCCAATTGTGGCACTTTACCCGGCTCTTCCCACTTGCCCTGTAGCGGTGGCAAGCGGGGTAATAAGGGGTTAATGTCACCGTTGATTGCACGGTGACAATAAGCCCGATTAATAATGGAGAGGTGTCAATAAGACACCGATCCATTATTAATCCCAAGGTTTTTAAATGTTTAAAAAAAAGACACAGCAAGAAAAAAGCCTTTTAATGAAATAAAAGAGACAACACAGTTTTCATTTTTTTTATTACTCTCTCATTCCTGCGACGCCATCGATTCCTGTAAAAAAATAAAAAAAACAAACCAACAGTATACCACCTGTCCGACGCAGTCCATAGTAACGATTGTCCCACGACGATCCAGCTCTGCTACATCGGAATGACAGGCAGAGCCTGACATCCCGGCGCAGCACAGCTGCTTACCAGCTTCCCCGGCGGTGACGTCATCGGACTGCTTTACGGCCGCGATTACCCAGCAGTCACTGCAGTTATCGCGAGATACTGCATGTGACCGCCGGGGAGAAGAGGATGGCGGCCATTCAGCAGTCCGGGATGTGACCGCCGGAGATCTTCTGCGGGTAAGTGCCGCTGACTCCTGACAGACCCGACCGACGGACACTGACAGTGACAGTGACATTCCGATTCCGGTATCCGATATGACGAAAATATCGGAACTCGGAATCGGAATTCCGATACAGCCAATATCGGCCGATACCCGATATTTGCAGTATCGTATCGCTCAACACTATTAAAAAAGAAAAACTGAAATATCACATGGTCGTAAGTATTCAGACCCTTTGCTCAGACAGCCATACTTAAGTCACATGCTTTCCATTTCCTTGTGATCCCCATTGAGATGGTTCTACTCCTTCATTGGAGTCCATCTGTGTTTAATTAAACTGATCTATATAAGACTTCACAGCTCACAGTGAATGTCAGACCAAATGAGAATCATGAAGTCAAAGGAACTGCCAAGGAGCTTAGAGACAGAAATGTGGCAAGACACAGGTCTGGCCAAGGTTACAAAAGAATTTCTGCAGTACTCAAGGTTCATAAGAGCACAGTGGTCTCCATAATCCTTAAATGGAAGACGTTTGGGACCACCAGAAGTCTTCCTAGACCTGGGAGAAGAGCCTTGGTGAGAGAGGTAAAGAAGAAACCCAGGATCACTGAGGCTGAGCTCCACAGATGCAGTAGGAGAAAGTTCCTCAAAGTCAACCATTACTGCAGCCCTCCACTAGTCGGGCATTTTTGGCAGAGTGGCCCATAGAAGCCTCTCCTCAGAGCAAGACATATGAAAGCCCGCATAATTTTCTAAAAAACACATGAAGGACTCTCATACTATGAGAAACAAGATTCTCTGGTCTGATGAGACGAAGATAGAACTTTTTGGCGATAATTCTAAGCGGTATGTGTGGAGAAAACCAGGCACTGCTCACCTCTTGCCCAATAAAATCCCAACAGTGAAACGTGGTGGCAGCATCATGCTTTGGGGGTGTTTTTCAGCTGCAGAAACAGGACGACTGGTTGCAATTGAAGGAAACATGAATGCAGCCAAGTACAGAGATATCCTGTATTAAAACCTCTCCCAGAGTGCTCTGGATCTCAGACGTGACCAAAGGTTCACCTTCCAACAAGTCAATGACCCTAAGCACACAGCTAAAATAAGAAAGGAGTGGCTTCAGAACAACTCTGTGACCATTCCAGTCAGAGTCCTGACCTAAACCCAATTGAGCATTTCTGGAGAGACCTTTAAATGGCTGTCCACCAATGTTCACAATCCAACCTGACGGAACTGGAAAGGATCTGAAAGGAAGAATGGAAGAGGATCCCCAAATCCAGGTGTGAAAAACTTGTTGCATCATTCCCAACAAGACTCATGGCTGTACTAGCTCAAAAGGGTATTTCTACTCAATACTGAGCAAAGGGTCTGAATACTTATGACCATGTGATATTTCAGTTTTTCTTTTTTAATAAATTTGCAAAAATTTCTACATTTCTGTTTTTTTTCAGTCAAGATGGGGTGCAGTATGTACATTAATGAGAAAAAAATGAACTTTTTTAAATTTACCAAATGCCTGCAATGAAACAGAGTGAAAAATGTAAAGGGGTCTGAATACTTTCTTTACTCACTGTATATGTACATAAGGACTACTCATATTTAAAGCTTTTTAATAGTTCCCTGTGGTATGCCATAAAAATATACAGTTGTGCTCAAAAGTTTACATACCCCAGCAGAATTTTGCTTTCTCGGCCTTTTTTCAGAGAATATGAGTGATAACACCAAACCTTTTACTACATTCATGGTTAGTGGTTTGGTGAAGCCATTTATTGTCAAACTATTGTGTTTTCTCTTTTTAAATCATTATGATAACCCAAAACATCCAAATGACCCTGATCAAAAGTTCACACACCGCATTTCTTAATACTGTGTATTGCCCCCTCTAACATCAATGACAGCTTGAAGTCTTTTGTGGTAGTTGTGGATGAGGTTCTTTATTTTCTCAGATGATAAAGCTGCCCACTCTTCTTGGCAAAAAGCCTCCAGTTCCTGTAAATTCCTGGGCTGCCTAGCATGAACTGCGCTCTTGAGATCTCCCCAGAGTGGTTCAATGATATTGAGATCAGGCGACTGAGATGGCCACCCCAGAACTTTCACTTTGTTTTGCTGTAACCAATGACAGGTCCACTTGGCCTTGTCTTTTGGATCGTTGCCACATTGGAACGTCCAAGTACGTCCCATGCGCAGCTTCCGGGCTGATGATTGCAAATTTGACTCCAGTATTTGCTGATAACATGCTGCATTCATCTTTCCTTCAACTTTGATGAAGTTTCCTTTGCCTTTGTAGCTCACACATCCTCAAAACATCAGCGATCTACCCCTGTGCTTTATAATAGGAATGGTGTTCCTTTCATCATAGGCCTTGTTGACCTATCTCCAAATGTAACGTTTATGGTTTTGGCCAAAAAGTTCAATTCTGGTCTCATCATTCCAAATTGCTTTGTTCCAGAAGTTTTGAGGCTTGTCTCTGTGCTATTTTGCATATTTTAGGCGAGATACTTTGTGACATTTGCGCAGTAATGCTTTCTTCTGGCAACTCGACCATGCAGCCCATTTTTCTACAAGTACCTCCTTATTGTGCATCTTGAAAGAGCCACTAATTTTCAGAGAGTCCAGTATTTCAGCTGATGTTATTTGTGGATTTTTCTTTGCATCTTAAACAATTTTCCTGGCAGTTGTGGACAAAATATTTGTTGGTCTTTCTGACCGTGGTTTTGTTTTTACAGAGCCCCTGATCAGGGCCGGCGTCAGCACCCGGCACACCCGGGCAAGTGCCGGGGCCCTGAGCAGTCGGGGGGGCCCACTCGCAGTCTGGCACCCCCGCGCCCGTTAGCGGAGGAGAGCGGTGTCAGCGCCGCCACTGGGCCCCCCCCGCTTGCTCAGGGCCCCGGCATCAGCTGGCACAATACTTACCTCTCCCGTGCCTCCGCTGCCGCAGCTCCGGGCTCCAGGGGGCGCCGGCGCTTCCTCTCACGGCAGCACCGCTGAATGACGTCATCATTCAGCGGCCGGCTGTGGCAGAGAGCGCGGACGCTGAACAGGTAAGACGTCTCTGTGTGTGTCTCTGTGTGTCTGTGTTATGTAGTGCGGTGCTTTGTGTGTGTGTATGTGTATGTGTGTGTGTATGTATGTGAGAGAGTGCTTGTGCTGTAGTGCTGTCTGTGTGTGATGATGGGCAGGCATTGATGATAATGGGGAGGCATTGATGATAATGGGCAGGCATTGATGATGGGGAGAAGATGATGATAATGGGCAGGCATTTATGATGGGGAGGCATTGATGATAATGGGCAGGCGTTGATGATAATGGGGAGGCATTGATGATGGGGAGAAGATGATGATAATGGGCAGGCATTGATGATAATGGGGAGGCATTGATGATGGGGAGAAGATGATGATAATGGGCAGGCATTGATGATAATGGGCAGGCATTGATGATAATGGGCAGGCATTGATGATGGGGAGGAGATGATGATGATGGGGAGGCCATGATGATAATGGGCAGGCATTGATGATGAGGAGGAGATGATGATGATGGGCAGGCATTGATGATGATGGGGAGGAGATGATGATGATGGGCAGGCATTGATGATAATGGGGAGGCAATGATGATGATAAGGAGGCAATGATGATGATGGGGAGGAAATCATGATGATAATGGGGAGTCTTTCCACAGCACCCTTTCCTGAGCCGTAACAGTGCAGAACGCAGTACAGCGCAGAGGAGAGCTCCATATTTTGTATGGAGCATTATATGGGGACCAGTATCCTGTATGGAGCATTATATGGGGACCAGTATCCTGTATGGAGCATTATATTGGGTCCAGTATTCTGTATGGAGCATTATATGGAGACCTGTTGTGAATGGGTTTGAGATGAGTTCTGAGCAGAGGCTCCCTCTGGTGGTTACAAGCGGTGCTAGTCTGTCCAGTGAAGATTGTGAGGACTGGGAATCAGGTGTTACTGACTGGTCTTATATATGGGAGTCACCTTCCCATCAGGGTTGCCGGTGACCAATTGTTCTGGTCTGAATCCTTTTTTCCAGTTTCCCTTGTAGCCTGCTGTGTCGTGTCTGCATCTCCTGCTAACAGATAAGACATTTTCTTCTTTTGTGTTTGTGCTATATTTTTGCATTTTGTCCTGCACTTCTGTGGGGGCCTTCTGGGTCCCCTCCGGGGGCTTCTGCCCTCTCAGTTTTGTTCAGCCACTGATGTTTGTACTTTTGCTTTTTCCAGTTTTTTCAGTGGCTGCTGTTTTGATTTTGTTACACCAGAGAACTAATTTAGGTGGAAGAGGTCGTGTGATCTCAGGTGTTTTTGAAATTAGTAGAGTTGGTGCCTTTCAGGGTTTTCTGGGATTGCAGTAAGTACCCTTCCTATCCTTTTCTATTTAGTTAGTTTGGGCCCCAGCGTTTGCTCATTCTATTTTCTTTCTGTGTCAGTATTTCATCTTGTCTAACCGCCATTACTTGTTTGGGGGCTTTCTATTATCTTTGGGGTTCTGCTCCGGGGCAGATAGCTTTCCTATTTCTATCTTTGGGTGTAGTTAGTTTCTCAGGCTGTGACGAGGCGTCTAGGACCAACGTAGGAACGCTCCACGGCTGCCTCTAGTTGTGGTGGTTAGTCAGGGTACTGCAATCTCATAGATTCCAACTGCTCTGGTGTATTGCCTTTTTTACCTGCACTCCTCAGCTACCGAAACATAACAGTATGACCGGCCTAAAAATTGAAAATTGTATGGTACTCACAGAAGGGAAAAAATATTGTGAAAGAAAAAAGGTTGTCAGAGTTGTCAGAAATATTTTTCTGTTTGTTGCATTTTTTTTTTTTCCCTCTGTATCTCTGGGTGCTGGGGAGGATCTTTTCTCTCAATGGAGTTTGCACAGTTGTCTGGCCGTGTGGATCAGCTTGCCACTGAGGTTCGGAGTATTGTTATCTATCTTGCTGGGTTGCCTGTTGTGGAACCTAGGATTCCCATGCCAGATTTGTTTTTAGGGGATCGAGCTAAGTTTCAGAATTTCAAAAATAATTGTAAATTGTTTTTTGCCTTAAAATCTAAGTCCTCAGGGAACGCAGCGCAGCAGGTTCAAATTATCATCTCTCTCCTGCGCGGCGATCCTCAGGATTGGGCTTTTTCCCTGATACCTGGGGATCCTGTTTTGAGTGATGTTGATGCATTTTTTCAGGCCTTGGGGTTATTGTACGATGAGCCTAATGTCACTGATCAAGCTGAAAAAGCCTTGTTGGCATTAAATCAGGGGCTTGATGACGCTGAGTTATACTGTCAGAGATTCCGTAGGTGGGCAGTCCTGACCAAATGGAATGACGACGCTTTGGCAGCCCTTTTCTGGAAGGGTCTGTCAGATAATATAAAGGATGTTATGGTGGGATTCCCTGTCCCCTCTGGTCTCAATGATTCAATGTCATTAGCGATTCAAATTGACAGACGTTTGCGTGAGCGGAGAAGTATGCGTGGAATGGTGTTGCCTTGTGAACCAGCTTCTGAACCCATGCAGTGTGATAGAGTGGTGTCTGGGGCACAGCGTCATGAGTTTCGAAAGCGCAATGGGTTATGTTTCTACTGTGGTGATGCCTCTCATGCTATTTCAGTCTGCCCTAAGCGGGGAAGACGTTTTGCACGCTCAGTTGTCTTGGGTAGTGTTCAGACTAAGTTTTTATTAACTGTCACTCTGATATGCTCTCTGTCCTCATTTTCTGCTCAGGCTTTCGTTGATTCTGGAGCAGCTATTAATCTGATGGATTATGATTTTGCTAAACGTTGTGGATTTCCCTTGATACCCCTACAGAAGTCTATTCCCCTACTGGGGATCGATTCTACCCCTTTGGCTGAGAATAAACCCCAGTTTTCTACTCAGGTGATAATGAGGGTTGAACCTGATCACCAGGAGTGCTGCAAATTTTTGGTTCTGTATAATCTGCATGACATTATCGTGCTGGGTTTTCCTTGGTTACAGTCTCATAATCCTGTTTTGGATTGGAAATCTGTGTCTGTAACCAGTTGGGGCTGCCAATGTGTTAATACTAACACTCCTGTTTTTTCTGCCTCCCCCCAGGCTCAGGATGTTCCTGACTTTTTGATTGATTTTTCTGATGTGTTTAGCGAAAGTAAATCTGCATCCTTGCCTCCCCATAGGAGCTATGACTGCGCTATTGAATTAGTGCCGGGTAGTAAATTCCCTAAAGGTCGCCTTTTTAACTTGTCTGTACCTGAACATGACGCTATGCGGTCTTATATCAAGGAATCATTGGAGAAGGGTCATATCAGACCATCCTCTTCACCCTTAGGTGCCGGTTTTTTCTTTGTGGCCAAAAAGGATGGTTCTTTAAGGCCGTGTATTGATTATCATCTCTTGAACAATATTACTGTGAAATATCAATACCCGTTACCCTTGATTTCTGACCTGTTTTCCAGGGTGAAAAACGCTACTTGGTTTACCAAGCTTGACCTCAGGGGGGCGTATAACCTTATTCGCATTAAGCACGGGGATGAATGGAAGACGGCATTCAATACCCCTGAAGGGCATTTTGAGTACCTGGTGATGCCCTTTGGGCTCACTAATGCTCCTTCCGTCTTCCAGTCCTTCATGAATGACATTTTCAGGGATTTTGTGGACAAATTTCTGATTGTTTATTTGGATGATATCTTGATTTTTTTCTAATGACTGGGACTCTCATGTGAAACATGTTCGAACTGTATTCCAGATTTTGAGAGAGAATGCTCTGTATGTGAAGGGATCAAAGTGTCTTTTTGGCGTACAGAGGATCTCATTTCTGGGATTCATTTTGTCCCCATCTGTTATTGAAATGGACCCGGTCAAGGTTCAGGCCATCTGTGATTGGGTCCAACCTGCTTCATTAAAGGCTCTTCAGAGATTTTTGGGTTTTGCCAATTTTTATCGTAAATTTATTGGTAATTTCTCGGTTATTGTTAAACCATTAACTGATTTGACCAGAAAGGGTTCTGATGTGGTGAATTGGCCCCCTGAGGCAGTCTCTGCATTTCAGGAACTTAAGCAGAGATTCACTTCTGCTCCTGTTCTACGGCAGCCTGATGTTTCTCTGCCATTTCAGGTGGAGGTTGATGCCTCTGAAATTGGGGCAGGTGCCGTTTTGTCCCAAAAAGATCCAGAGACCTATAAATGTAACCCTTGTGCCTTTTTCTCTCGAAAATTTTCTCCTACTGAACGTAATTATGACGTTGGTAATCGGGAGTTATTGGCCATGAAGTGGGCTTTTGAAGAGTGGAGACATTGGCTGGAGGGAGCCAAACATCAGGTGGTGGTCCTTATGGACCATAAGAATCTGGTCTATCTGGAATCTGCCAAGCGACTCAATCCTAGACAGGCCAGGTGGGCCTTGTTTTTCACACGTTTTAATTTTGTGGTTTCCTTTCTTCCTGGCACTAAGAATGTTAAGGCGGATGCCCTCTCGAGGAGTTTCCTTGCGGACTCTCCTGAGTTATCTGATCCTTCTGTTATTTTGAAAGAGGGTGTAGTTCTTTCCGCCATCTCGCCCAATTTGAGACTTGCTCTGGAGGGGTGTCAGGAGGATAGGCCCGAGTGCTGCCCTGTTGGAAAATTGTTTGTCCCGGACCAGTGGAAAAAGAGTGTGATGTCTGAGATTCATTGTTCCGCGTTGGCTGGGCATCCCGGAATTTTTGGTACCAGAGACTTGGTTAGTCGGTCCTTTTGGTGGCCTACCTTGTCTCGTGATGTCAGGGAATTTGTGCAGTCCTGCGGGACTTGCTCTCGCTCCAAGCCTTGCTCTCGCTCTAGTGGTTTGTTGATGCCATTGCCTGTGCCCAAGAGACCATGGACCCATATCTCTATGGATTTCATTTCCGACCTTCCTGTTTCTCAGAGAATGACCACCATCTGGGTAATTTGTGATAGGTTTTCCAAGATGATACATCTTGTGCCATTACCTAAGTTGCCTTCCTCCTCTGAATTGGTGCCGTTGTTCCTTCAGCACGTGGTTCGTTTACACGGCATTCCTGAGAACATTGTGTCTGACAGAGGAGTCCAGTTTGTTTCCAGATTTTGGAGGACTTTTTGTTCTAAACTGGGTGTTCAATTGTCTTTCTCCTCGGCATTTCATCCTCAGACCAATGGTCAAACTGAGAGAACAAACCAGACATTGGAGACTTATCTAAGATGCTTTGTGTCTGCTGATCAGGATGACTGGGTCTCTTTTTTGCCTTTGGCTGAGTTTGCTCTTAATAATAGGGCTAGCTCTGCTACTTTCATGTCTCCGTTTTTCTGTAATTCTGGGTTTCACCCTCGATTTTCTTCAGGACAGACGGAGGCTTCTGTCTGTCCAGGTGTTGACTCTGTTGTGGAGCGTATGCAACTGATTTTGGACCAGGTAGTGGAGAGGTTGTCCCTCTCTCAGGAGAGGGCCCAGCGGTTTGCTAACCGGCATAGGACTGATGGTCCTCGGTTTAAAGTGGGGACTTGGTCTGGTTGTCCTCAAAGAATATTCCTATGAGAGTAGCATCTCCTAAATTTAAGCCTAGGTTCATTGGTCCTTAAAAGATCATGGTGATTATTAATCCTGTTTCTTTTCGTTTGATTTTTCCAGGGACATTTAAGATCCATAACGTGTTCCACAAGTCCTTGTTGAAGAGGTTTGTTGAGCCAGTGGTTCCTGCTGCTATGCCTTCTGACCCTGTTTTGGTTGAGGGCAATCTGGAGTATGTGGTTGAGAAAATATTAGATTCTCGTTTTTCTAGATGGAAACTCCAGTATTTGGTTAAATGGAGAGGTTATGGTCAGGAAGACAATTCTTGGGTGTTTGCTTCGGACATCCATGCTAGGAGACTTATCCGTGCGTATCATAGAACTCATCCTGACCGACCTGGTTGCTCAAATGAGGGTTCGGTGACCCCTCCTCAAGGGGGGGTACTGTTGTGAATGGGTTTGAGATGAGTTCTGAGCAGAGGCTCCTTCTGGTGGTTACAAGCGGTGCTAGTCTGTCCAGTGAAGATTGTGAGGACTGGGAATCAGGTGTTACTGACTGGTCTTATATATGGGAGTCACCTTCCATCAGGGTTGCCGGTGACCAATTGTTCTGGTCTGAATCCTTTTTTCCAGTTTCCCTTGTAGCCTGCTGTGTCGTGTCTGCATCTCCTGCTAACAGATAAGACATTTTCTTCTTTTGTGTTTGTGCTATATTTTTGCATTTTGTCCTGCACTTCTGTGGGGGCCTTCTGGGTCCCCTCCGGGGGCTTCTGCCCTCTCAGTTTTGTTCAGCCACTGATGTTTGTACTTTTGCTTTTTCCAGTTTTTTCAGTGGCTGCTGTTTTGATTTTGTTACACCAGAGAACTAATTTAGGTGGAAGAGGTCGTGTGATCTCAGGTGTTTTTGAAATTAGTAGAGTTGGTGCCTTTCAGGGTTTTCTGGGATTGCAGTAAGTACCCTTCCTATCCTTTTCTATTTAGTTAGTTTGGGCCCCAGCGTTTGCTCATTCTATTTTCTTTCTGTGTCAGTATTTCATCTTGTCTAACCGCCATTACTTGTTTGGGGGCTTTCTATTATCTTTGGGGTTCTGCTCCGGGGCAGATAGCTTTCCTATTTCTATCTTTGGGTGTAGTTAGTTTCTCAGGCTGTGACGAGGCGTCTAGGACCAACGTAGGAACGCTCCACGGCTGCCTCTAGTTGTGGTGGTTAGTCAGGGTACTGCAATCTCATAGATTCCAACTGCTCTGGTGTATTGCCTTTTTTACCTGCACTCCTCAGCTACCGAAACATAACAGAGACCAGTATCCTGTATGGAGCATTATATGGGGACCAGTATCCTGTATGGAGCATTATATGGGGACCAGTATCCTGTATGGAGCATTATATTGGGTCCAGTATTCTGTATGGAGCATTATATGTAGACCAGTATCCTGTATGGAGCATTATATGGGGACCAGTATCCTGTATGGAGCATTATATGGGGACCAGTATCCTGTATGGAGCATTATATTGGGTCCAGTATTCTGTATGGAGCATTATATGGAGACCAGTATCCTGTATGGAGCATTATATGGGGACCAGTATCCTGTATGGAGCATTATATGGGGACCAGTATCCTGTATGGAGCATTATATTGGGTCCAGTATTTTGTATGGAGCATTATATGTGGTCCAGTATTTTGTATGGAGCATTATATGGGGTCCAGTATCCTGTATGGAGCATTATATGGGGACCAGTATCCTGTATGGAGCATTATATGGGGACCAGTATCCTGTATGGAGCATTATATGGGGACCAGTATCCTGTATGGAGCATTATATTGGGTCCAGTATTTTGTATGGAGCATTATATGTGGTCCAGTATTTTGTATGGAGCATTATATGGGGTCCAGTATCCTGTATGGAGCATTATATGGGGACCAGTATCCTGTATGGAGCATTATATTGGGTCCAGTATTCTGTATGGAGCATTATATGGGGACCAGTATCCTGTATGGAGCATTATATTGGGTCCAGTATTCTGTATGGAGCATTATATGGGGGGTGACATCCTGCATGGGGTATTATATGGGTGATAAGGGGGAGACTGTGGTGCCCATAATATTGTATGGAGGACTGTACTGTCCAGTCTGTACTGTGCGCTGTGAGGATTTGGCGGTTTTTGAGCTATTGTACAATTTACAATAGATATCACTCATGTAATGGAAGAAGTAAAGTATTTGGCGTTGTACTATACCCATATTTCTCTGTAGTATCTGTGCATCATGAATCGTGGTCTGTGTTAAAGGGGCCCACTGAGGCTCTTTCGCCCGGGGCCCATAAAAACCTGGAGCCGGCCCTGCCTCTGATTTTCCATTTGTTAATCACAGTTTGAACGCTGCTGACTGGCATTATCAATTTCTTGGATATCTTTTTGTATCCCTTTCCTGTTTTATACAGTTCAACTACCTTTTCCCGTAGATCCATTGATAATTCTTTTGCTTTCCCCATGACTCACTATCCAGAAACGTCAGTGGCTGGATAAAATATGCAAGAGTCTGTCTGGATCCCAGAAACTCACTCAACTTATATGCACACACACTGATTACAAGCAAACAGGTCACAGGTGAGGATGTTACCTTTATTAGCCATTCAAACCCATTTGTGTCAACTTCTATGCATGTTATTAGGTCAAAATCACCAGGGTATGTGAACTTTTGATCAGGGTCATTTAGATGTTTTGGGTTGTCATTATGATTTAAAAAGAGAAAACACAGTAGTTTGACAATTTTATCTGGCTCTTGTTTCTACGATATCAAAGAGTTTTCCTTTTACTGCAACATATAATTAATGCATACTCAATGTGCTGTCAGCTGCTTCTTTCCTGCTGTGTCCCCTGTTCTCCGTTTCACTCAAAACACTGGAGACAGAATCCAAAGTAACTTTTAATATAACGGGTTTATTCTCTTCAGGACACAGCACATCCATAACACCTCCAGCACACTTGTCACAGTACCAGCAATGCATTTTCTTTGTCTTTCCCTAACTTCTTCTACTTCACTGGAATAGGCCACAAAGATATAACGGGACGAGGAGCCCGGTGAAAACGCCACTTCAATGTATCTCCCTGGAACCGACTTCAGACCAGACAGTAGCAGAGAGAATCTCTTCCATAAGATGTAGAAAAGCCGGTGGCCTGGATGGAATCCTACCAGAAATGCTGAAGTACAGCCCACCAGAAATACAGGCTGCAATGGTTAAACTCTTCAATATTGTGCTAAGTGCCGGCTACTTCCCTCGTACCTGGAACCAAGGCCTCATCACACCCATCCACAAGAATGGGGACAGGTATGACCCAGCCAACTACAGAGGCATATGTGTCAGCAGCAACCTGGGGAAACTGTTCAACAGCATCCTGAACAAGAGGATCTTCAGTTTCCTCACCGAACATAACGTCCTCAGCAAGAGCCAAGCAGGGTTCATGCCAAACCACCGCACCACTGACCACATCTATACCCTGCACAGCCTCATTCAGAGACACGTCCACAATACAAAGAACGGGAAGATATACGCCTGTTTCGTGGACTTTAAAAAGGCCTTTGATTCGGTGTGGCACCCGGGCTTATTCCTGAAACTGCTGGAGAGCGGAATAGGAGAAAAGACCTACGATGTTATCAAAAGCTCCTACACCGAGAACCTCTGCAGTGTGAGTGTGAACGGTAAAAGAACGGCTTATTTCCAGCAGAGCCGTGGAGTCAGACAAGGCTGCAGCCTAAGTCCAACGCTCTTCAACATTTACATCAACGAGCTGGCTACCGCTCTGGAATCTTCCACAGCACCAGGTCCCACCCTCCACGACACCCAGGTGAAATTCCTGCTGTATGCAGATGACCTGCTGCTTCTGTCACCAATCGAGAAAGGCCTCCAAGACAACCTGAAAATCTTAGAGAAATTCAGCTCCACCTGGGCACTACCGGTCAACCTAAAGAAAACCAACATCATGGTGTTCCAGAGGAGAAAGAGAAAATTAGACCAGCACCCTTCATTTGTCCTCAACAACTGCGCCCTTACAGGAACAGACAAATATACCTACCTGGGCCTAGAGATTCACCGGTCAGGAAGCTTCAAACAAGCCATAGAGACCCTGAAAGACAAGGCATGTAAAACCTTCTATGGCATCCGAAGGAAACTTTACCATCTGAAGCCACCAGTGAGGGTCTGGTTAAAAATCTTCGACTCGGTCATCGCCCCAATCCTCCTGTATGGCAGTGAAGTCTGGGGTCCTCACACCTACCCAGACTGGTCAAGATGGGACTCCAGCCCAACAGAAATATTCCACCTGGAATTCTGCAAGCACCTTCTCCAAGTCCATCGGAGCACCTCCAACAGTGCCTGCCGGGCCGAGCTGGGCAGATTCCCTCTACACCTAACGGTTCTAAAGAGGGCACTGTCATTCCGGGCTCACCTACGTAGGAGCAATCCAAGCTCCCATCACCATAAAGCCCTGACACACGTAGGTGAAACAGAAAAACTAGGACCCTCGGAACAGCTCACCCAAACCCAACCTGACCAGAACACCAATCACAACAACCTGACAAAAGCCGAAATCAGGAACATGGTAGACGAAGGCCAGGAGAGGTATGTCAGTGACTGGAAGAACGACATCATCAGCTCCCAGAAACTGACCATGTACCGGAGTCTACAGAGAGACTACAGTCTGGCCCCATACCTGGAGAAACTCCCAGACCCCAGAGACCGCCAGATCCTGAGCCGGTATAGACTCAGCGCCCACAGTCTGGCCATCGAATCCGGCCGACACAGGCAGAGCTACAAGCCCAGGGAGGAAAGACTATGCCAACACTGTGACCAGGAGGCCATAGAGGACGAAACCCACTTCCTGCTACACTGCTCCAAATACTCAGCAGTGAGGGACACTCACTTCAGGAGACTCTCACATCTCTTCCCGGATTTCATCACCATGAAGGAGGAAGAGAAAACATATATCTTGCTGGGGGAAGAAGAGAGAGCAGCGGAGATAGCAGCGCGGTATGTGAGCGAATGTCATAGATGCGAGAAAGAGAACTATGATATGCCATGGACTTCTATAGCCCCACCCCGGATCTGCCCCCATCACCCTCCCTATGCCATGGACTTTTATAGCCCCCACCCTGGACCTGCGCCCCATCACCCCTCCCTATGCCATGGACTTCCATAGCCCCCACCCTGGATCTGCCCCTACTCAACATCCCTATCCCTATCCCCCTTTGGTACACTTGCTTTGGCAAAACTAATGTGTATTTAGTCCTGCCAATAAAGCTTCTTGAATTTGAATTTGAATTTGAATTTGACACAGAAACACTACCTACTGGGTCCTCCACCCCTTTACGGTTATCCTGCCCGTGCACTCGCTGGTGGCCCACTGTACTACTTTAGCACCCAAACTTCATCAGTAACTTCATCACTACGTTGCTGCGGATACCATGCACTTTACTCTTCTCTTCCTTCCTTTGTACTTTTCTCCTTTCTGTGAATGGCTGGGCTTCTACTTCTATTGTTACGTGATAGCTGAGCAGCTCAGGCCATAGGCCACCTGAGCACACACAGGGGTCTACCCCCTGACTGACTCTAACCAGGAAGTCTCACGATCTTATTCCCCAGTTACCCCTCCTACTGTTAACCTCTAAATGTCCTACAGCTAAACCTTAATATGCAGTGTACTCAGTGCCCCATCTAGTGGCCCTTTTCCTAACTGAACTGTCCCTAGCTTACATACAGACTAATGTAGCAATAATACAACAGATACGAAAATTCGTCATATGGCAAAATATATAGCAATTATATACAGGTAAATGTACATAGCAGCTTAAACATTTAAAGGGGTTAAGCCATGACCCCCATACAGTAACAAAATCTTATATGGATCAACAAGTGCTGGATGCAGGACATTTTTACGCTTTCCTTGCTGAAGTGAAAGTCAGAGAGGTCAGTTTCTTTTATTACAGTAATATTCTCTTGCAGGACTAGCCCACTCTCACAGAAAGCAGTAGTACTTTGTGTATCCAGCCTGGAGATTAAGTAAGAGGGCAACCAACTTTAAACACCACTAAGCGGCCAGAAATGTTGGCTATAGTTCACACACCTCAACAGCTGTTTCATGTTGTCATAGGTTCCTTTAATTTGGACTGCATAACCAACTTAAATTGAAGGTAGTGTATTGCCTTTACTGTATGCAGCAAAATGGCTTTTAGGCTTGTTTTGGACGAATCGATGAAGAGCCTCCATTTCTCTGGATTATGACTTATCTTCAGAGCTTCCATTAAACTGTTGATGTTGTTGCATGCCACAAGATCCCACTTCATGAAGAAGTAATCCGAACATCGTCCACTAGGAAATTCCACTGCTGTAGTTTGGAATCTAAGAACTCAACTCTTGGGCAGATTCAAATCTCTAATGAGATATTTCAGTTCACTTTGTGTTATAAGGTGTGGTTCAGTTGAGGTTGCTGACAGAAAGTCTGGGTCATGAGAAGACGATGCTTCATGACACCAAGTGCCTTCTTCTTCCTCACTTGACTAGACTGAAAATGTTTCTGGTGCTTTTGGAACCAGTTCTTCTGTATGTGGCACTGGGCATATTGCTGATGGAATGTTTGGATACTGTAAAGTCCACTTGTTCTTCCTTGAAACTTCTTTCCTAATGGGGGCACCATTCAGAAATAGCAATTGATAGTATGATCACTTGGCTCTCTCGAGATCATTGGGACTGCAAAAGGCATAGATTGCCTTTTCCCATGCAACTACAGGGTAAGATGTGATGCACATCTATTGCAGCATATGTGTGGATCCCAACTGTTGACCTGATCTCCTATTCTGCAGCCAAAATACAGGTTGTAGGCTTTCCTTATCATGGTTGTTTAGTTTTGCCTTTGTGATCCAAAAGCAACTTCTCTGCCTAAGTAGCAAAAACTATATACTTTGTTGATGCAAGGCATATCAGAAAAACACATAGAAACATTTTCAATATGCTAAGAAACTAGGCTAATAAATCCTAAAACTGTATACCTTACACAGACAGCATTTATAAAAGCAGGTGATGCCACTGTAATCAGGATTACGTCATTGGAGCTGAGTTGGCGTTTTGTGATTGTCACCGTAGGATGATAAAATTCTGAATGTCAATAGACTAAATAGATTATTAAACAGACTACGGTAGCAACTAACAATGAAATGATGATGAAATAACAAAGATGCAATTTTTCTATAAGCCTACATGAAAGGTGTCATACGTAATTACAACCTCATGGATCTTGAAAATTAGAGCTAATCAGCAAATTTAAGCAACATATTAATTTTCGGCGCCACAAAATTAGTTAAGTTCAACTGCTTTTATCCCTGAACCAATGTGGCTGTAGAAGAGTGTTATGCACTGTCCAGGTAATGCTATATTGAGGAAGGGACCTTCAGAGATTGGCTCCCAATGGCGACACACTAGTCATGTAGAAGTACTCATGGAATGGCCCCACCATTTCCTATTGCAGGGGGTAGGTCAGACAAATTTTTTGGCATGGCAGACACAATGGAACTGGTTCTAGCTAAATCCAGTATACAAGAGAGCACTTGTTCAGCCGTGTCTTTCCTGTTTGAGGCTTCACTCCTTTGTGGAGTTGATTATGTGGAGGCTGATGTCCCCTCAGCGTGGACTGGAATGGATTCAAGAAGCAGTGGAGATTCCTTTCTGTTCCTTCCCTGGACTACACAGGACTAGACTGATTTGTACGAGCTCATAGGAAGTGTGTGCACTAAGCTGGAAGTCTCCTCCCAGCCATTTGTATTGCTGCTTGTTGTGAGGAAATGCAGGCACTGGGGGCAGCTGGGACGTGTGACTGCAAGTATGCAATTTACAAAAATGCAGTCATGTGCTGACTAGACCTGAGTAGCCTCTCTCAATGCAATGTATTGAGCAAAAATGGATGTCTAGTCGGAATGCCAAATTGCATATGGAACGCCCACCAGGGCAGTGGGGATACTCGGTGCCGGGTCACTTCTTAAAGGAGCAGTGTCACGGCAGCAGTAACCTGGTCTGTGGCCCTGGGCGTCCAATAAAGGGTTAAGATGAAAAGGGATAATAACGAATTTGTAATAAAGTGTTCATGACACCACCAGTGGTACTCAGCAATAAAGATGTTAGCCGACGCTGCAGATTTAGTCCACTGGGACAGTTGTTGATGCAGCAGAGTTGGTTCAGCTCTCCACAGGCAGAGCTATGTCCCAGGGTAGTTAGGATATTAAAGATAATGTTGGAGGTGAATGTGGTGCAGGGCAGGTGACGCAGGAAAGATTCAGAATACACAGCAGAGTGCAGTTTCCTTTATCTTTTACTGAGAAGTGTAGGTACAGTCCAGGGCTCAGGTTACAGATGGTTCTGGAGTCGGTCTGCCTGAAAGCAATTTGGGAATCTCCTTATTCAGGTGGGTTGTGAGGCCTCCTTCCTAGTGCTATTCTCTGAGGTACTTGCTGCTGTAAACTCTATTCAAGTTCCTCTCTCTCTGATACTTAGGTAGAACTCCACTCTCATGTCAAGCAGCTATAGCCTACTTCAGGGATCGCTCCTGTCTAGCGTCTCCAGCTCACACGTGCTGCTGTGTCATCGAATATCAGTTGGGGACAGAGGATCTGCAGTCTTCTGCCCTTCGGATTCTGCTGCTAGGGCTTTAGTACCCACACAGCCTCGGGCTCTGGGCCCGGTCTCTAGCGCTAAGGCCTGGGGTGAGCTCAGATGAGGCTCCTTTCCCCAGCTCCTCTCCACACGTCCTGTCTCAACCCTGTTCAGGCTCTAACTAACTACTAACTTCCTGCTTCTGACTAGAGAGAGCAGCTCTCCTCATGTCGGGTTAGAGCTCCCCCTACTGGCCTGGAGCAGGAACTGCGTTGTATGCTGAAACTACCTGTTAAGGTGATCCATTCTTTGCTTCTAGCATGACATCACTCCCCCCTGCAGGGAGGCAAGGCCATTGTGGCATCCGAACTCCTGGGGTGCCACATTTACTTGTGGACACATGACCACCTGCTCCCATCAAAGACAATATCCAGAGTGCAAAGACGAAGTACAGGAGTCTTGGAAAATAAGGGATAACACTGTAACTATTGTGTCTTTGCAAAAACTTGATGCATTTGTCAATAAAAATGTAAAATATATGAAATGCTTATAATTGTACTGCAGTAACTGCAGAAACTTCCAGCTAAAATACATAAAAACACTGAAATAGCAAATTTTGTGAAAACTAAAATTCTAACCTCCGATACCTATATGCTGGAAAAGCCTAAAAGACATTGCTTGGCCAGCCCCCATATTTTATACTGGGTGTAATAGCCCACCCTGATTGGCTGGGCTAAACCATGTAATGTGATAGCTGCAGGGCACTATGAGGAATAATAATAATAATCTTTATTTATATAGCGCCAACATATTCCACAGCGCTTTACAGTTTAACAGTTTCAAAACACAAGTCATAAGTAACAACGTTAACAATACAATAATTAAAGCAAAATAAGCCGCCCCTGCTCGTGAGAGCTTACAATCTACAATGAGGTGGGGGAGTAACAAAGTACAGGTGTGTATATACAATGGTGCATTTACAGTCCCTGACAGAAGTTATGTCGCTTATCCATGTTATGTAAATCAAAGCTTATAACCTGACGTTTAATTCATCCATTGGTTTTATAAATTACTCTTTTGAAAGCTGAAACCCTCCCAAATTTGGTTTAGGTTATGAAAATAAATTGGCATCAATGCTGAAATATTGATCATTTAATGAACACAGAATGGTCAGGTTTTGGCAAGACAAAAGTTTTGTCACTTGGTCAGAAAAAGGCACCCAATCCTAGTTTACATCCTCACCAGTGCTCAGTAAATTATCAACTAATTAGTTGGTGTGTATAAAAAGAAACCCAGCACCCCAGACCTTCACTTGAACTGCAACTTGAGCTCTGACAACATGCCAAAAATCCACCCTGCGACCAAATCCTTGATTATCAAGAGGCTGAAGACCAGATCCACTGCAGAGGTCGCTGGCACCTTTGGTGTGTCTCAGCGTCAAGTACAAAGAATTAAAAAAAGATTTGAAGAGACTGGAGATGGGTTTGACAAGCCCAGGTCTGGCAGACCCCGCACAACAACTGCTCAGGAGTAACGTTTGTTTGTTAGAAAATCCAAAGAAAGCCCCTCTTCCACTGCAGCAGAGCTCCAACAGGCCTGGTCACCTCAAGTCCCTGTGTCAACTAGAACAGTTTGTAGGATTCTGTCTTGAAATGGCGTCCATGGTCGAATCAGTGCTCAGAATCTTGCACTAAACAAAAGGCAAATAAAAAACCATGTGGCATTTGCAAAGTCCTACAGCCTGCTAAACAGATGGACGCTGGAAAAGTGGCAGAAGGTGGATTTCTCTGATGAATCTTCAGTAGAATTACACCACAGCCGCCACAAATACTGCAGGAGACCTACTGGAGGCCATATGGATCCAAAATACACCAGAAAACAGTTAAATTTAGTGGTGGAAAGATCATGGTCTGGGGTTAAATTCAGTATGGGGTGTGCGAAACATTTGCAAGGTGGAAGGCAATATCAATAGCCTAAAATATCAAGAAGTATTAGCTACCTCTTACATTCCAAATCATAAAAGGGGTCAAATTTTGCAGCAGGATGGTGCTCCATCACATACATCCATCTCTAGAACAAAGTTCCTCCAGGCAAAAAAGATGAAGGTGCTCAATGACTGGCCAGCCCAGTCACCAGACATGAACATCATTGAGCATGTTTGGGTAGGATGAAAGAGGAAGCTTGGAAGACAAAACCAAGGAATCTAGATGAACTCTGGGAGGCATGTAAGACTGCATTATTTGCTATTCCTGATGACTTCATTAATAAATTGTATGAATCATTGTTGAACCGCATGAATGCAGTCCTTCAAGCTCATGGAAGTCACACAAAATATTAAATATGACTCTAATAGCACCACAACTTCATTCACCAATGTTATGCAACATATATTTGTATTTTAAGATAATTATTTGTTTGAATATCACATTACTTTCTGTGGGCGACAAAACTTTTGTCTTGCCAAAATCTGACCATTCTATGTTCATTAAATGATCAATATTTCAGCATTGATGCCAATTTATTTTCTTAACCTAAACCAAATTTGGGAGGGTTTCAGCTTTTAAAAAAGTAATTTATAAAACCAATGGATGAATTTAACGTCAGGTTATAAGCTTTGATTTACATAACATCGATAAGCGACATAACTTCTGTCAGGGACTGTACAATGATGGTCCAGCCATCTTGATGGAGTGAGGGATGGATGGAGATAGTGAATGGACTACACACGCACACTTACACATAGAATGACTTTGATTAGTGAATGTAATAGGCCGCTCTGAACAAATGTGTTTTGAGGGAGCGCCTGAAACCATGCAAATTGTGGATAGTCCTAATTTTTTGGGGTAGAGCATTCCAGAGGATTGGCACAGCGCGGGAGAAGTCTTGGAGTCGGGAGTGGGAGTACGGATTAGTGCAGAGGTTAGTCGAAAGTCGTTTGCAGAGTGCAGCAGTCAGTTAGGCCGATAGATAGAAATGAGGGAGGAGATGTAGGGGGGTGCTGCACTGTGGAGAGCTTTGTGGGTGAGAACAAGTACTTTGAATTGGATCCTATAATGAATGGGCAGCCAGTGTAAGGACTGGCGAAGAGCGGACGCGTCCGAGTACCGATTAGCCAGATGGATGACCCTGGCTGCTGCATTAAGGATGGACTGGAGAGGGGATAGTCGAGTAATGGGGAGGCCAAGTAATAGAGCATTACAGTAGTCCAGGCGGGAGTGGATCAGGGCGACAGTGAGGGTTTTTGTTGTTTCCATGCTGAGAAAAGGGGATTCTAGAGATGTTCTTTAGGTGTAGGTGGCAAGAGCGGGCAAGAGAGTGTATATGGGAGGTGAAGGAGAGATTGGTGTCAAACATAACACCCAGACAGCGAGCCTGCTGCCTGGGTGTTATTATGATTCCCCCACGGAGAAGGAAATGTCAAATTTAGAGAGGTTAGTAGACAGCGGGAGCAGAAGGACTTCAGTCTTGGAGAGGTTAAGTTTCAGATAGAGAGCGGACATGATGTTGGAGACTGCGGACAGACAGTCGGTGGCGTTCTGTAGAACAGCAGGGGTAAGGTCGGGGGATGACATGTATACTTGTGTGTCATCAGCATAAAGATGGTACTGAAAGCCAAATCTGCTGATGGTCTGTCCAATTGGGGCCGTGTAGAGAGAGAAGAGAAGGGGGACAAGGACTGAGCCCTGGGGTACACCGACAGTGAGAGGAAAAGGAGATGACGTGGAGCCAGAGAACGAAACACTGAAGGAGCGGTCAGAAAGATAGGAAGAGAACCAGGAGAGAACAGTGTCCTTAATACCTAGTGACTGGAGCCTAGACAGTAGGAGACAGTGGTCAACTGTGTCGAAAGCTGCAGAAAGGTCGAGAAGAATGAGCAGAGAGTGGTCGCCGTTACGTTTTGCTGTCAGAAGGTCATTGGTCACTTTGATGAGTGCAGTTTCAGTCGAATGTAGGGGCGGAAGCCGACTGTGAAGGGTCTAGAAGGGAGTAAGTGGAGAGGTAACGGGTAAGGCGGGAGTAGACTAGGTGCTCCAAAAGTTTAGAGATGAAGGGGAGATTGGAGAACTGTCTGTAGTTGTTTGTGCAGGAAGGGTCGAGAGTGGGTTTCTTTAGTAGTGGAGTAATGATGGAGTGTTTGAAGGAAGATGGGAAAATGCCAGAGGAGAGTGAGAGATTAAAGATTGTAGTTAGGTGAGTGTGACAACTGGAGAGAGAGACTGGAGGAGATGTGAGGGAATGGGGTCGGTAGTGCATGTAGTCGGACGAGAGGAAGAGTGGAGTCTGGAGACTTCTTCTTCTGTGATGGGATCAAATGTGGAAAGTGAGCCAGGGGAAATGCAGGGTGGGATGGGAGTCACAGCACTTGATGGTTGAGAGCAGATTTCCTGACGGATAGTATCTATTTTTTCTATAAATGTCTGTGATAGGGGCTTGTGCTTTTGGCCTGAGGAGGGAGTGAAAAGTGTCAAAAAGTTTCTTGGGGTTGTTGGCTAGTGAGGAGATCAGGGTGGTGAAGTAGGTCTGTTTGGCAAGGTGAAGGGCAGCGTTATAGGTTCTTAACATAATTTTGAAGTGGATGAAGTCTTCTGGTGTGCAAGTTTTTCTCCAGAGGCGTTCAGCACTCCTAGAGCATCGCTGAAGAAGTCGAGTTTGCAATGTGAGCCAGGGCTGTTTTACTGTGTGTTTGGAAGTTCTGAGGGTGAGCGGTGCTACTTGGTCAAGGGTGCTTCTAAGAGTGTCATTGTAGTGCTGAACAGCCAGATTAGGACAAGAAAAAGAGGAGATTGGGGACAGCGATGAGTGTAGGGAGTCTGAAAGTGTCTGAGGGTTAATGGCTTGTAGATTTCTGAATGTATGGTAGGTAGGAGTGCGCTGAGGTGGTCAAGGATTTGTGAGGATGAAGGAGAGAATGTTGTGGTCAGAGAGTGGAAGCGGTGAGTTATTTAGGTGGGAGATTGAACAGAGGCGGACAAAGTCCAGGTCAAGGGTGTTACCATCCTTGTGTGTCTCAGAGGTTGAAAGCTGTGAAAGGCCTAGAGAAGTGGTTAGTGATAGAAGCTGAAATGCAGATGTGGAAGTAGGGCTGTTAATGGGATGTTGAAGTCTCCAAGGATAAGGGTTGGTAGTTCTGAGGACATGAAGTGCGGCAGCCAGGCTGAGAAGTGGTCAAGGAACCGGGTGGGCGAGCCTGGGGTCCGATATATGACCGCTACTCTGAGGGAGAGGGGACAGAAGAGCCTGATGGTGTGGACCTCAAAAGAAGGGAATGAGAGTGATGGAATTGGGGTGATGACCTGGAAAGTGCATTGTGGGGACAGGAGTATGCCAACTCCACCACCATGTCTGTTTGCGGGTCTTGGGGAATGGGAGAACTGTAAGCCACCATAGGAAATGGCAGCAGGGGAGACAGTGTCAGAATCCTGAATCCAGTTTTCCGTGAGGGCCAACAGATGAAGAGAGTTGTTCAGAAAGTAGTTGTGCAGGAAGGATAGCTTGTTGCATGCAGACCGTGGATTCCAGAGGGCACAATTAAAAGAAGGAGATGAGGGAGTGCAAGTAATATTAATAAGATTATTATGGTTTCGATATGAGGTAGGGTAGGGATTGAGGTTGGGGGATGGTGACCAGGGTTGGGGGAGATGTCCCCTGAAATCAGTAGGAGTAGGAAGATAAAGAGCAGGTAGTTGTCGGAGTTGTAAGTAGGTTTTTTCTGTGATGTGTTTGGGCAAGATGGACTGAGGTTTCTCAGGAAGGTGAGGAGTGCATGGGAGAGGGAAGTTTAGAGGGGCTAATGTGTATGAGTCCTGATGGAGGGGGATGGGGCGGTGAATGTGGATGGCAAGGGAACGCAGGAGGATAGAGATAAAGTACATAATTAAAAAGAAAGCAAAGTGTGGGGTACCTGATTCCAGCCCTGATTAACTGCCATGGATAACTGCCGTTTAAAAGATGCTTATCTTCTTTGATGCTTTGCTTCTGGGATGCTTGCGTGCTGCACCCCACACTACGTGCTCCCCTTAGACTACTCCTAAATATATAGCCCACACTACAGGGTCAGGAAAGTGGGATTGTGGGAGCTGGTTTGGGATAATTTGGCAGCAGGGGCCAGCACACCAGGGGGTGGTTAGATCATCAAAGGCACTAGAGCTGGCTACATCTATATGCATTAGCACCTTCCACCTGATAAGATCTAGAGAGGCCCCAGTCACAGGGATATAAAGCAGTAAGTATTAAACACAGTGCAAAAATTAATTATACCAAAGCTTTACCAGGCACATTAAACTATGTTGCAAGATGGTAAAGCAGTGGTTGGCAGCGAGGAAGACCCAGTGGCTGCACCTGATGTCATTAGCCAGCTCAATAAGCTTTCAATTTGGCACATATTAAGACAATGACTTTCTTTGGTGATTTTCAAATTTTGGTGCCAAGAAGTCATAAAAACCATTTACTGGCAAAAATAAAAAGTTTTTTGGGGCCTGATTCATCATTTGCAGCTTTTTACTTTGCATCTTAAGGTATTATTTGACTTTTTTGTGCCAAATTCATCAAGTTGTCACACATGGGTCATAAATTTTGCGGAAAGTCAAAAATGGTCTTTTTTGCTGTCATTATCCAGATTTGTAATTTTTGTATTAGCAAAAATTGCATTTTTCTCAAAATGTCAGAAGTTGCTGGTGCACATATATGCAATCCAGGAGGAGTTAGACTGGATTTACATTTGTAGCAAATTTGAAAATATAGAAAATAGGCAAAACATATAAAATAAACCTGAAAAAGGCACAAATTGAAATATGAATTTGGTGCAAACAAAAAAAGGCACAAAACTACAAAAACGGCGCAAATTAATGATTTGGGCCCTTTAAATTGTGTTACCTATTCATGAAATGCATGCGCCATTTTGAAAAAATAGGCTCCAAAAATATCAGCAAATATTACAACATATATAAAGAAAAGACACTTAAATTGCAAATCATGAATCTCGCTATCTTAACATTATGAATGGTTGTGTTTTGACCCCACCTAGTGGATTTAATTGGTAAGTGATTTTGAAATAAAAATAAAAGCTTTCCTGATTTGCACACCCATGTATAGTTTCAAGCTCCTAGACTACACTAGAAATAGGCACATTTACTTGAGTAGAATTGAATTCTACTGGAATTCTACAAAAATTTTACAAAAATACACATGTTTCAGGGCAGTGACATACATAGGAATCACAGGTTACTGCATTGTATGTATGTGTGTGTATATATATATATATATATATATATATATATATATATATATACACTGTTTGCATAATTATTAGGCAAGTTGTATTTGAGAGGATTCTTTTTATTATTGAACAACAACTATGTTCTCAATCAACCCAAAAGACTCATAAATATCAAAGCTTAATATTTTTGTACGTTGGAGTGGTTTTTTTTTTAGATTTGGCTATCTTAGGAGGATATCTGTTTGTGCAGGTAACTATTACTGTGCAGAATTATTAGGCAACTTAATAAAAACCAAATGTATACCCATCTTATTTATTTTCACCAGGTAAACCAAAATAACACAAAATTTAGAAATAAACATTTCTGACATTCAAAAAAAAAAAAAAAATCAGTGACCAATATAGCCACTTCTCTTTACGATGACACTCAAAAGCCTTCTATTCATAGATTCTGTCAGTTGCTTGATCTGTTTACGATCAACATTGCGTGCAGCAGCCACCACAGCCTCCCAGACACTGTTGAGAGGTGGACTGTTTTCCCTCCCTGTAGATCTCACATTTTATGAGGGACCACAGGTTCTCTATGGGGTTCAGATCAGGTGAACAAGGGGACCATGTCATTATTTTTTCTTCTTTTAGACCTTTACTAGCCAGCCATGCTGTGGAGTATTTGGATGCATGTGATGGAGCATTGTCCTCAGGGCCGGCTCCAGGTTTTTATGGGCCCCGGGCGAAAGAGCCTCAGTGGGCCCCTTTAACACAGACCACGATTCATGATGCACAGATACTGCAGAGAAATATAGGTGCAGTACAATGCCAAATACTTCACTTCTTCCATTACATGAGTGATATCTATTGTAAATTGTACAATAGCTCAAAAACCGCCAAATCCTCACAGCGCACAGAACAGACTGGACAGTACAGTCCTCCATACAATATTATGGGCACCACAGTCTCCCCCTCATCACCCATATAATACCCCATGCAGGATGTCACCCCCCATATAATTCTCCATACAGAATACTGGACCCAAAATAATGCTCCATACAAAATACTGGACCCAATATAATGCTCCATACAGGATACTGGTCCCCATATAATGCTCCATACAAAATATGGAGCTCTCCTCTGCGCTGTACTGCGTTCTGCACTGTTACGGCCAGGAAAGGGCGCTGTGGAAAGACTCCCCATTATCATCATGATTGTCTCCCCATCATCATCATTGCCTCCTTATCATCATCATTGCCTCCCCATCATCATCATGGCCTCCCCATTATCATCAATGCCTGCCCATCATCATCATCTCCTCCCCATCATCATCTTCTCCCCATCATCAATGCCTGCCCATTATCATCAATGCCTGCCCATTATCATCATCTTCTCCCCATCATCATCAATGCCTCCCCATTATCAGCAATGCCTGCCCATCATCATCTCCTCCCCATCATCATCAATGCCTGCCCATCATCATCTTCTCCCCATCATCAATGCCTGCCCATTATCATCAATGCCTGCCCATTATCATCATCTTCTCCCCATCATCATCAGTGCCTCCCATTATCAGCAATGCCTGCCCATCATGATCATCACCTCTTCCCCATCATCATCAATGCCTGCCCATCATCATCTTCTCCCCATCATCAATGCCTGCCCATTATCATCAATGCCTGCCCATTATCATCATCTTCTCCCCATCATCAATGCCTCCCCATTATCAGCAATGCCTGCCCATCATCATCTTCTCCCCATCATCAATGCCTGCCCATTATCATCAATGCCTGCCCATTATCATCATCTTCTCCCCATCATCATCATCAATGCCTCCCCATTATCAGCAATGCCTGCCCATCATCACACACAGACAGCACACAAGCACTCTCTCACATACATACACACACACATACACACACACACATACATACACACACAAAGCACCGCACTACATACACACAGACACACACACACGTCTTACCTGTCCGGCGTCCCCGCACTCTCTGCCACAGCCGGCCGCTGAATGATGACGTCATTCAGCGGCGCTGCTGTGAGAGGAAGCGCCGGCGCCCCCTGGAGCCCGGAGCTGCGGCAGCGGAGGCACGGGAGAGGTAAGTATTGTGCCAGCTGATGCCGGGGCCCTGAGCAAGCGGGGGGGGCCCAGTGGCGGCGCTGACACCGCTCTCCTCCACTAACGGGCGCGGGGGTGCCAGACTGCGAGTGGGCCCCCCCGCCTGCTCAGGGCCCCGGCACTTGCCCGGGTGTGCCGGGTGCTGACGCCGGCCCTGATTGTCCTGCATGAAAATCATGTTTTTCTTGAACGATACCGACTTCTTCCTGTACCACTGCTTGAAGAAGGTGTCTTCCAGAAACTGGCAGTAGGTCTGGGAGTTGAGCTTCACTCCGAAAAGGTCCCACAAGTTCATCTTTGATGATACCAGCCCATACCAGTACCCCACCTCCACCTTGCTGGCGTCTGAGTCGGAGTGGAGCTCTCTGCCCTTTACTGATCCAGCCTCGGGCCCATCCATCTGGCTCATCAAGAGTCACTCTCATTTCATCAGTCCATAAAACCTTAGAAAAATCAGTCTTAACATATTTCTTGGCCTAGTCTTGACGTTTTATCTTATGTTTCCTGTTCAAAGGTGGTCGTTTTTCAGCCTTCCTTACCTTGGCCATGTCCCTGAGTATGGCACACCTTGTGCTTTTTGATACTCCAGTAACGTTGCAGCTCTGAAATATGGCAAAAATATGATTTTTTAATTTTAAGGCTCTACATTATAACCTTCTGTGAAGCCCTTGGGGTTCAAAGTGCTCACCACACATCTAGATATGTTCCTTGGGGGTCTAGTTTCCAAAATAGGGTCACTTGTGGGGGGTTTTCACTGTTTAGGCACATCAGGGACTCTCCAAATGCGACATGGCGTCCAATCTCAATTCCAGACAAAAAAGTCAAATGGCGCTGCTTCCCTTCCGAGCTCTGCCATGCGCCCAAATAGTGGTTTACCCCCACATATGGGGTATCAGCATACTCAGGACAAATTGCACAATAACTTTTGGGGTCCTGTTACTATTTGGAAAATAAAAATTGGGGTGAAAAGATCATTTTTGTGGAAAAAATATGATTTTTTAATTTTACAGCTCTACGTTATAACCTTCTGTGAAGCCCTTGGGGGTTCAAAGTGCTCACCACACATTTGGATAAGTTCCTTGGGGGGGTCTAGTTTCCAAAATGGGGTCACTTATGAGGGGTTTCCACTATTTAGGTACATCAGGGGCTATCCAAACGCGATATGGTGTCCGCTCTCGATTCCAGCCAATTTGACATTCAAAATCTCAAATTGTTGTCCTTCCCTTCTGAGCACTGCCGTGCGCCTAAAGATTGGTCTTCCACCACACACATGGGGTATCGGTGTACTCAGGAGAAATTGTACAACAAATATTGTGGTTCATTTTCTCCTGATACCCTTGACAAAATAAAAAAATTGTGTCGAAAGAAAAACATTTTGGGGAAAAAAGTTAAATGTTCATTTTTTCCTTCCATATTGCTTCAATTCTTGTGAAGTACCTAAAGGGTTAATAAACTTCTTGAATGTGGTTTTGAACACCTTCATGGGTGCAGTTTTTAGAATCGTGTCACTTTTGGGTTTTTCTGTCATATTGACCCCTGAAAGAGACTTCAAATGTGAGGTGGTCAATAAAAAAAAATGGTTTGGTAAATTTTGTTGGAAAAATGAGAAATTGCTGGTCAACTTTTAACACTTATAACATCCTAACGAAAAAAATTTTGGTTCCAAAATTGTGCTGATGTAAGGTAAACATGTGGGAAATGTTATTTATTAACTATTTTTTTTTTACTTATCTCTCTGATTTAAGGGCATAAAAATTGAAAGTTTGAAAATAGCAAACTTTTCAAAACTTTTGCCATATTTCCATTTTTTTCATAAATAAACGCAAGTTATATCGAAGAAATGTTGCCACTATCATGAAGTACAATATGTCTGTAATGTATGTAGTAGTGCTTGGGTGCGATGAAAACACAGGAGTCACAGGTTTGATATAGAAAAGTCCTGTATTACTTCATACAAGTTGGCAGAAATAGTCACACAGTTTGCAGACACAGAAACAGGAGACACAGCAGGCCAGAGTAATCCAAGCTCAGCAATCACTCTCCAATACAGATTCAGGATCTTCTTCTCTGTTACCGTAAGTCCATGCAAACGTGGGTCTTTCAAAGAGCAGGATTCAGAGTCCACAAGTGCTTCAGAGTTCCTCAGTAGGAATAGCTGGAGTACAAGGTCCAAGGCTTACAGGAGTCAAGTCACAGGTTCACTGCAGGCTAGATTCTGAAGCACTGATTGCTCAGCTGTGGCTGCTTAAGAAGCAAAGGAGAGAATCAGGGCGGGAACATGCCAGCTGGAAACTCCATTTTGACTGAGGGCAAGATAGCTGCAGCAAGACAGAAAGTAAAATGGCTGACGAACAAACTGAGTTTCAGGAATATATACATAGAACCTTACATTACTCCCCCCTTAAGGACAACCTCCGGATGACCTCAGACCAGGCTTGTGTGGGTACCTCTGATGAAACTGACGGAGCAAGCGAGGAGCATTAACGTTATTGACCGGTTCCCATGAGTTGTCCTCCACTGGGTAGCCCTGCCATTTAATCAGATATTGTAACTGATTTCTATACAACCTGGAATCTAAAATCCTTTCCACCACAAATTCTTCCTGACCATCGACTAGCACTGGGTCAGGGCAAGGAGAGGAACGTCCAGGAAACGTATTGGGTGTCGCAGCCTTTAGTAGGGATACATGAAAGACAGGGTGGATTCTCATAGTTCTGGGCAGTTGAAGACGACAAGCAACGGCACTTATAATTTTACTGATTTTATAGGGTCCAATGTACTTATGTCCCAACTTAGACGATGGAATCCTTAACTTAAGATTTCTGGTTGACAGCCAGACCAAGTCTCCTACCTTGAAAGCTGGTGCAGGTTTACGAAATTTATCTGCTGCTTTCTTGTACCTTTCTTGAGCCGATTCCAGATTTTCCTTTAGAAGATCCATATTCTTCTGTAAAGACGTGATTCTTTCAGCCACTGCTGGTAAAGGCGTTTCTATGGGAAATCGTGGTAGAATGTTAGGATGATAACCTAGATTAGAGTAAAAAGGAGACTGTTTAGTGGAGGCACTCTGAGAGTTGTTATACGAGAACTCAGCTAATGGAAGTAGATCCACCCAATCATCCTGTAGGTGGCAGATAAAGCAGTGGAGATACTGCTCCAGGGTTTGATTGGTTCGTTCGGTCTGTCCATTAGTCTGGGGATGAAAAGCAGAAGAAAGGTTTACTTTAATGTCCAATGCTGCACAGAAATTTTGCCAAAACCTAGAAGTGAATTGCACCCCTCGATCCGAAATAACCTCATCCGGTACTCCATGTAAGCGAAACACATCTTTAATCATCAAATCTGATGTCTGTTTTGCAGTGGGTAAGCCGACACAAGGGATAAAATGAGCTGCCTTTGTTAGACGGTCAACCACCACTAGAATGGTGTTCTTCCCCTGAGAGGTTGGTAACTCCACAATGAAGTTCATAGAAATGGATCCCCACGGGCGGGACGGGGTGGGAAGAGGCTGTAACAGACCAGTTGGTGAGGAGCGAGGTGTTTTGCATCTTGCACAGACCTCACATGAAGTGACATAATTCAAAACATCCTTCCTGCAAGTGGGCCACCAAACGAAACGAGAAAGAAATTCCTGTGTCTTTAGAATTCCTCTATGCCCAGCTATCTTGGAATCGTGAATGAGTTGCAATACTCTTAATCTGACTGTTTCAGGAATATACAGACGTTGTCCCTGAATCCACACACCATTCTTAAAGACAAGACTTACGTCCCTTGGGGTTGTGCCAAAAAGGAATCCGCATGGTATGCTTCCTTGATGTCCTTAAGTAGGTCTTGATTATGAATTACTCCTAGGAATCTAGAGTCAGGAAGAATAGTCTTAGGAGGAGAAATTGGACGTGTCTCTGCTGAGTAAATCCTAGAGAGTGCATCAGCCTTTCCATTGCGCGATCCTGGTCTATAAGAGATGATAAAATTAAATTGGTTTAAGAAAAGATTCCAGCGAGCCTGGCGAGGAGTCAGGCACTTAGTCGACCTGATAAACTCAAGGTTACGATGGTCTGTCAGGACGACTATTTGCTGTGCAGCTCCCTGAAGAAGGTGTCTCCATTCTTTGAAGGCGGCAATAATGGCCAACAACTCTCTATTGCCCACATCGTAGTTCCTCTCAGCCGAAGACAACTGCTGGGAAAAGAAGGCACAGGGATGCAAGACATTCTTCTCACCTGTTCTCTGAGAGAGTATAGCTCCAACGGCACAGTCTGAAGCATCCACCTCTATTATGAAGGCAAGCTCGGGGTTGGGATGTACTAGGATAGGTGCAGTGGTAAATTTATCTTTTAGACGGGAAAATGCTTCCTGGGCTTGGGGAGTCCAGGAAAACCTAGACTCTTTCCGGGTAAGTTGAGTGATAGGTGACACTACCTCAGAGAAATTTCTAATGAAACGTCTATAGAAGTTGGCAAACCCGATGAAGCGCTGTACCTCCTTCACATTTCTAGGACTTGGCCAATCCTTGATGGCTTGGGTTTTGCTTCCATCCATACTAATTCCTTGTGTAGACAGTACATACCCCAGAAATTGAATTTCGGTCCTATGGAATTCACACTTTTCAAGTTTGATGTAAAGATGATTTTGTCTTAGACGTTCCAAGACCATTCTCACATGTCCATGATGTTCCTCTGTGGAGTTAGAAAAAATTAGAATATCATCCAAATAAATTACCACGAATGTATCTAGGAGATCCCTGAAGATGTCATTCACCAAGTGTTGGAAAGTGGCTGGGGCGGTACTCAGACCAAAAGGCATAACTAGATATTCATAGTGTCCATAGCGTGACCTGAATGCAGTCTTCCATTCATCCCCAGGTCTAATACGGACTAAGTTATAGGCTTCCACGAAGATCTAGTTTAGAAAAAATTTTGGCACGTCGCACTCTCTCCAATAACTCAGGGATTAAAGGCAATGGATAACGGTTTCTAATAGTAACCTTATTGAGTTCCCTATAGTCTATGCATGGTCTCAGAGATCCATCTTTCTTTTTTACAAAGAAGATGGGTGCACCTGCAGGAGATGAAGAGGGGCGTATGAAGCCCTTGGCTAGATTTTCATCTATGTAATCCTTTAAAGCCTTTAGCTCGGGCCCCGCCAGGGGGTAGATCTTACCAAAAGATATCTCTGCTCCAGGCAATAATTCAATTGGACAATCATATGGACGGTGAGGAGGAAGCTGGTCAGCGTTCTTCTTGTCACATAAATCCACATAGTCCTGGTATACAGCTGGTAGTTCAGGGACTGACATGATTCCTTTAGGAACAGAGCAAGCTGAAACTTTTGGACTCATCTGTTTCTCTGGAAAGTGTAAGTCCTTGGTCTCCCAGTTAATGGTAGGATTCTGAGCCTGCAGCCATGGTAGCCCTAGAATAATGGGAAAGTGGGGAGAAGAGATAAGCATAAAGGACAGTTTCTCTTGATGATCTTTACCCATAAGAACCCTCAAAGGCTCTGTTTCCTGATCCACTGGTCCAGAGGTCAGCAGGGAGCCATCCACAGTTTCCATCTGTACTGGAGTAGCCTTCTTCACTGAACGTATTCCCTGTTTCAGAGCAAAGGAGACATCCATAAAATTTCCACTTGCCCCTGAGTCGATCATAGCAGAGCTAGACACCCAAGCTGAGTCAACCCAGAGTTTGATGGAAAGAAAACAATGAGAATTGTTTTTCTTACAACTCAGCTGGGACACCGCTGAGGAAACTTGAAAAATGGCAGCGTTTACACAGTCAACGTGCTCAGAGGTAACGGAGTTTAAGTCCGAGAAATCAAGATCTGTTGCTGCAGATCTCTCTGGAGCCTGAGGCTCGGACCTGACAGATCCCCTCTCGCAACACTCACAATGAATGAGTGCTGCAGTAGTCTTACGAGAACGGCTGGGGCAGTTTATAATGAAGTGCCCTGACTTACCACAATAGAAACATAGATTCTCCTTAAAACGATGTTCCTTGCGTGCATCACTAACCCGTCGTTGTAAAGAGTCTACCTGCATGGGTTCAGGTTCAGGTTCCCGTGTAATCCTACTCAAAGGTTCCTTAGCTGGAGAGGAAGGTAGGAAAAGGTTAGTACGATTGCTTTCGAACCATCTCTCTTGCCTGCGTTCAGTCAGACGAGTATCAATACGGATGCAGTAGTTAATAAAGTCACCTAACGCAGTGGGAGGGTCGGCACGAGCAAGTTCATCCTTAATCAGTGGAGATAACCCCTTTCGAAAAATAGATTTTTTGGCGGAACTGTCCCAGGTGGTATCAAGGGCCCATCTCCTGAAATCCAAGGCATATTCAGCTACCGAGTGCTTACCTTGGCGCAAAGCTAACATGGCTGCTTCAGCTGTTGCACCTCGATTGGGGTCATCAAACACCTGCCCCATGGCTGAAATAAAATCATCAAGGTGATTCAAACAATCATCCTCAGTCTCAATCAGAGGGTTTGCCCACATTAAAGCCTTTTTGGTAAGCAACATAATTATAGTAAGCACCTTAGATCGTTCAGTGGGAAATTGTGAAGCATGTGCAGAAAAAAAAAAGATTGCATTGATTAATAAATCCCCTGAATTTCTCACGTTCACCGCCAAACGAAAAGGGGGCAACTTGGGAATCCCAGCACTCGGGGCTACGGCAGGAGCCTGGACTCACCCCTCTAGAACCTCAATCCTGGCTCGCAAATCCTGGGTAGTCTGTCCAACCACTTGCAAATTGTGATTATTGAGGTCCTGTAGATTTGTAAAACGGGTCTTTATATTCTGCAAATCTGCAAGGATATTATCAGTCACTCCGCAAAGTTCCTTTATGCGGGCCTCCATTTTCCAGATCTTTTAAGACAGGATTACTGGAAGAAGAGGAGAGAAAAAAAACAATAGTGTTCACCTGTGGCAACACTGCAGAGAGAAAAAAAAAATTAAGGGAACTGCTCACCTGGAATGGTTGTGAGAAGTCACAACCACTATCATCACAGAAAGTTTCAACCAGACATCTGATATCCAGAGTTACAGCAGACAAAAAAGAGAAAAGAAAGGAAAAAAAAAAAACAATAGTGTTTACCTGTGGTAACACTGCAAAAAGAAAAAACTTAAGGGAATTGCTCACCTGGAATGGTTGTGAGAAGTCACAACCACTGTCATCACAGAAAGTACAACCGGACGTCTGATATCCACAGTACAGCAGACACAGCCTTCCAGACCCAGCAGACACTAACGTTTTGGCTTCAGAATCTTGTAATGTATGTAGTACAGTTCATATAGCGTCTTGTGCTTGGGTGCGATGAAAACACAGGAGTCACAGGTTTGATATAGAAAAGTCCTGTATTACTTCATACAAGTTGGCAGAAATAGTCACACAGTTTGCAGACACAGAAACAGGAGACACAGCAGGCCAGAGTAATCCAAGCTCAGCAATCACTCTCCAATACAGATTCAGGATCTCTTCTCTGTTACCGTAAGTCCATGCAAACGTGGGTCTTTCAAAGAGCAGGGTTCAGAGTCCACAAGTGCTTCAGAGTTCCTCAGTAGGAATAGCTGGAGTACAAGGTCCAAGGCTTACAGGAGTCAAGTCACAGGTTCACTGCAGGCTAGATTCTGAAGCACTGATTGCTCAGCTGTGGCTGCTTAAGAAGCAAAGGAGAGAATCAGGGCGGGAACATGCAAGCTGGAAACTCCATTTTGACTGAGGGCAAGATAGCTGCAGCAAGACAGAAAGTAAAATGGCTGACGAACAAACTGAGTTTCAGGAATATATACACAGAACCTTACAATGTCACGAGAAAACATTCTCAGAATCGCCAA
>JARQOD010000004.1:103040616-103091867 GCA_033576555.1 Oophaga sylvatica | reverse complement strand
AAAGAGGTGCTGAACTATATACAAATTAAAGGTTTCTGGATCACTCAGTGTTCATGATCTCCAAGTTTTCTTAATCAGGGAAATGGAAGTATATAAAAAATCTTTGTTAAAACCCTCCTGGGGTTAACTTTAACTATTTACAGTCATGCTTACTTGTTCGTTTTACTGCTTCTGCTGCTTCCAGAGCATACCTTGGAGCTACCACTTGATGGCTGTGCAAGCACAGGACCATTCCTGTCCACGGGCACATTGCCTAGCACAGGATCATCGACTCCACCATTGGTGTCTGTGTGGCTGGTGTGCACTGGGTTGGTGGGGATGTTGGGGGGACTCCACCAGGGTGTCATCGGCCTGCAGCAATGATTCATCGCCTGCTACCTGCATTTCTTCGGCGCCGGACTCCTTCCATTGCGACATCGCGTTTTTGCATTTGCAGCTCCTCAACCTCTCCTTCAGGAGTGCCAGGTCAGCTACCGCGAACGGGTGGAGCCTCTATCTCCCTGGCGGGGGAGCCTTCTGCTTCCACCCCGTGCCCAGCAAGTCTCCGCTTACCGCTTGCCATGGCGTTTCCTGGAGCTCTGCCTTCTCTTCTCTTTTTTTTCTCGCCGCTGGGCTTTTCTCCACCCCGAGGGCAGTGTCTTTTTTCTTTGCCGCCATACCACGCCAGGATACGGACTCCCTGGTGGTCGGCCATGATGCAGTTGCATAGAAGTACAGATAGGGGAGGTTTATTTTGGTTCGTGCTCTTTTGGGTACCGCCTACTGCACACCTCGTGGAACCACCATGGCACCCATTTTTTACAGTCCAAATCACAGTCCAATAAGCTTACTCCTTTACACATTCTGTTGGGCACCAAGACCCTCGTTCAAGGGTCGGTTCTCCTGTTCGTGACGCCAAGTTGGATCGCCCGCCAGGGTAGTGGGTGCTCGGTACCGGGCCGGTGTCTTAAAGGGATGTGTCACGGCAGCGGTGACCCGGTACGTGTCCCTGGACGTCAATAAAAAGGGGAATATATTTACAAGGGATAGGTAGATTTTGTAGTATAGTGTTCATGAGCCACCTGTGGTATCTTGGTATCTGGTCAGGGGTGACCAGCGCTGCAGTGCAGATCCTCTGAGACTGGTGGTGATGCAGCAGAGTTGGAATAGCTTCCACAGGCAGAGCTTTTTTGTCTCAGGGCAGAAGTATGTTGTAAAAGATGATGGTGCTGGTAGATGTTAGCAGTGTTGAGTGAGTGTTGCAGTAAGAACTTAAGAAGACAGTCAGATGCAGATTCCAAAGCTTTACTCACAGTTCTGGTGCACACAGATGCCCGCTTGGTGCCACATCCTCCGATGAGGGATCCAGCCAACTTCCAGGCAGATGGAGACCACTTTCCAGAACTCCCGTCAGTATTTGCCTTCCTGGCCCGTCTCACTGTGCTGATTCCCACTCCTGTTTCCTTCCCAGCACCACTTTAAAACAGTGTCCCAGATCAGCTGCTGCGAATCCTGTCGGATAACGTGACTCAGACGTTTCTTGATTTATATAGCTGCCTGTCCAGAGAAGATGATTGTGGTTGTTGGCTGTGACTCCTAAAGTTGCCACAGCTGTCGGCTTGCTAGCTGAGTCCTGTTGTACGCTCCACTAGGCTAGGGGTCAAGATCCTACTGCGACCTGGATTCCCCGGCTGACGTCCGTCAGCCTGGAACGAGCCTCACGGGTAGCCATCTGCTCACCGTGCCTCTGAGAAATCCCATTTCCCTTCCAGGGAGCTTCTTTTTGTCCTTCTGTTGGCAGCAGCTTCTCAGACTAGGAGCCTGCTGCACGGTTCTATCTCTTCCTGCCTTCCCCTATGGAAGGTTGCCTATGCACGTCCTTCCCTCTTCCCCTCAAGGAAGACTCACTCTTACTTCCTCTATTCCCCCGCTCTAACCTTACAGCTCCACCCATCATCTAACACCCTTTGCTAGCTGCAGGCATGCTAGAGGAACTGCACTAGTGTGTGTGATGGATGTAGTGTTGTGTCAGAGCCAGGTCAGGTGTCCCATCTTACCTGAAAGGTAGGAAACCACACCTCTGGTTGAGATGTAGTACCTCTGAGGCGACTGGACCCTCAGGGGCGCCACAGTGACATCTGAAAGAACAGGAAATGAAAACATTACAAGGCAATTATAAAAATAGATATACAGCTCTGGCAAAAATTAAGAGACCACTTTCAAATGTTCAGTTTGTCTGATTTTTCTCTTTATAGGTATTTTTGAGTAAAATGTAAATTGTTCTTTAAGGGCCTCGTAACACTCTTCAATGTCCCAGCGATCCCACCAACGATCCCACCTGGATGGGATCGCTGGGACATCGTTAGCTTATCGCTGGTGAGCTGTCACATGGGCAGACTCACCCGCGATCAGGACAGCGAGCACGCTGGTATCCAGTGTACACATCGGGTAACTAAGGGCTGCGCGGCGCCTAGTTACCCGATATGTACCCTGGATACTGGCTCCCAGCTTCTGCTGTAGAGCGCTGGGAGCCGGTATCCAGTGTACACATCGGGTAACTAAGCGCTGCACGGCGCCTAGTTACCTTATATGTACTCTGGATACCAGCTCCCAGCGCTCTACAGCAGAAGTGGGAGCCGGTATCCAGGGTACATATTGGGTAATAGGCGCCGTGCTGCCTTAGTTACCTATGTGTACATGGGATACCAGCTCGCTGATCGTTGGTCTCCCGCTGTAACACGCAGCGATGCGCGCTGGCCAGCGGGACACCAATGATGAAAAATGGTCCAGGCCATTTGACAACGATCAGCGATACCCAGCAGGGGGGCTGGTCATCGCTGTGTGTCACACTAAGTGAGATCGCTGGCTAGGTCGCTGTTGCGTCACAAAATCGGTATCGCTTCAGCGATCTCGCTAGCAATCTCACTTAGTGTGACGGGGGCTTTAGCCTTTAAACTTCTGACAACATGTCACCGAATTTTCAAACAATAAAATTTGTATTTTTTTCTGGCAAAGAAAAATGGTCAAAATTTTTTAAAAACTCAGTGCTTTCAGACCTCAAATAATGCAAAGAAAACAAGTTCATAATCATGTAGAAACAACAATACTAATGTTTTAACTCAGGAAGAGTTCTGAAATCAATATTTTGTGGAATAACCATGATTTTTAAAAACAGCTTTCATTCGTCTTGGCATGCTTGCCACCAGTCTTTCACACTGCTTCTGGTGCAAAAATTAAGCAATTCTTTGTTTGATGGCTTATGACTATCCATCTTCCTCTTGATCACATTCCAGAGTTTTTCAATGGGTTTCAATGGGCTTCAGGTCTGGAGAATGGGCTGCCCATGACAGGGTTTTGATGTCTCTTAATTTTTGCCAGAGCTGTATGTATATATATATATATATATATATAATATATATATATATACACACACACATACATACATATATAAATATACATATATACATGTATAAATGTAAAAATATACAGTAGCAAAAAAATGAAGGCAGCACGCCATTGACAAAATTAAAAAAATAGTGTTTAATAGCCCATTGGGGCTCAGCCACATGTCGGTTCTACTGAGAAACTTTTTCCAGGAGAACCAAAACTCTGTTTTTTCATTTTGTCTAAATGGTGTGCCGCCTTAATTTTTTTGGTGCTATTCGCCATCCGCGTTGAGACATCAAACGCACGCAAAACGTCGCAGATGTCCTTCATAGAGGCCCACTCAGTAGTGGTGAAGTGTGAACGGCGCAAATTGCGAGTTGATTGCGCCTGTTGCAGCTGATACTCCATTACTGCTGGCTGCTGCTCACACAACCGCTCCAACATATGTAACGTGGAATTCCATCTGGTGGGTACGTCACATATGATGCGATGTTCAGGAAGGCGAAATCTGACTTGCAGAGCTGCAAATGCGCGATCTGGCCATGCTGGAACGTCGCAAGTGAGCGCACTCTAGGCGGACCTTGTGCAGCAGTGCATCAAGATCCGGATAGTCCCTCAAAAAACTCTGCACGACCAAGTTGAGCACATGTGCCAGACATGGTATGTGAGTGAGGTTGCCAAGGCCCAGAGCTGCCACCAGATTTCGGCCATTGTCACACACTACCAAGCCTGGCTGGAGATTAGCTGACAAAAACACACGTCGCTCTCCTGCTTGATGGCATCCCAGAGCTCCTGCGCTGTGTGGCTTCGATTCCCCATGGGAATTAATTTCAGGACGGCCTGTTGACGTTTGGCCACGGCTGTGCTCATATCGGTCGCAACAGGTAAGCGTTCACGGGTCCATGTGGAGGTATACCGTGACGGCTCGTGCAGCGATGATTCTGAGGAACTGGAGTAGGAGGAGGAATCAATGTGCACAGACTGGATTCCTGCAATCCTTGGAGTTGGCAGAACACGTACAGCGCCACTGGCAAGATCTGTACCCGGCTCCACAACATTGACCCAATGGGCAGTGAGGGAAAGGTATCGTCCCTGGCCATGGGTACTGGTCCACGCATCGGTGGTCAGGTGGACCCTGCTACTGACGACGTTTAGTAGCGCATGTTTAATGTTTCCCTCGACATGTTTTTGCAGAGCAGGGACAGCATGCCTGCTGAAATAAAATCGGCTTGGCACATTATATTGTGGGACTGCCAATGCCATAAAGTTCCTGAAACTGTCAGTCTCCACCAGCCTGAATGACAGCATTTCAAGGGACAGGAGTTTTGCAAGGCCAGCATTCAGAGCCTGTGCTCGTGGATGGTTTGCCGAGTATGGCCGTCTTTTATCCCATGCCTGTGTTACCGATGGCTGTTTTTTGTTCTGGGAGTGTGACGATGACTGTGAACTTGCTGCAGTGGGTGGAATAACAGTTTGTCTATGGACAACAGTGACCGAGGTTCTTCCATGGAGATCCTGTGAGGAAGCCGAACCAGGTGTGTGAGAGCTGGAGGTAGAGGCTCGAACATGACCTAAAGATGTAGGTGCTGCTGTAGGTTGGCCTACATCTCCAGTGTGTCTTTGTAACTCAGCTACGTGCTTTGTCCATACATGTTTCCACATATTTGTGGTATTCAGGTTACTGATATTTTTACCTCTTTTAACTTTTTGCTTACACAGCTTGCATTGAACATAGCAAATATCATCTACAAGTCTGTCAAAAAAGGACCACGCAGTGCAAGTCATGGGAGCGCCAATTTTGACATTTCTAAGAGAACTGCTCCCAACAGGTGCCAAACTGGAGGCTACAGGCAAGCGAGTCTGCAGCCTACCTCTCCCTCCTCTTTGTACCGTTGGGACAATCTCTTCCTCAGAGCTGCTCCCACCACCTTCCTGTTGCTCACGCCATGTTGGGTCTCGGACCTCATCATCTCCACTACCCTCTTCCAACACCTGCTGCTGTTGGATGGTCTGAACAGCACCATGCTCCACAAAACCTGGCACCTGAGTCTCATCATCATCATAAGATGCGTTCTGCGGTGTGCTGTCCATCGGCACTGGCTCACCCGCCTCTTCAGATTGAGAGAGACACAGCTGTTGCGCATCACTGCATACTCCCTCTTCTTCAAATTGCAGAATGCTGCTTGCCTGTGCCCGTGTTTGCGAGCCAACAGATTCTGAGAACAGAAGCAGAGACTCAGCTGGCTCCTGTACAGAACTCTCTGACTGCCTGGGCAATTTGACAGGCGGTGAACAGACAGATGGTTGCTCAACAGTGTTGTGTTCCTGAGAGGAGGTGGAAGGAATTGAAGTTGATGCTTGGCTGCCATCCAACCAACAACGGCTTCAATTTGTTCTTCCCGCAGCAGGGGGGCACGCCGAGCTCCTACCAAAGTGCGCATAAAGGAACGCTCACGGGGAAAACTGGTGGATGCTGTGTCACTGAGGGCGGCAGCAGCCACAGAATCCCCACGTCCTCTCCCTGCTGAAACTCCACGGCCACGACCACGTGCCTTACTCACTGACTTCTTCATCTTGGTAGATTGAGAAAGAAAGTCAAAAAAGTTATAAGGCCTAAGTGTGGTTATTACGCAGAGACTGAAGTGAACACTGAAACACAACTGTTCACAATCTGTGAAAGGCTACTCCTTTGTCTACTTCTATAGTGTTTGCAACCAATGTATTGTATACGGATGGAAGCGCGTCACACTAATAGATTATATTTTAAATGGAATGGAGCAGAACCAATTGGAGATAAATGAAAAGGATGAGCCACTGAGACACGCTCAGCAGAGTACAAGCAGCAGTGCTTGAACAAGTAACTGGAGCGTGATGTGCACTCAAAAAATAAAAAACACAGACTGAAGTGAACACTGAAACACAACTGTTCACAATCTGTGAAAGGCTACTCCTTTGTCTACTTCTATAGTGTTTGCAACCAATGTATTGGATACGGATGGAAGCGCGTCACACTAATAGTTAAATTGCATGGAGCTGCAAGAATTACACTGAAGGAAAAAAAAAAAAGAGTCTGTGAGTGACATGTGCAGATGCCTACAGACAGCGTTGCATGCAGAGCAAACTGCAGCGTCACCTGCACTCACCACACCTTGCAGAGCTGTTAAAACAACACTGCAGGCAAAAGGAAGCTTTACACAGCGGTTGGTGCTAGCCTGCCTACAGCACAGTATACTAAATCGCAATCTCTAACTGTCCCTCAGAGTCAGCACAGCAGCGTTCTGTCCCTTACTGAATTCACAGCACAGTGACGCTAAAATGGCGGCAGCGCCTTTTTTAGTGCATTCTGACATCATTTCAGCATCCAATCACAGCCATGCCATTAGTTAACATGACCGCAGCAGTACAGGATGTGCCCACACTTCTTAGGATTCCTCATTGGCTGACTAAAATCACATTGCCTCGCAAAGAATTATGGGAACTTCCGATTCCGGTATCCGATAAGACGAAAATATCGAAACGAAGTATCGAAAGGCCGATAGAGCTAATATCGGCCGATACCCGATATTTGCAGTATCGTATCGCTCAACACTAGTCCTGAGTACACCAATACCCCATATGTGGGGGGAACCACTGTTTTGGCGCATGGGGAGCTCAGAAGGGAAGGAGCGCCATTTTGGAATGCAGACTTGATGGAATGTTCTGCGGGCGTCATGTTGCGTTTGCAGAGCCCCTGATGTGCCTAAACAGTAGAAACCCCCCCACAAGTGACCCCATTTTGGAAACTAGACCCCCCAAGGAGCTTATCTAGATGTGTAGTGAGCACTTTGAACTCCCAAGTGCTTCACAGAACGTAGAGCCGTGGACCCCAAAAGTTGTTGTCCAGTTTTTCCTGAATACGCTGGCACCCCATATGTGGGGGGAACCACTGTTTGGGAGCACGGCAGGGCTTAGAACGGAAGGAGTGCCATTTGACTTTTTTAATGGAAAATTAGCTCCAATCATTAGCGGACACCATGTCGTGTTTGGAGAGCCCCTGTGTGCCTAAACTTTGGAGCTCCCCCACAAATGACCCCATTTTGGAAACTAGACCCCCTAAGGAACTTATCTAGATGCACAGTGAGCACTTTGAACCCCCAGGTGCTTCACAGAAGTTTATAACGCAGAGCCGTGAAAAAAAAAATCAAAAATTATTTTTTAGCCCCCTATTTTTTATTTTCATAATGGTTACAGGAGAAATTGGACCCCAAAAGTTGTTGTCCAGTTTGTCCTGAGTACGCTGGTACCCCATATGTGGGGGGAACCACTGTTTGGGGACACGTCAGGGCTCGGAAGGGATGTAGTGACGCTTTGAAATGCCGACTTGATGGGATGATCTGCTGGCATCTTGTTACGTTTGCAGAGCCCCTGATGTGCCTAAACAGTAGAAAACCCCCCACAAGTGACCCCATTTTGGAAACTAGACCCCCCAAGCAAGGAACTTATCCAGATGTGTGGTGAGCACCTTGAACCCCCACGTGCTTCACAGAAGTTTATAATGCAGAGCCGTGAAAATAAAAAAAATCATATTTTTTCCACAAACATGATCTTTTAGTCCCCAATTTTTTTATTTTTCCAAGGGTAACAGGAAAAATTAGACCCAAAAGTTGTTGTCCTATTTGTCCTGAGTACGCTGATATCACATTTGTGGGAGAAAACTACTGTATGGGCACACGTCGGGGCTCAGAGGGGAAGTAGTGAAGTTTTGAAATACCGACTTGATGGAATGGTCTGTGGGCGTCATGTTACATTTGCAGAGCCCCTGATGTGCCTAAACTGTGTAAACCCCCAAAGTGACCCCATTTTGGAAACTAGACTACCCATGGAACTTATCTAGATGTGTAGTGAGCACTTTGAACCCCAAAGTGCTTCACAGAAGTTTATAACCCAGAGCCATGAAAATAAAAAAATCATTTTTTTTCTTCAAAAATCATTTTTTAGCCCACAATTTTTTATTTTCACAAGGGTAACAGGAGAAATTGGGCCCCAAAAGTTGTTTTCCTGTTTCTCCTGAGTACGCTGGTACCCCATATGTGGGGGAGAACCACTGTTTGGGCACACGTCGGGGCTCGGAAGGGAAGTAGTGACGTTTTGTAATGTCGACTTGATGGAATGGTCTGCGGGATCATGTTACGTTTGCAGAGCCCATGATGTGCCTAAACAGTAGAAACCCCCCAAGTGACCCTATTTTGGAAACTAGATTCCCCAAGGAACTCATCTAGATGTGTGGTGAGCACTTTGAATCTCCAAGTTCTTCACAGAAGTTTATAGCGCAGAGCCGTGAAAATAAAAAATCCTTTTTTTCCACAAACATGATCTTTTAGTCCCCAATTTTTTCCCCAAGGGTAACAGGTGAAATTAGACCCCAAAGTTGTTGTGCAATTTTTCCTGAGTACGCTGATACCCCATATGTGGGGGTAAACCATTGTTTGGGCACACGTCGGGGCTCGGAATTAAGGGAGCACTGTTTGAGTTTTCGAACGCAAAATTTGCAGGAATCAATGGTGGCGCCATGTCGCGTTTGGAGACCCCCTGATGTGCCTAAATAGTGGAAACCCCTCAAATCTAACTCCAACCCAAACCCCAACACACCCCTAACCACAACCCTAACCCTTACACACCCCTAACCCTAATCCAAACCCTAACCATAACCCTAACCCCAACACACCCCTAACCCTAATCCCAACCCTAACCATAACCCTAACCACAAGCCTGACCCTAATCCCAACCCTAACCCCAAAACACCCCTAACACTAATCCTAACACTAACCCTAACCACAAGCCTAACCCTAATCTCAACCCTAACCCTAATTCTAACACTAATTCTAACCGTAACTGTTATGTTTTGGTAGCTGAGGAGAGCAGGCAAACTTGTCAATACACCAGAGAGGTTGGAATCTACTGGATTGCAGTACCCTGACTAACCACCACAACTAAAGGCAGCCGTGGAGCGTTCCTACGTTGGTCCTAGACGCCTCGTCACAGCCTGAGAGGATAACTACACCTAAAGATAGAAAGAGGAAAGCTATCTGCCCCAGAGCAGATCCCCAAAGAACATAGGAAGCCCCCAAGCATGTAATGGCGGTTAGACAAGAGGAAATACAGACAAAGACAGAAAATAGCATGAGCAAACGCTGGGGCCCAATCTGCCTAGAAAGAAAAGGATAGGAAGGATACTTACTGCAATCCCAAAAACCCTAAAAAAAAGCCAACGCTACTAATTGCAAAAACACCTGAGATCACACGACCTCTACCACCTAAATTAGTTCTCTGGTGTAACAAAAACTCAGCCGCATCCACTGAAAAAACTGGAAAAGGCAAATGAACAAACAACAGTGGCTCCAGAGGAACCGAGAGGAGACCAAGCCCCCCGGGGAGGGGAACCTGGCCAACCTCACAGAAATACAGAGAAATATGCAAATGGCAAGCACAAAAACAAAAAACAGAAAATATCTTATCTGAGAGCAGGATAAGAGGCAAGACTCAGCAAGCTTCCAAGTGAACCAGGAAACAACGTTGAGACAAGAACAATAGATCACCGGCAACCATGATGGGGGGAAACCTCCCTTTTATCCAGCCAGTCCGTGATTCCTGATTGCCAATCCTCATTGAATGGTTCAGTACTGTTTGTAACCACCAGAGGGAGCTTCTGCTCAGAATTCAGTTTTAAAACATTCATAACAGTACCCCCCCTTGAGGAGGGGTCACCGAACCCTCATTTGTGCAACCAGGTCGGTCAGGATGAGCTCTGTGATACGCACAGATCAGTCTCCTAGCATGGATGTCCGAAGCAAACCCCCAAGAATTGTCCTCCTGACCATAACCTCTCCACTTAACCAAATACTGGAGTTTCCGTCTAGAAAAACGAGAATCCAATATTTTCTCAACCACATACTCCAGATTACCCTCAACCAAAACAGGGTCAGGAGGCCACTGGCTTGACAAACCTCTTCAATATGGACTTGTGGAACACGTTATGGATCTTAAATGTCCCTGGAAGAAGCAAACGAAAGGAAACAGGATTAAGAATCTCCATGATCTTATAAGGTCCAATGAACCTAGGCTTAAACTTAGGAGATGCAACTCTCATAGGGATATTTCTTGAGGACAACCAGACCAAGTCACCCACTTTAAACCGAGGACCATCAGTCCTATGCCGGTTGGCAAACCTCTGGGCCTTCTCCTGAGAGAGGGACAACCTCTCCACTACCTGGTCCCAAATCTGCTGCATACGCTCCACAACAGAGTCAACACCCGGACAGACAGAAGCCTCTGTCTGTCCCAAAGAAAATCGAGGGTGAAACCCAAAATTGCAGAAAAATGGAGACATCAAAGTGGCAGAGCTTGCCCTATTATTAAGAACAAACTCAGCCAAAGGCAAAAAAGAGACCCAGTCATCTTGATCAGCAGACACAAAGCATCTCAGATAAGTCTCCAATGTCTGGTTTGTTCTCTCAGTTTGTCCATTTGTCTGAGGATGAAAAGCAGAGGAGAAGGACAATTGAACACCAAGTTTAGAACAAAAAGTCCACAAAAATCTGGAAACAAACTGGACTCCTCTGTCAGACACAATGTTCTTAGGAATGCAGTGTAACCGAACCACGTGCTGAAGGAACAAAGACACCAATTCGGAGGAGGAAGGCAACTTAGGTAATGGCACAAGATGTATCATCTTGGAAAACCTATCACAAATCACCCAGATAACGGTCATTCTCTGAGAAACAGGGAGGTCGGAAATAAAATCCATAGAGGTATGGGTCCATGGTCTCTTGGGCACAGGCAATGGCATCAATAAACCACTAGATTGAGAGCAAGGCTTGGAACGAGAGCAAGTCCCACAGGACTGCACAAACTCCCTGACGTCACGAGACAAAGTAGGCCACCAAAAGGACCGACTCACCAAGTCTCTGGTACCGGGATGACCGGCCAAAGCGGAACAATGAATCTCAGACATCACACTCTTCTTCCACTGGTCTGGGACAAACAATTTCCCAATAGGGCAGCGCTCGGGTTTATCCTCCTGACACCCTTCCAGAGCCAGTCTCAAATTGGGCGAGATGGCGGAAAGAACCACACCCTCTTTCAAAATAACAGCAGGATCAGATAACTCAGGAGAGTCCGCAAGGAAACTCCTCGAGAGGGCATCCACCTTAACATTCTTAGTGCCAGGAAGAAAGGAAACCACAAAATTAAAACGTGTGAAAAACAAGGCCCACCTGGCCTGTCTAGGATTAAGTCGCTTGGCTGATTCCAGATAAACCAGATGCTTATGGTCCGTGAGGACCACCACCTGATGTTTGGCTCCCTCCAGCCAATGTCTCCACTCTTCAAAAGCCCACTTCATGGCCAATAACTCCCGATTACCTACGTCATAATTACCTTCAGTTGGAGAAAATTTTCGAGAGAAAAAAGCACAAGGGTTACTTTTAGAGGTCTCAGGATCTCTTTGGGACAAAACGGCACCTGCCCCAATTTCAGAGGCATCAACCTCCACCTGAAATGGCAGAGAAACATCAGGCTGCCGTAGAACAGGAGCAGAAGTGAATCTCTGTTTAAGTTCCTGAAACACAGAGACTGCCTCAGGAGGCCAATTCACCACATCAGAACCCTTTTTTGGTCAAATCAGTCAATGGTTTAACAATAACAGAGAAATTACCAATAAATTTACGATAAAAATTGGCAAAACCCAAGAATCTCTGAAGAGCCTTTAATGAAGTAGGTTGGACCCAATCACAGATGGCCTGAACCTTGACCGGGTCCACTTCAATAACAGATGGAGACAAAATGAATACCAGAAATGAGATCCTCTGTACGCCAAAAAGACACTTTGATCCCTTCACATACAGAGCATTCTCTCTCAAAATCTGGAACACAGTCCAAACATGTTTCACATGAGAGTCCCAGTCATTGGAAAAAATCAAGATGTCATCCAAATAAACAATCAGAAATTTATCCACAAAATCCCTGAAAATGTCATTCATGAAGGACTGGAAGACGGAAGGAGCATTAGTGAGCCCAAAGGGCATCACTAGGTACTCAAAATGCCCCTCTGGGGTATTAAACGCCATCTTCCATTCATCCCCGTGCTTAATGCGAATAAGGCTATACGCCCCCCTGAGGTCAAGCTTGGTAAACCAAGTAGCACTTTTCACCCTGGAAAACAGGTCAGAAATCAAGGGTAACGGATATTGATATTTCACAGTGATATTGTTCAAGAGACGATAATCAATACACGGCCTTAATGAACCATCCTTTTTGGCCACAAAGAAAAAACCGGCACCCAAGGGTGAAGAGGATGGTCTGATATGACCCTTCTCCAATGACTCCTTGATATAAGACCGCATAGCGTCATGTTCAGGTACAGACAAGTTAAAAAGGCGACCTTTAGGGAATTTACTACCAGGCACTAATTCAATAGCGCAGTCATAGCTCCTATGGGGGGGCAAGGATGCAGATTTACTTTCGCTAAACACATCAGAAAAATCAGTCAAAAAGTCAGGAACATCTTGAGCCTGGGGAGAGGCAGAAAAAACAGGAGTGTTGGCATTAACACATTGGCAGCCCCAACTGGTTACAGACACAGATTTCCAATCCAAAACAGGATTATGAGACTGTAACCAAGGGAAACCTTGTACAATAATGTCATGCAGATTATACAACACCAAAAATTTGCAACTCTCCTGATGATCAGGTTCAACCCTCATTATCACCTGAGTAGAGAACTGGGGTTTATTCTCAGCCAAAGGGGTAGAATCAATCCCCAGTAGGGGAATAGACTTCTGTAGGGCATCAAGGGAAACCCACAACGTTTAGCAAAATCAAAATCCATCAGGTTAATAGCTGCTCCCGAATCACCAAAAGCCTGAGCAGAAAATGTGGACAGGGAGCAAATCAGGGTAACAGTCAACAGAAATTTAGTCTGAACACTACCCAAGACAACTGAGCGTGCAAAACGTCTTCCCCGCTTAGGGCAGACTGAAATAGCATGAGAGGCATCACCACAGTAGAAACATAACCCATTGCGTTTTCGAAACTCATGACGCTGTGCCCCAGAAGCCACTCTATCACACTGCATGGGTTCAGAAGCTGGTTCACAAGGCAACACTATTCCACGCATACTTCTACGCTCACGCAAACGTCTGTCAATTTGAATCGCTAATGACATAGAATCATTGAGACCAGAGGGAGCAGGGAAACCCACCATAACATCTTTTACATTCTCTGACAGACCCTTCCGAAAAAGGGCTGCCAAAGCATCATCATTCCATTTGGTCAGGACTGCCCACTTTCGGAATTTCTGACAGTACAACTCAGCATCCTCAAGCCCCTGATTTAATGCCAACAAGGTTTTTTCAGCTTGATCAGTGACATTAGGTTCATCGTACAATAACCAAAGAGCCAGAAAAAATGCATCAACATTACTCAAAACAGGGTCCCCAGGTGTCAGGGAAAAAGCCCAATCCTGAGGATCGCCGCGCAGGAGAGAGATGATAATTTGAACCTGCTGTGCTGCGTTCCCTGAGGACTTAGGTTTTAAGGCAAAAAACAACTTACAGTTATTTTTGAAATTCAGAAATTTAGCTCGATCCCCCAAAAACAAATCTGGCATGGGGATCCTGGGTTCCACAACTGGCAACCTAGCAAGATAGGTAGCAATACTCCGAACCTCAGTGGCAAGCTGATCCACACGGCCAGACAACTGTGCAAACTCCATTGAGAAAAAAAAATCCTCCTCAGCACCCAGAGAAAAAGAGGGAAAAAATGCAACAAACAGAAAAAAAAAAATCTCTGACAACTCTGACAACCTTTTTTGTTTCCACACTGTTTTTCCCTTCTGTGAGTACCATATAATTTTCAGTTGGGCCGGTGATACTGTTATGTTTTGGTAGCTGAGGAGAGCAGGCAAAAACGGCAATACACCAGAGAGGTTGAAATCCACTGGATTGCAGTACCCTGACTAACCACCACAACTAAAGGCAGCCGTGGAGCGTTCCTACGTTGGTCCTAGACGCCTCGTCACAGCCTGAGAGGATAACTTCACCTAAAGATAGAAAGAGGAAAGCTATCTGCCCCGGAGCAGATCCCCAAAGAACATAGGAAGCCCCCAAACATGTAATGGCGGTTAGACAAGAGGAAATACAGACAAAGACAGAAAATAGTATGAGCAAACGCTGGGGCCCAATCTGCCTAGAAAGAAAAGGATAGGAAGGATACTTACTGCAATCCCAAAAACCCTAAAAAAAAAGCCAACGCTACTAATTGCAAAAACACCTGAGATCACACGACCTCTACCACCTAAATTAGTTCTCTGGTGTAACAAAACTCAGCCGCAGCCACTGAAAAAACTGGAAAAGGCAAATGAACAAACAACAGTGGCTCCAGAGGAACCGAGAGGAGACCAAGCCCCCGGGGAGGGGAACCTGGCCAACCTCACAGAAATATAGAGAAATATGCAAATGGCAAACACAAAAACAAAAAACAGAAAATATCTTATCTGAGAGCAGGAGAAGAGGCAAGACTCAGCAAGCTTCCAAGTGAACCAGGAAACAACGTTGAGACAAGAACAATTGATCACCGGCAACCATGATGGGGGGAAACCTCCCTTATATCCAGCCAGTCCGTGATTCCTGATTGCCAATCCTCATTGAATGGTTCAGTACTGTTTGTAACCACCAGAGGGAGCTTCTGCTCAGAATTCGTTTCTAAAACATTCATAACACGTAACCCTAATTCCAAACCTAACCCAAATTCCAACCCTAACCCTAATTCTAACCATAACCTAATTCTAACCCTAACCCTAATTCTAACCCTAATGCTAAGGCTAGGTTCACATTACGTTTTACCAGCCTGTTCAACACGGTATAGCATAACGCGATCGCATTATGCTATACATGCTAGCGCAGATGAATCAGCAGATGATTCATCTGTGCTAGCGGTGATGGAGCCCAGACGCTGCAGCCCGCGTCCGAGGCTCCGTCACTGAATGACGGTACGTCGCAAACACATGCCGCTTTAAGGCATGCGTCGCGATGCGCCCGCAAATGGGGGTGAATGGCAGCGATAACGGACTGCGTTACACCGCATTATACTGCGGTGAACCCAGCCTAACCCTAATGCTAACCCTAACCCTAGTCCTAGTCCTAACCCTAACCCTAGTCCTAACCCTAACCCTAACCTAACCCTAACTGTAATTCTAGCCCTAATGGAAAATAAAAATATTTTCTTTATTTTATTATTGTTCCCTACCTATGGGGTGATGAAGGGGGGTTATTTACTATTTTTTATTTTGATCACTGTGATAGGGTGATATATATATATATATATATATATATATATATATATATATATATATATATATACACAGCACAGACCAAAAGTTTGGACACACCTCATCATTCAAAGATTTTTCTGTATTTTCATGACTATGAAAATTGTAGAATCACACTGAAGGCATCCAAACTTTGAAATAACACATGTGGAATTATACATTACACTTTACAAAAAAGTGTGAAACAACTGAAAATATGTCTTATATTCTAGGTTCTTCAAAGTAGCCACCTTTTGCTTTGATTACTACTTTGCACGCAGAAAAGGTGAACGGCTGGACTCTACATGCCTAGTTCCCACCGTGAAGCATGGAGGAGGTGGTGTGATGGTGCGGGGGTGCTTTGCTCGTGACACTGTTGGGGATTATTCAAAATTGAAGCGGTAAACGGTCCAGCTCTCCCCAAACCATCTCGATTGGGTTCAGGTCTGGTGACTGTGGAGGCCAGGTCATCTGGTGTAGCACCCCAACACTCTCCTTCTTGGTCAAATAGCCCTTACACAGCCTGGAGGTGTGTTTGGGGTCATTGTCCTGTTGAAAAATAAATGATGGTCCAACTAAACGCAAACCGGATGGAATAGCATGCTGCTGCAAGATGCTGTGGTAGCCATTCTGGTTCAGTATGCCTTCAATTTTGAATAAATCCCCAACAGTGTCACCAGCAAAGCACCCCCACACCATCACACCTCATCCTCCATGCTTCACGGTGGGAACCAGGCATGTAGAGTCCATCCGTTCACCTTTTCTGCATAAGACATATTTTCAGTTGTTTCACACTTTTTTGTAAAGTGTAATGTATAAGTCCACAAGTGTTATTTCATAGTTTTGATGCCTTCAGTGTGAATGTACAATTTTCATAGCCATGAAAATACAGAAAAATCTTTGAATGAGAAGGTGTCCAAACTTTTGATCTGTACTGTATATATTGTAGTGATAGTAAGACTTTACTATACCTTTGTATGTGGTTTGAGGACCTGTGATGAGGTCACAAGAGCACATGACAGGTCATGTGCTCTGTGTTAGCTGAACGGCTGGTGTATATAAGTGAGCCTGCTGCTGACCACAGGTGTGAGTGGCTGGAGGTGTGGAAACCTCCAGTGTGGGAGTTCTGAGGAGACCTCCAGTGTGTGTGGGCTGAAAGAGTGCTCAGTTAGAGTACCAGGACTTTATATCTGTTTTTGTTACTTTGTGCCAGAGAAGGCTGTTTTCTTTTTCTGTTTTAAGGCAAGTTTATGAAGTTGTAATAAACTTGCTTAAAGAACCTGGAAGAGTCGCCCTCCTGCTTACCTCCGGTCGCACACCAGCGAGACCACATCCCTACAATATATATATATATATATATATATATATATATATATACACACACACACACATACATACACATACACACACACATACATACATACAGTGGGTACGGATAGTATTCAGACCCCTTTTAATTTTTCATTCTTTGTTTCATTGCAGCCATTTGGTAAAATCAAAAAAGTTCATTTTTTTCTCATTAATGTACACTCTGAACCCCATCTAGACTGAAAAAAAAACAGAAATGTAGAAATTTTTGCAAATTTATTAAAAAAAAAAACCTGAAATATATCACATGGTCATAAGTATTCAGACCCTTTGCTCAGACACTCATATTTAAGTCACATGCTGTCCATTTCCTTGTTATCCTCCTTGAGATGGTTCTACTCCTTCATTGAAGTCCAGCTGTGTTTAATTAAATTGATAGGACTTGATTTGTAAAGGCACACACCTGTCTATATAAGACCTCACAGCTCACAGTGCATGTCAGACCAAATGAGAATCTTGAAGTCAAAGGAACTGGCCAAGGAGATCAGAGACAGAATTGTGGCAAGGCACACATCTGGCCAAGGTAACAAAAGAATTTTTGCAGTACTCAAGGTTCCTAAGAGCACAGTGGCTTCCATAATCTTTAAATGGAAGAAGTTTGGGACCACCAGAAGTCTTTCTAGACCTGGCCGTCCAGCCAAACTGAGCAATCGTGGGAGAAGAGCTTTGGGAGAGAGGTAAAGAAGAACCCAAAGATCACTGTGGCTGAGCTTCACTGATGCAGTAGGGAGATGGGAGAAAGTTCCACAAAGTCAACCATCACTGCAGCTCTCCATCAGTTGAGCCTTTATGGAAGAGTGGCCTGATGGAAGCCTTTCCTTAGTGCAAGACATATGAAAGCCCGCATAGAGTTTGCTAAAAAACATGAAGGACTCCCAGACTATGAGAAATAAGATTCTCTGGTCTGATGAGACGAAGATAGAACTTTTGGTGATAATTCTACGTGGTACGTGTGGAGAAAACCAGGCACTGCTCATCACCTGCCCAATACAATTCCAACAGTGAAACATGGTGGTGGCAGCATCATGCTATGGGGGTGTTTTCAGCTGCAGGGACAGAACGACTGGTTGCAATTGAAGGAGATATGAATTCGGTCAAGTACTGGATGAAAACCTCTTCCAGAGTGCTCTGGACCTCAGACTTGGCCGAAGGTACCCCTTCCAACAAGACAATGACCCTAAGCACATAGCTAAAATAAGAAAGGAGTGGCTTCAGAACAACTCTGTGACCATTCATGACTGACCCAGCCAGAGCCCTGACCTAAACCCAATTAGCCCCTTAACCCCTTTCTGCCATCAGACGTACTATTCCGTCCATAAAACCCGTGCCATTCTGCCCATGGACGGAATAGTACGTCATAGGCGATCAGCTGCGCTTCCGGGGGAGCGCAGCTAATCGCCGCCGGGTGTCAGCTGATTATCACAGCTGACACCCGGGACTGTGTGTCAGGAGTGGTCACGGACCGCACCCGGCACATTATCCCCTGGCACACCGCGATCAAACATGATCGCGGTGTACCGGGGGCACAGGGGAGGATCGCGCAGGGAGGGGGCTCCCTGCGAGCTCCCCTGAGACCCTCAGAACAGCGCAATGTGATCGCGCTGTTCTGAGGGCTTCCTCCCTCCCAGGATCCAGATCCAAGATGGCCGCCGGGTCCTGCAGGGAGGCGGCTTCCTCAGTGCCTGCTGAGAGCAGACACGGAGGAAACCTGCAGCACTGCCTGTCACATCGCTGGTGTGACAGTGTGCTGTGCACACTGTCACACCAGCGATCTGATAAAATACTGTGATGTCCCACCCTGGGACAAAGTAAAAAAGTTAAAAAAATAAAAATAAACATGTTTTAAAAAAAATTCTAAAATAAATAAAAAAAAAAATATTCCCCAATAAATTCATTTCTTCCTGTAAATAAAAAAAACAAAACAATAAAAGTACACATATTTGGTATCGCCGCGTCCATAACGACCCCCCCTATAAAACTGTCCCACTAGTTAACCCCTTTAGTGAACCCCTTAAAAAAAAAAAAGCAAAAAATCAATGCTTTATCATCATACCGCCGAACAAAAAGTGGAATAACACGCGACCAAAAAGACCGATATAAATAAACATGGTACCGCTGAAAATGTCATGTTGTCCCGCAAAAAACGAGCTGCCATACAGCATCATCAGCGAAAAAATAAAAAAGTTATAGCTCGCAGAATAAAGCGATGCAAAAATAACAATTTTTTATATAAAATTGTTTTTATTCTATAAAAGCACCAAAACATAAAAAAATGATATAAATGAGGTATTGCCGTAATCGTACTGACCCGAAGAATTAAACTGCTTTATCAATTTTACCACACGCAGAACGGTATAAACGCCTCCCCCAAAAGAAATTCATGAATTGCTGATTTTTGTTCATTCTAACCTCCTAAAAATCGAAATAAAAAGCGATCAAAAAATGTCACGTGCTCAAAAATGGTACCAATAAAAACGTCAACTCGTACCGCAAAAAATAAGACCTCACATGACTCTGTGGGCCAAAATATGCAAAAATTATAGCTCTCAAAATATGGTGATGCAAAAACTATTTTTTGAAATAAAAAGCGTCTTTTAGCGTGACAGCTGCCAATCATAAAAACCCACTATAAATAGTAAATCAAACCCCCCTTTATCACCCCCTTAGTTAGGGAAAAATAATAAAATTAAAAAAATGTATTTATTTCCATTTTCCCATTAGGGTTAGGGTTGCGGCTAAAGTTAGGGTTAGGGTTGGCGCTAAAGTTAGGATTAGGGTTAGGGTTGGGATTAGGGTTAGGGGTGTGTTAGGGTTAGGTTTGTGGTTAGGGTTGGGACTAGGGTTAGGGGTGTGTTGGGGTTAGGGTTGGAGTTAGAATTGGGGGGTTTCCGCTGTTTAGGCACATCAGGGGCTCTCCAAATGTGACATGGCGTCTGATCTCAATTCCAGCCAATTCTGCGTTGAAAAAGTCAAATGGTGCTCCTTCACTTCTGAGCTCTGCCATGCGCCCAAACAGTAGTTTACCCCCACATATGGGGTATCAGCGTACTCTGGACCCCAAGAGTTATTGCGCAATTTGTCCTATTTCTTCTGTTACCCTTGGGAAAATAAAAAACTGGGGGCGAAAATATCATTTTTGTAAAAATAAAAATTATTTTTTTGTTTTTACGGCTGTACGTTATAAAGTCTGTGAAGCACCTGGGGCTTCATAGCGCTCATCTCACATCTAGATAAGTTCCTTGTGGGGTCTATTTTCCAAAATGGGGTCTCTTGTTGGGGATTTCCACTGTTTAGGCGCATCAGGGGCTCTCCAAATGCGACATGACTCCCGCAGACCATTCCATCAAAGTCTGCAATCCAAAACGTCACTACTTCCCTTCCGAGCCCCAACGTGTACCCATACAGTAGTTTTCTCCAACATATATTGGGTATCAGTGTACTCAGTACAAATTGGACAACAACTTTTGGGGTCCAATTTCTCCTGTTACCCTTGTGAAAATAAAATATTGGGGGCGAAAAAAACATTTTTGTAAAAAAAAAAGATTTTTTATTTTTACGGCTGTACGTTATAAACTTCTGTGAAGCACTTGGGGGTTCAAAGTGCTCACCACACATCTAGATAAGTTCCTTGTGGGGTCTGTTTTCCAAAATGGGGTCACTTGTGGGCGGTTTCCACTGTTTAGGCGCATCGGGGGCTCTCCAAATGCGACATGACGCCCCCAGACCATTCCATCAAAGTCTGCAATCCAAAATGTCACTACTTCCCTTCCGAGCCCCGACGTGTGCCCATACAGTAGTTTTCTCCCACAAATTGGGTATCAGAGTACTCAGGACAAATTGGACAACAACTTTTGGGATCCAGTTTCTCCTGTTACCCTTGTGAAAATAAAATATTGGGGACGAAAACATCATTTTTGTAAAAAAAAAAAAAGATTTTTTATTTTACGGCTATACGTTATAAACTTCTGTGAAGCACTTCGGGATTCAAAGTGTTCACCACACATCTAGATAAGTTCCTTGAGGGGTCTAGTTTCCAAAATGGTGTCATTTGTCAGGGGTTTCCACTGTTTAGGCACATCAGGAGCTCTCCAAACATGACATGGCATCCAGCCAAAAAGTCAAACGGCGCTCCTTCCCTTCCAAACTCTGCCATGCACCCAAACAGTGGTTTACCCCCACATATGGGGTATCAGCGTACTCAGGACAAATTGCACAATAACTTTTGGAGTCTTGTTATCCTTGGGAAAATAAAAATTGGGGTGAAAAGATCATTTTTGTGGAAAAAATTATTTTTTAATTTTACGGCTCTACGTTATAAACTTGTATGAAGCACTTGGGGGTTCAAATTGCTCACCAAAGATCTAGATAAGTTCCTTAGGGGGTCTAGTTTCCCAAATGGGGTCACTTGTGGGGGGTTTCCACTGTTTAGGCACATCAGGGGCTCTCCAAATGCAACATGGCGTCCAATCTCAATTCCAGCCAATTTTGGTTGGAAAAAGTCAAATGGTGCGCCTTCCATTTCGAGCTCTGCCGAGCGCCCAAATAGTGGTTCCCCCACACATATGGGGTATCAGCGTACTCAGGACAAATTGGACAACAACTTTTGTGGTCCAATTTCCCCTGTTACCCTTGGGAAAATAAAAAATTAGTGACTAAAAGAAAATTTTCGTGGGAAAAAAATAGGATTTTTTATTTTCATGCGCGGGCATTAAAAACTTGTGTGAAGCACTTGGGGGTTCAAAGTGCTCACCAAAGATCTAGATAAGTTCCTTAGGGGGTCTAGTTTCCAAAATTGGGTCACTTGTGGGGGGTTTCCACTGTTTAGGCTCATCTGGGGCACTGCAAATGGAACATGACCCCCATCAACGTCTGCATTCCAAAACGTTACTACTTCCTTTCCAAGCCCTGCCATGCGCCCAAACAGTTTCCCCCCCACATATGGGGTATCAGCGTACTCAGGACAAATTGGACAACAACTTTTGGGGTCCAATTTCCTTGGGAAAAATCAAAAACTTGGGACAAAAAAATCATTTTTGTGGAAAATTGTTTTTTTTTTCACACCCAGGCTTTATAAACTTTTGTGAAACACTTGGGGGTTCAAAGTGCTCACAACAGATCTAGATAAGTTCCTTAGGGGGTCTAGTTTCCAAAATGGTGTCACTTGTGGGGGGTTTCCACTGTTTAGGCGCATCAGGGGCTCTACAAATGCGACATGGCGTCCAATCTCAATTCCAGCCAATTTTAGTTTGAAAAAGTCAAACGGCGCTCCTTCCCTTACGAGCTCTGCCGTGTGCCCAAACAGTGGTTTTCCCCCACATATGGGGTATTGGCGTACTCAGGAGAAATTGCACAACAACTTTATCTGTCCATTTTCTTATTTTACCCTTGTGAAAATAAAAAAAAAGTTTGTAAAAATCATTTTTGTGGCTAAAAAGTTAAATATTAATTTTTTCCTTCCACGTTGCTTCAGCTCCTGTGAAGCACCTGAAGGGTTAATAAACTTCTTGAATGTGGTTTTGAGTACCTTGAGGGTGCAGTTTTTAGAATGGTGTCACTTTTGGGTATTTTCTGCTATATAGACCCCTCAAAGTGACTTCAAATGTGAGGTGGTTCCTAAAAAAAATGGCTTTGTAAATTTTGTTGTAAAAATGAGAAATCGCTGGTCAACTTTTAACCCTTATAATTTCCTAAGAAAAAAAATTTTGGTTCCAAAATTGTGCTGATGTAAAGTAGACATGTGAGAAATGTTATTTATTAACTATTTTGTGTGACATATTTCTCTGTTTTAAGGGAATAAAAATTCAAAGTTTGAAAATTGCAAAATTTTCAAAATTTTCGCCATATTTGCATTTTTTTCAAAAATAAACGCAAGTTATATTGGAAGAAATTTTACCACTAACGTGAAGTACAATTTGTCACAAGAAAACATTCCCGGAATCGCGAAGATCCGTTGAAGCGTTCCAGAGTTATAGCCTCATAAAGAGACAGTTGTCAGAATTGTAAAAATTGGCCCGGTCATTAATGTGCAAACCACCCTTGGGGGTTAAGGGGTTAATGACCAGGCCAATTTTTACAATTCTGACCACTGTCACTTTATGTGCTTACAACTCTGGAACGCTTCAACGTATCTTGGCGATTCTGAGAATGTTTTCTCGTGACATATTGTACTTCATGATAGTGGCAACATTTCTTCGATATAACTTGCGTTTATTTATGAAAAAATGGAAATATGGCAAAAGTTTTGAAAAGTTTGCTATTTTCAAACTTTCAATTTTTATGCCCTTAAATCAGAGAGATAAGTAAAAAAAATAGTTAATAAATAACATTTCCCACATGTTTACCTTACATCAGCACAATTTTGGAACCAAAATTTTTTTCGTTAGGAAGTTATAAGTGTTAAAAGTTGACCAGCAATTTCTCATTTTTCCAACAAATTTTACCAAACCATTTTTTTTTATTGACCGCCTCACATTTGAAGTCTCTTTCAGGGGTCAATATGACAGAAAATACCCAAAAGTGACACGATTCTAAAAACTGCACCCATGAAGGTGTTCAAAACCACATTCAAGAAGTTTATTAACCCTTTAGGTACTTCACAAGAATTGAAGCAATGTGGAAGGAAAAAATGAACATTTAACTTTTTCCCCAAATTTTTTTTCTTTCGACACAATTTTTTTATTTTGTCAAGGGTATCAGGAGAAAATGAACCACAATATTTGTTGTACAATTTCTCCTGAGTACACCGATACCCCATGTGTGTGGTGGAAGACCAATCTTTAGGCGCACGGCAGTGCTCAGAAGGGAAGGACAACAATTTGAGATTTTGAATGTCAAATTGGCTGGAATCGAGAGCGGACGCCATATCGCGTTTGGATAGCCCCTGATGTACCTAAATAGTGGAAACCCCTCATAAGTGACCCCATTTTGGAAACTAGACCCCCCCAAGGAACTTATCCAAATGTGTGGTGAGCACTTTGAACCCCCAAGGGCTTCACAGAAGGTTATAACGTAGAGCTGTAAAATTAAAAAATCATATTTTTTCCACAAAAATGATCTTTTCACCCCAATTTTTATTTTCCAAATGGTAACAGGACCCCAAAAGTTATTGTGCAATTTATCCTGAGTATGCTGATACCCCATATGTGGGGGTAAACCACTATTTGGGCGCATGGCAGAGCTCGGAAGGGAAGCAGCGCCATTTGACTTTTTTGTCTGGAATTGAGATTGGACGCCATGTCGCATTTGGAGAGTCCCTGATGTGCCTAAACAGTGAAAACCCCCCACAAGTGACCCTATTTTGGAAACTAGACCCCAAGGAACATATCTACATGTGTGGTGAGCACTTTGAACCCCAAGGGCTTCACAGAAGGTTATAATGTAGAGCCTTAAAATTAAAAAATCATATTTTTGCCATATTTCAGAGCTGCAACGTTACTGGAGTATCAAAAAGCACAAGGTGTGCCATACTCAGGGACATGGCCAAGGTAAGGAAGGCTGAAAAACGACCACCTTTGAACAGGAAACATAAGATAAAACGTCAAGACTAGGCCAAGAAATATGTTAAGACTGATTTTTCTAAGGTTTTATGGACTGATGAAATGAGAGTGACTCTTGATGAGCCAGATGGATGGGCCCGAGGCTGGATCAGTAAAGGGCAGAGAGCTCCACTCCGACTCAGACGCCAGCAAGGTGGCGGTGGGGTACTGGTATGGGCTGGTATCATCAAAGATGAACTTGTGGGACCTTTTCGGAGTGAAGCTCAACTCCCAGACCTACTGCCAGTTTCTGGAAGACACCTTCTTCAAGCAGTGGTACAGGAAGAAGTCGGTATCGTTCAAGAAAAACATGATTTTCATGCATGACAATCAGGGCCGGCGTCAGCACTCGGCACACCCGGGCAAGTGCCGGGGCCCTGAGCAGGCGGGGGGGCCCACTCGCATTCTGGCACCCCCGCGCCCGTTAGCGGAGGAGAGCGGTGTCAGCACCGCCACTGGGCCCCCCCCGCTTGCTCAGGGCCCCGGCATCAGCTGGCACAATACTTACCTCTCCCGTGCCTCCGCTGCCGCAGCTCCGGGCTCCAGGGGGCGCCGGTGCTTCCTCTCACAGCAGCGCCGCTGAATGACGTCATCATTCAGCGGCCGGCTGTGGCAGAGAGTGCGGGGACGCCGGACAGGTAAGACGTGTGTGTGTCTCTGTGTGTGTCTGTGTGTATGTAGTGCGGTGCTTTGTGTGTGTATGTATGTGTGTGTGTATGTGTGTGTGTATGTATGTGAGAGAGTGCTTGTGTGCTGTCTGTGTGTGATGATGGGCAGGCATTGCTGATAATGGGGAGGCATTGATGATGATGATGGGGAGAAGATGATGATAATGGGCAGGCATTGATGATAATGGGCAGGCATTGATGATGGGGAGAAGATGATGATGGGCAGGCATTGCTGATAATGGGGAGGCATTGATGATGGGGAGAAGATGATGATAATGGGCAGGCATTGATGATAATGGGCAGGCATTGATGATGGGGAGAAGATGATGATAGGCAGGCATTGATGATGATGGGGAGGAGATGATGATCATGATGGGCAGGCATTGCTGATAATGGGGAGGCATTGATGATGATGGGCAGGCATTGATGATGATGGGGAGGAGATGATGATCATGATGGGCAGGCATTGCTGATAATGGGGAGGCATTGATGATGATGGGAGAAGATGATGATAATGGGCAGGCATTGATAATAATGGGCAGGCATTGATGATGGGGAGAAGATGATGATGGGCAATCATTGATGATGATGGGGAGGAGATGATGATGGGCAGGCATTGCTGATAATGGGGAGGCATTGATGATGATGGGGAGAAGATGATGATAATGGGCAGGCATTGATGATAATGGGCAGGCATTGATGATGGGGAGAAGATGATGATGGGGAGGAGATGATGATGATGGGCAGGCATTGATGATAATGGGGAGGCCATGATGATGATGGGGAGGCAATGATGATGATAAGGAGGCAATGATGATGATGGGGAGACAATCATGATGATAATGGGGAGTCTTTCCACAGCGCCTTTCCTGAGCCATAACAGTGCAGAACGCAGTACAGCGCAGAGGAGAGCTCCATATTTTGTATGGAGCATTATATGGGGACCAGTATCCTGTATGGAGCATTATATTGGGTCCAGTATTCTGTATGGAGCATTATATGGGGGGTGACATCCTGCATGGGGTATTATATGGGTGATGAGGGGAGACTGTGGTGCCCATAATATTGTATGGAGGACTGTACTGTCCAGTCTGTTCTGTGCGCTGTGAGGATTTGGCGGTTTTTGAGCTATTGTACAATTTACAATAGATATCACTCATGTAATGGAAGAAGTGAAGTATTTGGCATTGTACTGCACCTATATTTCTCTGCAGTATCTGTGCATCATGAATCGTGGTCTGTGTTAAAGGGGCCCACTGAGGCTCTTTCGCCCGGGGCCCATAAAAACCTGGAGCCGGCCCTGAGGACAATGCTCCATCACATGCATCCAAATACTCCACAGCATGGCTGGCTAGTAAAGGTCTAAAAGAAGAAAAAATAATGACATGACCCCCTTGTTCACCTGATCTGAACCCCATAGAGAACCTGTGGTCCCTCATAAAATGTGAGATCTACAGGGAGGGAAAACAGTACATCTCTCCGAGCAGTGTCTGGGAGGCTGTGGTGGCTGCTGCACGCAATGTTGATCGTAAACAGATCAAGCAACTGACAGAATCTATAGATGGAAGGCTTTTGAGTGTCATCGTAAAGAGAAGTGGCTATATTGGTCACTGATTTTTTTTTTGTTTTTGAATGTCAGAAATGTTTATTTCTAAATTTTGTGTTATATTGGTTTACCTGGTGAAAATAAATAAGATGGGTATACATTTGGTTTTTATTAAGTTGCCTAATAATTCTGCACAGTAATAGTTACCTGCACAAACAGATATCCTCCTAAGATAGCCAAATCTAAAAAAAAAACCACTCCAACGTACAAAAATATTAAGCTTTGATATTTATGAGTCTTTTGGGTTGATTGAGAACATAGTTGTTGTTCAATAATAAAAAGAATCCTCTCAAATACAACTTGCCTAATAATTATGCAAACAGTGTGTATATATATATATATATATATATATATATATATATATATATATATATATATATACACACACATACATACAATGCAGTAACCTGTGATTCCTATGTATGTCACTGCCCTGAAACATGTGTATTTTTGTAAAATTTTTGTAGAATTCCAGTAGAATTCAATTCTACTCAAGTAAATGTGCCTATTTCTAGTGTAGTCTAGGAGCTTGAAACTATACATGGGTGTGCAAATCAGGAAAGCTTTTATTTTTATTTCAAAATCACTTACCAATTAAATCCACTAGGTGGGGCCAAAACACAACCATTCATAATGTTAAGATAGCGAGATTCATGATTTGCAATTTAAGTGTCTTTTCTTTATATATGTTGTAATATTTGCTGATATTTTTGGAGCCTATTTTTTCAAAATGGCGCATGCATTTCATGAATAGGTAACAAAATTTAAAGAGCCCAAATCATTAATTTGCGCCGTTTTTGTAGTTTTGTGCCTTTTTTTGTTTGCACCAAATTCATATTTCAATTTGTGCCTTTTTCAGGTTTATTTTATATGTTTTGCCTATTTTCTATATTTTCAAATTTGCTACAAATGTAAATCCAGTCTAACTCCTCCTGGATTGCATATATGTGCACCAGCAACTTCTGACATTTTGAGAAAAATGCAATTTTTGCTAATACAAAAATTACAAATCTGGATAATGACAGCAAAAAAGACCATTTTTGACTTTCCGCAAAATTTATGACCCATGTGTGACAACTTGATGAATTTGGCACAAAAAAGTCAAATAATACCTTAAGATGCAAAGTAAAAAGCTGCAAATGATGAATCAGGCCCAAAAAAACTTTTTATTTTTGCCAGTAAAATGGTTTTTATGACTTCTTGGCACCAAAATTTGAAAATCACCAAAGAAAGTCATTGTCTTAATATGTGCCAAATTGAAAGCTTATTGAGCTGGCTAATGACATCAGGTGCAGCCACTGGGTCTTCCTCGCTGCCAACCACTGCTTTACCATCTTGCAACATAGTTTAATGTGCCTGGTAAAGCTTTGGTATAATTCATTTTTGCACTGTGTTTAATACTTACTGCTTTATATCCCTGTGACTGGGACCTTTCTAGATTTTATCAGGTGGAAGGTGCTAATGCATATAGATGTAGCCAGCTCTAGTGCCTTTGATGATCTAACCACCCCCTGGTGTGCTGGCCCCTGCTGCCAAATTATCCCAAACCAGCTCCCACAATCCCACTTTCCTGACCCTGTAGTGTGGGCTATATATTTAGGAGTAGTCTAAGGGGAGCACGTAGTGTGGGGTGCAGCACGCAAGCATCCAGAAGCAAAGCATCAAAGAAGATAAGCATCTTGTAAACGGCAGTTATCCATGGCAGTTAATCAGGGCTGGAATCAGGTACCCCACACTTTGCTTTCTTTTTAATTATGTACTTTATCTCTATCCTCCTGTGTTCCCTTGCCATCCACATTCACCGCCCCATCCCCCCTCCATCAGGACTCATACACATCAGCCCCTCTAAAATTCCCTCTCCCATGCACTCCTCACCTTCCTGAGAAACCTCAGTCCATCTTGCCCAAACACATCACAGAAAAAACCTACTTACAACTCCGACAATTACCTGCTCTTTATCTTCCTACTCCTACTGATTTCAGGGACATCTCCCCAACCCTGGTCACCATCCCCCAACCTCAATCCCTACCCTACCTCATATCGAAACCATAATAATCTTATTAATATTACTTGCACTCCCTCATCTCCTTCTTTTAATTGTGCCCTCTGGAATCCACGGTCTGCATGCAACAAGCTATCCTTCCTGCACAACTACTTTCTGAACAACTCTCTTCATCTGTTGGCCCTCACGGAAAACTGGATTCAGGATTCTGACACTGTCTCCCCTGCTGCCATTTCCTATGGTGGCTTACAGTTCTCCCATTCCCAAGACCCGCAAACAGACATGGTGGTGGAGTTGGCATACTCCTGTCCCCACAATGCACTTTCCAGGTCATCACCCCAATTCCATCACTCTCATTCCCTTCTTTTGAGGTCCACACCATCAGGCTCTTCTGTCCCCTCTCCCTCAGAGTAGCGGTCATATATCGGACCCCAGGCTCGCCCACCCGGTTCCTTGACCACTTCTCAGCCTGGCTGCCGCACTTCATGTCCTCAGAACTACCAACCCTTATCCTTGGAGACTTCAACATCCCATTAACAGCCCTACTTCCACATCTGCATTTCAGCTTCTATCACTAACCACTTCTCTAGGCCTTTCACAGCTTTCAACCTCTGAGACACACAAGGATGGTAACACCCTTGACCTGGACTTTGTCCGCCTCTGTTCAATCTCCCACCTAAATAACTCACCGCTTCCACTCTCTGACCACAACATTCTCTCCTTCATCCTCACAAATCCTTGACCACCTCAGCGCACTCCTACCTACCATACATTCAGAAATCTACAAGCCATTAACCCTCAGACACTTTCAGACTCCCTACACTCATCGCTGTCCCCAATCTCCTCTTTTTCTTGTCCTAATCTGGCTGTTCAGCACTACAATGACACTCTTAGAAGCACCCTAGCACCGCTCACCCTCAGAACTTCCAAACACACAGTAAAACAGCCCTGGCTCACATTGCAAACTCGACTTCTTCAGCGATGCTCTAGGAGTGCTGAACGTCTCTGGAGAAAAACTTGCACACCAGAAGACTTCATCCACTTCAAAATTATGTTAAGAACCTATAACGCTGCCCTTCACCTTGCCAAACAGACCTACTTCACCACCCTGATCTCCTCACTAGCCAACAACCCCAAGAAACTTTTTGACACTTTTCACTCCCTCCTCAGGCCAAAAGCACAAGCCCCTATCACAGACATTTATAGAAAAAATAGATACTATCCGTCAGGAAATCTGCTCTCAACCATCAAGTGCTGTGACTCCCATCCCACCCTGCATTTCCCCTGGCTCACTTTCCACATTTGATCCCATCACAGAAGAAGAAGTCTCCAGACTCCTCTCTTCCTCTCGTCCGACTACATGCACTACCGACCCCATTCCCTCACATCTCCTCCAGTCTCTCTCTCCAGTTGTCACACTCACCTAACTACAATCTTTAATCTCTCACTCTCCTCTGGCATTTTCCCATCTTCCTTCAAACACTCCATCATTACTCCACTACTAAAGAAACCCACTCTCGACCCTTCCTGCACAAACAACTACAGACAGTTCTCCAATCTCCCCTTCATCTCTAAACTTTTGGAGCACCTAGTCTACTCCCGCCTTACCCATTACCTCTCCACTTACTCCCTTTCTAGACCCTTCACAGTCCGGCTTCCGCCCCCTACATTCGACTGAAACTGCACTCATCAAAGTGACCAATGACCTTCTGACAGCAAAACGTAACGGCGACCACTCTCTGCTCATTCTTCTCGACCTTTCTGCAGCTTTCGACACAGTTGACCACTGTCTCCTACTGTCTAGGCTCCAGTCACTAGGTATTAAGGACACTGTTCTCTCCTGGTTCTCTTCCTATCTTTCTGACCGCTCCTTCAGTGTTTCGTTCTCTGGCTCCACGTCATCTCCTTTTCCTCTCACTGTCGGTGTACCCAGGGCTCAGTCCTTGTCCCCCTTCTCTTCTCTCTCTACACGGCCCCAATTGGACAGACCATCAGCAGATTTGGCTTTCAGTACCATCTTTATGCTGATGACACACAAGTATACATGTCATCCCCCGACCTTACCCCTGCTGTTCTACAGAACGCCACCGACTGTCTGTCCGCAGTCTCCAACATCATATCCGCTCTCTATCTGAAACTTAACCTCTCCAAGACTGAAGTCCTTCTGCTCCCGCTGTCTACTAACCTCTCTAAATTTGACATTTCCTTCTCCGTGGGCGGAACCATAATAACACCCAGGCAGCAGGCTCGCTGTCTGGGTGTTATGTTTGACACCAATCTCTCCTTCACCTCCCATATACACTCTCTTGCCCGCTCTTGCCACCTACACCTAAAGAACATCTCTAGAATCCACCCTTTTCTCAACATGGAAACAACAAAAACCCTCACTGTCGCCCTGATCCACTCCCGCCTGGACTACTGTAATGCTCTATTACTTGGCCTCCCCATTACTCGACTATCCCCTCTCCAGTCCATCCTTAATGCAGCAGCCAGGGTCATCCATCTGGCTAATCGGTACTCGGACGCGTCCGCTCTTCGCCAGTCCTTACACTGGCTGCCCATTCATTATAGGATCCAATTCAAAGTACTTGTTCTCACCCACAAAGCTCTCCACAGTGCAGCACCCCCCTACATCTCCTCCCTCATTTCTATCTATCGGCCTAACTGACTGCTGCACTCTGCAAACGACTTTCGACTAACCTCTGCACTAATCCGTACTCCCACTCCCGACTCTAAGACTTCTCCCGCGCTGTGCCAATCCCCTGGAATGCTCTACCCAAAAAATTAGGACTATCCACAATTTGCATGGTTTCAGGCGCTCCCTCAAAACACATTTGTTCAGAGCGGCCTATTACATTCACTAATCAAAGTCATTCTATGTGTAAGTGCGCGTGTGTAGTCCATTCACTATCTCCATCCATCCCTCACTCCATCAAGATGGCTGGACCATCATTGTACAGTCCCTGACAGAAGTTATGTCGCTTATCCATGTTATGTAAATCAAAGCTTATAACCTGACGTTAAATTCATCCATTGGTTTTATAAATTACTTTTTTAAAAGCTGAAACCCTCCCAAATTTGGTTTAGGTTAAGAAAATAAATTGGCATCAATGCTGAAATATTGATCATTTAATGAACATAGAATGGTCAGATTTTGGCAAGACAAAGTTTTGTCGCCCACAGAAAGTAATGTGATATTCAAACAAATAATTATCTTAAAATACAAATATATGTTGCATAACATTGGTGAATGAAGTTGTGGTGCTATTAGAGTCATATTTAATATTTTGTGTGACTTCCATGAGCTTGAAGGACTGCATCCATGCGGTTCAACAATGATTCATACAATTTATTAATGAAGTCATCAGGAATAGCAAATAATGCAGTCTTACATGCCTCCCAGAGTTCATCTAGATTCCTTGGTTTTGTCTTCCAAGCTTCCTCTTTCATCCTACCCAAACATGCTCAATGATGTTCATGTCTGGTGACTGGGCTGGCCAGTCATTGAGCACCTTCATCTTTTTTGCCTGGAGGAACTTTGTTCTAGAGATGGATGTATGTGATGGAGCACCATCCTGCTGCAAAATTTGACCCCTTTTATGATTTGGAATGTAAGAGGTAGCTAATACTTCTTGATATTTTAGGCTATTGATATTGCCTTCCACCTTGCAAATGTTTCGCACACCCCATACTGAATTTAACCCCAGACCATGATCTTTCCACCACTAAATTTAACTGTTTTCTGTGTGTATTTTGGATCCATATGGCCTCCAGTAGGTCTCCTGCAGTATTTGTGCAGCTGTGGTGTAATTCTACTGAAGATTCATCAGAGAAATCCACCTTCTGCCACTTTTCCAGCGTCCATCTGTTTAGCAGGCTGTAGGACTTTGCAAATGCCACATGGTTTTTTATTTGCCTTTTGTTTAGTGCAAGATTCTGAGCACTGATTCGACCATGGACGCCATTTCAAGACAGAATCCTACAAACTATTCTAGTTGACACAGGGACTTGAGGTGACCAGGCCTGTTGGAGCTCTGCTGCAGTGGAAGAGGGGCTTTCTTTGGATTTTCTAACAAACAAACGTTCCTCCTGAGCAGTTGTTGTGCGGGGTCTGCCAGACCTGGGCTTGTCAAACCCATCTCCAGTCTCTTCAAATCTTTTTTTAATTCTTTGTACTTGACGCTGAGACACACCAAAGGTGCCAGCGACCTCTGCAGTGGATCTGGTCTTCAGCCTCTTGATAATCAAGGATTTGGTCGCAGGGTGGATTTTTGGCATGTTGTCAGAGCTCAAGTTGCAGTTCAAGTGAAGGTCTGGGGTGCTGGGTTTCTTTTTATACACACCAACTAATTAGTTGATAATTTACTGAGCACTGGTGAGGATGTAAACTAGGATTGGGTGCCTTTTTCTGACCAAGTGACAAAACTTTTGTCTTGCCAAAACCTGACCATTCTGTGTTCATTAAATGATCAATATTTCAGCATTGATGCCAATTTATTTTCATAACCTAAACCAAATTTGGAGGGTTTCAGCTTTCAAAAGAGTAATTTATAAAACCAATGGATGAATTAAACGTCAGGTTATAAGCTTTGATTTACATATCATGGATAAGCGACATAACTTCTGTCAGGGACTGTAAATGCACCATTGTATATACACACCTGTACTTTGTTACTCCCCCACCTCATTGTAGATGTAAGCTCTCACGAGCTTATTTTGCTTTAATTATTGTATTGTTAACGTTGTTACTTATGACTTGTGTTTTGAAACTGTTAAACTGTAAAGCGCTGTGGAATATGTTGGCGCTATATAAATAAAGATTATTATTATTATTCCTCATAGTGCCCTGCAGCTATCACATTACATGGTTTAGCCCAGCCAATCAGGGTGGGCTATTACACCCAGTATAAAATATGGGGGCTGGCCAAGCAATGTCTTTTAGGCTTTTCCAGCATATAGGTATCGGAGGTTAGAATTTTAGTTTTCACAAAATTTGCTATTTCAGTGTTTTTATGTCTTTTAGCTGGAAGTTTCTGCAGTTACTGCAGTACAATTATAAGCATTTCATATATTTTACATTTTTATTGACAAATGCATCAAGTTTTTGCAAAGACACAATAGTTACAGTGTTATCCCTTATTTTCCAAGACCCTGTACTTCGTCTTTGCACTCTGAATATTGTCTTTGATGGGAGCAGGTGGTCATGTGTCCACAAGTAAATGTGGCACCCCAGGAGTTCGGATGCCACAATGGCCTTGCCTCCCTGCAGGGGGGAGTGATGTCATGCTAGAAGCAAAGAATGGATCACCTTAACAGGTAGTTTCAGCATACAACGCAGTTCCTGCTCCAGGCCAGTAGGGGAGCTCTAACCCGACATGAGGAGAGCTGCTCTCTCTAGTCAGAAGCAGGAAGTTAGTAGTTAGTTAGAGCCTGAACAGGGTTGAGACAGGACGTGTGGAGAGGAGCTGGGGAAAGGAGCCTCATCTGAGCTCACCCCAGGCCTTAGCGCTAGAGACCGGGCCCAGAGCCCGAGGCTGTGTGGGTACTAAAGCCCTAGCAGCAGAATCCGGAGGGCAGAAGACTGCAGATCCTCTGTCCCCAACTGATATTCGATGACACAGCAGCACGTGTGAGCTGGAGACGCTAGACAGAGCGATCCCTGAAGTAGGCTATAGCTGCTTGACATGAGAGTGGAGTTCTACCTAAGTATCAGAGAGAGAGGAACTGAATAGAGTTTACAGCAGCAAGTACCTCAGAGAATAGCACTAGGAAGGAGGCCTCACAACCCACCTGAATAAGGAGATTCCCAAATTGCTTTCAGGCAGACCGACTCCAGAACCATCTGTAACCTGAGCCCTGGACTGTACCTACACTTCTCAGTAAAAGATAAAGGAAACTGCACTCTGCTGTGTTATTCTGAATCTTTCCTGCGTCACCTGCCCTGCACCACATTCACCTCCAACATTATCTTTAATATCCTAACTACCCTGGGACATAGCTCTGCCTGTGGAGAGCTGAACCAACTCTGCTGCATCAACAACTGTCCCAGTGGACTAAATCTGCAGCGTCGGCTAACATCTTTATTGCTGAGTACCACTGGTGGTGTCATGAACACTTTATTACAAAATTCGTTATTATCCCTTTTCATCTTAACCCTTTATTGGACGCCCAGGGCCACAGACCAGGTTACTGCTGCCGTGACACTGCTCCTTTAAGAAGTGACCCGGCACCGAGTATCCCCACTGCCCTGGCGGGCGTTCCATATGCAATTTGGCATTCCGACTAGACATCCATTTTTGCTCAACATTGCATTGAGAGAGGCTACTCAGGTCTAGTCAGCACATGACTGCATTTTTGTAAATTGCATACTTGCAGTCACCGTCCCAGCTGCCCCCAGTGCCTGCATTTCCTCACAACAAGCAGCAATACAAATGGCTGGGAGGAGACTTCCAGCTTAGTGCAACACACTTCCTGTGAGCTCGTACAAATCAGTCTAGTCCTGTGTAGTCCAGGGAAGGAACAGAAAGGAATCTCCACTGCTTCTGAATCCATTCCAGTCCACGCTGAGGGACATCAGCCTCCACATAATCAACTCCACAAAGGAGTGAAGCCTCAAACAGGAAAGGACACGGCTGAACAAGTGCTCTCTTGTATATGGATTTAGCTAGAACCAGTTCCATTGTGTCTGCCATGCCAAAAAAATTGTCTGACCTACCCCCTGCAATAGGGAATGGTGGGGCCATTCCATGAGTACTTCTACATGACTAGTGTGTCGCCATTGGGAGCCAATCTCTGAAGGTCCCTTCCTCATATAGCATTACCTGGACAGTGCATAACACTCTTCTACAGCCACATTGGTTCAGGGATAAAAGCAGTTGAACTTAACTAATTTTGTGGCGCCGAAAATAATTTTGTTGCTTAAATTTGCTGATTAGCTCTAATTTTCAAGATCCATGAGGTTGTAAATTACATATGACACCTTTCATGTAGGCTTATAGAAAAATTGCGTCTTTGTTATTTCATCATCATTTCATTGTTAGTTGCTACCGTAGTCTGTTTAATAATCTATTTAGTCTATTGACATTCAGAATTTTATCATCCTACGGTGACAATCACAAAACGCCAACTCAGCTCCAATGACGTAATCCTGATTACAGTGGCATCACCTGCTTTTATAAATGCTGTCTGTGTAAGGTATACAGTTTTAGGATTTATTAGCCTAGTTTCTTAGCATATTGAAAATGTTTCTATGTGTTTTTCTGATATGCCTTGCATCAACAAAGTATATAGTTTTTGCTACTTAGGCAGAGAAGTTGCTTTTGGATCACAAAGGCAAAACTTAACAACCATGATAAGGAAAGCCTACAACCTGTATTTTGGCTGCAGAATAGGAGATCAGGTCAACAGTTGGGATCCACACATATGCTGCAATTTGATGTGCATCACATCTTACCCTGTAGTTGCATGGGAAAAGGCAATCTATGCCTTTTGCAGTCCCAATGATCTCGAGAGAGCCAAGTGATCATACTATCAATTGCTATTTCTGAATGGTGCCCCCATTAGGAAAGAAGCTTCAAGAAGAACAAGTGGACTTTACAGTATCCAAACATTCCATCAGCAACATGCCCAGTGCCACATACAGAAGAAATGGTTCCAAAAGCACCAAAACATTTTCAGTCTAGTCAAGTGAGGAAGAAGAAGGCACTTGGTGTCATGAAGCATCGTCTTCTCATGACCCAGACTTTCTGTCAGCAACCTCAACTGAACCACACCTTATAACACAAAGTGAACTGAATATCTCATTAGAGATTTGAATCTGCCCAAGAGTTGAGTTCTTAGATTCCAAACTACAGCAGTGGAATTTCCTAGTGGACGATGTTCGGATTACTTCTTCATGAAGTGGGATCTTGTGGCATGCAACAACATCAACAGTTTAATGGAAGCTCTGAAGATAAGTCATAATCCAGAGAAATGGAGGCTCTTCATCGATTCGTCCAAAACAAGCCTAAAAGCCATTTTGCTGCATACAGTAAAGGCAATACACTACCTTCAATTTAAGTTGGCTATGCAGTCCAAATTAAAGGAACCTATGACAACATGAACAGCTGTTGAGGTGTGTGAACTATAACCAACATTTCTGGCCGCTCAGTGGTGTTTAAAGTTGGTTGCCCTCTTACTTAATCTCCAGGCTGGATACACAAAGTACTACTGCTTTCTGTGAGAGGGGGCTAGTCCTGCAAGAGAATATCACTGTAATAAAAGAAACTGACCTCTCTGACTTTTCCCTTCAGCAAGGAAAGCGTAAAAATGTCCTGCATCCAGCACTTGTTGATCCATATAAGATTTTGTTACTGTATGGGGTCATGGCTTAACCCCTTTAAATGTTTAAGCTGCTATGTACATTTACCTGTATATAATTGCTATATATTTTGCCATATGACGAATTTTCGTATCTGTTGTATTATTGCTACATTAGTCTGTATGTAAGCTAGGGACAGTTTCAGTTAGGAAAAGGGCCACTAGATGGGGCACTGAGTACACTGCATATTAAGGTTTAGCTGTAGGACATTTAGAGGTTAACAGTAGGAGGGGTAACTGGGGAATAAGATCGTGAACTTCCTGGTTAGAGTCAGTCAGGGGTAGACCCTGTGTGTGCTCAGGCGGCCTATGGCCTGAGCTGCTCAGCTATCACGTAACAATAGAAGTAGAAGCCCACCATTCATAAAAGGAGAAAAGTACAAAGAAGGAAGAGAAGAGTAAAGTGCATGGTATCCGCAGCAACGTAGTGATGAAGTTACTGATGAAGTTTGGGTGCTAAAGTAGTAGAGTGGGCCACCAGCGAGTGCACGGGCAGGATACCGTAAAGGGGTGGAGGACCCAGTGGGTAGTGTTTCTGTGTCAAATTCAAATTCAAATTCAAAGAAGCTTTATTGGCAGGACTAAATACACATTAGTTTTGCCAAAGCAAGTGTACCAAAGGGGATAGGGATAGGGATGTTGAGTAGGGGCAGATCCAGGGTGGGGGCTATGAAGTCCATGGCATAGGGAGGGGTGATGGGGGCGCAGGTCCAGGGTGGGGGCTATAAAAGTCCATGGCATAGGGAGGGGTGATGGGGCAGACCCGGGGGTGGGGCTATAGAATCCATGGCATATCATAGTTCTCTTCTCGCATCTATGACATTCGCTCACATACCGCGCTGCTATCTCCGCTGCTCTCTCTTCTTCCCCAGCAAGATATATGTTTTCTCTTCCTCCTTCATGGTGATGAAATCCGGGAAGAGATGTGAGAGTCTCCTGAAGTGAGTGTCCCTCACTGCTGAGTAATTGGAGCAGTGTAGCAGGAAGTGGGTTTCGTCCTCTATGGCCTCCTGGTCACAGTGTTGGCATAGTCTTTCCTCCCTGGGCTTGTAGCTCTGCCTGTGTCGGCCGGATTCGATGGCCAGACTGTGGGCGCTGAGCCCTATACCGGCTCGGGATCTGGCGGTCTCTGGGTCTGGGAGTTTCTCCAGGTATGGGGCCAGACTGTAGTCTCTCTGTAGACTCCGGGACATGGTCAGTTTCTGGGAGCTGATGATGTCGTTCTTCCCAGTCACTGACATACCTCTCCTGGCCTTCGTCTACCATCTTCCTGATTTCGGCTTTTGTCAGGTTTTGTGATTGGTGTTCTGGTCAGGTTGGGTTTGGGTGAGCTGTTCCGAGGGTCCTAGTTTTTCTGTTTCACCTACGTGTGTCGGGCTTTATGGTGATGGGAGCTTGGATTGCTCTACGTAGGTGAGCCCGGAATGACAGTGCCCTCTTTAGAACCGTTAGGTGTAGAGGGAATCTGCCCAGCTCGGCCCGGCAGGCACTGTTGGAGGTGCTCCGATGGACTTGAGAAGGTGCTTGCAGAATTCCAGGTGGAATATTTCTGTTGGGCTGGAGTCCCATCTTGACCAGTCTGGTAGGTGTGAGGACCCCCGACTTCACTGCCATACAGGAGGATTGGGGCGATGACCGAGTCGAAGATTTTTGACCAGACCCTCACTGGTGGCTTCAGATGGTAAAGTTTCCTTCGGATGCCATAGAAGGTTTTACATGCCTTGTCTTTCAGGGTCTCTATGGCTTGTTTGAAGCTTCCTGACCGGTGAAATCTCTAGGCCCAGTAGGTATATTTGTCTGTTCCTGTAAGGGCGCAGTTGTTTTAGCACAAATGAAGGGTGCTGGTCTAATTTTCTCTTTCCCCCTCTGGAACACCATGATGTTGGTTTTCTTTAGGTTGACCGTAGTGCCCAGGTGGAGCTGAATTCTCTAAGATTTTCAGGTTGTCTTGGAGGCCTTTCTCGTTGGTGACAGAAGCCCGGTCATCTGCATACAGCAGGAATTTCACCTGGGTGTCGGGAGGGTGGGACCTGGTGCTGTGGAAGATTCCAGAGCGGTAGCCAGCTCGTTGATGTAAATGTTGAAGAGCGTTGGATTAGGCTGCAGCCTTGTCTGACTCCACGGCTCTGCTGGAAATAAGCCGTTCTTTTACCGTTCACACACTCACACTGCAGAGGTTCTCGGCGTAGGAGCTTTTGATAAATCGTAGTCTTTCCTCCTTTTTCCGCTCTCCAGCAGTTTCAGGAATTAAGCCCGGGGTCCACACCGAATCAAGGCCTTTTTAAAGTCCAAAACCCGGCGTATATCTTCCCGTTCTTTGTATTGTGACGTGTCTCTGAATGAGCTGTGCGGGTATAGATGTGGTCATGGTGCGGTGGTTTGGCATGACCCTGCTTGGCTTTTGCTGAGGACGTTATGTTCGGTGAGGAAACTGAGGATCCTCTTGTTTCGGATGCTGTTGAAACAGTTTCCCCAGGTTGCTGCTGACACATATGCCTCGTAGTTGGCTGGGTCATACCTGTCCCCATTCTTGTGGATGGGGTGTGATGAGGCCTTGGTTCCAGGTAAGGGAAGTAGCCGGCACTTAGCAAATATTGAAGAGTTTAACCATTGCAGCCTGTATTTCTGGTGGGCTGTACTTCAGCATTTCTGGGATCCATCCAGGCCACCGGCTTTTCTACATCTTATGGAAGAGATTCTCTCTGCTACTGTCTGGTCTGAAGTCGGTTCCGGGAGATACATTGAAGTGGCGTTTTTCACCGGGCTCCTCGTCCCGTTAATCTTTGTGCCTATTCCAGTGAAGTAGAAGAAGTTAGGGAAAGACAAAGAAAATGCATTGCTGGGTACTGTGACAAGTGTGCTGGAGGTTGTTTTATGGATGTGCTGTGTCCTGAAGAGAATAAACCAACCCTTATTAAAAGTTACTTTGGATTCTGTCTCCAGTGTTTTGATGAAACGGAGAACAGGGGACACAGCAGGAAAAAGCAGCTGACAGCACATTGAGTATTGCATTAATTTATATTTGCAGTAAAAGGAAAACTCTTTGATATCGTAGAAACAAGAGCCAGATAAAATTGTCAAACTACTGTTTTTCTCTTTTTAAATCATAATGACAAACCCAAAACATCTAAATGACCCTGATCAAAGTTCACATACCCTGGTGATTTTGACCTAATAACATGCATAGAAGTTGACACAAATGGGTTTGAATGGCTAATAAAGTAACATCCTCACCTGTGACCTGTTTGCTTGTAATACAGTGTGTGTGCATATAGTTGAGTGAGTTTCTGGATCCAGACAGACTCTTGCATATTTTATCCGCCACTGACGTTTCTGGATAGTGAGTCATGGGAAAGCAAAAGAATTATCAATGGATCTACGGGAAAAGGTAGTTGAACTGTAAAAACAGGAAAGGGATACAAAAAGATATCCAAGAAATTGATAAGCCAGCAGCAGCGTTCAAAACTGTGATTAACAAAGGAAAATCAGAGGCAGGGCCGGCTCCAGGTTTATGGCCCCGGGCGAAAGAGCCTCATGGGCCCCTTTAACACAGACCACGATTCATGATGCACAGATACTACAGAGAAATATGGGTATAGTACAACGCCAAATACTTTACTTCTTCATTACATGAGTGAATATCTATTGTAATTGTACAATAGCTCAAAAACCGCCAAACCCACAGCGCACAGTACAGACTGGACAGTACAGTCCTCCATACAATATTATGGGCACCACAGTCCTCCCCCTTATCACCCATATAATACCCCATGCAGGATGTCACCCCCCAAATAATGCTCCATACAGAATACTGGACCAAATATAATGCTCCATACAGGATACTGGTCCCCATATAATGCCCATACAGAATACTGGACCCAATATAAAAGCTCCATACAGATAATGGTCCCCATATAAATGCTCCATACAGGATACTGGACCCTATAATGCTCCATACAAAATACTGGACACATATAATGCTCCATACAAAATACTGGACCCAATATAATGCTCCATACAGATACTGGTCCCCAATATAATGCTCCATACGGATACTGGTCCCCATATAATGCCCATACAGGATAAATGGTCTCCATATAATGCTCCATACAGAATACTGGACCCATATAAATGCCCATACAGGAAACTGGTCCCCAATAATGCTCCATACAGGAAATGGTCCCCAATAATGCTCCATACAGGATAACTGACCCCATATAATGCCCATACAAATACTGGACCACATATAATGCTCCATACAAATACTGGACCAATATAATGCTCCATACAGGATACTGGTCCCCATATAATGCTCCAAACAGGATACTGGCCCCATATAATGCTCCATACGATACTGGTCTCCATATAATGCTCCAAACAGAATATGGACCCAATAATGCCCATACAGGATATTGGTCCCCAATAATGCTCCAAAAACAGGATCGGTCCCCATAAATGCCCATACAGGATACGTCTCCTATAATCCCTACGAATATGGGGACCCCTAAATGCTCCATCAGGATACTGGTCCCCTTTAATGCTCCATCAGGAATGGTCCCCATAAATGCTCCATACAGGATATGGTCTCCTATAAAGTCCATACAGAATACGGACCCAATATATGCTCCATACAGGAACTGGTCCCCTATAATGCTCCATAAGGATACGGTCCCCATAAAGCTCCATACAAAATATGGAGCTCTTCTGGCCTGTACGCTTCGCACTGTTACGGCTCGGAAAGGGCGCTGTGAAAGACCCCCATTATCATCATGATTTCCTCCCCACATCTCATTGCCTCCTTATCATCATCATTGCCTCCCCTTATCATAATGCCTGCCCATCTCATCATCTCCTCCCCATCATCATCAATGGCCCCGCCCATATCACATCTCCTCCCCATATCAAGGCCTGCCCATTATCACTGGCCTCCCCTATCATCATCTCCCCCCATCTCAATGCCTGCCCTTATCACAATGCCTGCCCATTATCAACCTGCCCTTATCATCTTCTTCTCCCCATATCAATGCCTCCCCTTAATCAATGCCTGCCCATTACATCAATGCTTGCCCATTATCATCATGCCTGCCCCCTTATCACATCTTCCCCCATCATCAATGCCCCCCCCATTACACAATGCCTGCCCATTATCCATCTTCCCCACATCAATCCTCCCCATTATCATCAATGCCTGCCCATTATCACAATGCCTCCCATTATCATCAAGTCCCATTATCTCACTTCTCCCCATCATCAAAGCCTCCCATATCTCATCTTCTCCCCATCACAATGCCTGCCCATTATCACTGCCTCCCCCATTATCAAATGCTCCCATCATCACCACAGACGCATACAGCCAAGCAATCTCCACATACATACACACCAATACAAAACACACACAAAAACACCGCATACATACACAAAACAACAAGAGACACACACAGAGAAGTCTTACCTGTTGCTCCGCGCTCTCTCACACCACCGGAATGATGACTCATTCGGGCGCTGCTGTGAGAGAAGCGCCGGCGCCCCCTGGAGCCCGGAGCTGGGCAGTGAGGCACGGAGAGGTAAGTATTGTGCCAGCTGATGCCGGGGGCCCGAGCAAGCGGGGGGGGCCCATGGCGGTGTGACACCGCTCTCCCCGCTAACGGGCGGGGGGGCCGACAGGAGTGGGCCCCCCCGCCTGCCAGGGCCCCCGCACTTGCCCGGGTTTGCCGGTGCTGCCCGGGGGCCCTGACAGGGGTCTGTAAAAACAAAACCCACGGTAAAAAGACCAACAAATATTTTGTCCACAACTGCCAGGAAATTGTTTAAGATGCAAAGAAAAATCCCAAATAACACAGCTGAAAAACTGGACTCTCTGAAAATTAGGGCTCTTTCAAGTGCACAATAAGGAAGGAACTTGTTAAAAAATGGGCTGCATGGTCGGTTCCCCAAAAAAGCTATTACCCAAATGTCACAAAGTTCCGCCTAAAATATAAAATAGCCAGGACAAGCCTCAAAACTTCGGAACAAAGCAATTTGGAATGAAAAAGAATTGAATTTTTGGCCAAAAACCATAAACGTTACTTTTGGAGAAGGTCAACAAGGCCAGAGAAAGGAACACCATTCTATAAAGCACAGGGGAATGTGATGTTTTGAGGATTGTGACTACAAAGCAAAGGAAAACTTCTCAAGTTGAAGGAAAAAAGAATGCAGCATGTTACAGCAAATACGGAGTCAAATTTGCAATCCAGCCCGGAAGCTGCGCATGGGACGTACTTGGACGTTCCAATGTGGCAAGATCCAAAAGACAAGGCCAAGTGGACCTTCATTGGTTACAGCAAAACAAAGTGAAAGTTCTGGGTGGCCATCCAGCGCCTATCCAATATCATTGAACCATCTGGGGAATCTCAAAGCGCTTTCATGCTAGGCAGCCCAGGAATTTACGGAACTGGGGCTTTTTGCCAAAAGAGTGGGAGCTTTATCATCGAAAAAAATTTAAAAGAAACCCAACAACTACCCAAAAAGACTTCAAGCTGTCATTGATGTTAGAGGGGGCAATACACAGATTAAAAATGCGGTGTTGAATTTTGATCAGGGTCATTTGGTGTTTTGGTTACATAATGATTTAAAAAGAAAACAATAGTTTACAATAAATGGCTTCCCAAACCACAACCAGAATGTAGTAAAAGGTTTGGTGTTATCACTCTATTCTCTGAAAAAAAGCCGGAAAGCAAAATTCTGCGGGGTATGTAAACTTTTGAGCACAACTTTTTAAATTTTTATGGCATCCACAGGGAAAAAATTAAAAAGCTTTAAATATGAGTACCTTAGTACAATACATGAGTAAAGAAAGTATTCAACCCCTTTACATTTTTTTACCGTTTCATTGCAGGCATTTTTGGTTAAATTAAAAAAAGTTCTTTTTTTCTCTTAATGTACAACTGCAACCCCACTTGATGAAAAAAACAAAATGTAGAAATTTTTGCAAATTTTTAAAAAAAAAACAAATATCCATTCATAATATTCAGACCCTTTGCTCATATTGGTGAAATACCTTTTGGCTAGTAAACTGAGTTTGTTGGGAATATCAACAATTTTTCACACTGGATTTTGGGGGATCCTCTTCCCATTCTTCCTTTCGATCCCTTTCCAGTTCCGTAGGTTGGATTGTGAACATGGTGGCAGCCATTTAAAGGTCTTTCCCCGAAATGCCAATGGGTTTAGGTCAGGCTCTGACTGGAAGGCACAGGTTTGTTCTGAACCACTCCTTTCTTTTTTAGCTTGTGCTTAGGGTCTTGACTTGTTGGAAGGTGAACCTTTGGTCACTCTGAGATCCAGAGACTCTGGAGAGGGTTTTAAACGGATATCTCTGTACTTGGCTGCATTTTTTTCAGTTTTCCTTCAATTGCAACCAGTTGTTTTCTGCACTGAAAACACCCCCAAAGCATATGCCCACCACGTTTCACTGTGGGATTTTATGGGCAAAGTAGCAGTGCCTGTTTTCTCCACACTACCGTTAGAATTTCCCAAAAAGTTTTTCTTCGCTATCAGACCAGAGAACTTTTTCTATGATGAAAGGGCCTTCATGTTTTTTTAGAAAATTATGCGGGCTTTCATATTCTTGCTCTGAGGAGAGGCTTCTATTGGGCCACTCTGCAAAAATCCCGACTAGTGGAGGGCTCAGTAATGGTTGACTTTGAGGAACTTTTCCTACTGCTCTGTGGAGCCAGCCTCATGATCCTGGGTTTCTTCTTTACCCTCTCACCAAGGCTCTTCCCAGGTCAGGAAGACTTTGGGGTCCCAAACGTCTTCCATTTAAGGATAATGGAGACCACTGGTCTTAGAACCTTGAGTATGCAAAATTCTTTTGAACCTTGGCCGACCTTGTCTTGCCACATTTTGTCTCTAAGCTCCTTGGCAGTCCTTTGCTTCATGTTCCTCATTTGGTCTGACTTCACTGTGAGCTGGGAATTTTTATAGATATTTAATTAAACACAGATGGACTCCAATGAAGGATAGAAATCTCAATGGGATCACAAGGAAATGGAAAGCATTGACTTAAGTATGCTGTCGAGCAAAGGGTTGAATACTAGACCATGTGAAATTTCGTTTTTTTTTTTAATAGGTTGGCGCGATCTGCAAATTTCGGGATCGCCGTTTGGCTGTATCGGAATTCCGATTCCGAGTTCCGATATTTTGCATATGGATACCCGAATCGGAAGTACGTCACTGTCAGTGTCCGCGGTGGCTGTCAGGAGTCGCGGCACTTACCCCCAGAAATCTCCGCGGTCCCACATCCCGGCTCTGAATGGCCCCATCCCTTTCCCCGGCGGTCACAGCAGTTCCGCGTAACTTGCAGTGACTGCTGGGAATCGCGGCCAAAGCAGTCCGATGAGTCACCGCCCGGGGAAGCTGGTAAGCAGCTGCGCGCCGGGATGTCAGGCTCTGCCTGTATTCCGATGTAGCAGACTGGATCGCGTGGGACAATCGTTACTATGGACTGCGTCGGACAGGTGGTTACTGTTGGTTTTGTTTTTTTTATTTTTTTAAGGAGATCGAGGCGCGAGGAATGAAGGTAATAAAAAAAATAAAACGTGTTGTCTCTTTTATTTCATAAAAGGCTTTTTTCTTGCTGTTCTTTTTTTAACATTTAAAAACCTGGGATTAATAATGGATCGGTGTCTTATTGCACCTCTCCCATTATTAATCGGGCTTATTGAACGTGCAATCAACGGTGCTTAACCCCTTATTACCCCGCTTGCCACCTACAGGCAAGTGGGAAAAAGCCGGGGTAAAGTGCCACAATTGGCACATCTTTTGATGCGCCAAATGTGGGGTGCTGTAGCCTGGTTTTCGCTGTTGAGGGCCAAAATCCAGGGCTTGAAAGTCTTTTAATACCAGGCCGCAGCAGTCTGCATTTACTTGGTTTAACAAAAAAGGGACCCCTACGCCGTTTTTTTTTCGAGGGGATCCTATTTTTGTTAACCGCCAAGCTAAGCAGACTGCGTGGCCTGGTATTACAGGCTTGCAAGGCCATGATATGGGATCCTTACCGCCTGAAAAACCGGCCTCACGGTTGCTTCACTCGGTTTAAAAAAAAGGGGGGACCCCACGCCTTTTTTTTTTTTTTTCGAAGGGAAACCCCTATTTTTGTTAATCATTCCCCTGACGTCACTGATGGTGTCCCTGGTGACCTGAAGGAAAGTGGAAAGCAATCAATTAACTTTCCACTTCTCTCCTTCACCAAGGGGCTCATTCATTTGGGGTTTTACTGTGAGGGCAGCATTGCTGCGGTCCCTGCGTAAACATTAACCCTTTCTGAAGGATTACACCGGGGACCTGACTGTGCATGGGGATTGGAAGAATAATTTTTGCTTTATTATTTTATTTTATTCAGGAAATGGTTTTAGCAGGTAAATAAAATATGGTCAAAAACTTGTGATTATTTCATTAAACTTCTTTTTTATTAAAGTGTGTGTTTTGATTTTTCTTTCATACAATAGGTTAATAATTATAGTTTCTAACTGACCTCTCAATTATTAATGGCTTAAATGACCTTTTTCAATTGCAAGGTCTTTTAACCCCCTTATTTAAACCCCCTTTTGCCACCGCTACAAGGAAGGGAATAGAGGGCAAAGTGCCAAAAGGGCAAATCAATTAGAGATTTGCCCTTTTGGGGTGGGCTGGGGGCAGATTTAGAGCCGGGGGGGCCAAAAAATGTCCCTCTCTGGCTATTTTATCTGCCCCCACCTGGCTTTGTCCTGTTGGTTGCGAAAATAGGGGGGGCCCACCATTTTTTTTCGCAATTTTACACCTCTTAAAATATAATTCTTGAGTTTGTGACACATATAAATATAAATATATTTTATTCTACACTTCACATGTATAAAGCCCTAATTCAATTCCGGTTTTTGGAAAATGCAGAACCCAATGAAATGACACTTGGGGTTTACAAGAGTTAACCCATGTCTTTTCATGTACTTTGATATCTGATTTGCACAAAAATTAAAGATGTAAAGGGTATGCCCATAAACAACATCGCTAACGGGATCGCTAAAAAATCACATTAGCGATCCCTTAGGATGTTGTAGTGTCGGCAGCTGCCACGACGAGCTTCCTGCTGTGATCCCGCTCGTCGCTGGAATCGCTCCGGACCCTATTTTTCATCGCCCCTCCCGTGGGAAGTTTATCGCTGGTGTGGCACCTTTTCTTAGGTTTAGCGGTACTTTTGTACCGCTAAAGTCGTTAAGGAATGCTAACCCCGATGCGTCCTTAACGATATCGTAAGTTAAGCCGCCTCGCATATACAAACAATCCCGCTACGATCCCATTAGTATCGACGCTAACGAGATCGTACGGTTGTGTAGGTGGCGTACCTTTAGTGTGCAAAATTTCCACCTGTAGGGGTTAATTAAAGTGTAAATTCGAGCAAAAAATCCTTTTTTTTACAACGAAATTTACACCCTTTATTAACCCAAGGTGTGAAATTTTGCACACATAGAGATGTAATTGTTTGTGCAAACAATAGCAAACGACATGAAAAAAGTTTAACCCTAGTACACAAGTGTCACATTCAGGTGCTTCTGTCTTTTTACGAAGCCGGCTTTACCCGGCAATTGAAATCAAGGATATTTTACTATGTAAAGTGTATAAACTATACATTATGATATATATTGCACAATGACAGTATTAAATTTATATATATATGTATTAAAGTGTTTATTTATGTTTACAAGGAAAGAATGGGGTTTTTAGTTCCGTATTTTTTCCCATAGACTACATTGGATTTCCGGTATCGGTATCGGGTATCGCCGATATTTTAATGTTTCGGCGATACCATTCCTTTTCCCATACTTAGGATTCGGAAGATCGCTCAACTCTATTTTTTTAATAAATTTGCAAAAATGTCTACTTTCTTTTTTTTCAGTCAAGATTGAGGGTGCAGATGACATAATGGAAAAAAAGAACTTTTTGCATTTACAAAGGCGATGAAACAAAGATGAAAATGTAAAGGGGTCTGAATACTTTCTGTACCATTGTATATTATATATATATATATATATATACATACAGTCATGGCCAAAAGTTTTGAGAATGACACAAATATTATATTTTCACATGATCTCTCCCTCTGGTTCACAAAGCTAAAACTGATTTGCCATTTGATTCTCCAGTCATTAGATTCCAAAACCAAACATTCTAGTTTTTTTTTTTTTACCAATGGGAAAACGCCATTTGCGTCAGGTTTAAATTTTTTTTATAGTCGGGCGTTCGAATGCGGCGATACCAAAACATCATGGCCCAAAATGTTTGAGAAGACACAAATATTATTTTTCACTGACTGCTGCCCTCTGGTTTTTATGTGTGTTTACAGATGTTTTAATCAAGACAAAATATAAATTGCAAACAATGATAACAAAAGCTTAATTGAAAGTTAAATGATTAATGCCAAGTCAATATTTGCATGTTGACCCTTTTCTCAGAACCTCGCAATTCTCCCTGGCAGCTCTCAATCAACGTCTGGACCAAACCCCTACGAAGCAGTCCATTCTTGACATCAATCTTTCATTTTGTCAGAATTTTTGGGGTTTTTGTTTGTCCACCCTCCTTGATGATTGACCACAAGTTCTCAATGGGATTAAGATCTGGGGGTTCCAGGCCATGACCCAAAAATCTCTAGTTTTGTTCCCTGAGCCATTTAGTTTAACCTTTGCTTTATGAGGCTCCATCATGCTGGAAAAGGCATTGTTGATCGCCAAACTGCTCTTGGAGGGTGGGGAATTCCTTGGAGGACATTCGGTACCATTTTTTTATTCATGGCTGTGTTTTAAGGCAAACTGGAAGAGCCGATTCCCTTGGCTGAAAGCAACCCCACACAAATGGTTTCAGGTGCTTAAACAGTTGGATAGACAAGCTGGTGGTAGCGCCACCTTGTTTTCCAATGGGCTTTTCCTGATGTCCCAAACAATCAAAAGGGATTCTTCAGAGAAAATAATTTACCCCAGTCCTCAGCATCCACTGCCTTACCTTTTGCAGAATATCAGTCTGTCCATGATGTTTTTTCTGGGGAAGTGGTTCTTTTCTGCCCCCCTTGAGACCAGGCCCTTGCTCCAAATCTCCGCCTACAGTGCAGAGATCCTCACACCTCCTGCTGCCATTCTGAGCAAGCTCTGCCTCTGGTAGCCTGATCCCGCAGCTGAAACCTTTTAAGAGACGTCCTGGCGCTTGCTGTCTTTCTTGGTGCCCTGGGCCTTTTTGCAACAATGGAACCTTTCCTTGAAGTTTTGAGAGCGATAGATTGTTGATGAGGTGCAATCTTTCTAGCGCGATACTTTCCCGTTAGGCCATTTTGTGATTGAATGAGATGCATGTTTCTTTAGAGAAACCATGGTAACAGAAAATAAACAATGATGCAAAACACCAGCCCCTTTTAAGTGTCCATGGTGTCATTCTTACTTAATCTACAGATTGATCTCCAGCCATGTCCTCATCAACACCCAAAAACCCGTGTTTATGGAGAAATCATGTAAAGGTTTAGCGGTCCTTTAAGGCAGGGCTCAATGATGTTTGAAAATTGTTTTGGGGATAAAGTTCATTTTCGACCAATATTTGATTTGCAAGTAATTGCGTTAAGCTGATCACTCTTTATAAATTTGAGTATATGAAAAATTTCCATTAGAAAAAGGAAGCAGAGACTTTGTAAAAATTAAATTTATTCTTTCTTTAAAACTTTGGCCTACTGTATTTAAAAATAATATAATATATATAAATATATATTTAAAAATAAAAGTACAGACCCAAAATTTTGACCAACCTTTATTTAAAGATTTTTCTGTATTTTCTGACTATGAAAATGTACATTCACCTGAAAAGGGATCAAAACAGAATTACCATTTGGAATTATTCACTTAACAAAAAAGTGGTAACAACTTAATTAGTCTTATATTCTAGGTTCTTCAAAGTAGCCACCTTTTGCTTGATGACTACTTGCACCTTTGGATTCTCTGATGATTTAAAGATATCACCGAAATGGTTTTCATTCACGGTGTCCCGTCAGTTTAATAAGTGTATTTTGCCTTAAAAATGGGTTGGGACCATCAGTTTGTGTTGTGCAAAGTTGGTGGTGCCAGTATAGTCCTACGAATAGATTGTTAGAATGCATTATGGCAAGAAAAAGAGCTAAGTGAAGAAAACAGTGGCCCTCATTATTAAGAAATGAAGGTCAGCCGCCGAAAAAAGTGAGAAAACTTTGAAATGTCCCAAGTGCTTTTAAAAAAAACCCTCAAGCCTACAAAAAACTGGCTCACATGAGGACCACCCCAGGAAAGGAAGACCAAGAGTCCCTTGCTTCTGAGAATATTTATCCGAGTCACCCCTCAAAACGCGGTTAAAGCTGCTCAATTAGAACAGGTCAATTCACACGAGTTCTAGCAGAACACATCTCTACAACAACTGTTTAAGAGGGACTTTGTGCAGAGGCCTTCATGGTAAAATAGCTGCTAAAAACCACCTAAGGACAGGCAACAAGAGAAGAGAAATTGTTTGGGCTAAAGAACACAATGAATGGACATTAACCAGTGGAAATCTGTGCTTTGTCTGTGAGTCCAAATTTTGAGATCTTTGGTTCCAATCACCTGTCTTTGTGCACGCAAAAAAGTGAAAGGATGCTCTAATGCTTTTCCCACCGTGAACATGGAGGAGGAGGTGTGAGGGGTGGGGGTTTTTGTGGTGACACTGTTGGAGTTTATTCAAAATTGAAGGCATACTGATCCACATGGCACCACAGCATCTTGCAGCGGCTGCTATTCCACCGGTTTGCATTTAGGGGACCATCATTTTTTTTCAAAAGGACAATGACCCCAAACACACCTTAAGGTTTGTAAGGCATTTGACCAAGAAGGAGAGTGATGGGGTCTACCCAAGACCTGGCCCCACGTACTAACCTGAACCCAATCGAGATGGTTTTTTGGGGGGAGCTGGACCGCAAAGTGGAGGCAAAGGCCAACAAGTGCTAACCTCTCTG
>JARQOD010000004.1:102990633-103040516 GCA_033576555.1 Oophaga sylvatica | reverse complement strand
ATGTCATGTGATATGTATGATGTCATGTGCCCTGTGATGTCATGTGGTATCTATGATGTCATGTGCCCTGTGATGTCATGTGCCCTGTGATGTCATGTGCCCTGTGATGTCATGTGATATCTATGATGTCATGTGCCCTGTGATGTCATGTGATATGTATGATGTCATGTGCCCTGTGATGTCATGTGATATCTATGATGTCATGTGCCCTGTGATGTCATGTGCCCTGTGATGTCATGTGATATGTATGATGTCATGTGCCCTATGATGTCATGTGATATGTATGATGTCATGTGCGCTGTGATGTCATGTGATATGTATGATGTGATGTGCCCTGTGATGTCATGTGATATGTATGATGTGATGTGCCCTGTGATGTCATGTGATAGCAATGATGTCATGTGCCCTGTGATGTCATGTGATATGTATGATGTGATGTGCCCTGTGATGTCAAGTGATATCTATGATGTCATGTGCCCTGTGATGTCATGTGATACGTATGATGTGATGTGCCCTGTGATGTCATGTGATAGCTATGATGTCATGTGCCCTGTGATGTCATGTGATATCTATGATGTCATGTGCCCTGTGATGTCATGTGATATGTATGATGTCATGTGGTATCTATGATGTCATGTGGTATCTATGATGTCATGTGCCCTGTGATGTCATGTGCCCTGTGATGTCACGTGCCCTGTGATGTCATGTGATATCTATGATGTCATGTGCCCTGTGATGTCATGTGATATGTATGATGTCATGTGCCCTGTGATGTCATGTCCGTGATATCTATGATGTCATGTGCCCTGTGATGTCATGTGCCCTGTGATGTCATGTGATATGTATGATGTCATGTGCCCTATGATGTCATGTGATATGTATGATGTCATGTGCGCTGTGATGTCATGTGATATGTATGATGTCATGTGCCCTGTGATGTCATGTGATATCTATGATGTCATGTGCCCTGTGATGTCATGTGCCCTGTGATGTCATGTGCCCTGTGATGTCATGTGCCCTGTCGTAATAACTGCCACTGGTGAGTTATGTATCAAGCTTCCAACATCAAGAGTGGAATTAATAAAACAAAATCACAGGCCACAAATAACCACCACCCTCATTCTTTATTGAGTCATGACGCATATTAAAACCTAAGCATTTCCACCCTTTTATTCTAATCTGTATCACCTACTTTTCTATGCACTAAAGGAAAACACAGGACGTCATACTGCAATTCCTGGTCACGATAAACCGTCAGTTCCCGGTCACCCCTGATCCAACAGGACCAAGAGAGCTGACATTGGAGAACTGTAGCAGTCTGCAATTACATTTATGTTATGATAACGTTTTCACATTAATGGCAAAGTTACCCTAAAATGGCACCAAGTGGAGTTGTCTCACTGGCCCACCCCTTTCTATAGGCTTTTATTAGAGCACATGGGTGTCATAGTGGGCAAAACCAGCCCATTGCTGAGGGTCTTCAAGACCAGTGACAATGATCAGTTGATTGCCAGCAAGTCCTCATTTAGGGAAGGGGTGCTCCAGATTGGTAACTCCTGGTAGGCCGGGCTCACACTGGCTTAGTAAAGAACCCAAATGTGCAGATTTTCCTTAGAATCTGATCAATAACATTTTTAATCATAGAATAATTATAACAATCACAGGACATAGGAAATAGCGCTTTTTGATAAGATTTTCAGGTGAATAATGCAGTTCTGAATCCCACTTCTAACCCTCATCTATACAATTTGTGAGTGAGGTCATAAGTGAAGAGTTCCCTACCTGGACTTGTTTCCTTCAGGCTGTCAGGCTCTAATGAAACAAGATGGCTCGTGTGTTGCACTTTCCTCATTCTATGCCAATTGTGATGTCATATGATGTCTATGATGTTTATGTGCTTTGTGATGTCATCAAAACTGACTGTTTAAACCCCGCCATCCCAATGACATACTGTGATATTGTGAACAGGTTATTTGGATGCAATGGTGCAGACAATGAAGGGACAATGGTAATCATCCAAAACTATTAATCTTTCTACCACAGAAAGGAAATCTAACTATAGGGACACATATATAATGTATGTATGAAACCAGAAGTTTACATACACTATATAAAAACACATCTGCATGTTTTTACCAAAATATGACACAAAATCAGAATAAACCTTTCCTGTTTTAGGTCAATTAGGATTACCACAATTATTATTTGCCAAATGAGAGAGAGAGAATGTTTTAAGACATTTTATTTATCTAGTTCTAACTGTAGTATAATACAACCACCATAGGCAGACTCTGTATAGAATAATGCACCCCCATAGGCAGACTCTACACTGTATAATGCACTCCCATAGGCAGACTATATACTGTATAATGCACCCCCATAGGCAGACTCTACACTGTATAATGCACCCCCATAGGCAGACTCTACACTGTATAATGCATCCCCATAGGCAGACTATATACTGTATAATGCACCCCCATAGGCAGACTCTACACTGTATAATGCACCCCCATAGGCAGACTCTACACTCTATAATGCATCCCCATAGGCAGACTATATACTGTATAATGCACCCCCATAGGCAGACTCTATATAGTATAATGCACCCCCATAGGCAGACTATATACTGTATAATGCACCCCCATAGGCAGACTATATACTGTATAATGCACCCCCATAGGCAGACTCTATATAGTATAATGCACCCCCATAGGCAGACTATATACTGTATAATGCACCCCCATAGGCAGACTCTATATAGTATAATGCACCCCCATAGGCAGACTCTATATAGTATAATGCACTCCCATAGGCAGACTCTATAGTGTAATGCACCCCCATAGGCAAACTCTGCACTGTATAATGCACCCCCATAGGCAGACTCTACATAGTATAATGCACCCCCATAGGCAGACTCTATATAGTATAATGCACACCCCATAGGCATACTCTATAGTGTAATGCACACCCACAGGCAGACTCTATATTGTATAATGCACCCCATAGGCAGACTCTATATAGTATAATGCACTCCCATAGGCAGACTCTATAGTATAATGCACCCCCATAGGCAGACTCTACACTGTATAATGCACTCCCATAGGCAGACTCTATATAGTATAATGCACTCCCATAGGCAGACTCTATAGTATAATTCACCCCCATAGGCAGACTCTACACTGTATAATGCACCCCCATAGGCAGACTCTACATAGTATAATGCACCCTATAGGCAGACTCTATATAGGATAATGCACACCCCATAGGCATACTCTATAGTGTAATGTACACCCCACAGGCAGACTCTATATTGTATAATGCACCCCCCATAGGCAGACTCTACAGTATAATGCACCCCCATAGGCAGACTCTATATAGTATAATGCACCCCCATAGGCAGACTCTATATTGAATAATGCGCCCCCCATAGGCAGACTCTATATAGTATAATGCACTCCACATAGGCAGACTCTATATAGTATAATGCACTCCACATAGGCAGACTCTATATACTATAATGCACTCCCTATAGGAGTATAATGTATATATTGTATAATATTATATAATGCATACCCATAAGCAGACTCTATAGTATAATGCACCCCCCATAGGCAGACTCTATAGTATAATGCACCCCCATATGCAAACTCTATAGTATAATGCACTCCCCATAGGCAGACTCTATATTGTACAAAGCACTCCCCATAGGCAGACTCTATATGGTTAATAAGCACCAGGAGACATTTATCATTGAGTTTATACCAAAATGTGGGTGCCAATTCCTACTATATTATTAAAAAGTGTACCACCTTATATTATACCCTGATATAAGCGTGTATAACAGTACAATTGGTGGTATTGTATTTATTTCTATGTAGCTACAAAGTGGGCCCCAGGAATGATTTTCTTTAGTAGGCCCAGGGTGCTCCAGTCCGATGCTTGCTGGACGTGTAGGTAGATAGTGAGAGAACATTTCACATGGAGGGCAGATAAAGAGAGTTAAAACCCACACTACATATAGAGGGCAGGTAGAGCGTGAGAGACAGACTCGGCACTACAAAGAGGGCAGGTAGAGAGTGACAAAACCCCGCAGTACACATGGAGGGCAGAAAGCGAGTAACCAAACTCTGCAGTACACATGGAGGGCAGGTAGAGAGTGACAGACCCACACTACACATGGAGGGGAGGTAGGGAGTGACAGAACTCTGCAGTACACATGGAGGGCAGAAAGCGAGTGACAGAACTCTGCAGTACACATGGAGGGCAGAAAGCGAGTGACAGAACTCTGCAGTACACATGGAGGGCAGGTAGAGAGTGACAGATACCACAATACACATAGATGGCAGGTAGGGAGTGACAGACCCCACACTACACATGGAGGGGAGGTAGGGAGTGACAGACCCCACACTACACATGGAGGGCAGGTAGAGAGTGATAGACTTCTGCTATACACATGGAGGGCAGGTAGGAAGTAACAGACCGCCGCACTACACAAAGCGGGCAGGTAGAGAGTGACAGACCCCAGAGTACACATAGAGGGCAGGTAGAGAGTGACAGACCCCACACTACACATGGAGGGCAGGTAGAGAGTGATAGACTTCTGCTATACACATGGAGGGCAGGTAGGAAGTAACAGACCGCCGCACTACACAAAGCGGGCAGGTAGAGAGTGACAGACCCCACACTACACAAGGTGGGCAGGTAGAGAGTGAAAAAACCCTGCACTACAAACGGAGGGCATGTAGGCAGTGACAGACCCTGCACTATATATGAAGGGCCAGTAGAGCGTGACAGACAGCTGCACTATATATGGAGGGTTGGTTGAGGGCGACAGACTTCTGCACTACATATGGAGGGTAGGTAGAAAATGACAGACCCCGCACTACGCATGGAGGGCAGGTTGAAAATGACAGAACCCCGCACTACATATAGAGGGCAGGTAAACAGTGACAGACCCTGCACTACACATGGATGGCAGTTAGAATGTGCTAAACCCCGAACTACACATGGAGGAAAGGCAGATAGTTACAGACCCTGCACTACACATGGAGGAAAGGTAGATAGTTACAGATCCTGCACTACACATGGAAGGCAGGTAGATAGTGACAGACCCCTGCATTACACATGGAGGGCAGGTAGGGAGTGACAGATCCCTGCACTATATACAGTGGGCAGGTAGATAGTGACAGACTCCACACAGAGGGCAGGTAGAGCATGATATAACCCACATTTGGCTAGGATGAGGGGTAGCAAGGTAAGCACCTGCCTAGAGCTCTTCCTCCTGCCTACCCGAGGGGTGCGCAGGCGTGGAGGTGAGCAATGTCAGCCACTGACACCAATCACCCCTCTCTATCCTGCGCACCGACCGTCACTCCCTCCATGCGCTGTGTGTGCAGCATGGGACACGAGCAGAGGAACTGTCATCATCCCTGCTCCACCAGGATCTCCAGCAAGACACAGGCCACATATGGACTGCACTTTGGTGGAGAAGATGCTCGCGCAGGGGACTTTGGATGGCGCAGCGCAGTAATATTGCGCCATCTAGCGTTAACTGCTGCACGGAGGAGATGATAGACTGGGAGCCTGGATTCGGTGAGTATGAGCTTTTTTTTTTAATTCTTATATTACTGTGCAGAAGGGCATAAAATGAAGGGAGGTGCTGTGCAGATGGGGGTTAAAATGAGTGAAGGGGCTGTGCTGATGGGGGGTAATAAAATGAGATGAGGGCTGTGTAGATGGGGGAATAAAATGAGATGAGGGTCTATGCTAATGGGGGGAATATAATGAGATGAGGGTCTGTGCTAATGGGGGGAATAAAATGAGATTAGGGGCTGTGCTGATGAGGGAATAAATTGAGATGAGGTTCTGTGCTAATGGGGGAATATAATGAGATGAGGGTCTCTGCTAATGGGGGGAATAAAATGAGTGGAGGGGCTGTGGTGATAAAGGGAATAAAATGAGATTAAGGGCTGTGCTGATGTGGAAATAAAATTTGGTAAGTGGCTGTACCAATGGGGGAAATAAAATGAGGTGAGGGGCTGTGCTAATGGGGGAATAAACTGACGGTCTGTTCAGATAAGGGAATAAAAATTAGGTGCTGTGCAGATGGGAGAATCAGCTGAGGGACTGTGAAGAGGGGGTAAAACGAGGGGCTGCGCAGACGGGGGAATAAATGGGCTGTGCTGACAGGGCAATAAACTGAGGGGTTGTGCAGATGGGATGAATAAAATGAGGGGCTGTGCAGGGGTCAAGAAATGAAGAAGCACCAAAAAACAGGCAGAGATGCTTACCTGTCTAGGCCCCAAGACAAATGTACTAACAGAGTGTAGCGGACCCGGCTACTCAGGTGCAGTAATACCGATAAGACATCCAGCCTACAATCAGGGATTAACCATTTGGTACACCAGTGCAAACAAATATAATCTGTATGTGGCAGTGTTCACACACAGAGGATGCAGAGCATCTGGCTTACAGCCTATTAACGATGCCCTATGGCGGGCTGCCCAATGCTAACTATAATGCATCCTGAGTGAACAGAAGCCACAGTTTACAGAGCGCTCTGGGCCCAACTTCACACCGAAATATATAATGGTGCAAAAAACATATATTATTATTATACATTTTTATAGCGCCATTTATTCCATGGCGCTTTACATGTGAAAAGGGGCAAATATAGACAAGTACAGTAAACGTGAGTAATACAAGGCACACATGTACAGAAGGAGAGAGGACCCTGCCCGCAAGGGCTCACAGTCTACAGGGATGGGTGAGGATACACTAGGAGAGGATAAAGCTGGTCGTGCGGTGGTTCAGTAGACTGATGATCACTGCAGGTTGTAGGCTTGTCGGAAGAGGTGGGTCTTCAGGTTCTTTTGAAGGTTTCCATGGTAGGCGCGAGTCTGATGTGTTGGGGTAGAGCGTTCCAGAGTATGGGAGAGGCACGGGAGAAGTTTTGTATGCGGTTGTGGGAAGAAGAGATAAGAGGGTAGTAGAGGAGGAGATCTTGAGAGGATCGAAGATTGCGTGTGGGTATGTACCGGGAGACCATGTCACAGATGTATGGAGGAGACAGATTGTGGATGGCTTTGTAGGTCATGGTTAGGGTTTTGAACTGGAGCCTCTGGACGATAGGAAGCCAATGAAGGGCTTGGCAGAGAGGAGAGGCTGGGGAATAAGGGGAGACAGGTGTATTAGTCGGGCAGCAGAGTGCAGGATGGATTGGAGTGGTGCCAGAGTGCTAGAGGGAAGGCCAGAGAGTAGGAGGTTGCCGTAGTCGAGGCAGTAGATGATGAGGGCATGCACTAGTGTTTTTGTAGTTTCATGGTCAAGGAATGCACGGATCCGGGAAATATTTTTGAGTTTGAGATGGCAGGAGAAGGCAAGGGTTTGGACATGTGACTTGAAAGAGAGGGCAGAGTCGAGGATCACCCCGAGGCACCGAGCATGCTGGACTGGGTAAAGTGAGCAGCCATTGACGTTGATGGACAGGTCTGGTGGGGGGGTAGAGTGAGATGGGGGAAAGATGATGAATTCTGTTTTGTCCATGTTCAGTTTTAGAAAGCGAGCAGAGAAGAAAGCAGAAATAGCAGACAGACATTGTGGGATTTTGGTCAGTAAGGAGGTGAGGTCAGGTCCAGATAGGTAGATCTGCATGTTGTCGGCGTAGAGATGATACTGCAAACCATGGGATTCTATGAGCTATCCCAGGCCGAGGGTGTAGATGGAGAAGAGTAGGGGTCCTAGAACTGAGCCTTGAGGAACACCGACAGACAGGGGGCGAGGTGAGGAGGTAGTCTGGGAGAGGGAGACACTGAATGTTCCGTTTGTTAGATATGATGAGATCCAGGATAGGGCCAAGCCTGTGATGCCAAGAGATGAGAGAATGCGTAGCAGGAGGGAATGGTCCACAGTGTCGAAGGCAGAAGACAGGTCCAGGAGAAGGAGGACAGAGTAGTGTCGCTTGCTCTTGGCGGTTAGTAGGTCGTTGGTGACTTTAGTTAGGGCAGTTTCAGTTGAGTGATGCAGTCGGAAGCCTGATTGTAAGCGGTTAAATAGGGAGCAGGAGGAGAGGTGGGAGGACAGTTCAAGATGGACATGCTGTTCCAGTAGTTTTGAGGCATAAGGGAGAAGAGATATCGGGCGATAGGTAGACACAGAGGATGGGTCAAGGGAGGTCTTTTTGAGAATGGGTGTGATTGATTTGCTGTTGTCAGAGGTGCGGCCCTGGATAACATTCAAGGATACCAGAATGCGTCGCTGCATGTCTCCGGAACAGCGGCTTATTGTGACATTGAGGTAATGACTACCTTTTTTTAATAGCTCATTTAGGCTTTTAATGTTTCATAATAGATTACTAATGTCTACCTCCCCCTTTTTTTAAATTACAGATTCCTTGCAACAGGCAACTCTTTTTCGGCACTTCATTTTGAGTTCCTGTTAGGGATTACTACAGTGTCCAAGATAGTTGCACATGCCTGTTTGGTATTGTGGGAGCGGCTAAAGGAAATTGTTTAGCTCCACCAAAGCAGGAAGACTGGCTAGCTATAGTAGCGAACGTCCAAAAAAATGCAATTTCCACACTGTATCGGTGCGCTGGATGGGAAGCATATCCAGGTCAAAAAAACAGCCTTCTCTGGCTCCAAATTTTTCAATTATAAACATTATTTTTCAATTGTACTAATGGCTATTGCTGACAGCAATTACAATTTTGTTATGGTCATCATTGAGGCTTATGGGAGCACATCTGATGCAAGGATATGGAGTTGCTCTCGAATTGAATACCATTTGAAGAACAACCAATTAAATGTCCCCGAACCTGCTGCATTACCGGACTACACCAACCATCAATTTCCATATGTGCTGGTTGCTGATGAAGGTTTTGGACTCTTCCCAAATGTAATGCAGCCTTTTCCCCGACGATCTTTAGATTCATGGAAGAGGATCTTTAATTATAGACTTACTAGAGCACGAAGGTATGTTGAGTGTGCCTCTGGGATCCTGTCAGGAAAGTGGCGTGTACTCATGAGCTGCATGGAAGTAGGACCAGAGAGTGCAACAAATATTGTAAAGGCGTGTGTGGTGTTACACAATTTTGTTCGGCAACATGAAGTTAACCAAGACCATTTGCTTTCTGTGGAAACTCCACCGGACGACACTATCAACACCTCGGATCAGCAAGTTAATTTTGGACGCCCTGCAATTGCAATTCGAGAGTTTTTGCAGATTATTTTGTGTCTCCCCAGGGATCCATCTCCTGGCAGCAGGTGGCCATTTCATCAAATGATTATTAGGACCAAAAGTGTGTAAAAACAATAAAAAATAGTTGATCTATGGCATTCATATTCTCTATTAAGCAGTTAGGTTAGGGACCCACAACACAATGAGGAGCCTTGACACTGGCTTGTGAGCTAAAGGATGTTTATATGGTTGATAGTCAATCTTTACTGATCATACTTCAATGTATAATTCTTTCTAATGCCTCCTTAAAAAGTCACATGATTTCTGTCACTAAAGTGTGTGTAAAAGCTTATGAAAATTATCAACTTTGGAAGAGGTGAGTATTTGTGTACGTCCACATGTGGCGGATGATTTCCCTGCAGGTTATGAAAAACACACAACGAAATCAGTGTTTTTTCCATCTGCCAATTTACAGTCAATTGAACTGCTTTAGGCTAATCTTTGCATGGAACAGGTTGCAAATTGCCATTTTCTTTGCCTCAGAATTCTCTTCAAAAAGTCCCAGACTGGGGAACACTTAACTCTTTGATGGAGAAGTTCATGACTGTCGGTTCTCTGCTGAACAGTTTCCCGCCTTTTTTCCCGTCTGTTTTGGTGCTGTGCTACTGATCTCCCCCAGTGCTGCTGGCCTCACTCTGCATGCCATCTTTTCAGATTGGATTGGTGACTATGTCATCCACCACCTCGTTTTCCACCACCGCACCCTGGTCCTCCTGACTTTGTGACTTAACAACAACAAGACTTAGCGGCAACTGTGTCTCATCATAATCCTCCTCCTTATCCCAAATTTGCCGTTCCCTACCATCACATTCTTGTGGCCATGGCTGCTCGAGGTTTGCGCATCACTAAACAGCATGTCCTCCTGTCCCTCTTGAAGCATGCAAGTTGAGAGGCCACAATCAAGAAATGTTGTTGTAAAGAGATCCTCGGAGTGTCCTAGTGTGGGATCTCTAGTCTCTTGGGACTCAACATGGTGGGAGGAAGGAGGATCAGGGTGAAGATTAAGTGATCCAGACTTTAGGCTGGTGAGACTGGACCGTGTGGAAGACTGTGTGGGGCTGCCAAGCCTGTTGGAAGCGCTATCTGCTATCTAATCAACAGCTTGAACTGCTCTGGCTTCAGTAGTAGTGTACCTGCCCCGTCATCAGTATTTCCACTTCCCCATCCCTTATTCCAAGCCTTATGCATTTTGAAATTGCTAGGTCTCTTGAAACCAAGTTTATTTTTAATAAAAAAAATTGGTCACCGGCAGCAATCAAATTAGTTTTTGTGAGTTTACTCCACCGTAATGTAACAAAAAATGCAAAAGTGTATGCATGGCAATCAAATTCAATCCAGAAAAATGCTTCAATGCTTTTTCTCAGTTTTAGAGATTACAGAAATGTTCACGGACCATGTAGCACTGTATGTCTGAGAAATGGAAGCTTACAAAAAATTAAAAGCTTTTGTTCACTTTTAAAGAGCACAGAAATGTTCACAGACCAAAACAATCACAACAGAAAAAAGGCAGAGATGTTTACCTTCCCAGGCCTTCAAACAAATGCACTGTCAGGGTGCAGTGGACCTGATTACAAATGGCAGCAACACAGGTGCAGAAATACTGATGAAACAATCACTCACAACCTACCAATCCATGGAGGGGGTGATTGTTTGGTATATTAATGCACAGAAGATAATAATCTGTATGTGGCGTTATTCACACAGGTAGTGCAGAGCATTTGGCTTACAGCCTTTTAGTAACGCCCATATTCTTAGACTATTGCTAACTAAAATGCATCCTGTGTGAACAGAGGCCAAAGTTTACAGAGCCATCTGGGCCAAACTGCACCCTGAAAAAAAGGATTGAATAAAGTGCAAAAAACACATATCACTATATGTGAGGTATTAGTTGATATGGCCAAAATATGGAAGCTCACAACCCACGTCAAGGGTCCCCACATTTGCGAGTCGTATCACTAAACATTAAAACAGAGCTCACAGATACAGCTGGCTGAGAAATGGAAGCCTGCAAAATTTTTAAAAGATTTTGTTGGAAGCCTACAACATTTTAAAAATCTTTTGTTCACTATTAGAGATCACAAAAATGTTAACAGACCACATAGCACTGTATGGCTGAGAAATTGCAGCCTACAAAATTTGAAAAGCTTTTTTCAGTTTTAGAGATCACAGAAATGTACTCGACACTACAGAATAGTGTAGGGCTGAGAAATGTAGCCCAGGAAAATGTTTCAATGATTTTTGGGTGTGTAGTGTAACACGAAAAAGGACCTCAACGCACTTAATACTTGATGGATCAAAATATATTCCATTTTTCAGCCCCCACTAAAAACAGCAAGCTATATATTTGCCAAAGGACTGCACAGCCCTAATCTCTGTGTACAGACTGGATTCTGTAACTCTTCCTGCTTCTGTGATTCTCTCTCCTTCCCTAGGCTAAATGCAGTTTGTATGTGATACAAATGATTAGCCTTTAAAAGGGCTGTTAGCATGATGGCTCAGCTTCAGCAACAGTATCAATACTACAAACCTCTGATTAGTTATTCTGTGTGCACATGCCAAGACAGGCACGCTCTCCCTTCAATGCGAAGTGTCATAGAGCTGTGCAATGGCATTAGTGTGCCAAGCCGGGCAGCGCCTGTCCTTTTATAATCCCTGATTATGTCAAACTGCCAGTCAATCACAGTAATGCCACAACCAAGATGGCAATGGCATTACAGTGACTCAAAGAATAAGCAATAATGGTATCCCAAAGAATGTGCAATGAAGTGTAAGCTCAAGGATAAAATATAACTTTTAATTAACTAAGGTAAAAAAACACCAACAAACAATAATAATAAAGTGGTACACAACCACCACACAGCAAGAAGCAAACAGTTGATAACAAGCCTCGTAATGCTCCCCAATAAATGGGGTAGCGACTCGTCAGTCACATAAAATGCACAAGAAAATTTAGGAGAGACAGTAATCTCCTCAATAGTTTATTGAAAAAAACTGCCGATTCTGAGTGTCACCAATTGTGTTACCATAATAACATGTCCATCGGGCAACATACAATCGGATATAACAGCTTTGACATATCATGCATATTCTGGGTTAAACATAATATATATACCGATGCTATGTTGCCAAATTTATCAGTTCAGAAGAATTTTAGCTTAGACCTATAATTGTCTCATCTAGCAAACGCCCCAATCCTGAGGTCAAATTCTAAATATGAGACCTAATAGACGTCTTTAAACCCTTAAGAGGCTTGTAGTATAATGTAAAGGCATGCATATAGATTATAATTTCATGACATCATTCTCATATGGTCCAAAAACGGAACCCTGCCACCCCACTTTTCAGTGAGCATTCCTAAATAGACCTTTTATGATGTCCCAAATATAACTTATGGCCACTCTTATAATAACTGGAACAATCTCACCCAGTCCAAAAAGCATTCCGCCCGCTGCATCATTCAGACGGAGTGGCTATGTGACTCAGGTATAGCGATGTTTATGTGGCCAGTCCTATCGACCTCCGACGCGTTTCATCGGTGAGAATCATCAGGGGAGTGTGCAAAGGAACGTATGTATCGTCATGCAAACTTCCTGACCGGTTGCTGCTGCCTTACCGGCTTCTGGATACTGCGCGGTTCATATGGGGGCATTGAAGAGCGTCACTGGACTGGACACGCCCACGGCGTGTGACGCGCTTCCGGTACCCGGAGCGCTCATTCTATCACTGGAACGCACGCTATTCACTGCCTAGCGTCCCGTTGTCAAGGCGCACAGTGATGACGTTCGCTAAACTTAAGTATTGGCGCTCATTCATTACTCTTAATACCGTTAAACTGTAAATTGACAGGTATAAGAATGCTACAGTAATAGCTACTGGGAATACTTCCATAACAGGCTAAGTACTGGAGACATTCAAAATAAGTGGGATGTCATATTTGAATTAAATTTTAGTCAATTCATCCCATCTTATGAGCGTATGTGCGGTTTATTCCATATCGCAGACATATCACGACTAATAGTGTAAAGAACACAAAAACAAAGGTGAATATTAGGGATGATCTACAAAAGCCCTATAAAATATAATAATGTGCAGTGTGCACACATTAAAGTTTGGTCATGCAAAATGATTTATGAATGTAATGGTTTGTCAGTCCTGACACAATTTACTTTTTATATGTTGGAGAAACAGTTTTTAGGAATCTCTTCAAGAAAAGGAGTAAGGACTCGGTGATAAGGTACCACGGTACCAAAAGGGAATTTAGGAAAAGAGTGGGGGAACACTTAAGAGATATTATCAATAAGAGAGATACCCCGGTGGCTGTACGTGTGAACAATTGCCAGTATGGTAACATTGGCTCCATTCTGTTTGTGGGGATTGATAAGATTCTTCCCCCATACAGGGGAGGCGACTGGGACAAATTAATCCTTCAAAAGAAATGTAAATGGATTTTCAATTTGAAGACAGTGCATCCATTGGGACTGAATGAGCAACTGTCTTACTGTTGTTTCCTCTAAGTTCATGATTTGGAGTTTGAGGTTCTCGGCTACGATTTGGTTTTCCATATTCACGGTCTTGGTCCTAACACTCCCTGTATAGGGGGTGGGTTACATCTGGTCCCTTGCCCGTGATACATGGTACCTTATCACCGAGTCCTTACTCCTTTTCTTGAAGAGATTCCTAAAAACTGTTTCTCCAACATATAAAAAGTAAATTGTGTCAGGACTGACAAACCATTTGTAAGGTTTTACTCACTCGGCTGCTTCAGAGGTAATTCAAGAGACACTTTCTTATGCAAAAAGTCTTTAGGTTTATTGCATCATAAACCATATGGTAACATACAATACACTCTTCAATGCTTCAGCTCCTGCCTGGAGCCTCACTCTTCAGTCACAGAACCTCTCTGTAATGTCCCGCCTTGGACACATGGAAGCCTGTCCACACTGGCACACTCCCACACACTCTCTCACAGGTGCCAAGCACAATCCATTACATAGGCATAACCCCGCCCACAGGTGAGGTCAGGATCACATGGTTAGGTCACCTGACCATGACCTCATCACAGGTCCTTCAGATACACAACATTACATACTGGCTTTATCCTAGGTATTTAGACACATACCCCTTGGGTGGGTTTGTAGGTGACTGGACCCGCCCAGCTCTCCTAGTCACCTGGAAGCCTCCCAATTAGTGTTGAGCGATACTGCTCGATATCTAAAAATATCGGATCGGAATGGCATCGCCGATATCACTAAATATCGTCGATATCCGATTCCGATACCGGAAGTCCCATGTAAGTCTATGGGAACAAAATATCGCAACTAAAAAAACACTTTCTTTCCTTGTAAACACAAAATATACACACATAGAATACATATATATATATATATATATATTAACATGTCATTGTGACATATATATATACATATATTTATAGTTTATACACTTCTACATAGTAAAATAGACTCTGATTCAATTGCCGGGTAAAGCCGTGACATACCCCATAGAAGTCGACGGGCTCGGTGCCGAGTACCCCCAAAACCTCTGGCTCTGTGCGACTCAACTTGGGCGTCACGAACAGGATTCTGTAGCTCGCTATAAGCGAGTCCTGTGTGCCTGAATTGAACTGGTTTTGTGCTTGAGAATTGCTAAAATCATCAGAGAATGTATTTGCCATGTTTCAGCCATATCTGCGTCACGACGAGGCACTGGTGAAGAAGAAGGGCGTGCTCTTCGTGGGTGTACACTCACTCAGTGGCGCGAAAACGATGGCCGACCACTCTAAATGGTACTGCAATGTAAGATCGTGCCCCACAGCTCTTGAGTTCCGCCTTCTCATCCTCCTCAGTGTGCGGAAACTAACATGAAGGTCCCGCCTCACTACAAAAGAGGGGCCCTTTCCAGATGCTAATGACACATGTGACTTGGCAAGATGGCTAATGGACACGAGCAGAAGTGTGAAGGGATGGAGCAGTCAGAGCTCTCCCCCACGGAAGCGACCCGATCGCCACGGAACCACCGTTGGGCACCCGGCCTGGAAACCTTCCTACGCTGCAAGAAGCGGAGGATACCCTAAGAGGCCTGGCCCGGCACCGGGAGGAGGTCGCCAGGATGGAAGCCAGCTGGCGTGCCCTAAAACTAAACTTGGAGCGGCGCCAATCCCTCTTACCTGAAGTGTCTGTACCGGATGGTGAGGCACCCGTTCTAGTAGAGGAGTCCGTGCGGGCATCCCAGCCCTTGCAATGTGATCCGGTTGACGTTGTCGCAGTGGAGGCACCCGTTCCTCAAAAAACGCTGCACCGGCAGCACCCCAGATCCCGCTGTCTGCCCCTGTCGCTGAGACAGAAGAAGCGACACCCGTGCTCATGGAGGAGGCCGCGCAGGCACCAGAGGTCTACCTGTCTGTACCGGAGCCCCGACTGTCATCTGTTCCAGAGCCGGCTGCTTCCTCCGCAGGTGAGCGCCGCCAGGACTGTCGGGCGCCAGGAGAGCTGCCGCAAACCGGACATCGTAAGCTGCAGTTTGATGGTGGAGACATGGAGATGCTGGTGGAGGAGAATTACAACCGGCATCAGGAGGAAGAGTGGAGACGTTGGGAGAGAGAAGCCGAGCGACAAAGGGAGCAGCGCGAATCCCAGAAGCTTCGCCAACATCACATCGAGAAGGACCGGGCAGATAAGGACCGGATGAGAAAAGATGAAGGAACCCTGAGGGAGCCGCGGCGTAAGGGTGCAGTACGGAGCTTTAAATTGAAAGCTGGTTGGGGCTTCATCCAGGAGCCTGGACTTTATTTAGAAGTGTTTGTGACCCGGCGGGACGTGGAGACTCACCTCCCAGAAGGACACCCGGGAGGGACCTGTTGCCAGGAGACTTGGTAACTTACACCCGACACTGGGGTTACAATGGATGGTATGCCCTAAATGTCACCAGGTGCGACCCCTGGTCCCCAGAGTGTCAGGAACCTGTGAGACCCTCGGAGCCTTCAGCCTCCCACATCCAGGCCTCTGCACAAGTGCCCACCCCACGCCGTAAATCTCCCCAGCTCCCTCAGTGGTCTCCTCAGCAGCCCCAGCTATGGACATGATAATGATATCTGGCCCGTACCCGGCGCCTGTTAGGCCCCCTGGGGTTCGTTCAGTCCGGGACATAGGGCTCCAGACCCGGAGGGAGATGAAAGAGGTGGCCACACAGACACAGATAGCGGGTCACGACTTGACTGTACAGGCCACACGACGTCATCAGGTCCTGGTGGTCCTTGGTGTCTCGGATGTTTGGCAAGCATCAGAAGAGTACCAGGTGGTACCTGGAACACCCCTGCCAAAGAATTATAAATAACCCGGACAGGGTCCCTGTATGTAAATAGTTAAATTGTTGATGTACCCGGACGGGTGAATGTTCATAAAAAAGTTTTTTAATTTAATAAAAAAAACAACACAGTTTTCATTACTTTTATTACAGTCTCATCCTGCGACGCCATCGATCTCCTGTAAAAAAATGAAAAAAAAAAAACAGCAGTATACCACCTGTCCGACGCAGTCCATAGTAACGAGTGTCCCACGACGATCCAGCTCTGCTACATCAGAATGACATCAGAGACAGGCAGGCAGGCAGAGGCTGTCATCCCGGAGCAGCACAGCTGATTACCTGCTTCCCCGGCGGTGACGTCATCGGACTGACTGCTTTACGGCCGGGATTACCCAGCAGTCACTGCAGTTATCGCGAAAAACTGCATGTGACCGCCAGGGAGAAGATAATGGCGGCCATCAAGCAGTCCAGGACGTGACCGCCGGAGATCTTCTGCCAGGTAAGTGCCGCTGACTCCTGACAGACCCGACCGACGGACACTCACAGTGACAGTGACAAATCCGATTCCGGTATCCGATATGACGAAAATATCGGTACTCGGAATCGAAAGCCCGATACAGCTAATATCGGCCGATACCCGATATTTGCAGTATCGTATCGCTCAACACTACTCCCAATATATAGTACAACTCAGCAGTAGATCTGCTGAACCAAAACATATCCAGGCTTCCATCACAGGGCCACCCACCTCTGTGATACATAACGTCCATCCATCACATGCCTCCATGCATATCCCGAGGGCCATACACAGTGCCTCCTAGCTGCATCAGGGTCATTACACCACACATTACATTCATAAATCATTTTGCATGACCAAACTTTAATGTGTGCACACTGCACATTATTATATTTTATAGGGCTTTTGTAGATCATCCTTAATATTCACCTTTGTTTTTGTGTTCTTTACACTATTAGTCGTGATTAGAGTTGAGCGATACTTTCCGATATCCAAAAGTATCGGAATCGGAATGTATCGCCGATACCATTAAAATATCGGCGATACCCGATACCGATACCGGAAATCCAATGTAAGTCTATGGGAACAAAATATCGTAACTAAAAAAACCTCTTTCTTTCCTTGTAAACACTAAATATACACACATAGAATACATATATATATATATACATATCATTGTGACATATATATATACATATATTTATAGTTTATACACTTCTACATAGTAAAATAGCCTCTGATTCAATTGCCGGGTAAAGCCGGCTTTTGTGAAAAGACAGAAGCACCCGACATGAAATGACACTTGGTTTACATAGAGTTAACCATGTCTTTTCATGTAGTTTGATATCTGATTTGCAGAAACAATTACATGAGTGTAAGTGTGCAAAATTTCACACCTGTAGGGGTTAATTAAAGGTATAAATTCGTTGTAAAAAAAACGGACTTTTTTGCTACGAATTTACACCTTTAATTAACCCCTACAGGTGTGAAATTTTGCACACTTACACTCATGTAATTGTTTCTGCAAATCAGATATCAAACTACATGAAAAGACATGGTTAACTCTATGTAAACCAAGTGTCATTTCATGTCGGGTTCTGCATTTTCACAAAAGCCGGCAATTGAATTAGCGGCTAATATACTATGTAGAAGTGTATGAACTATAAATATATATATATATATATGTGTCACAAACTCAATGACATGTATATATATATATGAGGTGTAAAATTGCTTAAAAAAAATGCGTGGGCTCCCGCCCTATTTTCGCAACCAGACAGACAAAGCCAGTGAGTGGGGGCAGATAATAATAGCCCAGAGAGGGACCATTATTTTTGGCCCCCCCCCGGCTACTAACATCTGCCCCCAGACACCCCAGAAAGGGCAAATCTCTAATTAGATTTGCCCTTTCTGGCACTTTGCCCGTCTATTCCCATTGCCCTGTAGCGGTGACGAATGGGTTAATAAGGGGTTAAAATGACCTTGCAATTGAAAGGTCACTTTAAGCCAGGTTAATAATTGAGAGCTGTCAATTAGACAACTATCAATTATTAATCCTATTGTATGAAAGAAAAATCAAACACACACACTTTAATAAAAAAGAAGTTTAATGAAATAATCACACAGTTTTTGACCATATTTTATTTACCTGCTAAAACCATTTCCTGTAATAAAAATAAAATAATAAAGCAAAATTATTCTTACCAATCCGATGCACAGTCAGGTCCCACGGTGTAATCCTTCAGAAAGGGTTAATGTTTACTGCAGGGACCGCAGCTAATGCTGCAGCCTCACAGTAAACCCCCAAATGAATGAGCTCCTCTCCTGGCTGACAGGAGAGGAAGTGGAAAGCTTAATTGATTGCTTTCCACTTTCACTTCAGGTCAGCCAGGGACACCATCAGTGACGTCAGAGGGAACTGATTAACAAAAATAGGGGTTCCCTTCGAAAAAAAAATGGGTGTGGGGTCCCCCCTATTTTTGTTAACCAGCCAGATGAAAGCAGACCGCTGAGGCCTGGATTTTCAGGCTGTTAAGGAGCCAAGATCCATGGACCTTGCCAGGCTGATAATACCAGGCCACAGCAGTCTGCATATCTTGGCTGATTAACAAAAATAGGGGATCCCCTCGAAAAAAATTGGCGTGGGGTCCCCCCTATTTTTGTTAACCAGTCAGATGAAGCAGACCGCTGAGGCCTGGATTTTCAGGCTGTTAAGGAGCCAAGATCCATGGACCTTGCCAGCCTGATAATACCAGGCCACAGCAGTCTGCATATCTTGGCTGATTAACAAAAATAGGGGATCCCCTCGAAAAAAATTAGCGTGGGGTCCCCCTATTTTTGTTAACCAGCCAGATGAAGCAGACCGCTGAGGCCTAGTTTTTCAGGCTGGTAAGGATCCAATATCCATGGACCTTGCAAGCCTGATAATACCAGGCCACAGCAGTCTGCTTAGCTTGGCTGGTTAACAAAAATAGGGGATCCCCTCGAAAAAAAAACGGCGTGGGGATCCCCCCTATTTTTGTTAACCAGCCAAGTAAAATGCAGACTGCTGCGGCCTGGTATTAAAAGACTGTCAAGGCCCATGGATTTTGGCACTCAACAGCCTGATAATACCAGGCTACAGCAGCCCCACATTTGGCGCATCAAAAGATGTGCCAATTGTGGCACTTTACCCGGCTCTTCCCACTTGCCCTGTAGCGGTGGCAAGCGGGGTAATAAGGGGTTAATGTCGCCGTTGATTGCACGGTGACAATAAGCCCGGTTAATAATGGAGAGGCGTCAATAAGACACCGATCCATTATTAATCCCAAAGTTTTTAAATGTTTAAAAAAAAGACACAGCAAGAAAAAAGTCTTTTAATGAAATAAAAGAGACAACACAGTTTTCATTTATTTTATTACACTCTCATTCCTGCGACGCCATCGATCTCCTGTAAAAAAAGAAAACAAACAAACCAACAGTATACCACCTGTCCGACGCAGTCCATAACGACAGTCCCACGACGATCCAGCTCTGCTACATCGGAATGCCAGGCAGAGCCTGACATCCCGGCGCAGCACAGCTGATTACCTGCTTCTCCGGCGGTGACGTCATCGGACTGCTTTACGGCCGCGATTACCCAGCAGTCACTGCAGTTATCGCGAGAAACTGCATGTGACCGCCAGGGAGAAGATGATGGCGGCCATCAAGCAGTCCGGGATGTGACCGCCGGAGATCTTCTGCCGGGTAAGTGCCGCTGACTCCTGACAGACCCGACCGACGGACACTGACAGTGACATTCCGATTCCGGTATCCGATATGACGAAAATATCGGTACTCGGAATCGGAATTCCGATACAGCCAATATCGGCTGATACCCGATATTTGCAGTATCGGAATGCTCAACCCTAGTCGTGATATGTCTGCGATATGGAATAAACCGCACATACGCTCATAAGATGGGATGAATTGACTAAAATTTAATTCAAATATGACATCCCACTTATTTTGAATGTCTCCAGTACTTAGCCTGTTATGGAAGTGTTCCCAGTAGCTATTACTATAGCATTCTTATACCTGTCAATTTACAGTTTAACGGTATTAAGAGTAATGAATGAGCGCAAATACTTAAGTTTAGCGAACGTCATCACTGTGCGCCTTGACAACGGGACGCTAGGCAGTGAATAGCGTGCGTTCCAGTGATGGAATGAGCGCTCCGGGTACCGGAAGCGCGTCACACGCCGTGGGCGTGTCCAGTCCAGTGACGCGCTTCAATGCCCCCATATGAACCGCGCAGTATCCAGAAGCCGGTAAGGCAGCAGCAACCGGTCATGAAGTTTGCATGACGATACATACGTTCCTTTGCACACTCCCCTGATGATTCTCACCGATGAAACGCGTCGGGAGGTCGATAGGACTGGCCACATAAACATCGCTATACCTGAGTCACATAGCCACTCCGTCTGAATGATGCAGCGGGCGGAATGCTTTTTGGACTGGGTGAGATTGTTCCAGTTATTATAAGAGTGGCCATAAGTTATATTTGGGACATCATAAAAGGTCTATTTAGGAATGCTCACTGAAAAGTGGGGTGGCAGGGTTCCGTTTTTGGACCATATGAGAATGATGTCATGAAATTATAATCTATATGCATGCCTTTACATTATACTACAAGCCTCTTAAGGGTTTAAAGACGTCTATTAGGTCTCATATTTAGAATTTGACCTCAGGATTGGGGCGTTTGCTAGATGAGACAATTATAGGTCTAAGCTAAAATTCTTCTGAACTGATAAATTTGGCAACATAGCATCGGTATATATATTATGTTTAACCCAGAATATGCATGATATGCCAAAGCTGTTATATCCGATTGTATGTTGCCCGATGGACATGTTATTATGGTAACACAATTGGTGACACTCAGAATCGGCAGTTTTTTTCAATAAACTATTGAGGAGATTACTGTCTCTCCTAAATTTTCTTGTGCATTTTATGTGACTGACGAGTCGCACCCCGTTTATTGGGGAGCATTACGAGGCTTGTTATCAACTGTTTGCTTCTTGCTGTGTGGTTTGGTTGTGTACCACTTTATTATTATTGTTTGTTGGTGTTTTTTTTACCTTAGTTAATTAAAAGTTATATTTTATCCTTGAGCTTACACTTCATTACAGTGACTCACAGGCAATCCCTCAATGCTTATTGGCTGTGTAACAGGCACCAAAGATTCGCGGTGGGGATTTGAGTTTTACATCGAGCACCGCCCATTGCTTGCCAAGTAACGAGCACATCCGAGCACTGTGATACTTGAGTGATAACCGAGTATCACTGAGCACGTTCACTCATGCCTAATAGGGACTTCAGGACCCAGAGTAGTTACAGATAGATTAGGATAGGCAGTGGTGGGCCTATTAGTGTGTTAGTATAAGTATTGTTAGCATAGTGTTAATGTAGGTAACGTTTCTCCTTGCAGAGAGTGACATGTTAAACCTCACATGCCAAGGTGAGGAGACTTTTAAGCAGCAATGCTCCTCTGGGAAATATGCAAATTGTCTCTTCAGAGAAGATGAGGACTAGAACTTTAGTGCCACCTACAGGAAGTAGCAATCCGATATTGATATTTAGGATTGCTATTTCCTATTGGTGGCACTAGAGTTCTAGTCCTCTTCCTCTCTGAAGAGACAATTTGCACTTGGTTTATTAGTAACGATATCAGTTGTTTTTTGTAATAATCCCTTGATATGACCCTTGTTACATATGACACTAGATTCCTTCTCAAACAAGTATTCTTACTACAGTTTCTTGTTGCCCTCGCAAGTTCCCCGAATTAAATAGATTTAATAGGATGAAATGCATGATGACTGCAAGCATGAAGTTTGGTGCTACATGATGTTTTTCATGTTGGTTGCACAACTAGACTTAAAACTCATGATCAGAGAACATCTAATTGATATCTCGCAACAATCGAAGCACAATATATCTAATGCAGCTAAGCATTTACTTCACAAACACAATAGGGATTTTTTTACATTTTTAATATCCTGTATGCTATTGAATAAATAGGGACGGACATGCCATTGGGGCAACCTGGGCAGCCACACAGAGGCACAAGAGGTAAGGAGCACACTTCCCTTTATTACCAGACTCCCCTTGGGCTTTAACCTTAAAAGTATACAATGTTACACTGTTAATGTCCATTTTAGTTATTAGTATAGCTTATTGTACTTCTGACTTGAAAAAGGCCCTTTTGGGCCAAAACGATACTTCACTTGTCTACCTCAATTGTACTTCATCATGCGATTTTTAAGGATGGAATAATGGAATAAAGGTTATGTTTTATTTCCATTTTCTCTTGTGCCTCGGAATCTTGGATTTTCTATGGCTTTGGACCTTGTGGGGGGTCTACCCGAGTCAGCACAGAATTTTGACAGTTGAATAGATCTTCAGAGTATTTTGGTAGTTATGGGGATTGGAATTAGAAATTAAATGGAGAAGATGGTATGTGATATTGGAATATACAACAGCTGCAGGCTTATACTTCGGAGGGACAGCAGATGGTGCTTTGTAACAGTCAATATTTGTAGTAGTTACTCTGTACTATATAACTTTGTTGTGTTTTCTTTGTGCTCAGTTCCCTTCTTTAAATCTTCATATTGTTATCATGCAGATAAAAGTTTGCTGATAGCTGATAACTGCAACAATTGAAAAACAAAGAATGTAATATGTTGTTTTCTTTCAATAATATGTACTTTTTATTAAGCTAAAACTTTTTTTGGCAGCAATATCTTTATTTTCATATCATTACATGTTGTCTCTACTTTTTCTCTTATCCTTTCTAGGAGATATTCCAAGATGTAATTGCTGAACACTTGACAGAGCCAACGAGCCAAAATTATTTTGTTGGTCCAAAAACTTTACAGGCTAAAAATAAGCATACATTTAGCAGATTAAAAAAAACTTGGCACATGACTAAAATATTCCTAAGAGAAAAAAAATGACCAATGAATAATGTTTCCAGGATTCACTGTGCTATTCCACTTCTTACTTACAGGTTATAATGTAGTTTGTTGCTGAGAACTTTGTAGCTATTCAATTAATCAAAATGGAGCCTGCTATATCCATGCACATACTTGAGAAACAACCACATTCAAATGCATGAAGCTGATTTTCAGTTGCAGAAATTTCAGCAGCAAATCTGCCATGCAAATTTACCATAAGAGCTGATATACACCGAAAAATACAAGCTTATAACAATATTATTTGCCAATAATTTATTAATTGGAAAATTATATCTTTCAAGTTTAAACCCAACTTCATCTACTAAAGGTTGAATTCATTATAGAACAGGCACTACTGATCACTTAATATTAGTGATGAGCGAACGTGCTCGGTAATACTTGTTACTCGCCCAAGCATCAGTGTACTCGTGGTACTCGGCGAGCAGCGAGCATTTCTGTGTTTTTCTCGGCGGGAGTTCTGCACGCCCTGCATTTTTGGCACTCTTTAGAGCGCCAATCAACATGCAGGGATTGTCTGCCACACAATGTAATGCCGCAGCCATCTTTGTTGTGGTATTACAGTGATTGGCTGGCCGCACAGCGTCATCAGGTGTATAAGAGACCAGGCGGCGCCATGCTCGGCTCTGTCTGCTCCGGAATTAGCGAGTGTATGGAGAGATGCTGCAGAGTATGGGTCAGATTTGGGGATTTAGAAGGTAGTGTAGGTCTAACATCAAAGAAGACACAAATCCAGCTTAATCAACAGTCCTTCTAAGGACTAATTATGGCGTATATAGATTGTAGTGCTAGGTAGGCAGGGAGTATATGTGGCTATATACATGTCAGTGCAAGGCATGCACGCACTGTATGTGGGTATATAGATCTCAGTAGCAGACAGGCATTGTATTTGGCATACAGTACAGACCAAAAGTTTGGACACACATTCTCATTTAAAGATTTTTCTGTATTTTCATGACAATTAAAAATTGTACATTCACACTAAAGGCATCAAGACTATGAATTAACACATGTGGAATTATATACTTAACAAAAAAGTGTGTATCAGCTGAAATTATGTCTTACATTCTAGGTTCTTCAAAGTAGCCACCTTTTGCTTTGATGACTGCTTTGCACACTCTTGGCATTCTCTTGATGAGCTTCAAGAGGTAGTCACCGGAAATGGTCTTCCAACAATCTTGAAGGAGTTCCCAGAGATGCTTAGCACTTGTTGGCCCTTTTGCCTTCACTCACTGCGGTCCAGCTCACCCCAAACCATCTCGATTGGGTTCAGGTCTGGTGACTGTGGAGGCCAAGTCATCTGGCGTAGCACCCCATCACTCTCCTTCTTGGTCAAATAGCCATTACACAGCCTGGAGGTGTGTTTGGGGTCATTGTCCTGTTGAAAAATAAATGATGGTCCAACTAAACGCAAACCGGAAGGAATAGCATGCCGCTGCAAGATGCTGTGGTAGCCATGCTGCTTCAGTATGCCTTCAATTTTGAATAAATCCCCAACAATGTCACCAGCAAAGCACCCCCACAGCATCACACCTCCTCCTCCATGCATCACGGTGGGAACCAGGCATGTAGAGTCCATCCGTTCACCTTTTCTGCATCGCACAAAGACACAGTGTTTGGGACCAAAGATCTCAAATTTGAACTCATCACACAAAAGCACAGATTTCCATGGGTCTAATGTCCATTCCTTGTGTTCTTTAGCCCAAACAAGTCTCTTCTGCTTGTTGCTTGTCCTTAGCAGTGGTTTCCTAGCAGCTATTTTACCATGAAGGCCTGCTGCACAAAGTCTCCTCTTAACAGTTGTTGTAGAGATGTGTCTGCTGCTAGAACTGAGACTGTCCTCATGTGAGCCAGTTTCTTTGTAGCGCTTGATGGTTTTTGCAACTGCACTTGGGGACACTTTCAAAGTTTTCCCAATTTTTCGGACTGACTGACCTTCATTTCTTAAAGTAATGATGGCCACTCGTTTTTCTTTACATAACTGCTTTTTTCTTGCCATAATACAAATTCTAACAGTCTATTCAGTAGGACTATCAGCTGTGTATCCACCAGACTTCTGCACAACACAACTGATGGTCCCAACCCCATTTATAAGGCCAGAAATCCCACTTATTAAACCTGACAGGGCACAACCGTGAAGTGAAAACGATTTCCGGTGACTACCTCTTGAAGCTCATCAAGAGAACGCCAAGTGTGTGCAAAGCAGTCATCAAAGCAAAAGGTGGCTACTTTGAAGAACCTAGAATATAAGACATATTTTCAGTTGTTACACACTTTTTTGTTAAGTATATAATTCCACATGTGTTAATTCATAGTTTTGATGCCTTCCGTGTGACATGCTTAGGTGACAAACCGCACAATGCTGAAGAGTTGTGGACAACTATGAAAGAGCAGGCAGATATATGGCTAAAAATGCTGAACCTACAGTCATGGCCAAAAGTTTTGAGAATGACACAAATATTATATTTTCACATGATCTGCTGCCCTCTGGTTTTTATGTGTGTTTAACAGATGTTTTTATCACAGACAGAAATATAATAATTGCAAACATATGAGTAACAAAAGCTTATACTGACAGTTAGAATGAGTTAATGCAGCAAGTCAATATTTGCAGTGTTGACCCTTCTTCTTCAGGACCTCTGCAATTCTCCCTGGCATGCTCTCAATCAACTTCTGGACCAAATCCTGACTGATAGCAGTCCATTCTTGCACAATCAATGCTTTCATTTTGTCAGAATTTTTAGGTTTTTGTTTGTCCACCCGTCTCTTGATGATTGACCACAAGTTCTCAATGGGATTAAGATCTGGGGAGTTTCCAGGCCATGGACCCAAAATCTCTATGTTTTGTTCCCTGAGCCATTTAGTTATCACCTTTGCTTAATGGCAAGGTGCTCTATCATGCTGGAAAAGGCATTGTTGATCGCCAAACTGCTCTTGGAGGGTTGTGAGAAGTTCCTCTTGGAGGACATTCTGGTACCATTCTTTATTCATGGCTGTGTTTTTAGGCAAGACTGTGAGAGAGCCGATTCCCTTGGCTGAGAAGCAACCCCACACATGAATGGTTTCAGGATGCTTAACAGTTGGCATGAGACAAGACTGGTGGTAGCGCTCACCTTGTCTTCTCCGAATGAGGCATTTTCCTGATGTCCCAAACAATTGAAAAGGGGATTCATCAGAGAAAATAACTTTACCCAGTCCTCAGCAGTCCACTGCCTGTACATTTTGCAGAATATCAGTCTGTCCATGATGTTTTTTTCTGGAGAGAAGTGGCTTCTTTGCTGCCCTCCTTGAGACCAGGCCTTGCTCCAAGAGTCTCCACCTCACAGTGCGTGCAGATGCACTCACACCTGCCTGCTGCCATTCCTGAGCAAGCTCTGCACTGCTGGTAGCCCGATCCCGCAGCTGAAACACTTTTAAGAGACGGTCTTGGCGCTTGCTGGTCTTTCTTGGGTGCCCTGAAGCCTTTTTGGCAACAATGGAACCTCTCTCCTTGAAGTTCTTGATGATGCGATAGATTGTTGACTGAGGTGCAATCTTTCTAGCTGCGATACTCTTCCCTGTTAGGCCATTTTTGTGCATTGCAATGATGACTGCACGTGTTTCTTTAGAGATAACCATGGTTAACAGAAGAGAAACAATGATGGCAAGCATCAGCCTCCTTTTAAAGTGTCCAGTGGTGTCATTCTTACTTAATCATGACAGATTGATCTCCAGCCATGTCCTCATCAACACCCACACCTGTGTTAATGGAGCAATCACTGAAAAGAGGTTAGCTGGTCCTTTTAAGGCAGGGCTGCAAAGATGTTGAAATGTGTTTTGGGGGATAAAGTTCATTTTCTAGCCAAATATTGACTTTGCAAGTAATTGCTGTTAAGCTGATCAATCTTTATAACATTGTGGAGTATATGCAAATTTCCATTAGAAAAAGTGAAGCAGTAGACTTTGTAAAAATTAATATTTGTGTCATTCTCAAAACTTTTGGCCATGACTGTACAGCCAGGCATTGTCATGTATGACAATGGCCGGAACCTGGTGGCGGCTCTGAAGCGAGGTGTGCTCACACATGTACCATACCTGGCACATGTGCTTAACCTCATGGTTCAGCGGTTTCTCAAAACCTACCCAGAGCTGCCGGATCTGCTTGTGAAAGTACGCAGCCTGTGTGCCCATTTTTGCAGCTTCCTGCTCACCAACTGGTGTGTGCTGTTCCTACGCGTTGGATCTCTACACTGCATATGCTGGAAAGGATTTGTGAGCAGAAGAGGGCAGTTGTTGAGTACCAGCATCAACAAGGGCATCGGTATTCAGTTCAGACTCTACATATAAGACCTCAGGAGTGGACAGGGATGTCAGACATATGTGCCATCCTACAAAACTTTTAGGAGTCCACCAAGATGATGAGCAGTGATGATGCCATAATTAGCGTCACCATCCCGCTTCTCTGTATTCTGAAAAGCTCTGTGCTCACAATCAAAGAGGATACACTGCAGGCAGAACACGATGAGATGGAGCAAGGAACCATACAGGGTGATTACACATAGCCCAGCCTCGTGTCATCCCAATGTGGATTGGTTGAAAATAAGGAAGAAGAGGACAAGGAAGAACAGGAGCTATTTTCCTGCACTATAGAAGGTACTACAGTGCAAACCAAAGAGAAAAGTATGCATAACAAAGGTGATCAACCTTGACAAATAATCTTTATTCACTATGTCATAATGAAAAATGGTATAAATAAGCCAGAAAAAAATCCAAAAAGCCATGAATTAGTAAGAGGTTATAAACCTTATATCCCTGAAGTATACTAAGGAACAGAGCCCAAAGCATCCAAATGGTCATGAAGAGATACAAATATAAAGTGCTAAGTGCAATCCATGGGGAGGCTGAGGCCCCATGCATATTGACACCGAAAGGTTGTCTTCCTCATTATGACATAGTATACAGTATATCTCATTTTATTCTGGGTTCTTTGAGCCTCTTTTGTACTAACTTGAATATATACTTGATACTATATGTGACTTACAGTACATTCAGCCTGTGGAATTTGTCAGCATTATATTTTCTTATAATAATAATAATAATAATAATAATAATAATAATAATAACTTTATTATATAGCGCCATCATATTCCGCTTTACAGTTTAACAGTTTCAAAACACAAGTCATAAGTAACAACGTTAACAATACAATAATTAAAGCAAAATAAGATGACCCTGCTCGTGAGAGCTTACAATCTACAACGAGGTGGGGGAGATACAAAGTACAGGTGTGTATATACAATGGTGCATTTACAATGATGGTCCAGCCATCTTGAGGGAGTGAGGGATGGATGGAGATAGTGAATGGGCTACACACACACACTTAGGCTACTTTCACACTTCAGGCTTTTTGAATCAGGCGCGATCCGGCGTGTTTTAAAAAAACGCACCCGGTACCGGATGCGTTATTTTAGCATTGACTTACATTAGCGCCGGATCGTGCCTGATGTCACTGCGTTGCATCCGTTTTTGGCCGGATCCGTCGGAAATGTACATTCCGGCGGCCGGACAAGACGCTTGCTGCAACGTTTTTTTTTTTTTTTCCCGGAGCCACCTGATAGTGCCTGAATCGGCATCTCTCTCTCTCTCTCTCTCTCTCTCTCTCTCTATCTCTCTCTCTCTCCTCGGTCCGGGCATTGATAACTACATTTTCAACAAGGACATTTTATATTTCCGGGTTGAAAAGGTCAGGACGGATCAGGCAAAAAACCTGATCAGTTGCATCAGTTTTTTAAAATCAGCGCCGGATCCGTCCTATCAGGCATAGGACGGATTATGCCTGATTCAAAAAACCTGATGTGTGAAAGTAGCCTTACACATAGAATGACTTTGATTAGTGAATGTGATAGGCCGCTCTGAACAAATGTGTTTTGAGGGAGCGCCTGAAACCATGCAAATTGTGGATAGTCCTAATTTCTTGGGATAGAGCATTCCAGAGGATTGGCGCAGCGCGGGAGAAGTCTTGGAGTTGGGAGTGGGAGGTACGGATTAGTGCAGATGTTAGTCGAAAGTCGTTTGCAGAGTGCAGCAGTCGGTTAGGCCGATAGATAGAAATGAGGGAGGAGATGTAGGGGGGTGCTGCACTGTGGAGAGCTTTGTGGGTGAGAACAAGTACTTTGAATTGGATCCTATAATGAATGGGCAGCCAGTGTAAGGACTGGCGAAGAGCGGACGCGTCCGAGTACCGATTAGCCAGATGGATGACCCTGGCTGCTGCATTAAGGATGGACTGGAGAGGGGATAGTCAAGTAATGGGGAGGCCAAGTAATAGAGCGTTGCAGTAGTCCAGGCGGGAGTGGATCAAAGCTACAGTGAGGGTTTTTGTTGTTTCCATGGTGAGAAAAGGGCGGATTGTAGAGATGTTCTTTAGGTGTAGGCGGCAAGAGCGGGCAAGAGATTGTATATGGGAGGTGAAGGAGAGATTGGTGTCAAACATAACACCCAGACAGCGAGCCTGCTGCCGGGGTGTTATTATGGTGCCGCCCACGGAGAGGGAAATGTCAGATTTAGGGAGGTTAGTAGACGGCGGGAGCAGAAGAAGTTCTGTTTTGGAGAGGTTGAGTTTCAGATAGAGAGCGGACATGATGTTGGAGACTGCGGACAGACAGTCACTGGCGTTCTGTAGTACAGCGGGGGTAAGGTCGGGGGATGACGTGTATAGTTGTGTGTCATCAGCATAAAGATGGTACTGAAATCCAAATCTGCTGATGGTCTGTCCAATTGGGGCCGTGTAGAGAGAGAAGAGAAGGGGGCCAAGGACTGAGCACTGGGGTACACCGACAGTGAGAGGAAGAGGAGATGACATGGAGACAGAGAACGAAACACTGAAGGAGCGGTCAGAAAGATAGGAGGAGAACCAGGAGAGAACAGTGTCCTTAATACCTAGTGACTGGAGCCTAGACAGTAGGAGACGGTGGTCAACTGTGTCGAAAGCTGCAGAAAGGTCGAGAAGAATGAGCAGAGAGTGGTCACCGTTACGTTTTGCTGTAAGAAAGTTATTGGTCACTTTGATGAGTGCAGTTTCAGTCGAATGTAGGGGGCGGAAGCCGGACTGTGAAGGGTCTAGGAGGAGTGAGAGGAGAGGTAACGGGTAAGGCGGGAGTAGACTAGGCGCTCCAAAAGTTTAGAGATGAATGGGAGATTGGAGACCGGTCTGTAGTTGTTTGTGCAGGAAGGGTCGAGAGCGGGTTTCTTTAGTAATGGTGTAACGATGGAGTGTTTGAAGGAGGATGGGAAAATGCCAGAGGAGAGTGAGAGATTAAAGATTGTAGTTAGGTGAGTTGTGACAACTGGAGAGAGAGACTGGAGGAGATGTGAGGGAATGGGGTCGGTAGTGCATGTAGTCGGACGAGAGGAAGAGAGGAGTCTGGAGACTTCTTCTTCTGTGATGGGATCAAATGTGGAAATTGAGCCAGGGGAAATGCAGGGAGGGATGGGAGTCACAGCACTTGGTGGTTGAGAGCAGATTTCCTGACGGATAGTATCTATTTTTTCTATAAAGTGGGAGACCAGGTCATCAACACAAATGTCTGTGATAGGGGCTTGTGCTTTTGGCCTGAGGAGGGAGTGAAAAGTGTCAAAAAGTTTCTTGGGGTTGTTGGCTAGTGAGGAGATCAGGGTGGTGAAGTAGGTCTGTTTGGCAAGGTGAAGGGCAGCATTATAAGTTCTTAACAAGAATTTAAAGTGGATGAAGTCTTCTGGTGTGCGGGTTTTTCTCCAAAGGCGTTCAGCACTCCTAGAGCATCGCTGAAGAAGTTGAGTTTGCAATGTGAGCCAGGGCTGTTTTAATGTGTGTTTGAAAGTTCTGAGGGTGAGCAGTGCTACTTGGTCAAGGGTGCTTCTAAGAGTGTCATTGTAGTGATGACCAGCCAGATTAGGACAAGAAAAAGAGGAGATTGGGGACAGCGATGAGTGTAGGGAGTCTGAAAGTGTCTGAGGGTTAATGGCTTGTAGATTTCTGAATGTGTGGTAGGTAGGAGTACGCTGGGGTGGTCGAGGATTTGTGAGGGTGAAGGAGAGAATGTTGTGGTCAGAGAGTGGAAGCGGTGAGTTATTTAGGTGGGAGATTGAACAGAGGCGGACAAAGACCAGGTCAAGGGTGTTACCATCCTTGTATGTCTCAGAGGTTGAAAGCTGTGAGAGGCCTAGAGAAGTGGTTAGTGATAGAAGCTGAGATGCAGATGTGGAAGTAGGGCTGTTAATGGGGATGTTGAAGTCTCCAAGGATAAGGGTTGGTAGTTCTGAGGACATGAAGTGCGGCAGCCAGGCTGAGAAGTGGTCAAGGAACGGGGTGGGCGAGCCTGGGGGCCGATATATGACCACTACTCTGAGGGAGAGGGGACGAAAGATCCTGATGGTGTGGACTTCAAAAGAAGGGAATGAGAGTGATGGAATTGGGGGGATGACCTGGAAAGTGCATTGTGGGGACAGGATATGCCAACTCCACCACCATGTCTGTTTGCGGGTCTCGGGGAATGGGAGAACTGTAAGCCACCATAGGAAATGGCAGCAGGGGATTCAGAATCCTGAATCCAGGTTTCAGTGAGGGCCCACAGATGAAGAGTTGTTCAGAAAGTGGTTGTGCAGGAAGGATAGCTTGTTGCATGCAGACCATGGATTCCAGAGGGCACAATTGAAAGAAGGAGATGAGGGAGTGCAAGTAATATTAATAAGATTATCATGGTTTCGATATGAGGTAGGGTAGGGATTGAGGTTGGGGGATGGTGGACCAGGGTTGGGGGAGATGTCCCCTGAAATCAGTAGGAGTAGGAAGATAAAGAGCAGGTAGTTGTTGGAGTTGTAAGTAGGTTTTTTCTGTGATGTGTTTGGGCAAGATGGGCTGAGGTTTCTCATGAAGGTGAGGAGTGCATGGGAGCTGTACATGGGAGAGGGAAGTATGGAGGGGCTGATGTGTATGAGTCGTGATGGAGGGGGGATGGTGCGGTGAATGTGGATGGCAAGGGAACACAGGAGGATAGAGTTAAAGTACATAATTAAAAAGAAAGCAAAGTGTGAGGTACGTGATTCAAGCCCTGATTAACTGCCATGGATAACTGCCGTTTACACGATGCTTATCTTCTGTGATGCTTTGCTTCTGGGATGCTTGCGTGCTGCACCCCACACTGCGTTACCCCTTAGACTAGTCCTAAATATATAGCCCACACTACAGGGTTAGGAGAGTGGGATTGTGGGAGCTGGTTTGGGATAATTTGGCAGCTGGGTCCAGCACACCAGGGGGTGGTTAGATCATCAAAGGCACTAGACCTGGCAACATCTATATGCTTTAAGGGTATGCCACACTAAACAATATCGCTAACGGGATCGCTAAAAAACGTCACTATTTATGCGATCCCGTTAGCGATATTGTTCAGTGCGGCAGCTTCCAGCGACGAGCTTCCTGCTGTGATCTCGCTCGTCGCTGGAATCGTTCCGGACCCTATTTTCTCGTCGGCGCTCCCGCTGGGTAAGTATATATCGCTAGTGTGGCACCTTTCTTAGCGATTTAGCGGTACTTTTGTACCGCTAAAGTCGTTAAGAAGATCGCTAACGGCGATAGCGTCGTTAACTATATCGCTAATGTGGCCGCATTTAGCGATATAGAAACAATCCCGCTAGCGATCTCATTAGTATGCAACGCTAACGAGATCGCTAGCGGGATAGCTTAGTGTGGCAGTACCTTTAGCACCTTCCACCTGATAAGATCTAGAGAGGCCCAAGTCACAGGATATGAAGCAGTAAGTATTAAACACAGTGCAAAAATGAATTATACCAAAGCTTTACCAGGCACATTAAACTATGTTGCAAGATAGTAAACCATTGGTTGGCAGCAAGCAGAAGTATGGAGTGCATACCAATAGTATATATAGCAGCATACAAGACAGATAGCAGAGATGGGGATTGAATCATTCAGCTGTTTGCTTCCAATGAATAGAGTGCATACCAACAGTATATATAGCAGCATACAAGACAGATAGCAGAGATGGGGATTGAATCATTCAGCTGTTTGCTTCCAATGAATAGAGTGCATACCTGTGTGAAGAGAGAAGATGAATGTTAATTCCTTGCCATGGATAACTGCCATTTACACGATGCTTATCTTCTGTGATGCTTTGCTTCTGGGATGCTTGCGTGCTGCACCCCACACTGCTTATATTCTCTTATGCCCACTGTTTAGGTCATGTCTGGTTCGTTTTTGTTTTGCCATGTTGGCTTTTTAATGATTTTAAGTGTGGTTTTTCTTCATGCTTTTTGAATTTATATATTGAATAAAGATTATTTGTCAAGGTTGATCACCTTTGTTATGCATACTTTTCTCTTTGGTTTGTTCTGTATTGCTTTTCTTATGCATATGGTTGATCCCTGACTGATATTTATGCGTTGCCCGCTACACTTTTCTTTTTCTTATAGATGGTACTATAAGCACAACTGTCATACCGTCTGTTCACCGTGGATGGCCTGAGAATAGGGAGGAGGAGGAGGACAGCATGGTCAGTCGTCCTGTAGGTGAGGACACGGAAGGCTTGCCAGTTATCAGTCTGGCACACATGGCAGACTTTATGTTGCGCTGCCTTTCCCGTGACCCTCGCATTATCAAAATTTTTGCTGACACTCAGTACTGGTTGGTGACACTGCTAGACCAATGCTACAAGGAGAACTTTCAATCTCTTATTCCAGAGTCAGATAGGTGTATTAAAATGATGCAGTACCAGAGGGCCATTGTTGCAGAATTACTGAAAAAATTCTCATCTGTGATGAAACAGCCACTACATTGTTTTTCAAGGGTGTTGGATGTCCGTAACAACAATTATTTACACAGTAGGTTGATGTGTCCCCCCCAGGGAATTTTTTTTTCAGCTTTGCACTTAGAAAAATGGCCAGAGCTGAGCCTCCCTCTCTCCCCTCAAGAGGCGTGGGCGGAGGCCAACATGACGAGGGGTTGGAATGTTTAAGTGGGGGAGGAGTTATTTAGATTAACGGGGCGTTGGTGGGTTTATAGGGTGAGGTAGGGGGTGGTCCCCCCTTCAGTTACCGCTTTTTCAACGTGAAGCAGATCCACTTACCATGTCGGGTGTGGATCTGGTGCTGGAGCGGTTGAGGACTGCAGCACTTTCGCAGCCTCAGGGCTGGCTGGAGGCACAGGTCACGGGCATCATTGCTGGGAGCCCCGGGTAGTCTGCCCAGTCTTCACCGAGGGAGCGGCGGACCAGACGGGTGGGGCCTCCGGAACGGCTCTCCCCTGATTCGGCTCACCGGGCCTCGCGCCGGCGCAGGAGCCCCTCTCGGGACCCTCCAGGCCGGGCCCCGTGTAGTTCCCGTGCCAGCAGGTTCCGGCCTGGGAGGAATCTGTATGCCCGGCGAGGCCCTGCGGCAGTGTCCAGGCCCCCGCCTTGCGCCGCTAAGGAGGCGGAGCCGTCACACGCCGGGCAGCGCCGCAGACCAGGTCCTTCGGGGGGCTGTGGCAGCGGTGTGCCCGCTGAGCAGCCTGCCTTCCCTGCTGTCATGGTCTGCTGAGTTTCTGGGATTAGGTGGTTTTAGGGTTAACCGGGATGGCCTCACTCTGGGATTCTGGGAGGCTTTTTATAGCCTCATTGTGGGGCCATCCTCTATCGCTTATACTCTGACCCTTGGCCGAGTGTGTGTGACCCTGTTGTGCTTTTGCCAGTGCTTTGTGCCTGTGCTACGTTCTGTCTGTCTGGTTCTGATTTGGCTGTGTCCCTGTTTCGAGTTTTGCCTGTCCCTTTTGTACTCTGCTGCCCTCTACGTGTATGACCCTTGGCTACGTTCTGACTCCGCTCTGCCTGCTCCTCTTGTACTTCGTCGCTCTCTACGTGTATGACCCTTGACTACGTTCTGACTCCGCTCTGCCTGCTCCTCTTGTACTTCGTCACCCTCTATGTGTATGACCCCTTGGCTACGTCCTGATTATCCGTTCTGTATATGCCTCTTGGTAACTGTGTCCCGTAGTTACCCTTCTAGGAGTTTTCCTTCACCTCATAGCTCTCTGGAGCTTAGGCCACGCCCACTAGCAGTCACGTGCCTGCAGGTCCTTTGGTCTGAAGCATTCTCTATCTGCTACTACTGCCTCTGAGAGACTGTGGCTGGCTCCGCCCACTAGCAGTCACATGTGGAAGGTCCTATTCCTCAGAAACGCAGGTCATCCCTGCTGCGGCTCTGCTACAGGTATCTTTGGGCATAGTTTGTTCACTCAGGACACACGCACTGGCTCAGTGAGCAAGTATAGTGCGGTGTCCCTGACACCTGCCAGGAGCACCAGGGGTTGTTCCGAGGACAGCGATGCAGCGGTCTTGCACTACGGCAGGGCAGGTGCTGCCATCCCCCACCGGCATTGGCGGACCAGGTACTTCGGGGGGCTGCGGCAGCGGTGTGCTCATTGAGCGGCCTGCTTTCCCTGCCAGATCCACCAGGGTTCGTTCTGAGTACAGCGTTGCAGTGGCCTGCGGTACGGTAGGGCAGGTGCTGCCATCCCCCACAGACATCGGCAGGGGGTTCCTTCCTGTCACACCAGATTTACCACGGGGGGCCATTGCTACCCTGGCGCAGAGCACTAGTGCGGCCTCTGGTGCTCTGGATGTGGTGACCCAGGCAGCATCTCCATTCGGGGCTCAGCGGTCAGGATCCCCTCAGGGGTTGAGGACCCATACTCCTGGTTTTCCCGATGGGATTCCCGGATCTCTGCGGCAGGCCAGCGGGGTCACCATTGCCAGCCGAGATGGCGGGGATGTATCCGTGGATCCAGGTTTTCCGGCTTGAGGGCCCACAGCCCCCTCGCAGCCTGGTGAGTACACCTCCGTGTCTAGTGTCTGTCATCCACTATTGTCCTCTTAACTGGGGTGGGTCAGTCAGGCGATTATCATGGTATTGTGGGGTCGGCGTTGAGCGGAGAAGCCGTTATCGTGGGCGTTAAGGAAATGCTGGTCGACATGCGTAATTTACTTTCACGTTTGGAGTGGGGTATCGTTGCGCAGTCTCCATTAGCGGCATGGGTCGGCTCGCAGGTTGGGGGGCACGCGTGGCAGAGCGGGTCAGAGTTGGCTGTGCGCATCGCGGAACCAATGTCGGTGTCAGTGCAGACGGAAAAGGAGTATTGCGTGCATTTAGATGATATGGGGCATGGGGAGGTGTATGTATGCTTTGAGGGCCCCCTGGGGGCGCACTTAAAAAAAGAAGTTAGGGAGCGCATTTGGAAAGATGAATACGTGGAAATTTTTCTCTCTTGCCTCTTGAAAAATTTAATTTGGACAACAGCAAGAAAGAGGATAGCAAAAAAGAGGAGGAGGAGAAGCGTAGGTGGCGCCTAATTCCCCAGACGTTTGTCAACTGGCTACAAGCTTTTGCCATTTTGGCAAGCGTCATAGGCGAAAAGGCCCCAGACAATTGTTCTGCCCTACTTTGTTCTCTGGACTCTATAGGGAAGCTCACAGAGTGTATGGGGGACATGACGTTGGCATAGTCGAGCTGTTTACTCGTACGGAACCAAGGACTCCCAAACTGAGCCCCTTCCCATTATCAGGATACCCCCCGATATCTTCTCCCATATAACGAGAGACAGTAAATCTTTGGAATATATATGGCCACAGCAGCCTTTATTTAAATACAAACAATATTAACAATAATTAACAATATACCATAACAACATTAAGGGTGGAGTCCTTGAAGCTACAAAGATCATGGTGAATTGAACCAATATCCTGTGAACAACACCCAACCTCTTACTCCCAGCCGTTACCCCACAGGCTCGGGAGCACCACCATTGAGGTGTGCTGTTCACCCAATTACTTGGGGATCCGCCCACTCCATGTGAACTCCCCTTCCACCATTCACCAGATCACCACCACGTAACTTCAAACAGTGGAGACCCTAAACAGAGTCCCCACAAACCAATTTCCAACAACTCAAGGACTTTCTCCCCACCCCTTTGAGCCGCCATGAGTGCCCCATTGAAACCTCAATGGCCCGAGACCCCCTAAACCCGCAAAGCTATGGCCCTTTCAATACCTTCCTGAATACCCAAAGCCCAAATATCCGAACCAACTGCATTCAGATGAAACCCATCAGCCAACCAGAAGTCTCCTTCCCCCTTCTCCAAATCAAAATGCCGCACAGACACATTACCATTCCGAGCCATGAAAGAAGACACAGACCTATTAACCTTTATCCTGGCCTTATTAATCTTAGCCAGGGACCTCATGTTCCGCCAGCGCCTGCGTGGAACAATTTCGGACCAAACCAAAATGACCCCCGGATATAACACCCATAACCGCAAGCAACCCTGCTTAATGTCTTTTACTAATTCCCAGAAGGGTCGCACCGCAAGATCATTCCCCCCTGCATGGAGTACCAAAATATCAGGAGCACGGTCCAAACGAGCGCAACCATGAATTTCCGGCAAAACCCTCTTCCACTGCAGTCCCCGGAAACCGAGCCATCGCACCACCACCATAGACCGGGAAAATCCCAGTTGCCGACCATCAGTCCTGACGTCAGCTCGCAAAGCTCCCCAGTGGACAAAGGAATGACCGAAAATCCAAACCAGCAGGGGGGCGATACCTGAAACGAGAAAACAATGCTAAACATACCAAAAGAACACCTACACAAAACTATTACCAATAGTCACACATCCCCAACAGCAAGGCCAACACCCCCACATCGCGAATTAAGGCCTAATATAACTCCGAAATCGATTAGACTTCCAACCCCCAATACGTTGAATCGATGAAGCACCCAAACCCCTACCAGCCGCTTCAGTCGCAGCGCCAATACGGAAAGAATGAGTCCCAAAACGAGAGTCATCCAAACCCAAAGCTCGAATGGACTTCTTGAAAATGGCGTTAAACTGATACCTAGACAGGCTACCGCCATCAGCATGGCACAACAAAGAGCCCCCCAAACCGGGGCCCAATTCCCAAAAACTCTTCAAGCATAACACCGGACACATTGAATACTCCGGTACGCTGCCCAACACAACCCGACGGCCCTTCCCCTCCTGATCCGTTTTAGACTTACGCAGCCAAAATTCAACTCCACCAGCCGTCAATAGCACGTCTTTAGCCAACAAACCGCCTACCACCTGCTTATTACCCGAAACCAGCTCACCCACCCGCAAGGCCCCAAAAAATGCCAACGAAAAGGCCAAACGGAATAATAAAACCTCAAAACGAGAGGAACATAACATATCCAAAATAAAACCCAACCGTTCCAACAAAGCAAAAGTGTCACCGAGCCCCTTTGTTTGACGAAAACCTTTCGCCGCCCTCTGTACCAAAAAGGTCTTAGACAAATCAAAATTCCCACGTAAACGGAAACCAAAAGATAATGCTGCCAACACCCGCGATACTTTAGCACAAGACCATCCTTCCCTCGCTCCCTGCCCCAACCAGGCCAACAAGGCCCTTTGTTGATCCATCCCTTGTCCCACAACTGGAATTTTTGCTAAAAACTCCTCCCAATTACACCACACTGCCTGATAAGCTGCCCAAGTTTTTGGAGCCAACGACGCCTTAATCAGTGACTCTGCAGACCGTAAACCACCTTCCACAACTCCTCCGGGCAGGCTAGTCCTTTGAACTCCACTTCCGGGCCAATGAGCGAAAACGATCCCACTGTAAACGAGAAAGAGAATCAGCTATATCATTCTTCACACCCGGCACATGCGTCCCGTCACGTGCGCATTCAATGCCAAACATAGCAAAACCAAACGTTGCAAAACTCGCACGACAGGAGGAGAGGATGCAGTAAGCCCATTAATTGCACAAACGACTCCCATGTTATCACAATTGAACCGCACCTGACGATCCCGAAACTCCTGCCCCCATAAGTGCACTGCCACAAGAATCGGAAAAATCTCCAACAATGTTATGTTGCGTACCAAGCCCTCTGACACCCACTCCTCAGCCAGCAAGACGCACACCACTGTCCCCTGAAATAGGCTCCAAAACCAACACCGCCGGCCGCATCCGTAAACAACTCCAACACATCATTCCCAACAACCTCAGCTATGACCAATGAGCGCCCGCTATACCCTTCTAGGAAGGAATCCCAGACAGCCAAGTCCGCCTTAAGTTCCCCAGACAACCGTATGAAGTGATGAGGGGCTTTAATCCCTGCCTTAGCGCTTGCCAGCCTACGTGAAAAAACTCGCCCCATCAGCATCACTCGACATGCGAAATTCAGCTTCCCTAGCAACGACTGCAAATCCCGCAACGACAACTTCTTCAAACGGCGCGCTCTACCCACTTCAGCCCGTAAAGCCAACAACTTTTCCTCGGGCAATCTGAACTCCCATGCCACCGTAACAATGACTATCCCCAGAAAACACAAACAAGTAGATGGACCCTCAGTCTTACCCGACGCCAAAGGAACCCCAAAACGCTCCGCCACCCACTCAACAGTTCTCAAAATCCCATGACAGCGCGAAGAGTTTGCCGGGCCCACACACAGGAAATCATCCAAGTAATGAATAACTGATTCACAACCGGACACCTCTCGCACCACCCACTCCAGAAAGGAACTAAAAGCTTCAAAATAAGCGCATGATAAAGAACACCCCATAGGTAAGCACCTGTCAACAAAGAACCCCCCTTCCCAAAAACAATCCAGCAGCTTCAAGCTATCAGGATGTACCGGCAAAAGTCGAAAAGCAGATTCGATGTCGGTCTTAGCCATAAGGGCCACTCGACCGCACTTCCTCACCCACCGCGCAGCCTCATCAAAAGAGGAATAAACCACCGAACAAATTTCAGGATCGATGCCATCGTTCACCGATCTCCCCCGCGGGTAAGAAAGATGCTGAATAAGCCGAAACTTGTTCGGCTCCTTCTTTGGAACAACGCCAATGGGGAAACCACTAAATCCGAAAAAGGTGGCGACGAGAAAGAGCCCGCCATGCGACCCAACGAAACTTCTTTTGCCAATTTTTCCCCCACCACCTCCTTATGCAATAGGGCCGAACACAAATTCCTAAGTACCCGCGGGATAACAAACGGGGGATGTGGGATAACAAAACCATCCTTAAAACCATTATACAACAACGCCGCCTTCTCCTTGTCCCCATATCTATTTAGATAAGGGACCATCCTTTCCAGACTCACCGGAGTCTCTCCCTTGGGAATTACCACCCCCGGATTTTTGCTTCCCTTTTTTAAAACACTTAGACGCTCCGTGAGAGGCGCCGTTGCAGTTGGAGCAGACATGTTTGAATTTACACCAAGCCCCAAACTTACACTGGCCGTCATTAAACTGCCAGCAAACCCCAAATTTGTTTCCACCTGCTTGCCCTTGACCACTTCCTCCCGCTGCCCCAGCGGTATTGCTACTCTGGCCGGCGCCTCCAGTTCCCCCATGAAAGGAATGCCCAAACTTATTCTGTGCTATGACTCTCATCCACAGACCAATGTCCTTCTGATCCTAACGAATTGCCGGACGCACACCTTCCTTTGCCTGAACTGCTCGTCATACCGCAGCCAAGCCTGCCCCCCATACACCCTATATGCCTCCCCTATAGCATCAAAATAACAAAACAAAGCCGAACAGTTGTCCGGAGCTTTTTCCCCGATAACACTTGCCAAAATGGCAAACGCTTGTTGCCAATTCACAAACGTCTGAGGAATTAAGCGCCACCTCCGTTTCTCCTCCTCCTCCTTCTTACTATCCTCTTTTTTACTTTTGTCCAAATCAAACTTCTCCAAAGGCAATAAAGAGAATATCTCAACATACTCATCCTTCCAAATACGCTCTTTTACCTCCTTCTTCAAATGCGTCCCCAATGGGCCCTCAAAACAAACATACACTTCCCCGTGAGCCCTATCATCTAAACGCACCCGACACTCTTTTTCCTTCTCTGTCTGCACCGACACAGACACGGGTTCAGCACTATGCCCTTCCTGTTCCGTCCCGCTCTAAACCATATGCCCCCCAACCTGCGACCCAACCCAAGCCGTCACCAGAGACGGAGAACCAAAACCCCTCTCTAACCGTGACAGCAAATTGCGCACATCGACCAGCATTTCCGTAACCCCGGCTACCTCAGCCGTCCCCCCAACACTATTACCGACCCCCGACCGAACTACCCCAAACGGTGAAGAAGACAAAAATGAATGACTGACACTTGACATAGAATTATACTCACCGGGCTGCGAGGGTGCTGTGAGCCCTCCAGCCGGATAACCTGGCTCCAAAGATGCATCCCCACTGCCTCGATCCGACACAACGACTCCGCTGATTTGCTCCTGACGTCTAGAAACCCCGTTGTGACCTCCAGAAGAGAAAGGCCTAAACCCCATTGGGGATCCAGCCCACTGGTCCTGAAATAGCGGTAACGACTGGGTCGCATTAGCACCCGACGATAATTCAAAAACATCTTGAGTCTCATTTCTAGCAACGGCAGCGTAGGCAGGCCGCCCCACGTTCACCCCACAGCGACGGCCCCCCGCCCCATCTGGAAACCCACCCACTATGGGGGATAAAATCTGCTGCCCCGCACTGCCGACCGATGCCTCAGCCGCCGAAACTCTGGAGCCGTCAACAGAGGCAGGCGCCGTGCAGAAACACTGCCACTGCGGCCCCCCGACGAACCTGGAACCCCGCCGCTAACAAGGGGGGACAATTGCAGATCTGGTAAGCCGGCCAAACCATTAGCCGCCGACACACCTGCATCGCTGTCTGAGGCAGGTCGCACTGAAAGCCGATCGCAACTGCGACCCCCCCCGAGGACGCAGCTCTCAAAAGACGCCCAGCGCGTAACGGCTCCACCGACGACGCACCTGCGATGCTGTCTGAAGCAGGCCGCGCAGCAAGCCGATCGCCACTGCGACCTCCCGAGGATGCAGCTCTCCCACGACGCCCGGCGCGTAACGGCTCCACCGCCGATGCACCTGCGATGCTGTCTGAAGCAGGCTGCGCAGCAAGCCATCGCCACTGCGACCTCCCGAGGACGCAGCTCTCACAAGACGCCCGGCGCGTAACGGCTCCGCCCTCTGACTAGAACGCGCCGGAGGAGGGGTTACCGCCGCAGGGCCTCGCCGGCTGGGCAGATTCCTCCCAGGCCTGGGCCTGCTTGCCCGAGCAGCCGCACGGCGCCCGGCCTGGAGGGGCCCGTGAGGGGCTCCTGCGCCGACGCGAGGCCCGAGGAGCCTGGTCCGGCGAAAGTCGCTCTGGAGGCCTCACCCGTCTTGGACGCCTCTCCCGCTGCGCTGCCCCAGACGACGGACCGGGCGTTCCCTGGACAAGGATCGCAACCTGCGCTTCCAGCCATCCTGGCGGCTGCGACAAGGCTGCAGACCTGAGGCGCTCCAGCGCCGCATTCGCTGACATGGTGAGCTGTACTACTGATGGGGCAAGACAGGAACTGACACCTGGATCCGCCCCATCACTGCCTTATAAACTCCCCACCACCCCCTCTCATTTAAATATTCCTCCCTCTTTGTAAACCCCTCCAAACCCCCTCATGCCGGCCTCCGCCCATGCCTCTTTCTTGAGGGGAGGGAGGCTCTGCTCCGGCCATTACTGGCGTGGCTTAGGTATGATAAGCAATTCCGGCAGAGGAAGGCTGTTCGTCCTGCTATGGGACCAAAAGGATATTGGTCTTTGGATGCAAGTTATAGCACAGAATAAATTTGGACATTCCTTTCATGGGGGGGCTGGGAGCACCAGCCAGAGTAACAGTAACTCCAGTGCAACAGGTGCAGGTGGGCAAGGGCAGGCAGGGGGGCACAAGTTGGGTTTATGCTGGCTATTCAATGCAAGTTTAGAGCAAATTGTAAATTTAAACACCTCTGCTACAACTGCAATGGCACCTCACACAGAGCGTCCAAGTGCTTTAACCCCTTCACCCCCAAGGGTGGTTTGCACGTTAATGACCGGGCCAATTTTTACAATTCTGACCACTGTCTCTTTATGAGGTTAAAACTCTGGAACGCTTCAATGGATCTTCGCGATTCTGAGATTGCTTTCTCATGACATATTGTACTTCACGCTAGTGGTAAAATTTCTTCGATATACCTTGCGTTTATTTTTGAAAAAAACGCAAATATGGCAAATTTTTATTCCCCTAAAACAGAGAAATATGTCACACAAAATAGTTAAGAAATAACATTTCCCACATGTCTACTTTACATCAGCACTATTTTGGAACCAAAATTTTTTTTTGTTAGGAAATTATAAGGGTTAAAAGTTGACCAGCGATTTCTCATTTTTACAACAAAATTTACAAAGCCATTTTTTTTAGGGACCATCTCATATTTGAAGTCACTTTGAGGGGTCTATATAGCAGAAAATACCCAAAAGTGACACTATTCTAAAAACTGCACCCCTCAAGGTACTCAAAACCACATACAAGAAGTTTATTAACCCTTCAGGTGCTTCACAGGAGCTGAAGCAACGTGGAAGGAAAAAATGAATATTTAACTTTTTAGCCACAAAAATGATCTTTTACAAACTTTTTTTTATTTTCACAAGGGTAAAAGGAGAAAATGGGCAGATAAAGTTGTTGTGCAATTTCTCCTGAGTACGCCAATACCCCATATGTGGGGGGAAAACCACTATTTTGGCACACGGCAGAGCTCGTAAGGGAAGGAGCGCCGTTTGACTTTTTCAAACTAAAATTGGCTGGAATTGAGATTGGACGCCATGTCGCGTTTGGAGAGCCCCTGATGCGCCTAAACAGTGGAAACCCCCACAAGTGACACCATTTTGGAAACTAGACCCCCTAAGGAACTTATCTAGATCTGTTGTGAGCACATTGAACCCCAAAGTGTTTCACAAAAGTTTATAATGCCTGGGTGTGAAAAAAAAAAAAAAACAATTTTCCACAAAAATGATTTTTTAGTCCCAAATTTTTGATTTTTCCCAAGGAAATTTGACCCCAAAAGTTGTTGTCCAATTTGACCTGAGTACGCTGATACCCAATATGTGGGGGGGGAAACTGTTTGGGCGCACGGCAGGGCTTGGAAAGGAAGCAGTAACGTTTTGGAATGCAAACATTGATGGGGGTCATGTTCCGTTTGTAGTACCCCAGATGAGCCTAAACAGTGGAAACCCCCCACAAGTGACCCCATTTTGGAAGCTAGACCCCCTAAGGAACTTATCTAGATCTTTGGTGATCTTATCTTTGAACCCCCAAGTGCTTCACACAAGTTTATAATGCCCGGGCATGAAAATAAAAAATCCTATTTTTTTCCCACAAAAATTATCTTTTTGTCACTAATTTTTTTATTTTCCCAAGGGTAACAGGAGAAATTGGACCACAAAAGTTGTCCAATTTGTCCAGAGTATGCTGATACCCCATATGTGTGGGTAAACTACTGTTTGGGCGCATGGCAGAGCTCAGAAGTGAAGGAGCACCGTTTGACTTTTTCAACGCAGAATTGGCTGGAATTGAGATCAGACGCCATGTCACATTTGGAGAGCCCCTGATGTGCCTAAACAGCAGAAACCCCCCAATTCTAACTCCAACCCTAACCTCAACACACCCCTAACCCTAGTCCCAACCCTAACCACAAACCTAACCCTAACACACCCCTAACCCTAATCCCAACCCTAACCCTAATCCTAACGTTAGCGCCAACCCTAACCCTAACTTTAGCCGCAACCCTAACCCTAACCCTAATGGGAAAATGGAAATAAATACATTTTTTTAATTTATTATTTTTCCCTAACTAAGGGGGTGATAAAGGGGGGCTTGATTTACTATTTATAGCGGGTTTTTATGATTGGCAGCTGTCACGCTAAAAGACGCTTTTTATTGCAAAAAATAGTTTTTTGCATCACTACATTTTGAGAGCTATAATTTTTGCATATTTTGGCCCACAGAGTCATGTGAGATCTTATTTTTTGCGGGACAAGGTGATGTTTTTATTGGTATCATTTATGACCACGTGACATTTTTTGATCGCTTTTTATTTCGATTTTTGGGAGGTTAGAATGAACAAAATCAGCAATTCATGAATTTCTTTTGGGGGTGGCGTTTATACCGTTCCGCGTGTGGTAAAATTGATAAAGCAGTTTTATTCTTCGGGTCAGTTCGATTACGGCGATACCTCATTTATATCATTTTTTTTATGTTTGGTGCTTTTATACAATAAAAACAATTTTATCTAAAAAATTATTATTTTTCCATCGCTTTATTCTGCGAGCTATAACTTTTTATTTTTTCGCTAATGATGCTGTATGATGGCTCGTTGTTTGCGGGACAAGATGACGTTTTCAACGGTATCATGTTTATTTATATCAGTCTTTTTGATTGCGTGTTATTCCACTTTTTGTTCGGCATATGATGATAAAGCATTGATTTTTTGCTTAGTTTTTTTTTTAAGGGGTTCACTAAAGGGGTTAATAGTGGGACAGTTTTATAGGGGGGGTCGTTACGGACGCGGCGATACCAAATATGTGTACTTTTATTGTTTTGTTTCTTTTTATTTACAGGAAGAAATGAATTTTGGGGGGAATATTTTTTTTTTTTTTTTATGATTTTTTTTACCACTTTTTATTTTTATTTTTTTTACTTTTTTACTTTGTCCCAGGGTGGGACATCACAGTATTTTAGCAGATCGCTGGTGTGACAGTGTGCACAGCACTCTGTCACACCAGCGATCGCTCTGGCATCGCTGCAGGCTTCCTCAGCACCTGCTCTCAGCAGGCACTGAGGAAGCCGCCTCCCTGCAGGACCCCGGCGCCATCTTGGATCAGGGGATCCTCCCCTGTGCGATCCTCCCTGTGCCCCCGGTACACCACGATCATGTTTGATCGTGGTGTGCCAGGGTTAATGTGCCGGGAGCGGTCCGTGACTGCTCCTGGCACATAGTGCTGGGTGTCAGCTGTCATAAACAGCTGACACCCAGCCGCGATCAGCTGCGCTCCCCCCGGGAGCGCAGCTGATCGCATATGACGTACTATTCCGTCCATGGGAATGAGGTCCAGGGTCATATGGACGGAATAGAACGTCGGATGGCAGAGAGGGGTTAAAAAAGGCAAGCCAAAAACAGGAGGTGGTAATTCACAAGGGGGAGACTCCAGTGAATCTGGAATGGATGGTCCCTTATCTAAATAGATATTTGGACAGGGAAAAAGCGGCTTTGTTGTATGCGGGTTTCAAGGACGGTTTTGTTATCACTCATCCCCCGTTTGTCATTCCGCATGTGCTAAAGAACTTGCGTTCAGCGTTGTTGCGTACCACAGTTGTCTCAGACATACTGGCTAAAGAAGTTTCGTTGGGTCGCATGGCTGGCCCCTTTGTGTCTCCCCCGTTTCCGGATTTGGTGGTTTCCCCCTTAGGCGTCATTCCAAAAAAGGAGCCGAATAAGTTTCGACTTATTCAGCACCTGTCTTACCCGTGCGGGAGGTCAGTTAATGATGGCATTGACCCGGAGATCTGCTCGGTTGTTTACTCCTCTTTCAACGATGCGGTGCGGTGGGTTAGGAAATGCGGTCGCGGGCCCTTATGGCCAAGACTGACGTTGAATCTGCGTTCGTTTATTACCGGTTCATCCAGATAGCATGAAGCTGCTGGGTTGCTACTGGGAAGGCAGGTTTTTTGAGGATAGGTGCTTACCCATGGGATGTTCTTTATCCTGCGCGTATTTCAAAGCTTTCAGTTCTTTTCTCGAATGGGTGGTGCGCGATGTTTCCGGTTTCGAATCGGTCATTCATTATCTGGATGACTTTTTGTGCGTCGGTCCGGCGGATTCGTTGCATTGTCACAGGATTTTAAAAGCAATCGAGTGGGTGGCTGAGCATTTTGGAGTTCCGCTGGCGCCTGGTAAAACCGAGGGTCCGAGTACGTGTCTCGTTTTTTGGGAATCGTTATTGACACCGTTGAATGGGAGTTCAGGCTCCCCAAGGACACGGTATCGGCCCTGCGGGCTGAAGTGGTCAGAGTGCGCCGTTTGAAGAAACTGTCTCTGCGGGATCTTCAGTCGTTGTTGGGGAAGCTAAACTTCGCATGTCGGGTTATGCCGATGGTGCGAGTTTTTTCACGTAGGCTGGCAAGCGCTACTGCAGGAATTCGAGCCCCTCATCATTTCATCAGGTTGTCGTGGAACTCAGGGCGGATTTGGCAGTTTGAGATTCCTTTTTGGAGGGGGTACAATGGCCGCTCATTAGTGATGGCTGAGGTCGTTGATAACGGTACTCTGGAGTTGTTTACGGATGAGGAGGGCGGGGTCGGCTTTGGGGCATATTTCAGAGGGCAGTGGTGTGTGTCCCATTAGCCTGATGAGTGGGTTACGGCAGGCCTGGTCCAGAAACATTACGTAGTTGGAGATCTTTCAGATCCTTGTGGCCCTGCATCTGTGGGGGCGAGAGTTTCGGGACCAGCGAGTGCACTTCAATTGTGACAACATGGGTGTGGTGTGCGCGATCAATGACCTTACCGCGTCTTCCCCCCAGTCGTTCGAGTGTTGCAACAATTGGTCTTACTATGTTTGTCTCTGAACGCGTATGTGACTGCGACACATGTCCCCGGTGTAAAGAACAAAATAGCTGACTCTCTTTCTCGTTCGCAGTGGGATAGTTTTCGCTCATTGGTGCCAGAAGCAGAGGTCGAGGGTTTAGCTTCTCCGGAGGAGCTGTGGAAAGTGGCTTATGGGCCACAGAGTCGCTGATTAGATCTTTATTGGCCCCAAAAACGTGGGAGGCTTAACAGGCTGTATGGCAGATGTGGGAGGGAGTTCTTACAGCCAGTTCGGCCATTGGGCCTGGGCATGATCAGGCGGGGATTTTGCTGTCCTGATTAGGTCGTGGAGCGACGGAGGGATGGTCTTGCGCAAAGGTATCGCGTATCATGTCCGCGTTATCCTTCGGTTTTCGCTTGCGCGGGTATAAGGATCTGACAAAGACATTTTTGGTAAAACAGGCGGCCAAGGGTTTTCGCCGGGTAAAAAGCCGGGGGGATACGAGGCGTCCCGTATCTTTTAGTTTGTTGGAAAAGTTGGGCCGCGCTTTATAGTCAACGTGTTCTTCGCGTTTTGAGGTTTTATTGTTTCGTTTAGCCGTTTCTTTTGCATTTTTTGGGGCTTTGCGGGAGGGGAGCTCATTTCGCCTAACGAGGATGCGGCAGGTGGGTTATTGGCCAGGGATGTTGTGTTGACCTCGCAAGGTGTGGAATTTTAGCTGCGCAGGTCCAGGACGGACCATTCGGGCAAGGGCCGACGTGTGGCTTTGGGTCGGGTGTCGGGCTCTCTAATGTGCCCGGTTCAGTGTTTACAGCGCTTCTGGGAGCTCCGTCCCAGTTTGGGCGGTTCCTTGTTGTGTCACGCAGATGGAGGTAGTTTGTCTCGGTATCAGTTCGGCGCCATTTTTAGGAAGTCCATTAGATTGTTGGGCTTACATGACTCCCGCTTTGCTACTCATTCTTTTCGCATAGGGGCTGCGATGGAAGTGGCGGTGGGGGGTTTGTGTTCTGCGACTATTCAGCGCATTGGTGGTTGGAAGTCGAATCGGTACCGCAGTTATGTCAGGCCATAATTTAGGGTAGGGGGCTTGGGGGAGCACGGGGGAGTGTCATGTTCGTGCATATGTTTGGTGTGTTTAGTATTTTCAGCCCTGTTTTTCGTTTCAGGTATCGAGCCCTTACTAGTATGGATTTTCGGCCATTCCTTCGTTCACTGGGGAGCGTTGCGTGCCTATGTCAGGAATGAGGGCCGACAACTTGGCTTCCCCAGGAGCACGGCGGTGGTGCGGTAGCTTGGCTTTAGGGGAATGGAGTGGAGAAGGGTACTACAGGTAATACACGGTTGTGCCAGATTGGACCGTGCTCCGGACATCTTAGTCCTGCACGTGGGGGGAAATGACCTGGGGAGCTGATAAAGGACGTCAAGCAGGATTGCCTGCGATTGTGTTTGTTGTACGTGGGGGTTACTATCGTCTGGTCCGAAATTGTTCCACGCAGGCGATGGCATACCATGAGATCCCTGGCGAATGTTAATAAGGCCAGGATAAAAGTCTTCTTTCGTTATTAGGAATGGGGGTGTGTCTGTGAGGCATTTTGATCTTGAGAAGGATGAGGGTGATTTTTGGTTGGCCGACAGGGTCCACTTAAACGCGGTGGGTTCTGACATTTTGTCGCTCGGTCTTCAGGAGGGCATAGAGAGGGCCATAGCATTGCGGATTGGAGGGTCTCGGGCCTTTGAGGTGTTCAAGGGCCCTTGTTGTGGCGGTTCGGGAGGGGGTCCTTGAAGTTGTTTGGAAATTGGTTTTGGGGACTCAGTGTATAGGGTCTCCTCTGCCTGATGTTGATGTTGATCTGGTGAATTGTCGGAAACTCCCATCCACATGAGTGGGTGGATCCC
>JARQOD010000004.1:102904223-102990533 GCA_033576555.1 Oophaga sylvatica | reverse complement strand
TTGGGCACTCAAATGAAAATTTTATGGTCCAGTGTAGACCATTGAGGCAAATGCCACCACCATACAAAAAAGAAAAAATACAGGATGACCCAATTGAAAGACAGATTAACTTCAGCAACGTTTCGGCACAAACATGCCTTTCTCAAGCTGAATCTGTGTGGAGATATATACAAAAAATTAAAAAAGGTTAAAACATGCCAACTAGCAAAAGGAGGAATGAATCGTACGGAGCTAATTACACATCATTAATGGGGACCGATTTATGTACAGCCAGTGGTTATGACTAAGGAGGTACCTGTCGCCAAGAAAATAACGTTATACATTAAAGAATGTGTCGGTGGCGGTACCCACTCTAAATTTGATCCTATGCTACATGTAAATCACAGTAATTGGAATGTCCACGCATTAATGTACAATAATGTGCAATTATGAGCCGCAAACAATAGCAGAAAAGTTGCAACAATGGACCCATATGAGGAAGGGAAAGCATCAAGAATATGAAAGAACTAATGTTACCTGCTGTAGAAAGGGGTCAAAGGTAATGGGACCTAGTCTCCTTTCATGCCTATGGATAAATGGTACATGTCCGTTAATGTGGCTGTAGAAAAAAATAAAAATAAAAGGTAAAAAGGAAAAATAAAAAATGTATCATGAAAAAATAAAAAATAAATAAAAAATGAAAAATAAAAAATATAAAGAAACAAATGAATCAAAACAATGAAAAAAATGAAAAAAAATGTAAAAAAACAATGAAAAAAGTGAAAAGAAAAAAGGGAAAAAAAAGAAAATAGATGAAGAAAACAGTGAAAGAGGGTCAATATGTCCCATTACCTTTGACCCCCTTCTACAGCAGGTAACATTAGTTCTTTTGTGTTCTTGATGCTTTCCCTTCCTCATATCATGGGTCCATTGTTGCAACTTTTCTGCTCTTGTTTGCGGCTCATAATTGCACATTATTGTACATTAATGCATAGACATTCCAATTACTGTGGTTTATATGTAGCATAGGATCAAATTTAGAGTGGGTACCGCCACCGACACATTCTTTAACCCCTTCACCCCCAAGGGTGGTTTGCACGTTAATGAACGGGCCAATTTTTACAATTCTGACCACTGTCTCTTTATGAGGTTATAACTCTGGAACGCTTCAACGGATCTTAGCGATTCTGAGATTGCTTTCTCGTGACATATTGTACTTCACGTTAGTGGTAAAATTCTTCTATATAACTAGCGGTTTTTTTTAAAAAAACGCAAATATGGCGAAAATTTTGAAAATTTAAGGGTTAAAAGTTGACCAGCGATTTCTTATTTTTACAACAAAATTTACAAAGCCATTTTTTTAGGGACCACCTCACATTTGAAGTCACTTTGAGGGGTCTATATGGCAGAAAATACCCAAAAGTGACACCATTCTAAAAATTGCACCCCTCAAGGTACTCAAAACCACATTCAAGAAGTTTATTAACCCTTCAGCTGCTTCACAGGAGCTGAAGCAACGTGGAAGGAAAAAATGAACATTTAACTTTTTAGTCACAAAAATTATCTTTTACAAACTTTTTATTTTCACAAGGGTAAAAGGAGAAAATGGACAGATAAAGTTGTTGTGCAATTTCTCCTGAGTACACCAATACCCTATATGTGGGGAAAACCACTGTTTGGGCACACGCAGAGCTCGTAAGGGAAGGAGCGCCGTTTGACTTTTTCAAACCAAAATTGGCTGGAATTGAGATTGAACGCCATGTCGCGTTTGGAGAGCCCCTGATGCGCCTAAACAGTGGAAATCCCCCACAAGTGACACCATTTTGGAAACTAGACCCCCTATGGAACTTATCTAGATCTGTTGTGAGCACTTTGAACCCCCAAGTGTTTCACAAAAGTTTATAATGCCTGGGTGTGAAAAAAAAAAAAAAATTCCACAAAAATGATTTTTCAGTCCCAAATTTTTGATTTTTCCCAAGAAAATTGGACCCCAAAAGTTGTCTAATTTTCTGAGTATGCTGATACCCCATATGTGGGGGGCAAACTGTTTGGGTGCATGGCAGGGCTTGGAAAGGAAGCAATAACGTTTTGGAATGCAGACGTTGATGGGGGTCATTTTCCGTTTGCAGTGCCCCAGATGTGCCTAAACAGTGGAAACCCTCCACAAGTGACCCCATTTTGGAAACTAGACCCCCTAAGGAACTTATCTAGATCTGTGGTGAGCACTTTGAACCCCCAAGTGCTTCATACAAGTTTATAATGCCCAGGCATGAAAATAAAAAATCCTATTTTTTTCACACAAAAATAAACTTTAGTCACCAATTTTTTTTTTCCCAAGGGTAACAGGAGAATTTGGACCACAAAAGTTGTTGTCCAATTTGTCCTGCATACTCTGATACCCCATATGTGGGTGTAAACCACTGTTTGGGTACATGGCAGAGCTCGGAAGGGAAGGAGTGCCGTTTGACTTTTTCAACGCAGAATTGGCTGGACGCCATGTCGTGTTTGGAGAGCTCCTGATTTGCCTAAACAGTGGATACCCCCCACAAATGACACCATTTTGGAAACTAGACCTCTCAAGGAACTTATCTAGATGTGTGGTGAGAGCTTTGAACCCCCAGGTGTTTCACTAAAGTTTATAACGCCCGAGCATGAAAATAAAAAAATCATATATTTTCCACAAACATGATCTTTTAGTCCCCAACTTTTTATTTTCCCAAGGGTAACAGGAGAAATTGGACCCCAAAAGTTGTTGTGCAATTTGTCCTGAGTATGCTGATACCCCATATGTGGGAGAAAACAACTGTATGGACACACGTTGGGGCTTGGAAGTTAAGTAGTGACGTTTTTGATTGCAGACTTTGATGGAATGGTCTGCGGGCGTCATGTCGCGTTTGGAGAGCCCCTGATGTGCCTAAACAGTGGAAACCCCCCACAAGTGACCCCATTTTGGAAAATAGACCCCCAAGGAACTTATCTAGATGTGTGTGAGCACTTTGAACCCCGAAGTGCTTCACAGAAGTTTATAACGTACAGCCGTAAAAAAAAAAAATCTTTTTTTTTTTTTTTACAAAAATTATTTTTCGCCCCAATATTTTATTTTCCAAGGGTAACAGAGAAATTGGACCCCAAAATTTGTTGCCAATTTGTCCTGAGTACGCTGATACCCCATATGTGGGAGAAAGCAACGTATGGGCACACTCGGGGCTCGGAAAGGAAGTATGACTTTTGGATTGCAGACTTTGATGTAATGGTCTGCGAGGCGACATGATCGCATTTGGAGAGCCCCTGATGTGCCTAAACAGTGGAAACCCCTCACAATGAACCCCATTATGGAAAATAGACCCCCAACGAACATATCTAAATTGTAGTGAGCGCTATGAAGCCCCAAGTGCTTCACAGAAGTTTATAATGTACAGCCGTAAAAAACAAAAAAATAATTTTTTTTTACAAAAATTATATTTTCATAAAATAATTTTTTATTTTCCCAAGGGTAACAGAAGAAATTGGACCCTAAGAGTTATTGTGCAATTTGTCCTTAGTACGCTGGTACCCCATATGTGGGGGTAAACTACGTTTGGGCGCATGGCAGAGCTCAGAAGTGAAGGAGCACTGTTTGACTTTGTCAACGCAGAATTGGCTGGAATTTAGATCAGACACCATGTCACATTTGGAGAGCCCCTGATGTGCCTAAACAGTGGAAACCCCCAATTCTAACTCCAACCCTAACCTCAACACACCCCTAACCCTTGTCCCAACCCTAACCATAACCCTAACCACAAACCTAACCCTAACACACCCCTAACCCTAATCCCAACCCTAACCCCAATCCTAACTTTAGCCCCAACCCTAACCCTAACTTTTACCGCAACCCTAACCCTAACTCTAACCCTAATGGGAAAATGGAAATAAATACATTTTTTTAATTTTATTATTTTTCCCTAAGGGAGTGATAAAGGGGGTTTGATTTACTGTTTACAGCGGGTTTTTATGATTGGCAGCTGTCACGCTAAAAAACGCTTTTTATTGCAAAAAATAGTTTTTGTATCACCACATTTTGAGAGCTATAATTTTTGCATATTTTGGCCCACAGAGTCATGTGAGGTCTTATTTTTTGCGGTACGAGTTAACGTTTTTATTGGTATCATTTTTGAGCACGTGACATTTTTTGATCGCTTTTTATTTTGATTTTTGGGAGGTTAGAATTAACAAAAATCAGCAATTCATGAATTTCTTTTGGGGGGGCGTTTATACCGTTCCGCGTGTGGTAAAATGTATAAAACAGTTTTATTCCTCGGGTTAGTACGATTACGGCGATATCTCATTTATATCTTTTTTATGTTTTGGCACTTTTATACAATAAAAACATGTTTGATCGAGGTGTGCCAGGGTTAATGTGCCGGGAGCGATCCGTGACCGCTCCTGGCACATAGTGCCGGGTGTCAGCTGTGATAATCAGCTGACACCCGGCCGCGATCGGCCGCGCTCCCCCCGATCGCATGGGACGTACTATCCCGTCCATGGTCAGATTGTCCCGGGTTTCATGGACGGGATAGTCCGACGCATGGCAGAAAGGGGTTAATGTATAACGTTATTTTCTTGGCGACAGGTACCTTCTTAGTCATAACCACTGGCTGTACATAAATCGGTCCCCATTAATGATGTGTAATTAGCTCCATACGATTCATTCCTCCTTTTGCTAGATGGTATGTGTTTTTTAATTATTTGTATATATCTCCACACAAATTCAGGCCGGTTTCACACGTCCGTGTCTCCTGTACGTGTGGTGACAGTTTTCACACGTACTGGTGACACATACAGACATAGACACATTATATTCTATGTGTCTATGCACATGTCCATTTTTTCACACGATCCGTGTGTCCGTGTGCCAAACACGTAGACATGTCCATTTTGACATGGACACATGGACCGGAAAACGTTCCACACACGTGCACACGGAGAACTGTTCACACAGTCCTCCGTGTGCGTGGATGGCCGCTGGATAACTTGCGGCTACTGTAAGCCGCTGTCCCCCTGCAGCTGGTGCTGAAGCCGGCTGTAATTCCCCCTGCTCTGCCTGCGAGCACAGGAGAACGAAGAGTGGTGTATTAATATACCGCTCAACGTTCACCTCTGCTCGCAGGCAGAGCAGGGAGAATGATGTCTGCCGGCTTCAGCACCAGCTGCAGGGGGACACTTACTGTAACCGCGAGTTCCCCAGTGGCCGTCCGTGTGTCCATGTGGTACTGATGCTTCACACAGGTGGCACACGGTTGCCACAAGTGTGCCGCACATAGTACACACACTGACACTGATATCTCCGGTACCGATTTTCCAGTACCGGAAATATCAGGACGTGTGAAACCGGCCTCAGCTTGAGAAAGGCATGTTTGTGCCGAAACGTTGCGGAAGTTAATCTGTCTTTCAATTGGGTCATCCTGTATTTTTTCTTTTTTGTATGGTGGTGGCATTTGCCTTATTGGTCTACACTGGACAATAAAATTTTCATTTGAGTGCTAAGCTTTTTTGTTATTTACTGCATTTTGCATCTTGTCACTATGTGTTGGATGGTTTCTGAGGATTCTTTGCATAGTCTACACCTTGGGTCTTGACTTGTGTGGTAGATTCCTGCTTCAATGGATCTGGTACTTAGTGCTTGCTCTTGTGCCGCTATAATTAGTGCCTCTGTGCTGTCTCGGAGTCCAGCTTGTCTTGCCATGGTGCTTCATGTCCCTGTGCTTTCTTCCAGATCTGTTGATTTTGCTGCCTTAGGCTTTCTCTCAGCATCTCATCTTTTGGTGCCATGTTATATATATATATAATAGGGACAGCATGCTTTACATCCCATGAGCTCTAAACTTGTGGCTCCACAAGCAGGCATCGCAAAGAAAACATGCCTTTACAATGTAATGATCAATACAATGACCAGATGAAACAATACAATTTATACTTTTCCAGCTACATAGACACATACTGTATCTAAAAATATTACCGTAAGAAAAGTCCTTATACATTTTGACACTGTTAACTTTAATGACAATACAATGACTGTCTGTAGACTGAGGGACACTTAGAAAAACACTTTTTAAGTGTAAGGTTATGTGTTTAGTGGTGTTCCCTCAGTTGAATACTGTATCGTTTTATAGTTTTATAGTTTTCATGTGGAAAGAAATTAGTCCAAGAGGTTCAACCTATAACCTAACATGTTGACCCAGAGGAAGGCAAGAAACCCACACAGCAGATGCTAATTGCTACATATTAAGACAAAAATTCCTTTCAGACTCCACATGCGGAAATCAGACTAGTTCCCTGGATCAATGTCCCATCACAGAATTTAGTACCTATAACTTGTAATGTTATGTTTTCCAAAAAATTGTACCCATGCCCTCCTTGAATTTTTTTAGTGAATCAACCATTACAATATTATGTGCCAAAAGTTCTATAATCTCAAGAAGAATAGTGGCGAAAGAGAATTTTTTATTTCTAAATGTATTTTTTTTTTTTTTACATATGTAGAAAAATCGAGTTGAATGATGCTTTGTATCTCATTGCTAGGACTTCATTTAGAAAGCTCAATGTTCCACATGTCCAAATTCTAGAATGCTAAAATGATAATCAAGCTCTCAGCTAATTATAATTATAATGACATGTGCATAAGATGATTATCACCACCACAGCTTTAGTCAACAGTAATTGATAAAGACCTTTTTAATTCTTCTCATTGAAAGGAAAAGGTCCCGGTCTGGACAAGATAAGTCACGCTGGTTACATAATTGGCCCCGTTGTGAGACTGTCGGCTTGGAAATGGACCCAAAGGTGAGCGAGGTCACAGATATTATTCCAGTAGCAGTGACACAAAGGAACCAGTATCCTCACATTTATTATACATTGGAAGAATATTATCTAGTATAATCCTTTAGGAAGAATCATCATCTCTGAATAATGTGAAGACTAATGAGTTTTTAATGAAGGAATTTAATTCCGGCTGATTCTTGAGGTAATTTGCTGTAAATATTTAATGATTGGATTCTATGAGTCTTTATATACATCTGTCAGTGATATAAAAAATATTGGAAGGCGGAAGGTAGATATGTATCCTTCAAATACAATTGTTACCAGGTTATTGAAGACATATCATATTGTAACCTAAGGTTAGTAAGTTGCTGCTCATGGCGTGACTAATGCCTGGTATGCTGTATGTGAGAGGTAACCTGTTCCTGAAAGAGAGGGAGAGGTGGTGAGAAATATATATATACATTTTTTAAGAGCCTGAGAACTGTGTTCTGCACCCGAGAGCCACAAAAAGGTGCACTAGGATTCAGTCAGTCGTAGCCCTCTCCAACAGGAGTAAAGTCCCACAATAACCGATATCTTCCCGTCTAAGCAAGGACACCTCAGCAAGGGTCAGAGACTGGTGACTTCCTCTAACTAAAGTCAAGGGAGACCCAAACTTGTTCCCAGTGTGTGCCCAGACTGCCACCCAAGCCATCTAGGTCAGTTCCCTTCCTGAGGAGAGTCAGGGTTTTTTGTGGATGAGCAAAACCTGATGACCACACTTCCCCCAAGACTGATCAAGATAGAACCTATAAAGGAAACACACCCTGAAAAGTCCAAGTGACAAAGGCACATGTGCAAAGGGTGACACACAAGTGAAAAAAATTAATGAAACATTAGATTACTTCAGTGAATATATACTGTATAAACCTAGTTGGCAGTAGGTTGGATATTGGTGTGTGCAGTACCTTTTATTGAAGTCATACTACCTTATGGCAAGCATTGATCATTATTAGATCAGTTTCTGGACACTTTGTTACATTGGGTGGATCAGACAAACGTGTATTCAATCATGCATTTTCTTGCTCTTCTCAAGATCAAGTCTTACAGGTAATGCTGCTTAGAAAAAATATGTAAATTAGTTATTCAAAAGAAAGAGAACAGTCTCTCTAGTGCCACCCATTAGAAGTTGCTACCCAATAAGTCAATGATCAACCCTTTAAAGTACAACTATCATTTTGGATTTTTTTTTATATATTACAGGCGCTGCATAGTGTTTATCAATGGGGATCAGGGTCCTGAGACCCCAATGATTGGTTAGACCACTTTTTTGAAGTGCGAAACTCCTGCATGAGATGCCCACACAGAGCGGTGAATGGGTTAAGTAGTAAGTCTACGTGCCCATACACTGCTCTATTAGAGTGCAGACCAATAGATAGAGTTAATATCGAGCCCATATACTTCTGTGCACACTTCAGAATGATGTTTTGACCAATCCTTGGGGATCTGACTCCCCGATTCCCACCGGTCATCAACACTATGCAGTGCCTGTATTATATAAAAACTTTTACAAACTGACAGTTACACTTTAATAATGTTTGCAATGTGACTAAAAATATTAGCCAACTGATACGTTTGTCGTCTTGGAGTGAGTTTATGGCATAAGCTAAGGTCTGTGTGGATACCGGGTGTTATATACTTAAAGAGAACCTGTCTTTAGGATTTTGCTCAGTAAACGACAGACACTGTCAGGTTGGCACCATTACGCTTATTAAAATGATACCTTGGTTGATGAAATCCGTCTTGTGGTCATTGTTTAATCTTTATTTGCAGTTTTCAGTGAATGAGATTCTCGTGTGGCCTGTGGGCGAGGTTTTTCTTGGTGCTCTATTCTCATATTCATCCTTACTGGCTTAAATGACAGGTCACTGAACCTTCATTGACCTACCCTCTATTTTAAATACTGTGCTTGCGCAGTTCATATTGTGGCGTTTTAAAAAAAGTGTAATTACAGCAAAATGGAGCCGGTGGCGGCGCATGCGCACAAACATCTATCTCTTGCACCTTCCCACCTGCTTGTTTTCCCTCTTTCTCAGTCCCCTCTTCTGTGATTGACAGCTCCAGAGAAGGTGGGATATAGAGGGAAAACAAGTAGGTGGAAAGGTGCACAGAAATGTTTGACCACACCAAGGGTGCGCCGAGCGCCTGTACTTGATTTGAACAGTCATTCTGTGCTACAGACTAACTTTAATGTAACTACTGGTGGTTTAAGGGCAAGTATAATGATTATTCTTGGGAAATTACTAGTTAGGTTACTCCATAGAACATTTGCATGACAGCAGTCATTTCTTTTCGACTTCTTTAGACTCCTTTTTCTAGTTCTATGAAAGACAGTAGGACCTCGCGCATACACTTTATGAATATTATTTGTAAATTGTGTGTAGGAGACAAAATGGAGAGAAAACAAAAGAACGATTCCTAAGCGCAGTAAAGATAGTAACGGTGTTGGTAATATATGTGTGAACGCTCACCTGAGTTGGTTGTGCAAGATAGGTACAACGCTGAACGCTGAACTGGGCTTTGCAGATGGGTGGGATCTTTCACTACGGTATGCTGCTTATCCGAGATGTGTGGAGATGTGATTTTAACCACAAATCCAAGTGGAAGTCAACAGACAGATTCTGGAGGCGCTTCCATCTAGCAGCTCGAATCCCAATTGATCGTCTATTTTACAACATACCTCCAGCTATCAATTGTTGAGATAAAAACACTTTTAGTGCACTCGATGAATCATTTAAGGTTGCAGACATCAAGGATATCCTTTTTACCAATGAATGGAGTACAACTAGGGATGAGCGAGTAGTGAAGTATTTTGACTCGCTGCACTCATACCAAGTATATCGTAATACTCGGATATTCGGTACGACTACCGAGTCCAATGTTAGTCAATGGAAAATGCGAGTAATTGTCTGCTGGACCCTACAAAGCGGTCTGGGGGCTGAGGAAAAGGCTAAACAATATGTAAATGTTAAAAAAATGTATATAACATGGGGGCACCTGGTCAGGGGCTGCACGAGTGGTTTTACACCACTGCTTCACTAGAATATACAAACAATATTTGAAGTCCTGTCGTTTTTTGCCGGCAGAGCGGGACTCGTATGCCACTTACGCAGTGCCAGTGATATATCAGAAGTGCCGTAAGAGCGAGTGATGATGGAGGCGATCTTCTGACAGCTAAGTGTGTAAGTGGTGTAAGGAGAGCAATTTGCCCTATGGGCTGTGTGATGGTTAACGCAGGAAGAAGCCAGCCATCATCATCATCACGAGGGATTCACAATTATAAAGCTTGGACTACTGTCCTTGTTGTTCCACTGCCACTGCCCAATGTGCAGGCATAGACATAGTGTCTTCAAAACATTAGCCCTAGGGGCTGTATCATGGTTGACGCATGAAGAAGGCCTCAAGAGCCAGACAATTATAAAAGTAGACTACTAGCACGGTAGTTCCAGTTCCCAATGTGCAGGCATAGACATAGTGTCTTCCAAACATTAGCCCTAGGGGCTATATCATGGTTGACGCAAGAAGGAGGCCTCAAGAGCCAGACAGTTATGAAAGTAGAAGACTACTAGCATGGTAGTTCCAGTTCCCAATGTGCAGGCATAGACATAGTGTCTTCAAAACATTAGCCCTAGGGGCTGTATCATGGTTGACGCAGGAAGGAGGCCTCAAGAGCCAGACAATTATGAAAGTAGACTACTAGCACAGTAGTTCCAGTGCCCAATGTGCAGGCACAGACATAGTGTCTTCCAAACATTAGCCCTAGGGCTGTATCATGGTTGACGCAGTAAGGAGGCCTCATGAGCCAGACAATTATGAATGTAGACTACTAGCTCAATAGTTGCAGTGCCCAGTGTCCAGGCTTAGCCATAGTGTCTCCAAAAATTAGCCCAAGGAGCTGTATCATGGTTGATGAAGGAAGCAGGGCAGGTCTGAGGGGCAAAACAATTATGAAGCTAGGACTACTAGCACAGTAGTTGCAGTACCCAGTGTCCAGGCCTAGCCATAGTGTCTCCAAAAATTAGCCCATGTGGCATAATACCATGGTTGATGAAGGAAGAAGGGTCTCATCACAAGTGCCTCCGATGGGAAATATTAATGAACATTGTTTTTAGCTTATTGACCATGAGGTACATGTGGCAGAAGCAGGAGTTGAAAACATGTGTAAGAAGAAGAAAAGGGGTTTGTATGGGAAGGGATGGACATGATCACCAGTTGAATCAAATAACGTTTTTGGGGGACTTTAGGTTGGGATACTGTCATCTAGAGGGCTTAAATACTGTTGAGAAATCCAGTCCTTGTTAAATTTTATCAGTCAGCCTGTCAGCATTCTCTGTAGTCAACCGTGTGTGTGTATCTGATGATTGCCCCAGCGGCACTGAAAACACGCTCTGACACCACACTAGCAGCAGGGCAGGCCAGCACCTCCAAGGCATATAAGGAGAGGTCTGGCCAACTATGCAGCTTGGATACCCAGTAATTAAACAGAACAGAAGCATCAGGAAGGACACAGGTATGGTCACTTAGATAGTCGTTGACCATCTTGTTCAACTTCTTCCCCTTGACATTGTTACTTGTCAAGCTAGTCCTTGCTGATAAGCCGATTTATTGAAGATGGCCCAGTTTGTGGACATTTTACCACCACCTCTTTTGGACCTGCTTGGCGTGTCTCTCCCCATTAATGCATGCTGTTGCACAGAGCTCATACCTCTGTTAGCAGCGGTATCTGAGGGTGCTGTTGCCATCAAATGATCGACAATGGCCCTCTTAAAGGATTCAATTGGGAAACCCCTTGGTGACTGCAACAGTAGCAAAGGAAATTTGTCCTTGTACCATGGGTCTAGAAAGGTGGCCAACCAGTATAGGTTGCTATTGAAAATGTGGATTACTCGAGGGTCTTGGCACAGACAGTCAGATATGAAGTGTGCCATGTGTGCCAAGCTGCAAAGAGGCAAATATCCGGTGACCCCAGAAGGAGGAACAATACCCATCCTCTCCTCACACTGACTCCTCCCCCTCCACCTCCTCCTCTCCAGCCCACCAATGCTGGACAGACATGAAGCTTGGGTTGGGAGTCCCCTCTGTGGCATGAGGTGTCCCCTCGTTACCACTGAAAAAGAAGTCCTCTCCCTCCTCATGTTCGTCAGAATTCAGTAGATAAGCCCCGAAAGGCAGTGGTCGCATCTTACAGCAGCAAAACAAAGTGACAGGTTCCCTTTAACTCTAAAACCCTAAAAGCTTTATATGTTCAGCCATCAATTGTAATTTATCAACTATTTATGAAAGGAATGTCAGAACAAAAGCATCAGAAGCAATGGGATATAGTCATGTGTGAAGATTTAGATTCCTCATTGTGAACTGAATTAATATATCTCTGTAGATATCAATTGTGTATAAGCATTAAAAAAATAGGTTGTAAATGCAGTGAAATCCGCATATGTGTGAACTGCATTGGGATTCTTGCTGACATTTCTATTCATTTATTTAAAGATGTATCATCAAAGTGATTAATTTTGTGCCAAAGGTTCCTGCATTAAAAAATAGCTTCCATTCTGGGAGATTAAATCCCAGTTTTTGTTTTTCTTTTTTTTATTACACTACGTACGAATATCTTTGTTCAGTTTTTATATCACCTACTACGTTATATGTGTCTGTCACACAGAAATGATTACCAGTGTGCATAATTGCTCCGCTTTTCACTGGCTTGCTATGAGGACAGAATATGAAATATGTAACCTGAGTACTGAGACCAATTTTCATCTTCTTGAAGAGTCTGTTCCGAGTTGTCAGCCATTTCAGGTTAGGGATAGGCTGAATGTAATGTAGGATTAATAGCTGGACATGTAAACAATGTTCTTTTAGACTTAATGTTTAAGACAGCAGGTGGTTTAAGCATGAAGGGGGGCCGAACACATCTGAGTGGGCCCCTAACCAAGGTAACCATTTTTACAACTACGATGGAGCACCCTGATAATTGCTATAGAGCAACCTCAGCACATGACAATGCAGTTATCACTGCACAAAGACCAACACCTATGTTACCGCCATACGATGACTATTTAGAGGTAGATGCCAGTCCTGCAGAACATGTTAAGAGATATTGAGATTTTGGTTTTGGCTTTTATCCTAAGGCATGTGGCAAGGCTCGTTGGAGGGTCGATGTTGACTTTTAGGATTACTACTTCCAATAGGTGGCTCTAGAATTCTAGTCATCTTCCTCTCTGAAGAGACCATTTGCATATTTCTCAGAGGAGCATTGCAAGGCTTAAAGGTCTCCTCATCTTGTCATGTCAGGCTTGACATGACACTATCCATAAGGAGAAATGTTACCCCTTGGATATCAGTTATAGATAAAGACTTACGTATATCTGATGTTCTTTCTGACAGGGTAGTTAACTTTTTCCATCCTTTTCCTGTGGTCCAGACCAATATGACAACTGCTTCCAGCCATATCTTGTCTGCAAAGTTTCCAACAAAGAAATAGTTAACTTGTCACATACTGTCACAGATGTCTCAGAGGCTGAAGACCATCACATTGCACCTGGCTGCAGATTGTCCCAGCAGTTTGCTTTGCAAACTTCTTCCTGGTCCTTCTGACTCTAGGACCCTGGGGCAACCTTCCATCTCTAATGGACACATCTGGACCTGGGTGTGTATAACTCACAGATGCCGGTGATATTTCCATTTTCATTTCCCTGTTGAGGCTTGGATCTATAGCAGTTGGCTATGTTCCTCTTTGGTGTTTGGAGGAAGTCTGTGTTTCTCTCTGAGTCTACTCAAGCTAAGTATTCCCCTTCTTTGTGTATCCCATCTGTCTTTAGTTATAGTGGGGATAAACCAGCTTACCCTGTCCTTCTCTAAGCAGGGCTTACTGCTAGGTGAGGCAGGGATTAGGTATCCTACTGGGCGATAGGTGAAGAACCTAAATAGGGAACCTTAAGGTACTGCCACACTAAACAATCCCGCTAGCGATCACGATAACGACGCATACTAATGCGATCGCTAGCGGATTGTTTCTATATCGCTAAGTGCGGCCACATTTAGCGATATAGTTAACGACGCTATCGCCGTTAGCGATCTTCTTAACGACTTTAGCGGTACAAAGGTACCGCTAAATCGCTAAGAAAAGGTGCCACACTAGCGATATATACTTACCCAGCGGGAGCGCCGACGAGAAAATAGGGTCCGGAACGATTCCAGCGACGAGCGAGATCACAGCAGGAAGCTCGTCGCTGGCAGATGCCGCACTGAACAACATCGCTAACGGGATCGCTAAATAGTGACGTTTTTTAGCGATCCCGTTAGCGATATTGTTCAGTGTGGCATACCCTTTAGGGCAGACAGGGTGACGTTATCTCTGCCTTGGGGTCTCCACTCTCCACTTCCCTAGTGTTGGGCTCCCTTTCTTTTATCCCTTTGTGTTGCACTTAGTCTTTCCTAAACTGTGCGTGACACATACATTCTCAGTATTCCGCTCCCATCCATTCCCATCCTGTACAAACTCACAGTCTCGCTAATACCCTAATGTTGAGACTACTGCTGCCTTGTTTGTCTCTATTACTGCATCTGCTATATGGCATAATAACAGTTCTCAGTGTTGCACATAGTAAAAATTTACCACCACTGCACTGTTTCCCTTATATAGTAAAATGTCCCCTTTGTTCCCGCTTGATAGTAACATTGCCCCATAGAAAATGTCAATGCCCACTGTGAGTTCTCTACAATGTAATAGCGCACAAAAATTTACAGTCTAGATAGTAATAGATAGTAACCATGCCTCCTGTGTGCCCAATATACTATAATGTAATGCCTCTTAAGTAGAGATGAGCGACTTTGGTCAAGTGGGGTTTCGGACCACCTGACTTTACCAAAAGGCGAGTCGGACGAAATTGGTCCGACTAGCGGCAAAAAAGTCGGAGTTCCGACCGAAACCCGACCCCAATGCAAGTCAATGGGAATAAAAGTCGGCAGTGAGTGGAGGACTGACTTTTTTTGCCGCTAGTCGGACCAATTTCATCCGACTTGCCTTTTGGTAAAGTCGAGTGGTCCGAAACCCGACTTGACCAAAGGTCGCTCATCTCTACTCTTAAGTGCCCACTTAGTATTTAATATTGTTACCTGAGTGCCCCTAAAAAGAAATAAAGTTCTCTGATTGTCTACTTAGCAATTAATAATGCCCTGAGTGCCTCATCAATAATAATAATACCCTAAGTTTTGCACATATATTAACAATGCCCCTGGGAACCCCATATATAGTAATAATGCTCTCTGAATCCCCCCACAAACAGTAATAATGTGCCAAGTACCTGCACATATAATTATAATGTCCCAAGTTCCAACTTGTATAATAATATTCCCAGAGTAAAGTATGGTAGCAACCATACCTGAGTTCTCCACATATAGAAAGACCCCAGAGTCCCCCAATGTACAGTAAAAATTGCCCCTAAGTCATCCACATACAGTAATAATGACCCTAAACTCCCCCCACCAACAGTAATAATGTCACTTGAATCACTCACATATACTAATAATGCCCCCGGAGTCTCCCACATATACAGTAAAATAGATCATATATATACTCCAATAACCCTCTGATCCTAGTGAGTTCACTGCCACAATTAGCGCCTCATTGCGGGCAGAGCAACACATGAAGTAGTCGTTCCACCTTCACCGAGACTCTTACATAAAGTGCGTGTGCCATTCTACAGGACTCTGGCCTAACATGATCTGCAGCCTACAGAATAGCTTTTCCTCATTTACCCGTATGCCAATACAAATAGAAAAAGCGGCTGCTCTGGTTGGGCTGTACCATGTGAATGAAGCCTAGAGACCTCCACCTCTTCACCCCCCATAGCTACCCTAATGGGCTATGGAAAGGACCTCTTAGGAGCCTACGCATTACTAGATTATATGTTTACCTTTCAACGGTCCTCCAGTACTGTCCAACATTAGGGAGATATTCCTCTGTCCTGGGAAGTCAGCGCTATGTCCTGACTTCAGCTGTGCCCTCAGCTAAAGGCAGGATGGTCTGTGCAGCACAGCGGTGTCTACTCTCCTGGACATGCAAGCTGCTGTAATTGTTCAGTTTCTCCTTGAACAGTATGAAGAAATGTAGCCATGGTAAATTTCCCTTCCTTGACACTTCAACCTGTGGTTAACACCAAAAATGCTGCCTACCATGCTAGAGAGTGTAAGTTTGAATCTCAGAAAAAAACTAGAACATATATCAGGGATATAAATAACATATCAATGGTGAAATAAAAAAGTGAAGAGTTTCCACCTCCAAAAAGTAAGGTTTTTTCTTAGAAATATACTTCATTACTTTTTTAAAGAGGTTGCGCAGAAAAGGTTAAAGTCACTCTATGTGACTGCAAACTACTGAACAGTAACAGTATGCAGTGTGCATGCTGTTATGACTCCCTGGTATTGCTAGTGTGACTGGACAGTCTTGTCACCACATGTATGTAATTCGTGTACTTGGGGTCACGTGTCAGGAAGACTTCTTCAGCTTCTCTCCGTATAACTGAATTGAAAGAAGCTGGATGAGTCTAGTTGTGTGACCGTTAGTATGCAATTTGCATACATGAATTCATGTGACCGCCTGCTCACATTGACAATTCTGGGAAATCATGACAGTGCACGCACTGCACACTGTCACAATTCAGCAGTCTGCAATCACATAGAGGGCCTGCAGACTGTTGACCCAAATCTAGACAAACCCTTTAATCTGTTGCCTCCATAGCCAATTTTTGTTTTTATGGCTTGCATTTTCCCCTCACCTTCTTCCAAGATTTATAACTTTTTTATTTTTCCTTCCACATAGCACAGCTCCCAATTGTCTCGGATACAGCTATCACAATTTAGTGGATCTGTCAGTTTGCCGCCCCCCGCCCCCAAGCACATATGCGATTTGCACACTTAGGCCGGCGTCACACTGGCGACAGAATCGGACGACTGCAATGGATGAAAAATCGCATTGCAGTCGGACCTATGTTAATCTATGGAGCAGCTCCCAGTATCCGATTTTTTGTGGTCCGTTTTAAACGTCCGTGTACAATCGCAGCATGCTGCGATTGTCACCGATTGTCGGTCGACAATCGCCAATGCAAGTCTATGGGAGCGATGAAAAATCGGATTACAAACGGAGCACACTGTGTGACTTGCGATAAAAAATGGACCACTATCCCAGGTGTCAGGAAATTGCATCAGGATAAATGCAGGAAGGGCTGACATGCTAATTAGGCTACGAAAAATCAAACCAAAACAGGAAACCGCCTCCACGGAGTCCAGAACCATGGCCACTCACATCAATGTGGAAATGTTGATTGTTCTGGTCCAGGAGAGGCCAGAACTTTGGGACCAGCGCGATCCAAATTATTCTAACCGGCATTGAAGGACGCCTCTTGGAGGAGAATCTGTTCCCAGATGTTCCCTGATTTTGGCGACAGGTCTAGGGAGGACCAAGAACGCATTAGTAAGTAAACGACTTTAAAATGCTTAAAATAATGTTTGACTATTCAGTATGTACCAACAACAATGTGTTTTTTAATGTTCCTGTACCCTTATATGTGACCCCCAAATGTATGTAATAAATCAGTTCTTCCTCTTGAACCCCCAATGCTATGTGACAAATGCAATCACATGTAATATTAAGCTCCTGTAATTGTCCAAACAGCTGACTAAAAAACAAAAGAAAAATAATTCAAGTGTAAAAAGTGATAATAATTTACAAAATCCAAAGAATACAATCAAGTATAGGTAATGTTTCTACCCTGCAATGGGTGTTTGTCAAACCTTAATTAACATAACTCAATAGGAACATAGAAGGCCACTGTGGGATATGTTATAAATTTAAAAAAGTCCATGCCATATATAGGGGAATCTGACAGGGCAGGGAACAAGTGAAGCTCCTGGTATGATGAATGTTCAGGTGCCGTCTGTGTATTTGTGATATTTTTGGCATACTGCAATGGGGGCTAAATTAAATATTAGAAATTTGGCCTGACAAAATAAATGCGTAGCTGAATTAGTTAATATGTGTCCCTTTTGTTAATTGCATTGATTAATTGTGTGTCCCAAAAAATCTCTTGATTTTGACAGATATGTAATACAGCTTTCTACGTATGAAGCCTTCTAATATTAAATTGTAATTGTAATGAGATATACTTTGTATTGGTTACTTTTTCAGTGTCAGATGTTACAAGACGTTGGCGCAGCTGTAGAGACAGCTACAGAAGAGAGAGACAGCTGAGGGGGCGCAGTGGGGCAGCAGGAACAAGAAAACGCAAATATCTGTATTACGATCGGCTCAATTTTCTTGCTCCAGCACTGGATTTGCGACCGTAAGTTAATGTCTGTACAAAATTTATATGATTTTGAATGAATAAATTATACTAATTTTTTATTCTTCTCTAGCACCGAATCAAACCTGACTGACAGAGAGCCAGCTTCGGACTCGGAGGCACTTATTGATCCTGTGGGGGATGTTGAGGAGGCTGGTCCATCTTCAGCACCAATTGCAGCATCACCACCACCACCACCAGCAGTGGAGTCTGATAGAATCGCTTCACAGTCGCAAGACCCTCCCCTGAGCAGCAGCCCTGGTAGGCCCCTGGATGTGGGTTCGCCTACAGCTGCTGTTGCACGCCGACCCAGGCGTAGAAGAGAAGGAGTGGTTCTGTCACAAGGAGGCAGGTGGACAGAGGAGTGCTGGACTATTTGTCCAGTGTAGCTAATGATGATGGTGAGGAGGCCTATTGCCGCAGTCTGGCCCCTTACCTTCGGGCAATTCCAAACCAGCACAGACTGCTTATCAGAAATGCTCTGCATATTGTGTTGCATGCTGGAACACCACCTAATGATCCAACAAACCTGGTAAATTCTCTACATACATGGGTGGCTGGTCCAGAAAATGTATGTAGAGTGGTGCCTCAACATACAGCACAATCTGCAGCAGCCACTGATCCACCTCCTCTCATCATCCTCCTCCTCCACCTCCTCCTTGTGTCCAACAGAACCCAACTCCTCCTCCTCAGCCTACTGCTGCTTCTTTATACGGAGCTAACCAGCTCCAACCCATTGCACATAGTGGGCAGTCACAATATGCCCACTCGACCATACCCAATGTTCAATGCTGGCCACAACATGGGTATGGTCGACATGGGAATTTTGGTGGCTATAATGTAAGTGGCCAGTCATATTATGACTACCCACAACAGTTCCCAAACTTCCCTTACCCAAACCCACCTCAAGAGCAACCAAGAGCAGCAGCAACTGCAGTCACACCTGCTACCTGCTGGACAGTCAGCCCCCCAGTGCTTCCACTCCCACCACTCAGCACTTGTACCTATTTTTTGTTGTGTTATCATTTGTTCAAAGTTATTATTTGATATTATTTCTATGTTCAAAGAATGTTAAAAAACCTAAGGACATATTAGTCCATTACCAGAAATTCTAAAGCCACTAATCAAAACATCAGAGATAAAAAATATTCAAGTGGCAATGATTGTATGTCTTTATTTCAAAAGGTGATGCCCTGCTTAACTTACACACAGCATGAGCAAAAAAACATCACAAGATATCAAATAAATTTTTAACAAATAGGTTTAGGACACAGCAACATAGCCACACTACATGTGTAATAATGCCTCCTCTTGCCAGGCAGTAGCACCCTCAGGGAAACAAAATATTCAGTGAACACATCACGTACTTTTATGCCTGAAGGTGGACGACGGGGATGGATGGGTGGTGACATAGGCACAGACACATTCCCAGAGGCTAATTCACCCACATGTTGAGAGGAGCATTCATGTATTCTACAAAAATTATGTAGGACCACACATGCCTTGAGGACCACAGTAACATTGGCTTCACTTATTTGAATTGCAGTTTGAAGTACCCGCCATTTAGCACAAAGAATTCCAAATGTGCACTCCACCAGACGACGAGCACGTGACAGGCGACAATTAAATATTCTCCGCTGATGGTTGAGATAGCGACGGGGATATGGCCTCATTACATTCCTGGTTAATTGAAAGGCCTCATACGCAACTATAACATAAGGCACATGTTCGGGAATGGAGTCAGTAAGTTGAGTTGCTGGAGGTATGTCCAGTTGGTTAGTGCGTATCCGCCTACCCATTATGGAGGTATTGAACACTCTTGAGTCTCCAGTCCTTCCATAGGCACCAATGTCTACAATTATAAACATGTAGTTTGTGTCGACCAAGGCCAACAAAACCACAGAAAAATATTGTTTATAATTGAAGAATTGTGAGCCTGAGTTAGGAGGTTTGCGAACACGTATGTGCTTGCCGTCCAGGGCTCCTATACAGTGTGGAAACTGGCAATTTTGCTCAAAACCCTGTGCTATCCTCAACCAGTCACTCATTTTGGGTTCAGGCATGACGTCTTCATGTATTTTGTTCCAAATTTCAACACAAGTTGACCGAACTATGCCAGAAATTGTTGATCTGCCTATTAGGAACTCTAAGTGCAGAGCAGCGTAGGACATCCCAGTAGAAAGGAACCTGGAACAAACATAGAACATACACAAATCAGTCTACAAATGTAAAACTAATAATAAACAACACTTAGAATGCTTGAGTTTGTTACAGCACACATGCTGGAAATTAGATTCCAAGGCATGGCTTCTATAGAATACACCATAGCCAATAATTTACATACCTAAGGTTGAGAAATACAATACACACATTAGAAGATTACAAGAAGTGTGCTCCTACACTTGCAAAGTGACTATGGGCCTAAAAACATCATCAACATAACGTTGACACACATACCTTATTGTTAGAAGAAGGCGTTCCTCTGCAGAAATTGCTTTTCTCATCCTGGTGTCCTGAAATGTGATCCCAGGCCGCACAATCTCAAGCAGCTTATCAAACGTAGCTATGGTCATTCGACAATATAGGAAAAACTTATCTCCATGACTACGCAGTGACAAATATAGGCGGTGAAAATGTCCTTTAGTTTGCCTTCTTGTCAAAAGTGGATGTACCCACATCCTTCTGTGTCTTCTGTGATCTGATATTACAGGATATGGCTCTCCAAAATGTCTGGATATAACCCAATGGAACAGCACACGCTCAGTAGTGGAAAATCTGAGTGTGTCGCTCATGTTTGGATTAAGCAGGTAGTAAGCACAAAGCAGAAGGACCCAAATGACAAAAGTGCAAAGGTGGGAGCCATACACCTGTAGCAGATCACTTAAATATAGCTCTGCCTCATCATTTAAATTAGTATCAGGCCTGAAATCCGTTAGTTGTGATTTTTGTTTTGCTGCGACAAAAAAACGGTGGTGGGATGAAAATCGGATGTTACAAGCTACACACACATGCGATTAAATCGCATCTTTGAAGGAAAATCGGATGCCAGAAGGATGTGTGATGTTTTTATTTTGATCCGATTGTCGACCGTCTAAAACGGACCGATTTTTTGTGGTTGTGTGTGACTCCAGCCTAAGAATGAAAATTGCATATGAGTGAAGCGGCCATGTGATGACTGCTGGAACCTGCAAGCAGAGCTAAATCCTGACAGTGAGTATATGACACACTGTTAAGATTGGTTACAGGGCTTAATTTTATAATTAAAGGGCTCGTCCCGGTTTGAGATGAAAGTGTGCAGGCACTATAAGTGCTGAAGGCTTCTGAATTCTCACAGCGTATGCACTGCACACTTTTAGGCTAAGTGCACACGCCAGGAATTCGCGTTTTTTCGCGTTTTTTTCCGCGGCAAAAACACGAAAAAAATGCAAGCATTAAGCATCCCATTCATTTAAATGGATTCCGCAATTTTGTACACATGCAGCGTTTTTTTCCGTGAAAAAAACGCTTCGCGGAAAAAAAAGCAACATGTTCATTAATTTCACGTAATCTCCGCGCAATGTAAGCGGTTCATGTGCGGATGGTACCCAGGGTCCGGAGGAGAGAGACTCTCCTCCAGGCCCTGGGTACCATATCCCTGGTAAAACAATAATGAAAATAAAAATAATGGTATTCTCACCTTACGGAGGCCCCTGCAGCCTGTCAGCGACGCTCCCGTTCGCAGTGATGCATTGCGAGAATCACCGCAGATGACGTAGCGGTCTCGCGTGATGCTACGTCATCGGGGTGATTGTCGCAAAGGACTCCTGGGACCGGGAGTTGCCGGAGCGTCGCTAAGAGGCTGGAAAGCTGCGGGGGCTGCCGGAAGGTGAGAATATCATTATTTATTATTTTTTTTATTATTTTTACATTAGATCTTTTTACTATTGATGCGGCATAGGCGGCATCAATAGTAAAAAGTTGGTCACACGTGTGAAACACTATGTGTGACTCGTGTGACCAACCTGTCAATCAGTTTTCCAAGCAATGCTACAGATCGCTAGGAAAACGCTAGCATTCTGCAAGCTAATTACGCTTGCAAAACGCTAGTTTCTGGCGGGAATACGCATACAAAAAAAAAGCGTATTTCCCGCGGCAGAGAAGTGCGGGATTGCCGCGGAAATTTCCGCGGCAATTCCGCAACGTGTGAACTTAGACTTAGGATTCTCCCTTGTACAAGTTTGTGATTTGTATAATTCTAGTCACGTTGCGACTAGACATATCCGGCCGCACTCAATTCATTTTCATTGAGTGAGGCAACACGGTCAGAGCGTCAATTGTACTCTTGATTCCTGGGAGCCGGCACACTGCAGCTTCTCTGAGCCAGCTGTCAGCTTGACAGAACTGCCGATTCCCAGTCCGGAGGGCGGCAGAATGCAGCTGCCGGCAGAGACGCTTTGGACCACCACATTAGGTGGCCTGACTGAGCCCTTCTCCCGGCTGTGCCCGGGGCACACGCCCCGGCTGCCCCCCCTAGGTATGCCTCTGGTCAGGGCAATATACTAACTTCCACTCACTGTGCAATGTTTCTCCTGCCTTCTTCACTGCTGCATAGTTCTTCCTCCCCTGATTCTGTGGAGCGGGACTGGCATCTCTCTGCTCTGTACATACTTATATGCAATACAATTTGGTGAGGCACCTAGTTTTGCCCTTCCAGGGTTTCCTTGGTCCTCAGCACAGTGGTTTCACTACACTGTATGTTTCCTGAATGAGAAATCCCCTACATTGTGCTGCTGAATAGAGGCATGCACTTACCATTGATATATGATTAGATATCATGCAAACCATCCTTACAAATACAATGAGGAGCAAAAGGGTGACAATGTTTTCAACTTTTGACTTTCAAGCTCCATATCTCACGATCCACTACTGCTTTGAAATGTGAGACTATCATTTTATACTCAATCATCTTAGCTATCTCATACATAAACTTGACTTGCAACTATTTAGCATATGATTAGTTGTGCAGATTCTTGTCATGTCACTGCATTGTTACTGTTTTACTCCTGGTGTGGAAAATTTTAATTTCCCTGTATACTAAAAAAAAATCAACATGTTCTCACATTTCCTAATACAGGGGTCTCAAACTCAATTTACCCGGGGCCGCTGGAGGTAGAATCTGGGTGAGGCTGGGCGCATCAGGTTTTCCACAAGAAAAGCTCTTACAAAAACATTCCAATGTTATCAAATGTCCCAATAGGGACAGTGTTGATGATATATGTATAGTGCTGTGGAGTTAATAGCGCAATATCAATGAATAAATATTATCCTTAATATTATGTTACAATACCAGGATCTGAGGATTTTCTGTTTCGAGGTCAAGAGCTCTCTGATGTGATGTTGCTGCCTGTCTCGCTGTCTTCCTCTTTTGACACTGCAGTGTGGTGGACAAGTAAACATTAACTGGTTAACAGCAAGAAGTCATTTCCCCCAGCGCTCATTCTCCCCAGCGCTCATCCTCCCCCAGCGTTCATCCTCCCCAGCATTCATTCTTCCCCAGAGCTCATTCCCCCAGCGCTCATCCTCCCCCAGCGCCCATCCTCCCCAGTGCCCATCCTCCCCCAACGTTCATCCTCCCCAGCGTTCATTCTTCCCCAGCGCTCATTCCTCCCAGTGCTCATCCTCCCCAGCGTTCATCCTCCCCCAGCGCTTATCCTCCCCAGCGCTCAACCTCCCCAGCGCTCATCCTCCCCAGCGCTCATCCTCCCCAGCGCTCATCCTCCCCAGCACTCATTCTTCCCCAGCGCTCACTCCCCAGCGCTCATTCTCCCCCAGAGCTCATTCTCCCCTAGAGCTCATTCTCCCCAGCGCTCATCCTCCCCAGCGCTCATTCTTCCCCAGCGCTCATTCTTCCCCAGCGCTCATTCCCCCAGCGCTCATCCTCCCCAGCGTTCATCCTCCCCCAGAGCTCATCCTCCCCAGCGCTCATCCTCCCCAGCGCTCATCCTCCCCCAGCGCTCATTATCCCCCAGCGCTCATTCCCCCCATTGCTTTTTCCCCATCACTCCCATCATTGCTTTTTCCCCATCACTCCCATCATTGCTTTTCCCTCATCACTCCCATCATTGCTTTTCCCCCATCACTCCCATCATTGCTTTTGCCCATTGCTTTTCCCCATTACTCCCATCATTGCTTTTCCCCATTACTGTTTTCCCCATTGCTTTTCCCCATTACTGCCATCATTGCTTTTCCCCATTACTCCCATCATTGCTTTTCCCCATTGCTTTTCCCTATTACTCCCATCATTGCTTTTCCCCATCACTGTTTTCCCCATTGCTTTTCCCCATTACTGCCATCATTGCTTTTCCCCATTACTCCCATCATTGCTTTTCCCCATTGCTTTTCCCCATTGCTTTTCCCCATTACTGCCATCATTGCTTTTCCCCATTACTGCCATCATTGCTTTTCCCCATTGCTTTTCCCCATTACTGCCATCATTGCTTTTCCCCATTACTGCCATCATTGCTTTTCCCCATTGAGTTTCCCCATTGCTTTTCCCCATCGCTCTCCTGCACACACACACACACACACACCACCTCTCACCTGTCCGCAGCATCACCGGCGCACGCGCTTCCTCACTCTGACAGAGCAGGCCGCTAAATGATGACGTCATCCAGCGGCGCTGCTCTCTGTGTCAGAGACAGGAAGCGCTGTTGGCGGCAGCAGCGGAGATGAGGTGAGTATGCCCGGTGCCGGCATCTCTCTGTGGTACCGCTCATTAAGCTTATGAATATGGGCGCCACGCCTATGAGAGGTGTGGCGTCCATATTCATGACCTTAATGACCGGTACTACGAGTGACTGGGATTTCACATGCGGTGTTTCTCGCATGTGAGATCCCAGCCGAGGGCCGCAAAGTATGGTACAGGGCCCATGAGGTGGGGGCCGCAAACTAGTGTCCCGAGGACCGCAGTTGGCCCGCGGGCCGCGAGTTTGAGACCTCTGCCCTAATAGCTCTGTGTGTTATTAGGTTGCCTCCCAAGCGAAAGCTCACTGGTTCAAATCCAGGAGCAGCCAAGAAAAGAAAAACACAGAACTGCCGATCCATCTCATTGATAGCAGTTTCAAGAAAATTGCCAAACTGCATCATGTGAGTGCCATGACAGTTGGAAGAATACAACATGAAGTCCATCCATTCATTCAAAAGCCAAGAGGTGGACATCCAGGCAAAATATCAGAGTCAACAAGTCATCGCAACTTGTATCATTTCTAGCGTGACAAGCACGGCAGTGGAAGTGGCTTATATGCTTCATAATAGTGAGATCACAGACATCCCCTATTGTGACACACATTACACAAGTCTAGAACGGTGGCCCGAAAAAAAGGTGAAGAAGTCTCGACTTCAATACCGTCATAACAAGGGTCGGCTCGAGTTTGCAAAAAAGTACGAAGATTGGAAATGGGTGATTTAAAGCAATGAGATGAAAGTCAATAGACTAGGCTATGATGGGCGCAAAGGAGTCTGGAAGAAACAAGGGAAAAGGGGGCTAATGGATTGAGAAATTGAAGGAAACTATCAAGTTGGTGGAGGAAGCCCGATGATATGGAGTTTTTTCACAGCCAAAAGCGTTGGATACTTGACCAAGATCGATGGTGGTCTCAATACTGAGCTATATGTGAGTATCCTACAAGACGAGTTACTTTGCACTCTCGAGTACTATGGATATGAAAAGGACGACATAGTGTTCCAGCATGACATCAAGCCTCAAGCATACGTCCAGAATGGCGAATAAATAGTTCAATGACAGTCAAGTAAATGTGCTTGATTGCCGCCACTGTCCACAGTGGACCAACACCAGCAGCTGACATGGCACCCCACACCATCACTGACTGTGGGTACTTGACACTGGACTTCAGGCATTTTGGCATTTCCTTCTCCCCAGTCTTCCTCCAGACTCTGGCACCTTGATTTCCGAATGACATGCAAAATTTGCTTTCATCAGAAAAAAGTACTTGGGACCACTTAGCAACAGTCCAGTGCTGCTTCTCTGTAGCCCAGGTCAGGCGCTTCTGCCGCTGTTTATGGTTCAAAAGTGGCTTTACCTGGGAATGCGGCACCTGTAGCCCATTTCCTGCACACGCCTGTGCACGGTGGCTCTGGATGTTTCTACACCAGACTCAGTCCACTGCTTCCTCAGGTCCCCCAAGGTCTGGAATCGGTCCTTCTCCACAATCTTCCTCAGGGTCCGGTCACCTCTTCTCGTTGTACAGCGTTTTCTGCCACATTGTTTCTTTCCAACAGACTTCCCATTGAGGTGCCTTGATACAGCACTCTGGGAACAGCCTATTTGTTGAGAAATTTCTTTCTGGGTCTTACCCTCTTGCTTGAGGGTGTCAATGATGGCCTTCTTGACATCAGTCAGGTCGCTAGTCTTACCCATGATGGGGGTTTTGAGTAATGAACCAGGCAGGAAGTTTTTAAAAGCCTCAGGAATCTTTTGCATGTGTTTAGAGTTAATTAGTTGATTCAGAAGATTAGAGTAATAGGTCGTTTAGAGAACCTTTTCTTGATATGCTAATTTTTTGAGACAGGTTTTTTGGGTTATCAGGAGTTGTATGCCAAAATCATCAGTATTAAAACAATAAAAGACCTGATAAATTTCAGTTGGTGTGTAATGAATCTAAAATATATGAAAGTTTAATTGTAATCATTACATTATGGAAAATAATGAAATTTAGAACTATATGCTAATTTTTTGAGAAGGACCTGTATATGGGCATGTAGACCATGGGAAGCTGAATAAAATGTTAGCTTGATAATTGCAATCTGATGTTTTTTTACAGAGATATCCATGTTTTTATACGTAAATGAGCTGTTCTAAGCTATGGGCCGAACACTGATCTGCATGAGAATCTGCCTTCAGTGATTATTTTTACTAAAAGGAACTGCAATATTGTGAGACATGTAACTAGCAAAGAACAGGAGAAATTAACTGTATCCTATTGACAGATTCCCTTTCATTCATTATAATCTCCTCTCTCTCAACCCGAACCCTTAGTTCATTATAATTTCTTCTCTCCCACCACCCACCCACCATTCAATATAATTTCCTATCACCCCCACTTTATTCATCTTATTGAAAAAAAATGTTTTTAATACGATCACCTGCCGTTCTGCTTCTTTTTGTGGCCTTCGCGTACATGCTGGCACCAGCTGATGACATCATCACACTGGTGCTGGCACTTAACAGAAAAGATGACTCAATCTCCCCTTGATCTGTGCTGCCATTCTGTATTGTCGGCAGCAGAGCTCCAGGAAAACACCCTTCCTGGCGATAAGTGTCTAAGAAGGTGTCAAACATAACATTATAATGAGGACAATTTGTCCATGGGCCCTGGACTTTAGCACAGATTGTCCTCATTATAATCAGCCTATGCTGCAGGCAGGACCCACAAGGAACCCATATTTTGCTAGATTGTATTGCCAGCTGGGACGACCTACCAGGTGCCCATACCTTGCAAGGTTGTATGAGTTGTAGGAAGGACCTCCTAGGAGCCCATACATTGCTAGATTGTACGGACTGTAGGTAGGACTTATTAACAGCCCATACATTCCTAGATTTTATTGCTTGGAGGGGAAAACTATCAGGAGCACAAACATTTCTAGATTGCATTAGACCTCTTTGGAGCGGAGCACATACATTGCTAGATTGTATGGGCAATAAAGAGGACTTCCTAGAAGCCAGTATATTGCTAGACTCATACATCCCAACTTTAAAAGATAAGAAAAGTTACAAACTATAGGTGCATGTAGCTTGCCATGGCAAAACTTTGGACCTTTTCCTCACTGCATCTACCTAGGCAATGGCAGACATTCTGAATCACACGCACCTGTCTTTTATTTAACCCAATATGTACAGGTATATAAAAATGTACTTGTGTATTGACATTAGATATAGAGATAAACATGACATTGGTTTAATCCTTTCATGCTCCATGACACATATTCATCATGGAGCCGGTCAAGAGCTGAGACCACTCTACATTAGACAATCCTTAGATGGGTAACTGTGTTGCTGACACCTGCCTCTAACCGCAGTTAATATTATTATTATAGTGCCATTTATTCCATGGCGCTTTACATGTGAAAAGGGGTATACATAACAAGAAGCAAGTACAATAATCTTGAACAAAATGAGTCACCGACTGGTACAGGAGGAGAGAGGACCCTGCCCACGAGGTGCTCACAATCTACAAGGGATTGGTGAGGATACAGAAGGTGACGATTGAGCTGGTCATGCAGCAGTTTGGTGGAACAAGGGTTACTGCAGGTTGTACACTTGTTGGAAGCAGTAGATCTTCAGGTTCCCTTTTCCTTTTTATCTGCCGGCTGCTTGTTGACCAAGATTGTTGATCCATGGGACCTGGATGAACGCCTGTTCCCTGCCACTCTACCTGAAGCTGGAGTGACTCTAACAAGCTGTACTGGCAGAATGTGATGCAGGAGAGGCAGGAGCGGATGCAGAAATTGTGGGCATCTGTCGGCCCTCAGAAGACTGTATTGGAGAAGACTGTATTGGAGAATGACAAAGCCTCGCCAGTGGAATGGTGAGGTAAAAGAGAGGGGGAGTTTAAGGAGATAGACCTGACCTCGGGTACCTGCATGGCGGGTCCAGAACTAGAAGGGCTGCATCCTCTGTTCCCGGGGGGGGAAGCCTGAGTGGGGCGGACCTTCCCTTGCAGCCAGAGGGAAGCCTGGGAGAGAGACACCTTCCTGTTGACCGAGGGAGGTGGGAGGAGACTGAGGAAAAGGGCGCGCAGCAGCCTGTAGATAGGAAAAGCATGCGAAACAGAACAGTTTGGCGCCAGGGCAGAGCAGCACACAGAACAGTGAGTGGAGCGCTCTGCTTCCCTTGTCCCCTGAGTACCGACGCTGTGATGGGTCGCAGTTAGGGGGCCCCGTCACCTGCAGAGCCAAGAGTGCCCAGCAACACTCTGGAGAGACGGACCGATGAAGAGCTGTACAGAGCAGAGCAGAACCGTGCAGAGCCAAGCCGCATACACAGACCTAAGCCGTGCACACCGAGTAGAGTTGAGCCAGCCGTGTGGCACTCTGAGAGAGAAGTGTCAGCTAGTGCCTGTCGTTGCCCGCCGCCAACAGCGGGGACCAGAGAGAACGGGATGTACAGCATGGGTCCGGTGACTGTCAGAAAGCAAAGCACAGAACGCTCCGTGCCTGTGAGTATAACACACATGCCCCATAGCAGTAACCGAGGACAGGACAAACCCTTGTACCCTGACCATGCCGTTAAACAACTTCTGAGCCACGTGAGGCCCATACCAGATCGTGACCCCTTTTACCATCAGACACTTTGGGCTCGCTTGACCGAGACTGTGAGGAGAGTTGTGCAGGAGTCTCATCGAGCTTAGACAGCAACGTAACCCGTAACCTTTGTAGGAAACTACAGTGTATGGACTAGGGGCAGTGGAAGGTACCATAGACCGACCACTGTTACCAGAAGACAGGGGTATTATTGTTTGTTTGATCCCATTAATGAGGACACTGCGTCGGCCGTTGCCTACACCTTTGAGTTCGCAGCAGGAGCTGCAGTATTAGGACTTCTTTTTACGTTTGCTAATATTTGAACCACTGTTTTGTACTGTACCTTTAATACTGTTTAACTCTTCACCTCCCTGCGTGGAGTATTTCCCTGTAAATAAACCTGTTAACCCTTGCTCTGCTGTCTGCGTACCGTCACCGCATTCCTGCTTAGACCCTTACAAACTCTGTGCTGTGCGGCTAAAGACGCTGTTGAATTGTGCATTTTTTTTACTAGAAGCTTCTATGAGGAGCCTGAAAAAACACTTGTAAAAAAAACCATGTTACCAAAAACAGTTACTTTATCAAATTGCAGAATTAAAGAGTTTCTGTACGATAAAAATACATTAAAAATGTTGCTGTTTCAAAACTGCACTAAAAACACATCAAATAAAGGGGCCTTTACACATAGCGATATCGCCAGCAATATCGCTAAAGCATCACTGATTTGGTGACGCAGCAGCGATATTGCTAGCAATATCGCTATATGTGATACTTACCTCCGACCGGCTCCCCCGCTGTCTGTCGCTGATCGTGCGAGATCGAGCAGCTCCATTTCTCGTCGGGCACTTCCTGCTGGGCTTCCTGCTGGCGCCGACGAGCGACGCGTGGAAGCGGGCGTGAGGACGTCAGGATCGCTGCGTCTGAAGGGTAAGTAGCGACTGCGACTGCGTCGCTATGAGATCTGCCTGTGTGGCAGCTCACTAGCGACCATTTAGCAATGCACCAGCGATCCTGACCGGGTCGTATCGTGGTCGGGATCGCTGGTGAATCGCTAAATGTAAAAGGCCCTTAACTGTGCTGCATTTTTCTGCCCTGCACACACCTACATTAATTAAATAAACAATTATCTTATTTTCTTGTGATCCGGTCTCCCTCGGAATCGAATATAATCAAATCTATAGCATTGTAGGCAGAAGAAACCACACTGAATGAAAGCAAACCTGTACATTGTAATCTACACAATACAAAATAGATTAAATATTTTACATAAAAAAATAATAAGTTTGCTTAAAAGGGTAAATGGCAGACCATTTAGATAAACAACTAGTATATATGGAGAACAGACCGAACATAAAGGTCGTGACAAAAGATGAGACAAAAATTAAAGGTATAAAAATATGTATTATTTATTGAGACAAACAATAAAATGTAGGCAATAAAAGGCACTAACAGCACAAAGAAAGTACCTGCAACCACTCAGAATAATAATAATAAATAATCTTTATTTTTACATAGCGCTAACATATTCCGCAGCCCTTTACAGTTTGCACACATTACCATCGCTGTCCCCTGATGGGGCTCACAATCTAGATTCCCTATCAGTATGTTTTTGGAGTGTGGGAGGAAACCGGAGTACCTGGAGGAAACCCACGCAAACACGGGGAGAACATACAAACTTCTTGCAGATGTTGTCCTCAGAAAATCCACAATGCCCACATGGGGAGCCTTAAGTGATACAAAATCAATGTAAATGCTTTCTATGCTATTGGGTTCAGGTCTGAAGACTGCCTATGCTACTTCAGTACCTAGAAATGCTTCTTACTGAGCCACTCCGTTATTGCCAATCTGTGTGTTTTGTGTCATTGTCATGCTGGAAGACCCAGCCATGAGCCATCTTCAATGCTCTTACTGAGGGAAGGAGGTGGTTGACCAAAATCTCGTAATACATGACCCATCCATCCTTCCTTCAACAAGGTGCAGTCATCTTGTCTTCTTTGCAGAAAAGCATCCCAAAAGTATGATGTTTCCCCCCACCATGCTTCACGGTTGGGACTGTGTTCTTAGGGTTGTACTCATAAATCATCTTCCTCCAACCATGGCAGGTGGAGTTGATATCAAAAAGTTCTATTTTGGTCTCATTTGACAACAGGACCTTATCCGATGCTTCCTCTGGATCATCCAGATGGTCATTGGCGAACTTCAAACAGGCCTGGACATATGCTGGCGTGAGCAGGGGGACCTTGCGTGCTCTGCAGGATTTTAATCCATGACGGCGTAGTGTGTTACTAGCGGTAATGTTTGAGACTGTGGTCCCAGCACTCCAGGTCCTCCCATGTGGTTCTGTGCTAATTCATGACCTTTCTAATAATCTTTACCCCACGAGGTGAAAACTTGCATGGAGCCCCAGACCAAGGAAGATTGATAGTCATCTAGTGTTTCTTTTATTTTCTATCAATTGTGTCAACAGCTTTTACCTTCTCACTGTTGGAAGCGGATTATTCAGGATACTCTCCAATCGTGTGACAATAGAGCTTCTTTATCAAGGACCAATCAGGAACAACATATGATCAGCTTAATAGATCAGGAGTAGTAAAGAGTGAGTAAACTTGTTGCTCGGTTTTCCCGAGCATACTCGGGTGATCTCCGAGTATTTTGGTGTGCTCAGAGATTTAGTGTTTGTCAACACAGCTGCATGATTTGTGGCTGCTAGACAGTCTGAATGCATGTGGGGATTTCCTGTTTGTTAGGAATTCCACACATGTATTCAGACTGTCTAGTAGCCACAAATCATGCAGCTGCGTCAACAAACACTAAATCTCCGAGCACGCCAAAATACTCTGAGATCACCCAAATATGCTCGGGAAAACCAGAGTAACAAGTATACTCGCTCATCACTAATCAAAAGTAAATCATTTGTGTGTGTCTATCTGTGCAGTATTTACAGAAAGCTGCTTCTCTCATACACAGACACAGAAAAAAACAGAAAATACAGTCACCAGCTCTCCCTCCGTGAGCCTCTGAGAGGTTTTTTTTGTTCTAACTTTATAAGCAGCATACAAATCTAGCAACTAAACACTCCTAGACATGAATAGAGATGTTTCACCAAGCATATACCTACACTCACCAAGCTGCTTGCCTATTGTCCTGTAACCCATCCCAGCCTTGTGTACATCTTCAATTTTGTCCCTGGTGTCCTTAGACAGCTCTTTGGTCTTTGCCATGGTGGAGAGGTTGGAGTGTGATCGAGTGTGTGGACAGGTGTCTTTTATACAGGTAACAAGTCCAAACAGGTGTAATTAATACAGGTAATGAGTGCAGAGTAGGAGGGCTTCTTAAAGAAAAACTAACAGGTCTGTGCGAGCCACAATTCTTGCAGGTTGGTAGGTGATCAAATACTTATTTCATGCAATAAAATTCAATTTAATTATTTAAAAATCATACAATGTGATTTTCTTGATTTTATTTTTAGATTCTGTGTCTCACAGTTGAAGTGTACCTACCATAAAAATTACAACCCTCTTCATTTTTTGTAAGTGGGAAAACATGCAAAATTGGCAGTGTATCAAATACTTATTTTCCCCACTGGATATTTTAAAATGTTGGATAAAAATCCATGTCCATTCCATAATGGAGAGAAGTTTTTACCCATTACATCCATTAAATGTACGTTCATCAACAAGTCTTCTGTCCATAAATAAATGATAAGGTGACCTTTTCTTATGCAATTTACAATAATCACATATATATATATATATATATAATATATTAATATAGTAGGGGGAGACAGGGCCGTAGTGGTGGCTGACAACGATTGCTCAATCACGCCCTGGTCTCCCGCCACATACACACAATGTTCCCTTTGATCTGTACCTTGCTTCCTGCTCTCGCTTCCATCCAGGTCCCTTCTGAGCTGCCGATTACTGCTTTCTGGTGATTTCAAACAAAGGGAGACAGAATCCAGTTCCAACTTAACAAAAATTAGTTTAATTGGTTCCATTCTCAGTACGTCCAGTTCAGTCACATTTGCATCACAGGGATCATCAGAGTTCATTCCTTTCTTGCCTTGTGCTTTCCCTCACTTCTCCCAGAATGTCCCAGGGTTGTACCGGATCGTCCGGTACCACAACGTTCCTTTTGGCCAGGTAACTATCTTCAGGAGTTCCCCTGTCTGTTTCACCCCAGACAAAAGGGCATAAGCCCATGCAGTTAGCTGCCACATACTGGAGCTGCCCTGTATTCTCACGTTTGTGACCTTCGGCCCTCAGGCTCGGATGACTGGGCTCAGTGCTTCAACGTTACGGGGTCCACCTGCCCTGTCCGGGCTCTCAGGCCCAACTGAACTAACTTCAGGAAATCTTCCTGGCTTTCCCACAGTTGGCCTCTCCTGTTTTAACTAATTCATATTCCTATCCTACACTGCCCCCCTCTAGTGTCTAACCCTATAACTGCACTTTCACTATCTTTACAATATATTTACATAGCAGCATTAGGTACATTACAACATATATACACTGCTCAAAAAAATAAAGGGAACACTTAAACAACAGAATATAACTCAAAGTAAATCAGACTTCTGTGAAATCAAACTGTCCACTTAGGAAGCAACACTGATTGACAATCAATTTCACATGCTGTTGTGCAAATGGAATAGACAACAGATGGAAATTATTGGCAATTATCAAGACACACTCAATAAAGAAGTGGTTCTGCAGGTGGGGACCATAGACCACATCTCAGTACCAATGCTTTCTGGCTGATGTTTTGGTCACTTTTGAATGTTGTGCTTTCACACTCGTGGCAGCATGAGACAGACTCTACAACCCACACAAGTGGTTCAGGTAGTGCAGCTCATCCAGGATGGCACATCAATGCAAGCTGTGGCAAGAAGGTTTGCTGTGTCTGTCAGCGTAGTGTACAGATGCTGGAGGCGCTACCAGGAGACAGGCAAGTACACCAGGAGACATGGAGGGGGCCGTAGGAGGGCAACAACCCAGCAGCAGGACCGCTACCTCCGCCTTTGTGCAAAGAGGAACAGGAGGAGCACTGCCAGAGCCCTGCAAAATGACCTCCAGCAGGCCACAAATGTGCATGTGTATGCACAAACGGTTAGAAACCGACTCTATGAAGATGGTCTGAGTGCCCGACGTCCACAGATGGGGGTTGTGCTCACAGCCAAACACAATGCAGGACGTTTGGCATTTGCCACAGAACACTAGTATTGGAAATTTGCCACTGGCGCCCTGTGCTCTTCAAAAATAAAAGCAGATTCACACTGAGCACATGTGACAGACGTGACAGAGTCTGGAGACGCCGTGGAGAGCGATCTGCTGCCTCCAACATACTTCAGCATGACCGGTTTGGCAGTGGGTCAGTAATGGTGTGGGGCAGCATTTCTTTGGAGGGCCGCACAGCACTCCATGTACTCGCCAGAGGTAGCCTGACTGCCATTAGGTACCGAGATGATATCTTCAGACCCCTTGTGAGACCATATGCTGGTGCGGTTGGCTTTGGGTTCCTCCTAATGCAGGACAATGCCAGACCTCTTGTGGCTGGAGTGTGTCGGCAATTCCTGCAAGATGAAGGCATTGAAGCTATGGACTGGCCTGCCCATTCCCCAGACCTGAATCCGATTGAGCGCATCTGGGACATCATGTTTCGCTCCATACACCAACGTCACGTTGCAGCACAGACTGTCTAGGAGTTGGCGGGTGCTTTAGTCCAGGTCTGGAAGGAGACCATCCGCCATCTCATCAGGGGCATGCCCATGCGTGATACAGTAGGGAGGTTATACAGGCACGTGGAGGCCACACACACTACTGAGAATCATTTTGACTTGCTTTAAGGACATTACATTCCACTTTAATTTTTTGGGTGACTCTAAATCCAGGCCTCCATTGGTTAATAAATTTGATTTCCATTGATGATTTTTGTGTGATTTTGCTATCAGCACATTCATCTTTGTACAGAACAAAGTATTCAATGAGAATATTTCATTCATTCAGATCTAGGATGTGTTATTTGAGTGTCCCCTTTATTTTTTTTGAGCAGTGTAATATAATATATATATATATATATATATATATATATATATTGTGAGACAGTGAAGGGGTGCGTACTGGACGGGGTGTATATCTCACCCAGGTTCTTAGCTGGGTCACATAAGGAATATAGGAGTGAAGGTAAGATGGCAATACGACGTTCACTCCACTCCCCATCCAGTACAGGCTTGCAGCATAACCCTGAGTGCACACAGCTGCTTAATTAAGCAGCCATAAATAGGTGGTAGAGTTACACAGACAGAGCTCTCAGTCTGGATCTGACTTCAGACGCTGTTGGAGTCTCCTGCAAGTCCATCTCTGGTAATTACAATATATGTGTTGTTGTGGCCAGGCTGCTAGAGCCTAGTTCACAGTAGTGAGGGAACTAACTGTGTTTAAGTTAGCAGCCTGCCAGGCTTAGGGCTTTGGTTTATGATTTGGTTTATGTTTTGTTTGCTGTGGACTTTAATAAAACTGGTTGCGGCCAGTTGCACCAGTACTGCTGTTTGGACTCTTTATGCCACTCCGTCTACCCGAGACGGCGATCCCAGAGCTATATCCCCTGAAAAGCTTACAATTGGTGGAGAATGCGGGCAGCACAGTGGCTAAAGCAGCAGCAAAGGAAAAGTCTGTTGAAGCAGCCTTAAAGAGACAGTGGCCCTAATAAGGTCTGCAGAAAAAAAAAAAAAAAGTGTCTGCACAGCAGAGCTGAACTTGCTGTGGTAAAGACTTTTAAGTGAGCATGTCCTGGGTGAAGGCTGCCGTTGCCAGGATGGATAAATCTGACAGCATGGAGGCGCTGCTCAAACATATGGCGCAAGTTAGTGTGCAACAGCAGGAGACTAACCGATTGCTAATGGAGCAGATTGCAGCACTACGCCAGGCTCTCAGCACCTCGTCCCAGAGTGATGACGCAAGGTCACCTGCATCGTCCGCTGTAAAGAAGGCGGGAAAACAGACCCTGCAAAAGATGACGCCTCATGACGATGTGGAGGCATATCTCGCTATATTTGAAAGACTGGCAGAAAAGGAGAACCTGCCACTATCTGAATGGGCCATGGTGGTCGCACCCTATCTGACTGGGGAACCCCAAAAGGCCTATTTTGACCTTAGCGAGCAGGACAGCAGAGACTATGCCAAGCTGAAAGCAGAGATTCTTGCCCGGCTGGTTGTTACGGTTGCAGTCCGTGCCAGGAGAGTCCATAACTGGAGATACAGTTGGGACAAGCCTGCTCGCTCACAAATTATGACCTGATTTATCTGGTAAAGAAGTGGCTGGAGCCTGATGACAGCAACCCTGCCCAAATGGTCGAAAAAGTTGTGATGGACCGGTACATCTGGGCCCTTCCTCCTGAGGTGCAGCACTGGGTTGGACAGGGAGACCCCAAAGACGCCAATCAACTGGTCAGCCTGATAGAGAGGTACTTCGCCACCAAAGACTACCTCCGTGCCCAGCCGTCCGAGCGGTCGTCATTTCGGAGTTCCCGGCCTCCGACACCTCCCGGTAAGAGAGTTCCAGCTGTTGGGGTCAGGGGGACTGCTGATAGACCGGCTCAACTCCGAGGGGACATGTGTGAGGCAATGGCTGATGCTTCCCTGTCGGAAGTCCCCAGGCCTAGAAAGGTCTCCACGTCTGAACCACCAGACCTGAGACAGTGTTGGAGATGCCGTGAAAGGGGTCATATTTCAGCCAACTGTCCACTAGTGGGGGAACCTATGGACTGTGATGCTGGAAGGTCCCTCTCTTTCCTCGCGGAACCCGTGTGCGTGGCCACCCCAGCCGAGGAGACTGGCCCACAGGTGTCCCAGGTGGTTATAAATGGCTGCCCGGTACAAGCCCTCCTAGACTCAGGGAGTCGAGTGACTCTGATACATGCCAGCCTGGCTGATAGGGACTTCATCCCCGATAAACACCTGAGCGTGGGGTGCATCCATGGAGACACCAAAGTCTACCCGGTAACTTCCGTGGACTTCGTTACAAAACTCGGGGAGATCTCATATGAAGTGGGGGTAATGAAGAACCTGATGCACCCCGCCATATTGGGTCGTGACTTTCCCCTGTTTTGGAATCTTAGGAAAAAAAACGGTTCTACCGGACAGTGTGATGAAGCTCCTACTGAGGTTGCGGGGTCCATAGGGGCGGAACACAATGCTAGTGTGTTGTTGAATTTATGTGATGATAAGGATAATGATGAATTTCCTTTGCAGGTGATGTTGGGGAAAGAGGATAGTGGTTCTCTGGAACAGAATGTCCCTGACCTACCTGTGTCCCGTGACCATGTTGGGAGTGAGCAGTTGCGAGACCCCACTCTTAAAAATGCCAGGGAAAGTATAACTGTTCTGAATGAGATCCCACAAGAGCCCGGCTCTGATAAACGGTTTCTTCCATTTTGCATGACCAAACAACCAGCTATATAGGGCCACTAAGGTTATGCCATTGGTTAAGGTCACCTGCAGAGAGCCAAGCAGCTCAAAGCAGAATACATAATCGGTCAGTAATTAGGACTTTCAACCCCGGAGATCGGGTCCTGAATCCTAATTCCCACAGTGGAAAGAAAGTATTGGACAAATGGGATGGCCCCTACGAGATAGTAAAGAAAGTAGAACGAGTCACCTACAAAGTAATCAACTAGGGAGAACGAAGCCCTAAACAGTCTATCATATCAACCTGATCAAGCCCTGGGGACAGACAGTCATTGTTGCCCTCGGTAAATTAGAAAAGGGTTAAAACCACCGATACTCCTGGGATAGTTGTGAGACGTTGTCATACACCAAAAACAAGAATACGGAATTTCTGCAGAAAAATCACAAAGGTTTCAGACTTGCCCGCCGAACTTCTCTAGTGAAGCACCATTTCTCGTAGAGCATAGCCTGGAGGTTACAGGTAATGCCGATGCCTGTCCAGAGTTCACTGTCTCTTTGGAGTTGTTTACCAGCCCCGTCTGGAGAAGAGGGGGGATATGTGAGACATGAAGGGTGCGTACTGGACGGGTGTATATCTCAACCAGTTCTAGCTGGTCGCATAAGGAAATAGAGTGAGTAGGATGGCAATACACGTTCACTCCACTCCCCATCCAGTACAGGCTTGCAGCACAACCCTGAGTGCACACAGTGCTTAATTAAGCAGCATAAATAGTGGTAGAGTTACACAGACAGAGCTTCAGTCTGGATCTGACTTCAGACGCTGTTGAGTCTCCTGCAAGTCCATCTTGGTAATTACAAATATGTGTGTTGTGGCAGGCTGCTAGAGCCTAGTTCACAGTAGTGAGGGAACTAACTGTGTTTAAGTTAGCAGCCTGCCAGGCTTAGGACTTTGGTTTATGATTTGGTTTATGTTTTGTTTGCTGTGGACTTTAATAAAACTGGTTGCGGCCAGTTGCACCAGTACTGCTGTTTGGACTCTTTATGCCACTCCGTCTACCCGAGACGGCGATCCCAGAGCTATATCCCCTGAAAAGCTTACAATATATATATATATATATATATATGTATATATATACACAGATTATGACATTAACAGTTATCGAACTTTAACCAGGACGTGTGTGGGGTTTAAAACAGTCTTTGTAACCCCTTACACTTACATTTATACAGTATATACATATATGTATATATGTATATACTGTATATAATATATATATATATCTTCTGCTGTTTAATTTTAAAAACATAAACATTGTTGATAAGTTGTGGAAACTGTAGACGGATAAATGTCACTTTAATGGGAAAGAGGGAAAGTACATTATACCACCTTGAATTTATTAATACCTGAGTAGATGCAGGAGGAAACTAGAATTCTGAGTACAAAAAATGAGACTGAAATTGAGCGGCTGTTGGAAGGTTTTGCATTACGGGTGACTGCTGACTGACTGCTGGAAGGTTCTTTATATCATTTGGCATAGACATCACCCAGACTGTGAAGTGTGTTTAGCAAACAGACTAGGAATATACTGAGCAGATACGTGACAACCCTAGAAAAGTCAAATGTTCATCTTCATTTACAAATCAACGTAGATTTTAGAAAAGCCAACTGTCTTCTAATTGTGTAGTCCTAATCTTACAACATTGAATTCCTTGTGCAGGCGTCTTCTCCCCAGAAGCATGCAGTGAAGGGGCGGTCAAAATCCACAGAAGAAATACAGCAAGCAAAAAAGGTGAATCTCCCATTTGTGAATCACTTTAAATGTTCTAGTAGAGTATTTTAATAAAAAAACATGCTAACATTAAATAATATGTTAAACAGTTTTTATTGTTCTATAAAACTTTTTGATGATTTTTCAGAAGGTTTGATGAGTAAGGTTTGGGTGCTAAGCAAGGCTGCCAACCGTAGAGAAATTCCTTGATATGCCGTAAAAGTATTGCACTTCTTTCCCATGTCTGTTAAAAATTTGATGCATCTGTGATTAATTTCAAGTTAGAGAGACTTGAACATATTTTTATGACTGTATTTGTCACCATTTTACAGTTCACAGTGAAGGAAGCTGATGTTATATCTTCATATTATTATTATCATTATTATTTATTATGTATTATCATAGCACCATTTATTCCATGGTGCTTTACATGTGAAAAGGAGTATACATAATAGGAAACAAGGACAATAATATAACAAAACGAGTGACCGACTGGTACAGGAGGAGAGAGGACCCTGCCTGTGAGGATTCACAATCTACAAGTGATTAGTGTGGATACAGTAGGTGAGGATTGAGCTGGTCGTGCAGTGGTTTGGTGGAACGAGAGTTACTGCAGGTTGTAGGCTTGTCAGAAGAGTAGGTCTTCAGGTTTCTTTTGAATGTTTAAAGGTTTCCATAGTAGTCGAGAGTCTGATATGTTGGGGTAGAGAGTTCCAGAGTAGGAGCGATGCACGGAAAATATATTGTAGGAGATAAGGTAACTAGAGAAGGAGGCTGGGTGCAGGTAAATACTGGGAGGCTAGGTCACAGATGTATTATGGAGGAGACAGGTTGTGGATCACTTTGTATGCCTTGGTTAGGATTTTGAACTGGAGTCTCTGGGCAATGGGGAGCCAGTGAAATGATTGACATAGAGGAGAGGCAAGGGAATAGCGGATGGGTAGTTAGATTAGTTGGGCAGTGGAGTGGGATAGATTGTAGGGGTGCGAGAGTGTTAGAGGGGAGGCCACAAAGCAGGAGGTGGCAGTAGTTGAGGCTTGAAATGATGAGGGCATGCACTAGTGTTTTTGCAGATTTTTGGTTGAGGAATGTACAGATCAGGAATATATTTTTCGGTTGGAGTTGGCGGAAAGTGGAAAGTCCTTGAATGTGTGATTTGAAGTAGAGATTCAGCGTCAAGTGTTACCCTGAGGCAGCGAGCTTGCGGGACTGGGGAGAGTGGGAAGCCATTGACTGTGATAGATAGGTCTGTTGTGGGTTGATTGAGATGGTGGAGAGATGATGAATTCTGTTTTATCCATGTTAAGTTATAGAACCTAGCAGAGAATAGCTGTTTAGTAGTGTTGAGCATTCCGATACTGCAAATATCGGGTATCGGCCGATATTGGCTGTATCGGAATTCCGATTCCGAGTTCCGATATTTTCGTCTTATCGGATACCGGAATCGGGATGTCACTGTCACTGTCAGTGTCCGTCGGTCGGGTCTGTCAGGAGTCAGCGGCACTTACCCGGCAGAAGATCTCCGGCGGTCACGTCCTGCACTGCTTCATGGCCGCAATCTTCTTTCCCCGGCGGTCACATGCAGTTTCTCGCGATAACTGCAGTGACTGCTGGGTAATCCCGGCCGTAAAGCAGTCAGTCCGATGACGTCACCGCCGGGGAAGCAGGTAATCAGCTGTGCTGCGTCGCGATGACAGGCTCTGCCTGTCATTGCGATGTAGCAGAGTTGGATCGTCGTGGGACTGTCGTTACTATGGACTGCGTCGGACAGGTGGTATACTGTTGGTTTTTTTTTTTTCTTTTTTTACAGGAGATCGATGGCGTCGCAGGAATGAGAGTATAATAAAAGAAATGAAAACTGTGTTGTCTCTTTTATTTCATTAAAAGACTTTTTTCTTGCTTTGTCTTTTTTTTATGCATTTAATAACTTTGGGATTAATAATGGATCGGTGTCTTATTGACACCTCTCCATTATTAACCGGGCTTATTGTCACCGTGCAATCAAGGTGACAATAACCCCTTATTACCCCGCTTGCCACCGCTACAGGGCAAGTGGGAAGAGCCGGGTAAAGTGCCACAATTGGCACATCTTTTGATGCGCCAAATGTGGGGCTGCTGTAGCCTGGTATTATCAGGCTGTTGAGGGCCAAAATCCATGGGCCTTGACAGTCTTTTAATACCAGGCCGCAGCAGTCTGCATTTTACTTGGCTGGTTAACAAAAATAGGGGGGATCCCCACGCGTTTTTTTTTCGAGGGGATCCCCTATTTTTGTTAACCAGCCAAGCTAAGCAGACTGCTGTGGCCTGGTATTATCAGGCTTGCAAGGTCCATGGATATTGGATCCTTACCAGCCTGAAAAACCAGGCCTCAGTGGTCTGCTTCATCTGGCTGGTTAACAAAAATAGGGGGGACCCCACGCCAATTTTTTTCGAGGGGATCCCCTATTTTTGTTAATCAGCCAAGATATGCAGACTGCTGTGGCCTGGTATTATCAGGCTGGCAAGGTCCATGGATCTTGGCTCCTTAACAGCCTGAAAATCCAGGCCTCAGCGGTCTGCTTCATCTGGCTGGTTAACAAAAATAGGGGGGACCCCACGCCATTTTTTTTTCGAAGGGAACCCCTATTTTTGTTAATCAGTTCCCTCTGACGTCACTGATTGTGTCCCTGGCTGACCTGAAGTGAAAGTGGAATGCAATCAATTAAGCTTTCCACTTAAGGGCCCGTCTCACATAGCGATATCGCTACCGAGATCGCTGCTGAGTCACTAGTTTTGTGACGCAGCAGCGAGCTCACCAGCGATATCGCTGTGTGTGACATTCAGCGACGATCAGCCCCCCTGCCGGGTATCGCTGATCGTCGCTGAAATGTCAGGACCTTTTTTTGATCGCTGGTTTCCCGCTGACAGGCACACATCGCTGCGTGTGACAGGCGGGAGACCAGCGATCCGCTGGTAACCAAGGTACACAGCGGGTTTCCAGGCACGGGGCTATGCCTAGAAACCCGCTGTGTACCTTGGATACCAGCGCCCTGATGCAGGGAGCTGGTATCCAAGGTACACAGCGGGTTTCCAAGCGCTGCGCGGTGCCTGGAAACCCGCTGTGTACCTTGGTTACCAGTGGATCGCTGGTCTCCCGCCTGTCACACGCAGCGATGCGTGCCTGTCAGAGGGAAACCAGCGATCAAAAAAAGGTCCTGACATTTCTGCGACAATCAGCGATACCCGGCAGGGGGCTGATCGTCGCTGAATGTCACACACAGCGATATCGCTGGTGAGCTCGCTGCTGCGTCACAAAACTAGTGACTCAGCAGCGATCTCGGTAGCGATATCGCTATGTGAGACGGGCCCTTAAGCGATGTTACCCGCAGTGTCGCTGTCCCAGATCGCTGCCTGAGCTGCCTGTTTGGCAGCTCAGCAGCGATCATGTAGCGATACACCAGCGATCCTGACAAGTGCATATCGTTGTCGGGATCGCTGGTGTATCGTTATGTGACACCCAGCCTTTACTCTCCTGTCAGGCAGGAGAGGAACTCATTCATTTGGGGTTTACTGTGAGGCTGCAGCATTAGCTGCGGTCCCTGCAGTAAACATTAACCCTTTCTGAAGGATTACACCGTGGGACCTGACTGTGCATGGGATAGGTAAGAATAATTTTGCTTTTTTATTTTATTTTTATTACAGGAAATGGTTTTTGCAGTAAAATAAAAGATGGTCAAAAACATGTGTCTTTATTTCATTAAAATGATTTTTAATTAAAGTGTGTGTGTTTTATTTTTATTTCATGCAATAGGATTAATAATTGATAGTTGTCTAATTGACAGCTCTCAATTATTAACCTGGCTTAAGGTCACCTTTCAATAGCAAGGTGGCTTTAACCCCATATTAACCCATTCGCCACCGCTACAGGGCAATGGGAATAGACGGGCAAAGTGCCAGAAAGGGCGAATCTAATTATAGATTTGTCTTTCCTGGGGTGTCTGGGGGCAGATGTTAGTAGCCGGGGGGGGCAAAAATAATGGTCCCTCTCTGGGCTATTATTATCTGCCCCCACTCACTGGCTTTGTCTGTCTGGTTGCGAAAATAGGGCGGGAGCCCACGCATTTTTTTTCAGCAATTTTACACCTCATATATATATATACATGTCATTGAATTTGTGACACTATATATATATATTTATATTTGTAGTTCATACACTTCTACATAGTATAATAGCCGCTAATTCAATTGCCGGCTTTTGTGAAAATGCAGAACCCGACATGAAATGACACTTGGTGTACATAGGGTTAACCATGTCTTTTCATGTCCTTTGCTATCTAATTTGCACAAACAATTAAATCAGACTATGTGTGCAAAATTTCACACCTGTAGGGGTTAATTAAAGGTGTAAATTCGTAGCAAAAAAAACGTTTTTTTTACAACGAATTTACACCTTTAATTAACCCCTACAGGTGTGAAATTTTGCACACATAGTCTGATTTAATTGTTTGTGCAAATTAGATAGCAAAGGACATGAAAATACATGGTTAACCCTATGTACACCAAGTGTCATTTCATGTCGGGTGACAAAGGACATGAAGAGACATGGTTAAACCCTATGTACACCAAGTGTCATTTCATGTCGGTGACACATGAAATTGACATTGGTGTACATAGGTTTAACCATGTCTTTTCATGTCTTTGCTATCTATTTCATAAACAATAAATCAGACTATGGTGCAAATTTCACACCTGTAGGGGTTAATTAAAGGTGTAAATTCGTAGCAAAAAAGTCCGTTTTTTTTACAACGAATTTACACCTTTAATTAACCCCTACAGGTGTGAAATTTTGCACACATAGTCTGATTTAATTGTTTGTGCAAATCAGATAGCAAACGACATGAAAAGACATGGTTAACCCTATGTACACCAAGTGTCATTTCATGTCGGGTGCTTCTGTCTTTTCACTGAAGCCGGCTTTACCCGCAATTGAATCAAAGGATATTTTACTATGTAGAAGTGTATAAACTATACATATTTGTATATATATATGTCACAATGACATGTATATATATATATATGTATTCTATGTGTGTATATTTAGTGTTTACAAGGAAAGAATGGGTTTTTTTTAGTTGCGATATTTTGTTCCCATAGACTTACATGGGACTTCCGGTATCGGTATCGGGTATCGCCGATATTTTAGTGATATCGGCGATACCATTCCGATTCCGATACTTTAGGATATCGGAAAGTATCGCTCAACTCTACTGTTTAGGGTTATGAGACAGGGAGGATGTGGGAGATGAGAAGTAGGTTTGTTTTACTGCAGTGAGCATAGACTTGAAAGTAGTGAGTGACTGTTTGAATGCGATCAAGTGCTAATTGGAGTGGGATCTTTTCCATTTCCGTTCGGCAACTCTTGAAGCCCTCCTCAGTTCTTTAGTCAGGTGGGTATGCCAGGGTTGCCTGTTGATTGGGCAAGCTTTCATATATGTAAGGGGGGGCGACCAATTCAAGAGCTGCAGCTGTTGAGGTGTTATATAAAGCAGCAACAGCATCTGCATCGTTTAAGGAACTTTTGTCTGTAAGAGGGAGAAGGGATTCAGAGAGTAAGTGTAGGTCGAGGTATTTGAGATTTATGACAGGGTGTGCAAATTTGTGGAGTGAAGAATGTGCACCTGGAGAGGAGAGGGAAGGGAATGTAAGTAGATTGTGGTCAGAAAGAGGGAGAAGTGAGTTAGAGAGGTTAGATAGGCAAAAGAGGTGTGTGAAGATGAGGTACAGTGTGTGGCCATCTTTGTGAGTGACTGCGGAAGACCATTGAGCAAGGCCAAAGGAGGAAATGAGAGATAGAAGCTTAGAGACACCTCAGTGAGAAGTGTCTATGGGGATTTTGAAGTCACCCATGACAATAGTGGGGATGTCAGCAGAAAGGAAATGAAGTAGCCAAATGGTGAAGTGGTCGAAGAAGGTGGTGGCTGGCCCTGGGGGGCGATAAATGACAACCAGTTGGACATTGGAGGGGGAGTTGATGCGCACCCAGTGCACCTCAAAAGAAGGAATTTCTGACCATCTAATTGTATGTCCGTGATTTTTTTAACAGCTTTTTGGAAACCATGGTGCTGAGACTTTGATAGTGGACTGAAAGAGGCAGCCAAGCTCAGCTGGGTGCTTTGCTCTTTTGGCTTTGAACATCTGTACTTGGAGAGTTTAGTGTACAAAACATTTTCTGTGCCAGTGCCAATCACTGGACACATCATTATTAGTGATGAGCCACCCCTGAAGTGTTCGAGTTCGGTTCGGTTCGCTGAACAGCTGTACGTTCGAGTAACTGTTCGTCGAACTGTTCGTCGAACACGTCGAACACCGTTAAAACCAATGGCAGGCAAATCAAAACACATAGAAAACACATAGAAAGCACTTCAAAGGTGTCCAAAAGCTGACAATAAATATATATATATTTTTTTATAGTTCATACACTTCTACATAGTATAATAGCCGCTAATTCAATTGCCGGCTTTTGTGAAATTACAGACCCGACATGAAATGACATATGGTTTACATACAGTTAACCTTGTCATTTCATGTAGTTTGACCTATAGTTTTCACTAACAATTACATGAGTGTATGTCTGCAAAATTTCACACATGTAGGGGTTAATTAAAGGTGTAAATTCGTTGAAAAAAAAAAGCGTGGGCTCCCGCTGTATTTTCTCAGACAGACAAAGCCAGCGAGTGGGGGCAGATAATTATAGCCAAGGGAGGGTGCATTTATTTTGTGCCCCCCATGGCTACTAACATCTGCCCCCAGCCACCCCAGAAAAGGCAAATCTATAATTAGATTCGCCCTTTCTGGCACTTTGCCCGTCTATTCCCATTGCCCTGTAGCGGTGGCGAATGGGTTAATAATGAGTTAAAGCCACCTTGCTATTGAAAGGTGACTTTAAGCCAGGTTAATAATTGAGAGTTGTCAATTAGACAACTATCAATTATTAATCCTATTATATGAAATGGTTAAAAAATACACACACACATTAATGAAAAATCATTTTAATGAAATAAAGACACAGTTTTTGACCATATTTTATTGCTCAGGTAATCCTCGATTCCCTTGATTTCCTGAAATAAAAATAAAATAATAAAGCAACATTTTTCTTACCTATCCAACGCACAGTCAGGTTCCATGCTGTAATCCATGAGAAAGGGTTAACTAGCTTTCAGCCAAGCAGCACTGCTAATGCTTGCCGCTGAGCTGAAAGCTCCTGAATGAATGACTTCCTCTCCCTGCGACAGGAGAGAAAGTGATTACTGTGTGAAGCTTCATTGATTGCTTCCCACTGTAATAAGTTCACTTCAGGTCAGCGGGGACACCGCACAGCATCAGTGACGTCAGAGGGAGTCCCCGCTGACCTGAAGTGAACAGATTTCTGTGGGAAGCTATCATTTAAGCTTCACACAGTCATTCATTCAGGAGCTTTCAGCTGAGCAGGCAGCATTAGCTGCACTGCTTGGCTGAAAGCTAGTTAACCCTTTGTGAAGGATTACAGCGTGGGACGTGACAGAGCGGCGGATAGGTAAGAATAATGTTGTTTTATTATTTTTTCTTTATTATAGGAGATCAAGGGCTTCACAAGGATTAACAGTTAAATAAAAGATGGTCAAAAAAATGTGTTTTTATTTCATTAAAATTATTTATTCTTAATGTGTGTGTGTTTTCTTATTTACTTCAATAGGATTAATAATTGATAGTTGACAACTCTCAATTATTAACTGGCTTAAAGTCACCTTTCAATAGCAAGGTGGCTTTAACCCATTATTAACCCATTTGCCACCGCTACAGGGCAATGGGAATAGACCAGCAAAGTGCCAGAAAGGGCACATCTAATTATAGATTTGCCTTTTCTGGGATGGCTGGGGGCAGATGTTAGTAGTCAGGGGGGGCACAAAATAAATGCACCCTCCCTAGGCTATAATTATCTGCCCCCACCCGCTGGCTTTGTCTGTTTGGTTGAGAAAATACAGCGGGAGCCAACACATTTTTTACTACGAATTTACACCTTTAATTAACCCTACATGTGTGAAATTTTGCACACAGCCACTCATGTAATTGTTAGTGGAAACCATATATCCATCTACATGAAATTACATGGTTAACTGTACGTAAACCATGTGTCATTTCATGTCAGGTCTGTAATTTCACAAAAGCCGGCAATTGAATTAACGGCTATTATACTATGTAGACCTGCATGAACTATAATATAATAAATATAATATATATATATATATATATATATAATATACAGTTATATGAAAAAGTTTGGGCACCCCTATTAATCTTAAGCTTAATGTTTTATAAAAATTTTGTTTTTGCAACAGCTATTTCAGTTTGATATATCTAATAACTATTGGACACTAATGTTTCTGCCTTGAAATGAGGTTTATTGTACTAACAGAAAATGTGCAATCTGCATCCATCCAAACAAAATTTGACAGGTGCATAAGTATGGGCACCTCACCAGAAATGTGACATTAATATTTAGTAGATCCTCCTTTTGCAAAAATAACAGCCTCTAGTCGCTTCCTGTAGCTTTTAATGAGTTCCTGGATCCTGGATGAAGGTATTTTTGACCATTCCTCTTTACAAATTCCAGTTCAGTTAAGTTTGATGGTCGCCGAGCATGGACAGCCCTCTTCAAATGATCCCACAGATGTTCAATGATATTTAGGTCTGAGGACTGGGATGGCCATTCCAGAACATTGTAATTGTTCCTCTACATGAATGCCTGAGTAGATTTGGAGCGGTGTTTTGGATCATTGTCTTGCTGAAAGATCCATCCCCTGCGTAACTTCAACTTTGTCACTGATTCTTGAACATTATTGTCAAGAATCTGCTGATACTGAGTGGAATGCATGCGTCCCTCAACTTTAACAAGATTCCCGGTGCCGGCATTGGCCACACAGCCACAAAGCATGATGGAACCTCCACCAAATTTTACTGTGGGTAGCAAGTGTTTTTCTTGGAATGCTGTTTTTTTGACGCCATGCATAACGCCTTTTTGTATGACCAAACAACTCAATCTTGGTTTCATCAGTCCACAAGACCTTCTTCCAAAAGAAATTGGCTTCTCCAAATGTGCTTTTGCATACCTCAGCCGACTCTGTTTGTGGCGTGCTTGCAGAAACGGCTTCTTTCGCATCACTCTCCCATACAGCTTCTCCTTGTGCAAAGTGAGTTGTATAGTTGACTGATGCACAGTGACACCATCTGCAGCAAGTTGATGCTGCAGCTCTCTGGAGGTGGTCTGAGGATTGTCCTTGACTGATCTCACCATTCTTCTTCTCTGCCTTTCTGATGTTTTTCTTGGCCTGCCACTTCTGGCCTTAGGCCGGCGTCACACACAACGACAAAAAATCGGTCCGTTTTAGACGTCGATTGTCGGATCAAAATGCAAACATCACACATCCTTCTGGCATCCGATTTTCCTTCAAAGATGCGATTTAGTCGCATGTGTGTGTACCTTGTAACATCCGATTTTCATCCGACTTGCGAGAATTTCTCGCAGGCTTGCAAAACTGACATATAATGGATCCAAAAGAATAGTATTTCAATCAAAAAAAAAAGAATAGATATATACACATAGAACACATATATATATATATTATATATTATACATGTCATTGTGACATGTATATATACATATATTTATAGTTCCTAGACTTCTACATACTGTTATAGCCGCTAATTCAATTGCCGGCTTTTGTGAAATCACAGAAGCCGACATGAAATGATACATTGTTTCCACACAGTTAACCATGTCATTTCCTGTATTTTGATATTTGTTTAGAACTTACAATTACATGAGTGTATTTGTGCAAAATTTCAGACATGTAGGGGTTAATTAAAGGTGTAAATTCGTTGAAAAAAAATGCGTGGGCTCCCGCTGTATTTTCTCCACCAGACAGACAAAGCAAGCGAGTGGGGGCAGATAATAACAGCCTAGGGAGGGTTAATTTTTTGGTGCCCCCCTGGCTACTAACATCTGCCCCCAGACACCCCAGAAAGGGCAAATCTATAATTAGATTCGCCCTTTCTGGCACTTTGCCTGTCTATTCCCATTGCCCTGTAGCGGTGGCGAATGGGTTAATAATCTCACCTTAATGTCACCTTAGTATTGAAAGGTGACCTTAAGGCAGGTTAATAATTGAGAGCTGTCAATTAGACAACTATCAATTATTAATCCTATTGTATGAAAGAAAAATCAAACACACACAGTTTAATAAAAAAGAAGTTTAATGAAATAATCACACAGTTTTTGACAATATTTTATTTTCCTGCTAAAACCATTTCCTGTAATAAAAATAAAATAAAAAAGCAAAATCATACTTACCAATCCGATGTACAGTCAGGTCCCACGGTGTAATCCATCAGAAAGGGTTAACAGGTTACAGTTAGCAGGGAGATAATTCTGTCTCCTAGCTGTAACCCCTGAATGAATAAGTTCCTCTACCACAGAAAGTAGAGGAAGTGATTCATGAATGGAGCTTAATTGATTTATTGGCAATTTAACTTTAGTGACCTGACCTAAAGGGAAAGTGGACACAATCAATTAAGCTTCATTCATGAATCACATCCTCTCCTGTCGCCGGGAGAGGAACTTATTCATTCAGGAGCTTTGAGCTGAGCATGCAGGATTACTTGCACTGCTTGGCTCAAAGCTAGTTAACCCTTTGTGAAGGATTACAGCGTGGGACGTGACAGATCGGCGGAATAGGTAAGAATAATGTTGTTTTATTATTTTTTCTTTATTTTAGGAGATCAATGGCTTCGCACGGATTAAGTGTAAAATAAAAGATGGTCAAAAAAATGTGTTTTTATTTAATTAAAATTAATTTTTATTAATGTGTCTGTGTTTTTTTAATTTACTTCAATAGGATTAATAATTGATAGTTGTCTAATTGACAGCTCTCAATTATTAACCTGCCTTAAGGTCACCTTTCAATACTAAGGTCAGGTGACATTAAGGTGAGATTATTAACCCATTCGCCACCGCTACAGGGCAATGGGAATAGACGGGCAAAGTGCCAGAAAGGGCGAATCTAATTATAGATTTGCCCTTTCTGGGGTGTCTGGGGGCAGATGTTAGTAGCCGGGGGGCACAAAAAAAGTACCCTCCCTAGGCTATTATTATCTGCCCCACTCACTTGCTTTGTCTGTCTGGTGGAGAAAATACAGCGGGAGCCCACACATTTTTTTGTCAACGAATTTACACCTTTAATTAACCCCTACATGTCTGAAATTTAGCACAAATACACTCATGTAATTGTAAGTTCTAAAAAAATATCAAAATACAGGAAATGACATGGTTAACTGTGTGGAAACAATGTATCATTTCATGTCGGCTTCTGTGATTTCACAGAAGCCGGCAATTGAATTTGCGGCTATTACAGTATGTAGAAGTCTAGGAAATATAAATATATATATATATATATATATATATACATGTCACAATTACATATATATATATATATATATATATATATATATATGTATTCTATGTGTGTATATCTATTCTTTCTAGTCTTTATTAAAGCTGTCAGTGTGATTTTACAGTATAGCCGGGGATGAATTGCCGGCTTTTCTAAAGGACACTGATGCGATTTCATCGCAAGTCACACATGCAGTCCGTTTGTAATCAGATTTTTCATCGCTCCCATAGACTTGCATTGGCGATAGTCGACCCACAATCGGTGACAATCGCAGCATGCTGCGATTGCACACGGACGTTTAAAACGGACCACAAAAAATCTGATACTGGGAGCTGCTCCATAGATTAACATAGGGCAGACTGCAATACGATTTTTCATCGCATTGCAGTCGTCCGATTCTGTCGCCAGTGTGACGCCGGCCTTAACAAGAACTGTCCCTGTGTTCTTCCATTTCCTTACTATGTTCCTCACAGTGGAAACTGACAGGTTAAATCTCTGAGACAGCTTTTTATATCCTTCCCCTGAACAACTATGTTGAATAATCTTTGTTTTCAGATCATTTGACAGTTGTTTTGAGGAGCCCATGATGCCACTCTTCAGAGGAGATTCAAACAGGAGAACAACTTGCAAGTGGCCACTTTAAGTAGCTTTTCTCATGATTGCATACACCTGGCTATGAAGTTCAAAGCTCAATGAGGTTACAAAACCAAAAAAAAGTGCTTTAATAAGTCAATAAAAAGTAGGTAGGAGTATTTAAAACAAGAAAATGATAAGGGTGCCCATACTTATGCACCTTTTTTTGTTTGAATGCAGATTGCACATGTTCTGCTAGTACAATAAACCTCATTTCAAGGCAGAAACATTACAGTGTCCAATAGTTATTAGATATATCAAACTGAAATAGCTGTTGCAAAAACACCAATTTTTATAAAACATTAAGCTTAAGATTAATAGGGGTGCCCAAACTTTTTCATATAACTGTATATATATGTATTATATGTGTATATATGTAGTGTTTTGTGAGCTGTCAGTGTGATTTTACAGTAGCCGGGGATGATTTGCCGGCTTTTCAAAGGACACTGGTGCGTATAAATCGGACAGCACTCACATAGTGCGAGTGCTGTCAGATTTTTTATCGCATCCATTGACTTGCATTAGCGATTATCATGCCAAAATCGCTGCAAATCGCAGCATGCTGCAATTTTTTTCTCAGGGCTCATACCCATTTGTGGAAAAAAAAACAGTCCGTTTTCTGGATGGAAAAAACGGTCCGAATATATGCAATTGTCATGCGATTGTAATGCGATTTGTATGCGATTTTTAATCGCACCATCCATTTTCCATCTGTATGCAATGCAATTTTAACATGACATTGTACATAGAGCAGTTCTCTGTAAAAATTCATGTAAAAATCACATTGTCAAAAAAAAAATGTACACAAAAAGCAAATAATTATATATATATATATATATATATATATTATATATATATATATATATATATATATATAGGTCATACACTTCTATATAGTATAATAGCCGCTAATTCATCCCCGGCTATACTGTAAAATCACACTGACAGCTTTAATAAAGAATGGAAATACATATACGCACATAAAATGCATATATATATATACATGTCATTGTGACATATATATATATAGGTCATACACTTCTACATAGTATAATAGCTGCTAATTCATCCCCGGCTATACTGTAAAATCACACTGACAGCTTTAATAAAGAAAGGAAAGAATACATATACACACATAAAATACATATATATATATATATATATATACACATATATATACATATAAACGTGTTGTATGTATATGTGATGAACGGGCACACAGTCCGCCACACGGTAGCCCGGGGGTCACGGCTTGTGATCCCACCGCTGCCACCAATATGTGATGAACGGGCACACAGTCCGCCACAACGGTAGCCCGGGGGTCACGGCTTGTGATCCCACCGCTGCCACCACATGTGATGGAACGTGCACACACACGACGGCTGCTGCCGTCCGACCCAGTAAACTGCAGGGATTTTTAATTATCCCACTTCCACTGTTTATATATGTATATAAACACGTTTATATACATATAATACATATAAATACGTTTATCCCACATTCCTGCTGTATGCAGATGACCTGCTGCTTCTGTCACCAACTGAGAAAGGCCTCCAAGACAACCTGAAAATCTTAGAGAAATTCAGCTCCACCTGGGCACTACCGGTCAACCTAAAGAAAACCAACATCATGGTGTTCCAGAGGAGAAAGAGAAAATTAGACCAGCACCCTTCATTTGTCCTCAACAACTGCGCCCTTACAGGAACAGACAAATATACCTACCTGGGCCTAGAGATTCACCGGTCAGGAAGCTTCAAACAAGCCATAGAGACCCTGAAAGACAAGGCATGTAAAACCTTCTATGGCATCCGAAGGAAACTTTACCATCTGAAGCCACCAGTGAGGGTCTGGTTAAAAATCTTCGACTCGGTCATCGCCCCAATCCTCCTGTATGGCAGTGAAGTCTGGGGTCCTCACACCTACCCAGACTGGTCAAGATGGGATTCCAGCCCAACAGAAATATTCCATCTGGAATTCTGCAAGCACCTTCTCCAAGTCCATCGGAGTACCTCCAACAGTGCCTGCCGGGCCGAGCTGGGCAGATTCCCTCTACACCTAACGGTTCTAAAGAGGGCACTGTCATTCCGGGCTCACCTACGTAGGAGCAATCCAAGCTCCATCACCATAAAGCCCTGACACACGTAGGTGAAACAGAAAAATTAGGACCCTCGGAACAGCTCACCCAAACCCAACCTGACCAGAACACCAATCACAACAACCTGACAAAAGCCAAATCAGGAAGATGGTAGACGAGGGCCAGGAGAGGTATGTCAGTGACTGGAAGAACGACATCATCAGCTCCCAGAAACTGACCATGTACCGGAGTCTACAGAGAGACTACAGTCTGGCCCCATACCTGGAGAAACTCCCGGACCCCAGAGACCGCCAGATCCTGAGCCGGTATAGACTCAGCGCCCACAGTCTGGCCATCGAATCCGGCCGACACAGGCAGAACTACAAGCCCAGGGAGGAAAGACTATGCCAACACTGTGACCAGGAGGCCATAGAGGACGAAACCCACTTCCTGCTACACTGCTCCAAATACTCAGCAGTGAGGGACACTCACTTCAGGAGACTCTCACATCTCTTCCCGGATTTCATCACCATGAAGGAGGAAGAGAAAACACATATCTTGCTGGGGAAGAAGAGAGAGCAGCGGAGATAGCAGCGCGGTATGTGAGCGAATGTCATAGACTGCGAGAAAGAGAACTATGATATGCCATGGACTTCTATAGCCCCCACCCCGGATCTGCCCCCATCACCCCTCCCTATGCCATGGACTTTTATAGCCCCCACCCTGGACCTGCGCCCCCATCACCCCTCCCTATGCCATGGACTTCCATAGCCCCCACCCTGGATCTGCCCCTACTCAACATCCCTATCCCTATCCCCCTTTTGTACACTTGCTTTGGCAAAACTAATGTGTATTTAGTCCTGCCAATAAAGCTTCTTTGAATTGAATTGAATTGAATATACATGTCATTGAGACATATATATATATATATATATATATATATATAAAATATATAATATATATATATATAGGTCATACACTTCTACATAGTATAATAGCCGCTAATTCATCCCTGGCTATGCTGTAAAATCACACTGACAACTTTAATAAAGAATGGAAAGAATACATATACACACATAAAATACATATATATATATATATATATATATATATATATATACATGTCATTGAGACATATATATATATATATGCATATATATATATAATATATATATATATATAATATAGGTCATACACTTCTACATAGTATAATAGCCGCTAATTCATTCCCGGCTATACTGTAAAATCACACTGACAGCTTTAATAAAGAAAGGAAAGAATACATATACACACATAAAATGCATTATATATATTATATATATATACATATATATGTCATATATATACATATATACATGTCATTGTGACATATATATATATATATATATATATATATATATATATATATAGGTCACACACTTCTACATAGCATAATAGCCGCTAATTCAATTGCAGACTTTTGTGAAATTACAGACCTGACATAAAATGACACATGGTTTACATACAGTTAACCATGTCATTCATGTAGTTTGATATATGGTTTTCACTAACAATTACATGAGTGTATGTCTGCAAAATTTCACACATGTAAGAGTTGATGAAAGATGTAAATTCGTTGAAAAAAAATGCGTGGGATCCCGCCCTATTTTCTCAACCAGACAGACAAAGCCAGCGAGTGGGGGCAAATAATAATAGCCTAGGGAGGGTGCATTTATTTTGTGCCCCCCCTGGCTACTAACATCTGCCCCCAGCCACCCCAGAAAAGGCAAATCTATAATTAGATTCGCCCTTTCTGGCACTTTGCCGGTCTATTCTCATTGCCCTGTAGCGGTGGCGAATGGGTTAATAATGGGTTAAAGCCACCTTGCTATTGAAAGGTGACTTTAAGCCAGGTTAATAATGGAGAGTTGTCAATTAGACAACTCTCAATTATTAATCCTATTGTATGAAATGGTTAAGAAAAAAACCACACACACATTAATGAAAAATCATTTTAATGAAATAATTACACAGTTTTTGACCATCTTTTATTGTACTGGTATTCCTCCTATTCCCTTGTTCACCTGTAATAAAAATAAAATAATAAAGCAACATTATTCTTACCTATCCGATGTTCAGTCAGGTCCCCCGATTTAATCCTTCTGAAAGGGTTAATGTTTACTGCAGGGACCGCAGCTAATGCTGCCAGCCTCGCAGTAAACCCCCGAATGAATGAGCTCCTCTCCCAGCTGACAGGAGAGGAAGTGGTTAGTGTGGAAAGCTTAATTGATTGCTTCCCACTTTCACTTCAGGTCAGCCGGGGACACTGCACAGCATCAGTGACGTCAGAGGGAATCCCAGCTGACCTGAAGTGAACTGATTAGCAAAATAGGGGATCCCCTCGAAAAAAAATGGCGTGGGGTCCCCCTATTTTTGTTACCAAGCCAGATGAAGCAGACTACTGAGGATTGGTATTTAAGGCTGTTAAGGATCCAATATCCATGAACCTTGCAAGCCTGATAATACAAGGCCACAGCAGTCTGCTTATCTTGGTTGGTTAACAAAAATAGGGATCCCCTCAAAAAAAAAAATGGCGTGGGGTCCCCCCTATTTTTGTTAACCAGCCAAGTAAAAAGCAGTCTGCTGCAGCCTGGTATTAAAAGACTGTCAAGGCCCATGGATTTTGGCCCTCAACAGCCTAAAAATACCAGCCTGCAGCAGCCCCACAATTGGCGCATCTAAAGATGCGCCAATTGTGGCTGTTGTGAATGGGTTTGAGATGAGTTCTGAGCAGAGGCTCCCTCTGGTGGTTACAAGCGGTGCTAGTCTGTCCAGTGAAGATTGTGAGGACTGGAATCAGGTGTTACTGACTGGTCTTATATAAGGGAGTTACCTTCCCATCAGGGTTGCCGGTAATCAATTGTTCTGGTCTAAATCCTTTATTCCAGTTTCCCTTGTAGCCTGCTGTGTCGTGTCTGCATCTCCTGCTAACAGATAAGACATTTTCTTCTTTTGTGTTTGTGCTATATTTTTGCATTTTGTCCTGCACTTCTGTGGGGGCCTTCAGGGTCCCCTCCGGGGGCTTCTGCCCTCTCAGTTTTGTTCAGCCACTGATGTTTGTACTTTTGCTTTTTCCAGTTTTTTCAGTGGCTGCTGTTTTGATTTTGTTACACCAGAGAACTAATTTAGGTGGTAGAGGTCGTGTGATCTCAGGTATTTTTGAAATTAGTAGAGTTGGTGCTTTTCAGGGTTTTCTGGGATTGCAGTAAGTACCCTTCCTATCCTTTTCTATTTAGTTAGTTTGGACCCCAGCGTTTGCTCATACTATTTTCTTTCTGTGTCAGTATTTCATCTTGTCTAACCGCCATTACATGTTTGGGGCTTTCTATTATCTTTGGGTTCTGCTCCGGGGCAGATAGCTTTCCTATATCTATCTTTAGGTGTAGTTAGTTTCTCAGGCTGTGACGAGGCGTCTAGGACCAACGTAGGAACGCTCCACGGCTGCCTCTAGTTGTGGTGGTTAGTCAGGGTACTGCAATCTCATAGATTCCAACTGTTCTGGTGTATTGCCTTTTTTACCTGCACTCCTCAGCTACCGAAACATAACAGTGGCACTTTACCAGGCTCTTCCCACTTGCCCTGTAGCGATGGCAAGTGGGGTAATAAGGGGTTAATGTCAACTTTGATTGAACGGCGAGAGTACAGCTGGCCGAGATGTACTGGGCCAGAATCTCCTCCGGTAAGCAGTTCTGCTACATCTGGATGCCAGGCTCAGCCTGGCATCCAGATGTAGCAGAGCTGGACTCGTCGTGGGACACTCGTTATCTTGGACTACGTCGGACAGGGAGTATTTGTGTTGGTTTGTTATTTTTGTTTTTTTACAGGAAATTGATGGCGTCGGAGGATGAGCGTGCAATAAAAACTAATGAAAACTGTGTTGTGTATTATTTCATTAAAAGACTTTATTCTGGCTGTGTCTTTTTAACCCCTTAATGTCCATTGACGTGCACAGTCCGTCATGGCCGGATGTCAGTTCCGGCACCAGGACGGACTGTGCACGTCATCCCTTTGATCTACCACTGCGTGTAAACACGCAGTGGTAGATCAGTGTCGACAGCTGTCACAGACAGCTGACAGGCACGGCAAGCGGTGCGGGGACCTTTGCCGTCGGTCCCCTCACCTACAGCGCTGTGCTTGGTCAGTCAATCTGACTGACCAAACACAGCAGCGATCGCGCAGGAGAAGCTGAAATTTCAGCATCTCCAGCACGATCAGTGCAGGAGCCGGCGCTGCAGTGGCCAAGCTTCCTGCACTGACAGCCAGGAGCGGCGCCCCCACCGCTCCTGGCTGTTAACCCCCTGACTGCTGCGATCGAGCGCGATCGCAGCGCTCAGGGGGGGAGGCAGAGGGTCAGGAGCTCCCTCTGCCTCAGATCGGTGCCCTGCATTGTATTTGCAGGGCCGGATCTCTGCCTTGATGACCCGGGGGTTGTCATGACAACCTCCGGGTCATCTAGCTACGGAAAACTGCTGTGATCATGCTCACAGCAGCTTTCATCATAGGTACAATGCATTGCAATGCTGGAGCATTGCAATGCATTGTAACTGCAATAAAAAGTAAAAAAAGTGAAAGTCCCATAAAGGGAAAAGTTAAAAAAATTGTAAAAAAAAATAAAAAAATAATTTAAAAAAATCCCCTAAAAAATACACATTTTTATGTAATAAAAAACAATAAAAAACAAAAAAATACACATGTTTGGTATCGCCACGTCCGTAAAAATCCCATCTATAAAAGCGTAACTCTAGTTAACCCCTTCAGTGAAAGCCGTAAAAAAAAACACAAAAAAGTAGTAAATTATACTTTTTCCAAGCGGTATCATCATACCGCTTGGAAAAAGTGCAATAACACGCGATCGAAAAGTCAGATATAAATAACCATGGTACCGCTGAAAACGTCATCTTGTCCCGCAAAAAAATAAGCTGCTATACAGGATCATCAGCGAAAAAATAAAAAAGTTATAGCTCGCGGAATAAACTGATGCAAAAATAATTATTATTTCTATAAAATTTTTTATTGTGTAAAAAACACCAAAACATAAAAAAATATATAAATGAGGTATCGCTGTAATCATAGTGACCCGAAGAATAAAGCTTCTTTATCAATTTTACCACACACGGAACGGAGGAAAAAAAAAAAAAAAAATTCCTGAATTGCTGGTTTTTGTTCATTCTGCTTCCACAAAAATCGGAATAGGAAGTGATCAAAAAATGTTATGTGCCTGAATATGGTACCAATAAAAACGTCAGCTTGTCCCGCAAAAAATAAGCTCACAGATAACTCTGTCGGCCGAAATATGGAGAAATTATAGCTCTCAAAATACGGCGATGCAAAAATTTCTTACAAAAAATTATTCCAAAAATAAGCATCTTTTAGTGTGTGATAGAAGCTGAACATGAAAAAAGGATGTAAATCTGGTATCGCTGTAATCGCGCCGACCCGAGGAATAAAGTCGCCTAATCACTAATACCGCACGAGGAACGGCGCAAAAAAGAAAACCAATTCTTCACCTTTTGTGGATTTGTTCATTGTGCCTCCCAAAGATCGCAGTAAGGCGATCCCAGGGTTCCCCCCCACATATGGGATATCAGCGTACTCAGGACAAAATGCACATCAACTTTTGGGGCCCAATTTCTCCTGTTACCCTTATAAAAATAAAAATTTGGGGGCAAAAAGGTCATTTTTGTGGAAAAAAATATGATTTTTTTTATTTTCACGGCTCTACGTTATAAACTTCTGTGAAGCCCTGGGGTTTCAAAGTGCTGACCACACATCTAGATAAGTACCTTGGGGGGGTCTAGTTTGCAAAATGGGGTCATTTGTGGGGGGTTTCTACTGTTTAGGCACATCAGGGGCTCTCCAAGCGCGACATGACACCCGCAGACCATTCCATCAAAGTCTGCATTTAAAAACGGTGCTCCTTCCCTTCCGAGCTCTGCCATGCGTCAAAATAGTGGTTCCCCCCCACATATGGGATATCAGCGTACTCAGGACAAATTGCACAATAACTTTTGGGGTCCTGTTACCCTTTGGAAAATAACAATTGGTGGTGGAAAGATCATTTTTGTGGAAAAGATATGATTTTTTAATTTTACTGCTCTACGTTATAATCTTCTGTGAAGCCCTTGGGGGTTCAAAGCTCTCACCACACATCTAGATAAGTTCCTTGGGGGGGGTCTAGTTTCCAAAATGGGGTCACTTGTGGGGGTTTCCACTGTTTAGGCACACAGGGACTCTCCAAATGCGACATGGCGTCCAATCTCAATTCCAGCCAAAAAAGTCAAATGGCGCTGCTTCCCTTCTGAGCTCTGCCATGCGCCCAAATAGTGGTTTACCCCCACATATGGGGTATCAGCGTACTCAGGACAAATTGCACAATAACTTTTGGGGTCCTGTTACCCTTTGGAAAATAAAAATTGGGGTGGAAAGTTCATTTTTGTGGAAAAGATATGATTTTTTAATTTTACAGCTCTACGTTATAACCTTCTGTGAAGCCCTTGGGGTTCAAAGCTCTCACCACACATCTAGATAAGTTCCTTGGGGGGTCTAGTTTCCAAAATGGGGTCACTTGTGGGGGGTTTCCACTGTTTAGGCACACAGGGGCTCTCCAAATACGACATGGCGTCCAATCTCAATTCCAGCCAAAAAAGTCAAATGGCGCTGCTTCCCTTCTGAGCTCTGCCATGCACCCAAATAGTGTTTTACCCCACATATGGGGTATCAGCGTACTCAGGACTAATTGTACAATAACTTTTGGGGTCCTTTTATCCTTTGGAAAATAAAAATTGGGATGAAAAGATCATTTTTGTGGAAAAAATATGATTTTTTAATTTTACGGCTCTACGTTATAACCTTCTGTGAAGTCCTTGGGTGTTAAAAGCTCTCACAACACATTTAGATAAGTTCCTTGGGGGTCTAATTTCCAAAATGGGGTCACTTGTGGGGGTTTTCCACTGTTTAAGCACACAGGGACTCTCCAAATGCGACATGGCGTCCAATCTCAATTCCAGCCAAAAAAGTCAAATGGCTCTGCTTCCCTTCCGAGCTGTGCCATGCGCCCAAATAGTGGTTTACCCCCACACATGGGGTATCGGTGTACTCAGGAGAAATTGTACAACAAATATTGTGGTTCATTTTCTACTGATACCTTGACAAAATTTAAAAAAATTGTGTCGAAAGAAAAATTTTGGGAAAAAAAGTTAAATGTTCATTTTTTCCTTCCACATTGCTTCAATTCTTGTGAAGTACCTAAAGGGTTAATAAACTTCTTGAATGTGGCTTTGAACACGTTGAGGGGTGCAGTTTTTAGAATGGTGTCACTTTTGGGAATTTTCTGTCATATTGACCCCTCAAATTCACTTCAAATGTGAGGTGGCCCCTAAAAAAAATGGTTTTGTAAATTTTGTTGGAAAAATGAGAAATTGCAGGTCAACTTTTAACACTTATAACTTCCTAACAAAAAAAAATTTTGGTTCCAAAATTGTGCTGGTGTAAAGTAGACATGTGGGAAATGTTATTTATTAACTAATTTTTGTGACATATCTCTCTGATTTAATGGCATAAAAATTAAAATTTTGAAAATTGCAAAATTTTAAATTTTTTGACATATTTCCATTTTTTTCATAAATAAACGCAAGTTATATTGAAGAAATTTTACCACTATCATGAAGTACAATATGTCACGAGAAAACAGTCTCAGAATCGCCAAGATCCGTTGAAGCGTTCCAGAGTTATAATCTCATAAAGTGACAGTGGTCAGAATTGTAAAAATTGGCCTGGTCTTTAACCTACAAAATGGTTTGGTCGTTAAGGGGTTAAACATTTACAAACTTTATGATTAATAATGGATCGGTGTCTTATTGACGCCTCTCCATTATTAACCGGGCTTATTGTCACCGTTCAATCAAAGGTGACATTAACCCTTTATTACCCCACTTGCCAACGCTACAGGGTAAGTGGGAAGAGCCGGGTAAAGTGCCACAATTGGCGCATCTTTGGATGCGCCAATTGTGGGAAGCTGCAGGCTGGTATTTTTAGGCTGTTGAGGGCCAAAATCCATGGGCCTTGACAGTATTTTAATACCACGCTGCAGCAGTCTCTGCTTTTTACTTGGCTGGTTAACAAAAATAGGGGGACCCCCACGCCTTTTTTTTTTCGAGGGTATCGCCTATTTTTGTTAACCAACCACGATAAGCAGACTGCTGTAGCCTGGTATTATCAGGCTTGCAAGGTTCATGGATATCGGATCCTTAACAGCCTTAAATACCAATCCTCAGTAGTCTGCTTCATCTGGCTGGTTAACAAAAATAGGGGGACCCCACGCCATTTTTTTTCGAGGGGACCCCCTATTTTTGCTAATCAGTTCACTTCAGGTCAGCCGGAATTCCCTCTGACGTCACTGATGCTGTGCGGTGTCCCCAGACTGACCTGAAGTGAAAGTGGGAAGCAATCAATTAAGCTTTCCACACTAATCACTTCCTCTCCTGTCAGCTGGGAGAAGAGATGATTTATTCGGGGGTTTACTGCGAGGCTGGCAGCATTAGCTGTGGTCCCTGCAGTAAATGTTAACCCTTTCAGAAGGATTACATCGGGGGACCTGACTGTGCATCGGATAGGTAAGAATAATGTTGCTTTATTATTTTATTTTTATTTCAGGAGAACAAGGGAATCGAGGATTACCAGTAAAATAAAAGATGGTTAAAAACTGTATTTATTTCATTAAAATAATTTTTCATTAATGTGTGTATGTTTTTTTTTTAAACATTTCATACAATAGGATTAATAATTGAGAGTTGTCTAATTGACAACTCTCAATTATTAACCTGGCTTAAAGTCACCTTTCAATAGCAAGGTGGCTTTAACCCATTATTAACCCATTCGCCACCGCTACAGGGCAATGGGAATAGACAGGCAAAGTGCCAGAAAGGGCGAATCTAATTATAGATTTGCCTTTTCTGAGGTGGCTGGGGGCAGATGTTAGTAGCCAGGGGGGCACTAAATAAATGCACCCTCCCTAGGCTAATATTATCTGCCCCCACTCGCTGGCTTTGTCTGTCTGGTTCAGAAAATAGAGCGGGAGCGCATTTTTTTTTAAACGAATTTACACCTCATATATATTATATTATATATAATATATATATATACATGTTATTGTGACACAAATATATATATTGTGGTGTAATTACCCCTGATGCAGCTAGGGGGCACTGTGTATGGCCCTCGGGATATGCATGGAGGCATGGGATGGATGGACGGTATGTATCGCAGAGGTGGGTAGCCCTGTGATGGAAGCCTGGATATGTTTTGGTTCAGCAGATCTACTGCTGAGTTGTGCTATACATTGGGAGGCTTCCAGGTGACTTGGAGAGCTGGGCGGGTCCAGTCACCTACAAACCCACCCAAGGGGTATGTGTTTGAATACCAGGGATAAAACCTGTATGTGGTTGTGTGTATCTGAAGGACCTGTGATGAGGTCATGACCAGGTGACCTAACCATGTGATCCTGACCTCATCTGTGGGTGGGGTTACACCAATGTAACAAAAGTGTGTTTGGCACCTGAGAGAGTGTTGTGGGAGTCTGCCAGTGTGGACAGACTTCCATGTGTCCCGGCGGGACATCACAGAGAGGACTCTGTGTCTGAAGAGTGAGGTTCCAGGGCTGAGCTGAAGTACTGAAGATTTGCATTGCCTGTGACTGTGAGGTTTATGATGTAATAAACCTGATGATTTTTTGGATAAGAAAAATGTCTCCTGATTACCTCTGAAGCAGCCGAGTGAGTGAAACCTTACAATTGGTGGATGGAATGCTGGCAGCGACCCAAGGAGCACATGTTGCAGGACTGGGAATCAGGAACCAGAGGAGGAACGGACGGTCTGTGAAAACCGTGAGTGTGACCAGTGGTCACGAATAAACTGTGTTTTTGTTTATGGGGTGCCTCTGATATGAGGTATCTGAAGACGCTGTTAAGCAGTGGTGACAGACAGGAGTCTGTGTTATGTTGACCGGGGTCATTGAAAATGGAGAAAAAAAGCATGCTGAGAGGATACCTCAGAGGAGGTGTCTGGAAACCTGCGTGGCCAACAGGTAACAGACAGGAGTCTGTGGTGTACTGACGGGTCAGTGAGAGATTGTTTTTGTCCTTGTGGGATGCCTCTATGAAAAGGAGGTGTCCGGAAACCTGAGTGATCAACAGGTAACAGACAGGAGTCTGTGGTGCACTGACGGGTCAGTGAGAAACTGTTTTTTCCTTTGTGGGATGCCTCTATGAGAGAGGAGGTGTCCGGAAAATCTCTCTGGCCGAGAGTGTAACAGACAGGAGTCTGTGTTGTACTGACGGGTCAGTGAAAGACTGTTTTTTTTTTCCTTTGTGGGATGTCTCTGGGAGAGGAGGTGTCCGGAAAATCTCTCTGGCCGAGAGTGTAACAGACAGGAGTCTGTGTTGTACTGACGGGTCAGTGAGAAACTGTATTTGCTCTGTTGGATGCCTTTGAGAGGAGGTGTCTGGAAAATCTCTCTGGCCGAGAGTGTAACAGACAGGAGTCTGTGTTGTGCTGACGGGTCAGTGAGAAACTGTTTTTTTTTCTGGAACACGTGTGAGGTGTTTGCTGTGGCTCAGAGGAGTCATGAAGGTGACAAGCGGCTGGCTGTGACTCGTGGGTCACGAAGGTGACAAGCGGCAAGACAGCGCAGCGTGCAGAGACTTGTGGTAGCAGGAGCTACAGTGACTGTTGCAGCAAGAAGTTCTGCAGCAGCCGGAGCTGCAGTAACAGCCACAGCAGCTTAGGAGTAGCATCTGGAGGTGCTGGTTGTTGGTGGCTGCAACGGAAGCGGTGGCAGTACCAGCAGGAGCTGGTGTGGTAGAAAGGACAGTATGAACCAAGGCACACAAACTCTTAAAGGGCCAGTACACGCCCTAAGTGAAAGTCACTGTCTAAGGGTACTGTGTGGACTGGGGCCTGTAAGAGCCGTGATGTGTACCCCAGTGTTGGGTGGTGTCCCTAGAGGGGGAGGAGTCCCAAAAGGGGGACCGCAACCCAAAATTGGGATGGTGGCCCAAAAGGGGGCGGAGTCTCAAAAGGGGGTGGTAGCCCAAATCAAACCAGTTGCCCAAAAGGGGGTGGTAACCCAAATTGGGATGGTGGCCCGGAAGTGGGCGGAGTCCCAAAAGGGGGCGGCAAATCAAAAGGGGGTGGTGTCCCAAAAAGGGGTGGCACCGGTTTCCTCAGTGGACATATCTGAGGAACAGCGGTGTGGGTGTTATACGTATTCCGCATGTGGCATAGACTTCCCGTTTGATAACAGCCCACAGGTGTGTACGGTAATGTTACATAGGGAAGGAGTCTCTGGACAGTTGGACTCAAAGAGTCAGGTGACTCTGAAAGGAACTCCGCTAGTTCTCTGTCTGACCGAGAAAAAGGTCCAGGTGTGCTTCATCCACGGGCTCATTGTGGACTATTTGGTAGACAGGGTGATGCTTGAGATGTCCACAAGTGTCGAGGATCAAGATGGTATACCACCGAACGTATTGTACCCCTATGAGAGGAAACGGGACTTTGATATTTTTTGAAAATATATGGGAGGTTGATGAAGTGTGGGGTTGCTCAGAGGAGAGACGGAATGACCCTAAGGGAGCCCCATCACAGCAGGCGGCTGTAGTGGTTCCTTGTCGTGTGAAGTGTGAAAGGAGGTAACCCCTAATAGCGATAGTCCCGAGCCCCAGGTGACCAGAAGAAAGTGTAGGTCAGACCAACTCGGGGACTTGGAGGTGACGAGACGTGTGACCGTGGGAAACGGTTTAGCTCCAGCGCAGGGGTCTGACACCTGTCTAGGTGGGGACGTGCTGTTCCAGGATGACAGGGGGAGTGGGAGTGACTCCTATGCAGACTGTGACTGGACTGCAAGGGAAAGCGAGTGCAGTAAGGTGGAGCCAAGTAAAAATGCCCGATCGTCCTCTCGCCGCAGGGGCAGCGGAAAGGCGGGACAGGCTACATCCTCTAAGAAAAGAAATGATGAGGAAGAGTCAGGGTCAGGTACCGGTCAGGTGACTGTCCTTGATAAGGAGGCAGAGCTGGAGCTCTCTGAAGTTACCGGGAGTCGTGAGACAGTTGAAGCTGCGGATGCGAACAGGCGGAACTCTGAAGAAGCAGAGTGTGGGTGGGCAAGAAAGCCCATCTGAAAATGTAATTGAAGAGGTAATGGTGCGACATGTGCTGGCTAAAAGAGAGCAGGACCATGAGATGGAGCTGCTTAAAGAGTCAGTGAAAGAGACAGTCGAGCGAGAAAGGGTCCTAAGACAAGTGATTGAGCATAAAGTGGAGGAGCTGGAGAAGGAAGTCTCTAAGCTCAGAGAGGCCCAAGAGAAGCATCAGTAGGAGCTTCTCCGGTGGGAGGAAGAGTGTCGCGGCTTGGCAGAAGAGCGAGATAGAGTTCGCAGAGAGCTCAAGATAAAGGAGGAGACTAGTGCTCAGCTCCAGAAATCCACGGGAGAAGAAATCCAGCAGAAGTGCCATGCAGATGGATACACAAGGAGAGCGATGTCTTGGAAAACTGTACTAACACTCAGGATGAGGAGGTCCAACAGTCTGTCCAAGAAGGTGACGGGTCGGTTTTCAAGTGTGTAATAGAGATACCCGAAGACAGGCGAGAAGTGTGTGCCATTGAGGAGGTGCATGAGGCCTTTAGAAAGGCAGTAGAAGCATGCAGTGTGAACTGGGTGCCAGAGATGAAACAGTTAGTCATACTGTCGACTAAGGAAGTCACACTGAAGCGAGTGGCTATACGGAGGGACATGCACCTACATTGTCTCCGTACGAAACAGGTGATCCTGTTGAGAAATAAAGAAGCCGCTCGACGTCTGGAGCAAGCAAGAAAGACGCAAAATCAGCTTGGCTTGGTGGAAGACATCATTCAAGTGCCCAGAGGTCTGGTGAAGAAAGTCATCGGAAGACTTGGGATAGTGATGCAGGAGATGGTGAATAAGTCCGGTGTGACGAGAGTCAGGATTCCGGCTGATGACGAAGTCCAGGTCAGAGGTGAAGATGGGATGATCCCATTCCTCGTTGTCGGATCCAGGGAGAGCCTTGGGAATATCCGGATGCTCTGGAGTATCGTGTGTCATACTTGAGAGAAGTAGAGCAGCTACAACTGGAGAGGGAGCAGGTCAACAGAGAGCTGCAGGAAATGGAAAGAAGATGGCTGCCACCTTCAATCCGTAGTGTTGAGAGGCGAAGAGCGCCTGATGGAAGAGGTAGAAATAGTGATGCCTCAGTTAGCTCAGTGATGAGTGACCTAAGCAGGAGAACCTGTGGTGGACGAGCTGAAAAGGACTCAGACCAGACAAGACGTATGGGTGCAGGGGAATTGCGACGCCGTACTGACCTCTAGGGAGGCTGGTGGTCTGACAGAGGGCCCGACTTAGAGAGACGGTGTGACTGGCAGAGACGACCGAGAAGGATCTCTGGTCGGGTAACAAGTGTTCAACCCCACAAGTTTGAACAGAGGGGGGAGGTATGTGGTGTAATGACCCCTGATGCAGCTAGGGGGCACTGTGTATGGCCCTCGGGATATGCATGGAGGCATGTGATGGATGGACGGTATGTATCGCAGAGGTGGGTGGCCCTGTGATGGAAGCCTGGATATGTTTTGGTTCAGCAGATCTACTGCTGAGTTGTGCTATACATTGGGAGGCTTCCAGGTGACTTGGAGAGCTGGGCGGGTCCAGTCACCTACAAACCCACCCAAGGGGTATGTGTTTGAATACCAGGGATAAAACCTGTATGTGGTTGTGTGTATCTGAAGGACCTGTGATGAGGTCATGACCAGGTGACCTAACCATGTGATCCTGACCTCATCTGTGGGTGGGGTTACACCTATGTAACAGAAGTGTGTTTGGCACCTGAGAGAGTGTTGTGGGAGTCTGCCAGTGTGGACAGACTTCCATGTGTCCCGGCGGGACATCACAGAGAGGACTCTGTGTCTGAAGAGTGAGGTTCCAGGGCCGAGCTGAAGTACTGAAGATTTGCATTGCCTGTGACTGTGAGGTTTATGATGTAATAAACCTGATGATTTTTTTGGATAAGAAAAATGTCTCCTGATTACCTCTGAAGCAGCCGAGTGAGTGAAACCTTACAATATATATATATATATATATATATATATATATATATAGGTCATACACTTCTACATAATAGCCGCTCGTTCAATTGCCGGCTTTTGTGAAATTAAAGAACCACGCGACATGAAATGATACATGGTTTACATACAGTTAACCATGTCATTTCATGTAGTTTGATATATGGTTTTCACTAACAATTACATGAGTGTATGTGTGAATTTTTTTTCAACAAATTTACACCTTTAATTAACCCCTACATGTGTGAAATTTTGCACACATACACTCATGTAATTGTTAGTGAAAAAAAACCATAATATCAAACTACATGAAATGACATGGTTAACTGTATGTAAACCATGTGTCATTTCATGTAGCGTGGTTCTTTAATTTCACAAAAGCCGGCAATTGAATTAGCGGCTATTACACTATGTAGAAGTGTATGAACTGTAAATATATATATATGTCACAATGACATGTATATATATATATGTATTCTATGTGTATATATGTAGTGTTTTGTGAGCTGTCAGTGTGATTTTACAGTAGGCGGGGATGAATTGCCGGCTTTTCAAAGGTCACCGGTGCGTAGGGCCTGTGCACAATGTTGCAGATTTGCCTGGGATTTTTCCTTGCCGAATCCGTATCACTTGGCAGAAAACAATGTCTTTTTTTGACGCAGGTTTTGACGCGGTTTTGATGCGGTTTTTCATGCTTTTTTTCTCATGCGTTTTGTATACGTTTTTGATAGCTAAATAAAGATATGTTATTTAACAAAAAAAAAAGATTTGTGATGTCATTTCTTGTCCAACCTCCTCTTTTAAATTTGTCCAACCCACACTCCATTACACACACACAGATAGAGATAGAAAGATAGATAATAGAATAGATAAGATAGATAGATAGATAAAAATACATAGATAGATAGAAAATACAAATAGATAGATAGATAATAGATAGTTAGAAATATATATAGAAAGATAGATATACAGTCAGGGCCAGAAATATTTGGACAGTGGCACAATTTTCGCGAGTTGGGCTCTGCATGCCACCACATTGGATTTGAAATGAAACCTCTACAACAGAATTCAAGTGAAAAACAAAAAACTGAACTGAAGTAGACTTGAATGACATGCAAGATGTAGAAGCATGTTCACACTGGCCATAAAAGCAAGCAAAAACAAGGGAAAAAGCAATGTGTGTATATACCCTAATGAAAATAAATAAGTAAAAAAGCAAGTGCATTAAATAATTAACATAGGGTACTTAGTAAACACTGTTTTGATCAAAAAAGCATAAAGCTGTCCCACCACGGCAAGGTGTACCCATTTGAGACAGTCACTACACTCTCTAAGGTTAAAACCTACCTGGTGTGAATAGTGGCAGAGAGTCTGGGTCCCAAATGGACACCCAGCTTCAGAGGGACTATATATGAACTACACAGCTCAGTAGAAAGGAGGCCACACCTATTTGTACTGAATACAAAAATGCTAAAGAAAAACAAAAAACTGAACTGAAGTAGACTTGAATGACATGCAAGATGTAGAAGCATGTTCACACTGGCCATAAAAGCAAGCAAAAACAAGGGAAAAAGCAATGTGTGTATATACCCTAATGAAAATAAATAAGTAAAAAAGCAAGTGCATTAAATAATTAACATAGGGTACTTAGTAAACACTGTTTTGATCAAAAAAGCATAAAGCTGTCCCACCACGGCAAGGTGTACCCATTTGAGACAGTCACTACACTCTCTAAGGTTAAAACCTACCTGGTGTGAATAGTGGCAGAGATAATGCACTTAATGCACTTGCTTTTTACTTATTTATTTTCATTAGGGTATATACACACATTGCTTTTTCCCTTGTTTTTGCTTGCTTTTATGGCCAGTGTGAACATGCTTCTACATCTTGCATGTCATTCAAGTCTACTTCAGTTCAGTTTTTTGTTTTTCTTTAGCATTTTGTATTTAGTACAAATAGGTGTGGCCTCCTTTCTACTGAGCTGTGTAGTTCATATATAGTCCCTCTGAAGCTGGGTGTCCATTTGGGACCCAGACTCTCTGCCACTATTCACACCAGGTAGGTTTTAACCTTAGAGAGTGTAGTGACTGTCTCAAATGGGTACACCTTGCCGTGGTGGGACAGCTTTATGCTTTTTTGATCAAAACAGTGTTTACTAAGTACCCTATGTTAATTATTTAATGCACTTGCTTTTTTACTTATTTATTTTCATTAGGGTATATACACACATTACTTTTTCCCTTGTTTTTGCTTGCTTTTATGGCCAGTGTGAACATGCTTCTACATCTTGCATGTCATTCAAGTCTACTTCAGTTCAGTTTTTTGTTTTTCTTTAGCATTTTTGTATTCAGTACAAATAGGTGTGGCCTCCTTTCTACTGAGCTGTGTAGTTCATATATAGTCCCTCTGAAGCTGGGTGTCCATTTGGGACCCAGACTCTCTGCCACTATTCACACCAGGTAGGTTTTAACCTTAGAGAGTGTAGTGACTGTCTCAAATGGGTACACCTTGCCGTGGTTGGGACAGCTTTATGCTTTTTTGATCAAAACAGTGTTTACTAAGTACCCTATGTTAATTATTTAATGCACTTGCTTTTTTACTTATTTATTTTCATTAGGGTATATACACACATTGCTTTTTCCCTTGTTTTTGCTTGCTTTTATGGCCAGTGTGAACATGCTTCTACATCTTGCATGTCATTCAAGTCTACTTCAGTTCAGTTTTTTGTTTTTCTTTAGCATTTTTGTATTCAGTACAAATAGGTGTGGCCTCCTTTCTACTGAGCTGTGTAGTTCATATATAGTCCCTCTGAAGCTGGGTGTCCATTTGGGACCCAGACTCTCTGCCACTATTCACACCAGGTAGGTTTTAACCTTAGAGAGTGTAGTGACTGTCTCAAATGGGTACACCTTGCCGTGGTGGGACAGCTTTATGCTTTTTTGATCAAAACAGTGTTTACTAAGTACCCTATGTTAATTATTTAATGCACTTGCTTTTTTACTTATTTATTTTCATTAGGGTATATACACACATTGCTTTTTCCCTTGTTTTTGCTTGCTTTTATGGCCAGTGTGAACATGCTTCTACATCTTGCATGTCATTCAAGTCTACTTCAGTTCAGTTTTTTGTTTTTCTTTAGCATTTTTGTATTCAGTACAAATAGGTGTGGCCTCCTTTCTACTGAGCTGTGTAGTTCATATATAGTCCCTCTGAAGCTGGGTGTCCATTTGGGACCCAGACTCTCTGCCACTATTCACACCAGGTAGGTTTTAACCTTAGAGAGTGTAGTGACTGTCTCAAATGGGTACACCTTGCCGTGGTGGGACAGCTTTATGCTTTTTTGATCAAAACAGTGTTTACTAAGTACCCTATGTTAATTATTTAATGCACTTGCTTTTTTACTTATTTATTTTCATTAGGGTATATACACACATTGCTTTTTCCCTTGTTTTTGCTTGCTTTTATGGCCAGTGTGAACATGCTTCTACATCTTGCATGTCATTCAAGTCTACTTCAGTTCAGTTCTTTGTTTTTCTTTAGCATTTTTGTATTCAGTACAAATAGGTGTGGCCTCCTTTCTACTGAGCTGTGTAGTTCATATATAGTCCCTCTGAAGCTGGGTGTCCATTTGGGACCCAGACTCTCTGCCACATTCACACCAGGTAGGTTTTAACCTTAGAGAGTGTAGTGACTGTCTCAAATGGGTACACCTTGCCGTGGTGGGACAGCTTTATGCTTTTTTGATCAAAACAGTGTTTACTAAGTACCCTATGTTAATTATTTAATGCACTTGCTTTTTTACTTATTTATTTTCATTAGGGTATATACACACATTGCTTTTTCCCTTGTTTTTGCTTGCTTTTATGGCCAGTGTGAACATGCTTCTACATCTTGCATGTCATTCAAACAGAATTCAAGTGCAGATTGTAACGTTTAATTTGAAGGGTTGAACAAAAATATGTGTTAGAAAATGTAGGAATTGTACACATTTCTTTACAAACACTCCACATTTTAGGAGGTCAAAAGTAATTGGACAAATAAACATAACCCAAACAAAATATTTTTATTTTCAATATTTTGTGGCGAATCCTTTGGAGGCAATCACTGCCTTAAGTCTGGAACCCATGGACATCACCAAACGCTGGGTTTCCTCCTTAATGCTTTGCCAGGCCTTTACAGCCGCAGCCTTCAGGTCTTGCTTGTTTGTGGGTCTTTCCCTCTTAAGTCTGGATTTCTGCAAGTGAAATGCATGCTCAATTGGGTTAAGATCTGGTGATTGACTTGGCCATTAAAGAATGTTCCACTTTTTTGCACTCATGAACTCCTGTGTAGCTTTGGCTGTATGCTTGGGGTCATTACTGTACTATGAAGCGCCGTCCAATCAAGTTTGCAGCATTTGGCTGAATCTGGGCTGAAAGTATATCCCGGTACACTTCAGAATTCATCCGGCTACTCTTGTCTGCTGTTATGTCATCAATAAACACAAGTGACCCAGTGCCATTGAAAGCCATGCATGCCCATGCCATCACGTTGCCTCCACCATGTTTTACAGAGGATGTGGTGTGCCTTGGATCATGTGCCGTTCCCTTTCTTCTCCAAACTTTTGGCTTCCCATCATTCTGGTACAGGTTGATCTTTGTCTCATCTGTCCATAGAATACTTTTCCAGAACTGAGCTGGCTTCTGGAGGTGTTTTTCAGCAAATTTAACTCTGGCCTGTCTATTTTTGGAATTGATGAATAGTTTGCATCTAGATGTGAACCCTTTATATTTACTTTCATGGAGTCTTCTCTTTACTGTTGACTTAGAGACAGATACACCTACTTCACTGAGAGTGTTCTGGACTTCAGTTGATGTTGTGAACGGGTTCTTCTTCACCAAAGAAAGTATGCGGCGATCATCCACCACTGTTGTCTTCCGTGGGCTCCCAGGTCTTTTTGGATTGATGAGTTCACCAGTGCTTTCTTTCTTTCTCAGGATGTACCAAATTGTAGATTTTGCCACTTCTAATGTTGTAGCAATTTCTTGGATGGGTTTTTTTCTGTTCTTGCAGCTTAAGGATGGCTTGTTTCACCTGCATGGAGAGCTCCTGTGACCGCATGTTTCCTTCACAGCAAAACCTTCCAAATGCAAACACCACACCTCAAATCAACTCCGGCCCTTTCATCTGCTTAATTGAGAATGACATAACAAAGGGATTGCCCACACCTGTCCATGAAATAGCCTTGGAGTCATTTGTCCAATTACTTTTGGTCCCTTTAAAAACAGGGTGGCACATGTTAAGGAGCTGAAACTCCTAAACCCTTCATCCAATTTTAATGTGGATACCCTCAAATGAAAGCTGAAAGTCTGGACTTCAACTGCATCTGAATTGTTTTGTTTCAAATTCATTGTGGTAATGTCTAGAACCAAAATTAGATAAATGTTGTCTCTGTCCAAATATATATGGACCTAACTGTATAGACAGAAAGATATATAGGTAGATAGATGATAGATAAAATGGTACAAAAATAAAGACACACGCGTACACACACAAAATCTTAACGCAATATAGTAAATAAAAAAAAAATCGGGAAAAAAATGGCGTGGGCTCCTGCGCAATTTTCTGCGCCAGAGGGTGAAAGCCGACAGCCGGGGCCAATATTTCTAGCCTGGGAAGGGGTTAATACCCATGGATCTTCCCAGGCTATGAATATCAGCCTGCAGCTAGCGTTCACTGGCTATTAACCCCTTCACCCCCAAGGGTGGTTTGCACGTTAATGACCGGGCCAATTTTTACAATTCTGACCACTGTCTCTTTATGAGGTTATAACCCTGGAACGCTTCAACGGATCTTTGCGATTCTGAGACGGTTTTCTCGTGACATATTGTACGTCATGATAGTGGTAAAATTTCTTCGATATTACTTGCGTTTATTTTTTAAAAAATGCAAATATGGCGAAAATTTTTAAAATATTGCAATTTTCAAACTTTAAATTTTTATTCCCTTAAAACAGAGAAATATGTCACACAAAATAGTTAAGAAATAACATTTCCCACATGTCTACTTTACATCAGCACAATTTTGGAACCAACATTTTTTTTTGTTAGGAAATTATAAGGGTTAAAAGTTGACCAGAGATTTCTCATTTTTACAACAAAATTTACAAAGCCATTTTTTTAAGGGACCACCTCATATTTGAAGTCACTTTGAGGGGTCTATATAGCAGAAAATACCCAAAAGTGACACCATTCTAAAAACTGCACCCCTCAAGGTACTCAAAACCACATTCAAGAATTTTATTAACCCTTCAGGTGCTTCACAGGAGCTGAAGCAACGTGGAAGGAAAAAATGAATATTTAACTTTTTAGCCACAAAAATGATCTTTTACAAACTTTTTTTTTATTTTCACAAGGGTAAAATGAGAAAATGGACAGATAAAGTTGTTGTATAATTTCTCCTGAGTACGCCAATACCCCATATGTTGGGGAAAACCACTGTTTGGGCACACGGCAGAGCTCGTAAGGGAAGGAGCGCCGTTTGACTTTTTCAAACTAAAATTGGCTGGAATTGAGATTGGACGCCATGTCGCGTTTGGAGAGCCCCTGATGCGCCTAAACAGTAGAAGCCCCCCACAAGTGACACCATTTTGGAAACTAGACCCGCTAAGCAACTTATCTAGATCTGTTGTGAGCACTTTGAACCCCCAAGTGTTTCACAAAAGTTTATAATGCCTGGGTGTGAAAAAAAAACCAAAACAATATTCCACAAAAATGATTTTTTAGTCCCAAATTTTTGACTTTTCCCAAGGAAATTGGACCCCAAAAGTTGTACAATTTGTCCTGAGTACGCTGATACCACATATGTGGGGGGGAAACTGTTTGGGCGCACGGCAGGGCTTGGAAAGGAAGTAGTAACGTTTTGGAATGCAGACGTTGATGGGGGTCATGTTCCGTTTGCAGTGCCCCAGATGAGCCTAAACAGTGGAAACCCCCCACAAGTGACCCCATTTTGGAAACTAGACCCCCTGAGGAACTTATCTAAATCTTTGGTGAGCACTTTGAACCCCAAGTGCTTCACACAAGTTTATAATGCCCGGGCATGAAAATAAAAAATCCTATTTTTTTCCCACAAAAATTATCTCTTAGTCACTAATTTTTTATTTTCCCATGGGTAACAGGAGAAATTGGACCACAAAAGTTGTTGTCCAATTTGTCCTGAGTATGCTGATACCCCATATGTGGGGGTAAACCACTGTTTGGGTGCATGGTAGAGTTTGGAAGGGAAGGAGCGCCGTTTGACTTTTTCAAAGCAGAATTGGCTGGATGCCATATCGTGTTTGGAGAGCTCCTGATCTGCCTAAACAGTGGAAACCCCTGACAAATGACACCATTTTGGAAATTAGACCCCTCAAGGAACTTATCTAGATGTGTGGTGAGCACTTTGAACCCCGAAGTGCTTCACAGAAGTTTATAACGTACAGCCGTAAAATAAAAAATTTTTTTTTTCCAAAAATGATTTTTTCACCCCAATATTTTATTTTCACAAGGGTAACAAGAGAAATTGGACCCAAAAGTTGTTGTCCAATTTGTCCTGAGTACGTTGATACCCAATATGTGGGAGAAAACTACTGTATGGGCACACGTTGGGGCTCGGAAGGGAAGTAGTGACGTTTTGGATTGCAGACTTTGATGGAATGGTCTGGGGGCGTCATGTCGCATTTGGAGAGCCCCTGATGCGCCTAAACAGTTGAAATCCCCCACAAGTGACACCAATTTGGAAAATAGACCCCACAAGGAACTTATCTAGATGTGTTGTGAGCACTTTGAACCCCAAAGTGCTTCACAGAAGTTTATAACGTACAGCCGTAAAATAAAAAATCATTTTTTTTTTACAAAAATGATTTTTTCCCCCAATATTTTATTTTTCCAAGGGTAACAGGAGAAATTGGACCCCAAAAGTTGTTGTCCAATTTGTCCTGAGTACGCTGATACCCAATATGTGGGAGAAAACTACTGTATGGGCACACGTTGGGGCTCGGAAGGGAAGTAGTGACGTTTTGGATTGCAAACTTTGATGGAATGGTCTGGTGGCGTCATATCGCATTTGGAGAGCCCCTGATGCGCCTAAACAGTTGAAACCCCCCACAAGTGACACCAATTTGGAAAATAGACCCCACAAGGAACTTATCTAGATGTGTTGTGAGCACTTTGAACCCCGAAGTGCTTCACAGAAGTTTATAACGTACAGCCGTAAAATAAAAAATCTTTTTTTTTTTTTTACAAAAATGATTTTTTCGCCCCCAATATTTTATTTTTCCAAGGGTAACAGGAGAAATTGGACCCCAAAAGTTGTTGTCCAATTTGTCCTGAGTACGCTGATACCCAATATGTGGGAGAAAACTACTGTATGGGCACACGTTGGGGCTCGGAAGGGAAGTAGTGACGTTTTGGATTGCAAACTTTGATGAAATGGTCTGGTGGCGTCATATCGCATTTGGAGAGCCCCTGATGTGCCTAAACAGTGTAAACCCCCCACAAGTGACCCCATTTTGGAAAATAGACCCCACAAGGAACTTATCTAGATGTGTGGTGAGCACTTTGAACCCCGAAGTGCTTCACAGAAGTTTATAACGTACAGCCGGAAAATAAAAAACCCTTTATTTTTTAAAAAATGATTTTTTTGCCCCCAATATTTTATTTTCACAAGGGTAACAGGAGAAATTGGACCCCAAAAGTTGTTGTACAATTTGTCCTGAGTACGCTGATACCCAATATGTGGGAGAAAACTACTGTATGGGCGCACGTCAGGGCTCAGAAGGGAAGTAGTGACGTTTTGGATTGCAAAGTCCCATCCGACGATGCCTGCATACACGGAGACACACACACAGCCCTGCACACCGCCGCACATACACAGATCACGCACACAGCCCCGCACACCGCCGCACATACATCGATCCCGCACACCACCGCACATACACCGATCACGCAGACACCGGCACACAATAATAATAATAATCTTTATTTTTATATAGCGCTAACTTATTCCGCAGCGCTTTACAGTTTGCACACATTATCGTCGCTGTCCCCGAAGGAGCTCACAATCTAGATTGCCTATCACACAATCTCGCATAACGACGCTGCAGCGATCCCGCTGGCGATGCGACCAGATAAGGATCGTTGCTGCGTCGCTATGTGATCGCTGCTGAGCTGCCAAACAGGCAGATCTCAGCAGCGATCAAGACAGCGAGTACGCCGGTAACAAGCGACACACGTCGCTTAGTTACCGGCTGTGTACGTTGGATACCAGCGCGCTGATGTAGGGAGCTGGTAAACAAGGTACACGTCGGGTTTCCAGGCGCTGCGCGGTGCCTGGAAACCCGCTGTGTATCTTGGTTACCAGCTCCCCTGCAGCAGCGCGCTGGTATCCAACGTACACATCGGGTTTCCAAGCACAGCCCCGCACCTGGAAACCCGACGTGTACCTTGGTTACCAGCGGATCGCTGGTCTCCCGCCTGTCACACGCAGCGATCAAAAATGATTCTCAGCATTAGTATGAAAAAAAAATCCAGTGACGATTTAGGTGCACGAACAGTTATCAAACATAACCTCGAACAGCCGGATTTTTTCCAAATCGTTCGGGTTCGTCGAACGGCTCGAACACCGCCCAAAACAGCTCGAATTTGAGATTGGCGAACAGTTCTAGTCGAACGCCGCTCATCTCTAATCATTATGCCTTTTTGCAGTTAGAACACTGCAGTTGGGATCAAATGGCATGTTTGTATTTTGGTGCGAAAACAGGATACTTTGATGGAACTCAGTGATGTTACAGCATGGAGGAATGTTTGCTCCTTCTAATCAATAAACCTTGGAAGAAAGCCCACATGTTCCTGTGCTGAGAAAATCTTATAAATCTGTCCTTGCTATGTCCTGTGTAATGGCAGTGTCTGATCATGTAGAGACATGATCTGATCATACCACATCTCCTGGCCAGGGGAGAAAACAAAAGAGGGCATACCAATATAACAGCAGGGGTTCAAAGTTAACGCTTTTCATAAGATAAAGCTTTATAGCTTGTTTTTAAACAAGTTTTACTTCTCAGAAAGCAGAAGCCTCAATCCCCTACTATCCTGTCTCCATACTCTCTTTTGCCTTCCTCACTCTGCACAGGAGATGTGGTATGGAAAGAGCATATTCCTGTACGGTCAGACACAGCCACTACACAGTACACAGCAGGGGCACATTTTATAAGATTATCTCAGCACAGGAAAATTTTTTAACACATTCAATTGTGGAACTTATTTTTCATTCATCTATTCATTAAAATGTACTTTGTTCGTGGGACAATTCCTTCAAGCCCCCTCTTGTGAAAAAGTACTTTTCCGCTTGTCTGCCAACTCATATTTTAAGCTGATTCATTTTTATGCTCTTAAAATACAGTCTGTTATGATTAAAAGTTTATTAAAACCTGTTTCTTCTTGGTAGGACTGACAGCTTAACTTTGCTCACAACTCTCTGACAGCTATGACACCACCTTTCTACTTTTTGGCACCAAAAGTGACTGACTTCTTTAAAAGTCTTAGATCCTCCCTTCATCAGGAACAATGTGACCCCACGTTAATGTGTACGCACATCAGAATAGCATCAGTTTACTCTACTTGCCATAAGAGGAACCCAAATATTTCCTGATAACAATACTGTTCTATCTACTTTTAGGCATTTCACACCCCTCAGAAGTCTCTCCCAAGCACAGGAGAGGAGAGCAACACCCAGGTAAGAATATTATCATGAACATGAATGGGCATGATGTCTTTATGACTCATTTTTAGGTGTTCATCCCCAAATCTTCAGGGCCAAATTATAAATGTTAATGTGGAATCAATAGATGATATTTCACAACAGACCAGATCAAAAATATTGCAAAGCTAAATCGGAAAAATTACTCACTACAGCAAATCAAATTTGTTTAACCATTTTATATATTTACTGCACCCTCATTAAAGTAATTTCCTGGTTTTGGAAACTACTTTGAAAAATATAGGTTTTATAGGCAGAAACAGCGCAATGCTTATTATGGCCGGCATAGCAGCTCACCCCTATTCAAATAAATAAAGCCAAGAAGCCCATGGACTGCTTGCACTGTTGCTGTTTTTCCTATCTGCCTAAACATCAACTGCCTTGACCTTTTTCCCATGCTCCTTCCCACACTTTGCTCCATCCCCTGCCCCTGTATGTGGAAGTCTGTGAGCCATTGTATTACCCAGCTTTATGCACATGAAAATGGTGCTTACCAGGAGACTTTGACTTGCACCTGGGATTTTTTGACTTGCACCAGCTCTTCCAGGATCCTCCTGGACATTTCAGAATAGTTGACAAGCATCCAGGGTCGGCTCCAGGTTTTCATGGGCCCCGGGCGAAAGAGTCTCAATGGGCCCCTTTAATACATACCACAATTCATTATGTACAGATACGGTAGAGAAATATAGGTATAGTACAATGCCAAAGATTTCACTTCTTACATTACATGAGTGATATCTATTGTAAATTCTACAATAGCTCAAAGACAAACAATATAGTCATCCATACAGTATTATGGTTGCCACAAGTGCTTCATACAGAATAATGAGACTCATATAATGCTCCATATATAATGGGCCCCATATAATGCTCCATATATAATGGACCCTATAGGATGCTCCATATATAATAGGCCCCAAATGATGTTCCAAATATAATGGGCCCCATATAATGCTTCAGTGCATGATGGGCCCCATATAATGCTTCATATATAATGGACCTACAGTACAGACCAAAAGTTTGGACACACCTTCTCATTTAAAGATTTTTCTGTGTTTTCATGACTATGAAAATTGTAAATTCACACTGAAGGCATCAAAACTATGAATTAACACATGTGGAATTATATACTTAACAAAAAAGTGTGTAACAACTGAAATTATGTCTTATATTCTAGGTTCTTCAAAGTAGCCACCTTTTGCTTTGATGACTGCTTTGCACACTCTTGGCATTGTCTTGATGAGCTTCAAGAGGTAGTCATCGGGAATGGTTTTCACTTCACGGGTGTGCCCTGTCAGGTTTAATAAGTGGGATTTCTGGCCTTATAAATGGGGTTGGGATCATCAGTTGTGTTGTGCAGAAGTCTGGTGGATACACAGCTGATAGTCCTACTGAATAGACTGTTAGAAATTGTATTATGGCAAGAAAAAAGCAGCTAAGTAAAGAAAAACGAGTGGCCATCATTACTTTAAGAAATGAAGGTCAGTCAGTCCGAAAAATTGGGAAAACTTTGAAAGTGTCCCCAAGTGCAGTTGCAAAAACCATCAAGCGCTACAAAGAAACTTGCTCACATGAGGACGGCCCCAGGAAAGGAAGACCAAGAGTCACCTCTGCTTCTAAGGATAACTTTATCCGAGTCACCAGCCTCAGTAATTGCAGGTTTACAGCATCTCAGATTAGAGACCAGGTCAATGCCACACAGTGTTCTAGCAGCAGACACATCTCTACAACAACTGTTAAGAGGAGACTTTGTGCAGCAGGACTTCATGGTAAAATAGCTGCTAGGAAACCACTGCTAAGGACAGGTAACAAGCAGAAGAGACTTGTTTGGGCTAAAGAACACAAGGAATGGACATTAGACCAGTGGAAATATGTGCTTTGGTCTGATGAGTCCAAATTTGAGATCTTTGGTTCCAACCACCGTGTCTTTGTGCGACGCCAAAAAGGTGAACGGATGGACTCTACATGCCTGGTTCCCACCGTGAAGCATGGAGGAGGAGGTGTGATGGTGTGGGGGTACTTTGCTGATGACACTGTTGGGGATTTATTCAAAATTGAAGGCATACTGAAGCATCATGACTACCACAACATCTTGCAGCGGCATGCTATTCCATCCAGTTTGCGTTTAGTTGGACCATCATTTATTTTTCAACAGGACAATGACCCCAAACACACCTCCAGGCTGTGTAAGGGCTATTTGACCAAGAAGGAGAGTGATGGGGTGCTACGCCAGATGACCTGGCCTCCACAGACACCAGACCTGAACCCAATCGAGATTGTTTGGGGTGAGCTGGACCGCAGAGTGAAGGCAAAAGGGCCAACAAGTGCTAAGCATCTCTGGGAACTCCTTCAAGATTGTTGGAAGACCATTTCCGGCGACTACCTCTTGAAGCTCATCAAGAGAATGCCAAAAGTGTGCAAAGCTGTCATCAAAGCCAAAGGTGGCTACTTTGAAGAATCTAGAATATAAGACATATTTTCAGTTGTTTCACACTTTTTTGTTAAGTATATAATTCCACATGTGTGAATTCATAGTTTTGATGCCTTCAGTTTGAATGTACAATTTTCATAGTCATGAAAATACAGAAAAATCTTTAAATGAGAGGGTGTGTCCAAACTTTTGGTCTGTACTGTATATATGATGCTCCAGTATATTATGGGCCCCATATAATGCTCCATATACAATGGGCCCCATATATGATGCTACAGTGTATGATTGGCCCCATATAATGCTCCATATATAAAGGGCCCCATATATGATGCTCCAGTGTATGATGGGCCCCATATATGATGCTCCAGTGTATGATGGGCCCCATATATGATACTTCAGTGTATGATGGGCCCCATATGATGGTCTCAATATATTGCGCCAAACATAAAAATAAATAAAAAATGAAATACCTCTACTCACTGGCCACTGCTCTGCTCGAGGCACCGTCCCCCGGTACAGGCACAGGCACTGGACCCCCATAGCATTCCGGTGTCCCCGACTGTGAGTGGGCCCTCCACCTGCTCAGGGCCCCAGCACTTGCCTGGGTGCGCCGGGTGCTGACACCGGCCCTGCAAGCATCATTCTTCCATTGCCCATGACCAAATATTTCATGTCTTGTTTCTGAACTCCTAAAAAGTACTTTCACGTGGCAGATACCGTACCTCTCTGTTAACACTGTAGAGGACCCCTTTTTCACAAAAGTAAAGCATTCATTCCAAAGTTACATTTAGTTGGTATTTACTCCCCACTGATCCAAAGATCCATGGTGGGGATCTCCATCAGAATGGTTTCACCTTCGGATTCAAAGCAGTTGCTTTGATAACCTGGGAACCTGTTAAGGAAATAATTATTTTTTCTTTGAATTTTCGCTCACTGGGTTTTTTTAGCTTGGATGGATCTGTTCCATTTGAAATGTCATGTCAACCCCATGGCTCCGATTCCTCAAGACGGGTGTTTTCCATGGCAGTCTGATCATTGGGCAGGGTGAAGTGAGCAGCGCCTGATTCAATAAGAGGCATGTGCCTCTGTGTACATCTCGCAAGCATTTTTTACTCCAGTAATGATTTTGATGAACGATGGTCACAATGATCCAATACAGCCCACTTTGTTTGAGAAGGGCAAAAATGGCATGAAAATGGTAAAAGCAACAAATATTTTGTGCAAATAATTTGCAACTTTTTAAAGCTTTTTATATACCAGTTTCTGAGTGTGGAAGTTTTGATAAATTAGGGTCAAAATCTTTTTTTATTGCTAATAACATTTTAGAAGAATCTCATTTCAGCATAATACATAATAGAATGCAATAATGACATGGCCCAGAGGTCATTGTAAACCTTGTTTATGTCCTGCATGATACTATCACTATCACACCGCATGCTGGATTTTTTTTTCTAGGATTCTGCAGAAGCTACAGAAGAGAATTCTCCAAAGGCGAGGACAAAGGAAGGTCAAACACAGAATTGATTTGAGGAAACAAGTGTCAAGAAATCAGCTATGAGGCCTCCCATGTCCTAATCTCTTATCATATGTCTGTTTGCTCCCTGCTGTAACTTTTTGTATGCGTGTGTGCTAGTAGATATGGGTGTATGTGCTTGTCTGGATGTTTCATGTTTATAAATCTGATAATACAAAATCTATGTCTACAACATATGGTCTGTGTGTTTCTTGTTCTACTGAGCCCATATGAAATGGTCTATCACATGTGAAGAGTCTGGATTCAGGGGCACATTTTACATAATAATGCAAAATTAAACATTAGGTCAAAATAATAAATCGAGAATACAGATTGTATGTCATTCACCAGTGAGATATATTTGCCTTTACAATAAGTACTGTAATCTACCATAATATTACCAAGGAGATGTTTCTTAATTTTGTCAGGATCTTTTTTAACCCCTTGGTGATTAAGTAAATTTTGACCTTTGTGCCCCATTTTTCAAATTTGACGTGTCACTTTAAGTGGTAATAACTCTCAAACGCTTCAACATATCCCAGTGATTCTGAGATTTTTTTTTTCATGACACATTGTACTTCATTTTAGAAGCAAATTTATGTCAATATTAGGCTTTCTTTTTTTTATAAAAATGATGGAAATTTGAGGAAAATGTTAAAAAAATTGCAATTTTCAAACTATGAATACTTATATCCTGAAAGCAGGTAGTCATAACACATAAAAGAGGTAATACATTACATTTCCCATGTGTCTACTTTACATCAACATCATTTTTCAAATGTCATTTTTTAGGATGTTCGAAGGATTCACATATAACAGAGATTTTTCATGTTTTTTTCATTTACAAATCCTATTTTTGATGGACTTTTTCAGTTTTGAAGTGACTTTGTTAACCCTTCAGGTACTACACGGGCAAAGTGGAATAAAGAATTGAAAATTAATTTTTTTTACACTGAAATATACATTTTTTTACATTTCACATTTTCGCAAGGAGTAATAGGAGAACATGGTCCCTAAAATTGATTACACAATTTCTCCCAATCGTACCAATATATCATATGTAATCAAAAACTGCACATAACAGGGCTTGGATGGGCAAAAGCGCTATTTGTTTTTTGGAGAGTAAATTGGTAAGATGGTAATAGATTGTGAATGGCTTGTCGCATTAGCAGGGACCTCGAGAAACCCTCCACTAGTAACCCCATTTCAGAAATTAGACCTTTCACAAAATTAATATAGATATAGTGTTAAACATTTTGTACCCATTGTCACCTTAGAAAACTTTATAACATTTAGACATGAAAATTAAAAATTACATTTTTTCCAGTGAAATGTGTTAACTCCATAGTTGTAATTTTCCTACCTGATAACAGGAAACAAAATGTAGGCCATAATTTGTTACGCCATTTCTTCAATGGTCAAAAGCTAATGTTTGGGTACAAAGCAAGGCTTGTAAAAGGAAGAGCTCTATTTCATTTTTGGAACAGAATAGACTGTGGATGCCATGTCGCATTTGCAGAGCCCCCAAGGTGCCAGAATAACAGATACTCCATACAAATGACCCTATTTTATAAAATAGACATTTACAGAAATTCAGCCAGGGGTATGTTGAGCTTTTTTAATTCACAGAACTTTATATCACTTATTTGAGACAAAACATTTTTTTTTTCAAGTAAAATGTAATTGTAGCTTCAAATTTGTACATTTCACAAAAGGTAACCAGAGAAAATGGATCACATCATTTGTTACTCCCAAACACAGTGATAACTAATAAGTGGTTAAAAGCTACTTTTTAGGCTAGATTCACAGTCCGAGATATTTTTTTCTGAGGTGTCATCCTAGTTGCTTCAGTTTTTTTTCTACCCTTTTTTGAAAGTAGACTGTTGGAACTTTTATAACCATTGACTCTTAACAATGCATCAATTAAAAATGGATGACACCAGGATGAAATACTTAAGTACAAAGTATGTTTTTCTAGTTTCATCTACGTCTCACGGATCCCTACAGACTTTAATGTCCATCTGATCAGCAAAATGAATGAGAATAGGACATGGTATGAGTATCACATCCCCAACACATGAACCCTTTTTTTTCTAAACTGATGTGTGTATGGTTCATTTAGTCTCTATGGGTAAGTGTGCTGTCCACACGGATGTGTGAATAAAGCCTTAGGCAAATGTCAAGGCTTCTCGAAAGCAGAGAGCACTAGATGATTTTTTGGAATGAAAATTTGGATTCCATGTTGCATTAGTAGATCTCATAAAGTACCAAAAAAGTAGACACGCTCACAAATGACCCCACTTGAAAAAGTAAACCCTACAAGCTGTACATCTGCAGTGTAGAGTGCTGATAGAGTTAAAGAGAGATATCTCTCCTTCTTTTAATAGAGTTGAGCATTCCGATACCGCAAGTATCGGGTATCGGCCGATATTCGCTGTATCGGACTTTAGATACTTAGTTCCGATATTTTCCATATATCGTATACCGGAATCGGAAGTTCCCATAATTCTTTGAGAGGCAATGTGATTTTAGTCAGCCAATGAGAATCCTAAGAAGTGTGGGCACATCCTGTACTGCTGCGGTCATGTTAACTAATGGCATGGCTGTGATTGGATGCTGAAATGATGTCAGAATGCACTATAAAAGGCGCCGCCGCCATTTTAGCGTCACTGTGCTGTGAATTCAGTTAGGGACAGAACGCTGCTCTGCTGACTCTGAGGGACAGTTAGAGATTGCGATTTTGTGTACTGTGCTTTAGGCAGGCTAGTTTAACAACCGCTGTGTAAAGCTTCCTTTAGCCTTGCAGTGTTGTTTTCACAGCTCTGCAAGGTCTGTGTGTGAGTGCAGGTGACGCGCTGCAGTTTGCTCTGCATCCAACGCTGTTTGTAGGCATCTGCACGCGTCACTCACAGACTCTTTTTTTTTTTCTTTAGTGTAATTCTTGCAGCTCCATTCAATTGAAATTATAGTGTGACGTGCTTCCATCCGTATCCAATACATTGGTTGCAAACACTATAGAAGTCCACAAAGGAGCCTTTCAAAGATAGTGACCAGTTGTGTGCACTGCAGTGTTCACTTTAGTCTGTGATATATTTTTTTTTTGGTGAGTGCAGATCACGCTCCAGTTAGTTCTTAAACCACTGCTGGTTATAGTCTGCTGAACGTGTGTCACTGCCTCATCCTTGTCATTTTTCTATAATTGTTGTTGCTCCATTCTATTTAAAATAACTCCAATCTATTAGTGTGACGCACTTCCATCCGTATCCAATACATTGGTTGCAAACACTATAGAAGTCCACAAAGGAGCCTTTCACAGATAGTGACCAGTTGTGTGCACTGCAGTGTTCACTCTAGTCTGTGATATATTTTTTTTTTGCTGAGTGCAGATCACGCTCCAGTTAGTTCTTAAACCACTGCTGGTTATAGTCTGCTGAACGTGTGTCACTGCCTCATCCTTGTCATTTTTCTATAATTGTTGCTGCTCCATTCTATTTCAAATAACTTAAATCTATTAGTGTGACGCGCTTCCATCCGTATCCAATACATTGGTTGCAAACACTATAGAAGTCCACAAAGGAGCCTTTCACAGATAGTGACCAGTTGTGTGCACTGCAGTGTTCACTCTAA